>OZ019970.1:24734763-25347541 GCA_963970395.1 Ephialtes manifestator
AATATTGCAAGAAATAGTGGAAAAAATGGAAGAAATAAGTAATACATTAAGAAAGTTTTTTTTTTCCATTTTTTCAAAAGGATTACCGTCAATTTTTATTGAAAAATAATAATTTTTGCAGCCATTCCAAAGTTTAATCATCGTATTACAATCGATACATGTTATTATTATAAAATCATAATTATAGAGCTGATCCTATCATCATCATTATTTCTATAAGTATTAGGCATTTACAACTCTGATCCGAATACACTTGATTTTTTAGCTTTTTTTTCAAATTTATAAGTCTATAGTCACAATCGTTGAAACGGTAATATTAACAAGTTACGATTAACTATCGCAAACTGGAAAGCGAATATAAATCTATATCGTAAACCCATAATCTCCATTGAAATGAAACGAATAAAAATTTGAAAAAGTATATGTGACTGTAGAAACATTCACATGGACCATGGTTTGATAGTTGTCATCTTATGATTAACAGAATTAGCTCAATTTCTCCGAGTGTGAATGTTACCGCAGCTCAGCCATAGCTTTAAATATTTATTATCATTTCGATTGGGGAACAACTGAGTTTAAATGTAGATCTGTCAACCACCCTTTTTTAAATTTAAATAAAAACGGGCAAAATATGCCACTTTTAAAAATTCATACACGGGTCTAAGAACCTCATCTCACTCTGTAGAACGTAATTGGAAGTCGAGACATACAAATTTTAGACCAGGATTTTCTCCGTTCACTCTAAGTGGATAATATCTGCCATTTCTGGAAGTTCTGCACGGAAAAAAAAGATTAGTTGCCATAACCAAGAAATGAGTTGACACAACCAATCGATTATTCTATTTCGCTAGCAACTCAAATGGTAATACCAACGATTCGAATGGTAATACCGACGATTCGAATGATAATACACGGAAAAAAAAGATTAGTTACCATAACCAAGAAATGAGTTGACACAACCAATCGATTATTCTATTTCCCTAGCAACTCAAATGGTAATACCGACGATTTGAATAATAATACCGACGATTCGAATGGTAGTCCCAACTATTCGAGTAATAGTCCCAATGATTGGATTAGTTAACCTAACTAAGCCAATCGAGAACTAATCGTGAATAGTTGAGGTTACTATTCGATATGGTTGAGGCAACTAATTTTTTAGACATTGTGTACAGCAAATCGAAAACGTAGTTGCCATAACCAAACATTTCTTTCCATGTGCGGAGATTCATAACCCTCGACTTACTCGGCGGGACTGCCTCTTTTAGGTTTCGAAGAGGGTCTAAATTTGGACTCAGGCAAAGTACATCAACCATGATCCAAATTAACTCCGACCACATATGATTTTCTAGCTTTTTTAAAATCTCTTAAATCTCCATCATACACACAGAAAAGGGAAGTTGGTTTAACCAAATCCAGCGATGACCAGCTGTCAAATAAACATTTAGTTACTCCAACGAAATGTTTTGGTTCTTCAATAGTTTCTCAATTCAGCAGACCAACACACGGAGAGAAATTTCTGTGTTGTGACAACACAAAACGAGGACAACAAAAATCGTTACGTTAGGCTGACAAATCTTTTGTTCGGTTGACAAATCAGTTTTGCTATGCTGACAAATCTTTTGTTCGGCTGACAAATCTTTTTGCTGGGCTGAGCAATTTTTTTGTAAGCCTAACGTAACGATTTTCGTTGTCCTCGTTTTATGTTGTCACAACACAGAAATTTCTCTCCGTGCAGATGTTTAACATGAACAAAATTTTTATTGAGCTGACTAAACAATCTATTTGACAGCTTACTTTGTTGAACCAACAAATCTCTTTTCCCAGTGTAAACTCATAATCTCCATTGAAACTGTAACATCACCAATTTACGATCAACTGTCGCAAACTTAGGAAACGACTATAAATTTGAAAAAGTGTATGTGACTGTAAAAACATTCACATGGACCAAATTGTTGTCCTCGTTTTATTTTGTCACAACACAGAAATTTCTCTCCGTGCGGATGTTTAACGTGAAAACAATTTTTGTTGAGCTGACTAAATAATCTATTTGACAGCTTACTTTGTTGAACCAACAAATCTCTTTTCCCAGTGTAAACTCATAATCTCCATTTAAACTGTAACATTAACAATTTACGATCAACTGTCGCAAACTGGGGAAACGACCATAAATTTGAAAAAGTGTATGTGACTGTCAAAACATTCACATGGACCAAATTGTTGTCCTCGTTTTATGTTGTCACAACACAGAAATTTCTCTCCGTGCAGATATTTAACATAAAAAAAAATTTTGTTGAACTGACTAAACAATCTGTTTAACAGCTTACTTTATTGAACCAACAAACCTCTTTTCCCAGTATAAACTCATAATCTCCATTGAAACTGTAACATCACCAATTTACGATCAACTGTCGCAAACTGGGGAAACGACTATAAATTTCAAAAAGTGTATGTGACTGTAAAAACATTCACATGGACCACATTGATAGTTGTCAACTTGTAATTAACAGAACTAGCCCGATTTCTCCGAGTGTGAATGTGAACCACAACTCAGCCAGAGCATTTAATCTTTATTACCATTTCGACTGGCGAACGCAGTGAACATTGACCATGATCCAGATTCCTCAAGGAGTTTGGCGTGCATTGCAAAGCTCCGAGTGAAAAAGCCTCTCAGCTGGAGGAGCAACAAACAACCGGCATCTGCTCTGGAAGATCTCCGGTGTAGCATTTCAGCAGCAGCAACAGCAGCAGAGAGCTCGAAACGTTGAACATGCCGATGGTCACGAAGGGGTTGACGCGCGCGGCATCGGTACCGGAGCGCGCGCTCAGCAGGAGGCAAAAGGATAGGTATTTCTTTCAAGGCGCCGCGTGTTATCGGTTCGGCGAGTCTCGGGTACCGATTACCGGGGGTAATAAAAGCGTTCGGGTGTCATCCCATGTGGAACGAACGACACTTTCGTAAGGTACGTTCGCAAGAACCAGTCCCAAGGAAATTTCTCCGCACTCGTTCTTCCCTTCGATCTTTTCCTTCGTCTCTTTCTCCCACCCGATTACCGGCGGTACTCAACGCACTTGCAATGTACTAAACAAGAGAAAGAGGTTCTTTGATTACCGCGACGTACGATATTGCGGTGCGTACAGTTTTTATCTCTCGCGTAGTAAATACTTGCAACTCTTGCGCGGGAGACGAACGAACGAGCTGAGAAATCGTCCGCCATGCGATGACGACCGCTTCCGCGAAACCATTTTCATGCTCTCGCGCGAGGAGAACGCGCGCGCAAACGAGTTCTTTTTCTTTTCCGACTCTGAGAGCCAGAAACCAGAAGCGGGAGCCGCGATTGGAACGCGAAAGTTTCCGACGAGCTTACAGACTATGCTGAAGTTGCGACTCAACGACTCGATGATCGCTGACGCGTCAAGGGAACACCAGAATAACGAGCACTCGATCTTGTGTCTTGCTCTGTGCAGCTTTGCTGCTGATGATGATGATGATGATAATGATGACGGTGATGGTTGATGTTGCTGTTGGAATTACACGGGAAAACCGTAATTCGTCGATTTATAGTTGACGCCACGTAGTAGTATAATATAGTACGAGGTATGGGATGAAGAAGAAGAATGTACGTGAAGTTGGAAAATTTTTAGCGGCCTCCCAAGGAGTGCGTGAGTGAGAGCGAGAGAAACGCACGTGAAGAGCTTTCAAACAGTTCCATTTGTAGTGTTTACGTCGATTAAGACTCTTGAGATCATTCAAGTTAATCGATCAGAATTGCTCGTCATTTTTATAAGGGAGAGCGGGGCAAAATGGCTATGGGGCACGATGGAACAGGGGCACAATGGCAACGCGGGGTATAATGGACCCCCATGGAAAATTTATTTATTTATTTTACAGTGGACGGAACAAGCCCTTGAAAATATGTATAATAATAATAATAATGGCGACAATAATTAGGCCTTAAAAATAAAGATAAAGATAAACAAAATATACAAACGGTTAGGCGGAATCTAAGAATTTGTTAACAGCGCACATAAAAGCAGGCAAATGAAATATATCCAATAATATATCTGATATTACCAACGTTTCGGCGGATAATTTTGTATATATTTTTGATTTACCTCAAATTGATTTTTCGCTTGCATATATTTTCCAGTATATCCTAACCTCCGACATATCCGACATATTTTTCGACACAAATATATTTAGTATAACAATTATATATATTCAAATCTACTTTATTAAAATGTGACACGTGAAAAGAAAAATACGTACATTTACACGCGACATTCCGCAGTCTTATTAATTTGCACAAATATTTTTCAATTTAAAAAACGCCAAGTTTTTTTACATTTTGACACGACTTAATGCGCGCGACGGTTAAAATTAGTATTTCGACACACAGCATGGGAGTTGTTAATTTACACAAATATTCTTCATGTCATAACGAACAATATTAATAATGAGAAACCTCCGAATTATTGAAAAAAAGTCAGACTCATCTGCAAATGCGTTAAGTATTCGATGTAAAAAAAAATAATATGTGTATATATTCTATTCAATTTAATTTCAAAGATATTGTGAGATTAATAACAGGACTATTAAAGCATAATATAATTCTTTTACGATTTCAACGTGCACTAGTGCCATTTTGGTGAAGTGTGCCATTATGACCCTTTTCCATCGTGCCCCGTAATCATTATGTCCCCCCACGTTGCCATTTTGCCCCACTCTTCCCTATATATATCGTGAATGTAGGAAATGTGCGTAACTGTACAGATGGGCAGGCGAGTAACGACGAGACAGAAGAGATAATGCCATTTCAATCGAAGAACCACTCGGAGACGACTCTCTTTCAGGCATGATCATTTTCTTGGATCGATACGATTTAATCGCGACGAGATCAACGATGAAGAACGTGTGTTCTTCGAGTTCCACGATCGTCACGCACTGATTATACCCAGAAGATCCGATAAATTACGTTTTTCTTAAAACCTTGGAGCCTAATTTTTTAATTCAATATTTTACGTATGTCAACTCAGCGTTCTATTAGTGTCTGATATACAACAAATATAATGAACTCAACATCAAACAAGAAAAAAAAATTATTCGCACAAAACAGTGATTATTGTTTTTTTTTTTAAATTATACCCAGAAGATCCGATAAATTACATTTTTCTTAAAACCTTGGAGCCTAATTTTTTAATTCAATATTTTACGTATGTCAACTCAGCATTATATTAGTGTCTGATATACAAAAAAATATAACGAACCCAACATCACACAAGAAAAAAATTATTCACACAAAACAGTGATTATTGTTTTTTTTATTGATTCGATTTTCTTTGATTTTGATTTTCTTGAAATGTTGCAATCATTTTTATGGAACACCTTTTCTCCATTTAATCAAATGTCTAATTTTCATTTTTTCACCAACACAGTAGAATATTTAGAAAATAAATGAATATCAGTTGTTTAAATAAATAAAAATAAAAATAAAAAAAAAACACAAAAAATCGAGAATTATAATTGTATTTTTCAGTCTTTACATACAAATTTTCTAAATTCTCAATAATAGCATTAGCCAATTCATATCCAGCAGAGAAAACTACATCGTTATAGCATCTCGCAATAAAATTTTTTTGACGTTCAAATATTTTTTACTTTAGCCAATTGTTTTTTTTTTTTTTTTTTTGGTGTATGAAAGAAAAACAAATTACTATTCCTAATTTCTTACGGACAGATAAGAAAATAGATATTGTGGGGCTTAATGTTTATCATAAACCCGGCTATAGTCGTTCGATATTCAGCAATACCCCATGGAATGGTTTCCAAATTGACATAACAGAATAAAAAATGTGGTCAATGTGCATTCGCTGCGTGTGTATTTACTGCATTGGGCTGTTTCGATAACGATAAGGTGCTCACACCCATAGACCACCCTATGTTCCCATAGACGAAACCCCTAGAATTGTTGTTAACCGCCTATGGTGTTCACCAACTTGACCAGTCATGCGGGGTGCGATTTGAGCTCGAGATCGGGTTATACCGTCGGAAATCGTGTCCCGGCATCAGGGACTCGGTAATGGGGTTGCGTTAGCCACACTATACATCGCTACACATAATATAGCCCGTATAATATACTCCTATGGTATATATAGCAGAAGTATATATTTTGAGACACGATTACGGGAAGTAGCGGGGTTAGAGTATACCACACATATAACGCTATCGCGGTCTGGCAACCGCGGCGATAGATCATCGCTGCTGGTCCCATAAACAATAACTTACACTTCGCCGAGCCAGTGAACACGTTTGTGGGTCCCTTCTTTGCTTCTCGACGATTTCTCACACCATCTTTTCTGCTCTCTTCTACACTCTTTGTGGAAGACTATGGTGAAGTTAAAAACGGCGCTTCAAAGCACTTTTTCAATACTTCCAGCAAAATTTCTTCCCTCAGAAGAAAGTGCTAATTTCTGCGAATATTACTACTCGAATTATCCGGTGAGATTGATAATTGAACATGTGGAAATTATGCGACGATCAATTTTAAACAAAACGCATATAAAAAATTGTGTCAGATGTGGTTAATATCAGATAATGGTTTTTTTGGTCCTTGTAACGTTACAATATTTTAGGGATCGAGTCGCCTGGAAATCATGGAGAAATAATAATCCCTCGGTTGCATACATGAAATATTGTAACGCATGCAGAAATTTGAACTTAAAAACGGCGCTTCAATACACTTTTGCTATTCTTCCAGCAACATTTCTTCCCTCGAAACAGAAGAAAGTGCTAACTTTTGCGAATATTACAAGTCGAGTTATCCGGTGAGATTCATACTTGAACATGTGAAAATGGAACCAAGAAAAAATTGTGGCAGACCTGGACATTATCGAATAATTGTTATTTTTTGCTCCTTGTAACGTTACAATATTTTAGGGATCGAGTCACCTGGAAATTATGAAGAAATAATAATCCCTCGGTTGCATACATGAAATATTGTAACGCATGCAGAAATTTGAACTTAAAAACGGCGCTTCAATACACTTTTGCTATTCTTCCAGCAACATTTCTTCCCTCGAAACAGAAGAAAGTGCTAATTTTTGCGAATATAGCAAGTCGAGTTATCCAGTGAGATTCATACTTCAACATGTGAAAATAGAACCAAGAAAAAATGGTGGCAAACCTGGACATTATCGAATAATAGTTATTTTTTGCTCCTTGTAACGTTACAATATTTTAAGGATCGAGTCACCTGGAAATCATGGAGAAATAATAATCCTTCGGTTGCATATATGAAATATTGTAACATACGCAGAGATTTGAACTTAAAAACGGCGCTTCAATGCACTTTTGCAATTCTTCCAGCAAAATTTCTTCCCTCGAAACAGAAGAAAGTGCTAACTTTTGCGAATATTACAAGTCGGGTTATCCGGTGAGATTCATACTTCAACATGTGAAAATGGAACCAAGAAAAAATTGTGACAGACCTGGACATTATCGAATAATTGTTATTTTTTGCTCCTTGTAACGTTACAATATTTTAGGGATCGAGTCACCTGGAAATCATGGAGAAATAATAATCCTTCGGTTGCATATATGAAATATTGTAACGCACGCAGAAATTTGAACTTAAAAACGGTGCTTCAATGCACTTTTGCAATTCCTCCAGCAAAATTTCTTCCCTCGACACAGAAGAAAGTGCTAACTCTTGCGAATATTACAAGTCGAGTTATCCGGTGAAATTTATACTTCAACATGTGAAAATGGAACCAAGAAAAAATGGTGACAGACCTGGACATTATCGAGTAATAGTTATTTTTTGCTCCTTGTAACGTTACAATATTTTAGGGATCGGGTCACCTGGAAATCATGGAGAAATAATAATCCTTCGGTTGCATATATGAAATATTGTAACGCACGCAGAAATTTGAACTTAAAAACGGCGCTTCAATACACTTTTGCAATTCTTCCAGCAAAATTTCTTCCCTCGAAACAGAAGAAAGTGCTAATTTTTGCGAATATTACAAGTCAAGTTATCCGGTGAGATTCATACTTCAACATGTGAAAATGGAACCAAGAAAAAATTGTGACAGACCTGGACAATATCGAGTAATCGTTATTTTTTGCTCCTTGTATTTTTATAATATTTTGGGGACCGAATAACCTGGAAATTATGAAATAACAATAATCCTATGGTAGCATATACTATAAAAAAAAGTGTCATTGATTCAAAAACGATTCGCTTGTGGATGGTCAAAAAGAAGTATTTTAAAATTAATTCTAGTTTTTATTCTCATAATCCCATTTAACATTCAAATAATTAAAAATTGTTTTTTTGCATTTTTTAGAGTTATTGTTTCAATCTCATATGGAATTGTAGAAATTGGAAGTAAAATTAAGTTGACAATGCTTGTTTTTGAAAGCTTGTTTTCAATTACATTTTTTTTTAGTCTATATAAAATCTTGACACGCGCGTAGAAATTTGATTGCAGTCAATAATCACGTCCTGTCTAACGTTAACCTTTTTTTCAATTTATAGAAAGAATATTAAAATCAGTTGAATTTGCGTTGAAGTGTGAAACATTCACCTTGAATAATTATATGCACCGAAGTTGACAGCACAGTAAAAAAATTCTACTTGTTCGACTAAAAATAAAATGCACCAGAGGCAACGAGTAACTGTTGAGTGAGCTTATCGTCACTGATTTTATACGATATTTCGTTTGGACTTTTTTTTTACTTATTTTGCAGTAGCGAAATGTGAGTTCATAGAAGAGAAATGAGTGGTTGGTGAGCGCGGCACAAAATTACCGGACAAAGCTGCTTATTAATGTCTCTCCACTAATTATAATCGCGACAGGGCAATCTGTGGGAACAAAGAGCAAGCCGGTATAGGGTATACCTCGCACACTTTTCCTCCCTTCGAGTACTCTCTGAGGCGAGGGCTATATAACCACTCATGGTGTATATATATATATATATGTATACTAGTCCTCAGCGATGGCGTGACTTACGACCTACGGCGACAGCATACTCCAGGGCAAAAGCCTGCACTCGCACTACCACTAGGAAGGTATATGTACAGCAAAGGACTAGCGCGACAACCGTGACTCGCTCTCGCTTCCTCTTCCTCTCTCTGCTCTATGGCCTCGTATGTTCAAAGCTATAAATCTGATTCTATGAAAATTTGTGCTCTCTCTCTCTGTCTGTCCCTCCCTATTCTTTTCTCTGTTTTCTTCTCGAGACTATTTTCCATTTCTGATTTCAGAAGTCACAGATTCAACTTCCGGTCGGAAAATTTAACCGATTTTTTTTTCTTTAAGGTATCGAATTTTGGCCTTCACTATCGTTCTCAAGTCACATATTCTATCACAGAAAATACCGGTTATGCCTTTTACCATGATTTTATAAAAAATGACTTTTTCGTTTCAAATTCCAGAATTCAGAGATCTGACTTCCGGTCGGAAAAACCAACCGAATTTTTTTTTCACGATATCGAATTTTGGCCTTCACTATTGTTCTCAAGTCGCATATTCTAGCATAAAAAGTACCGTTTACTAGCCTTTTTACCATGATTTTAAAAAAGTGACTTTTTCTGATTCATAGCAAGAATTTAAGCTTCTTAATGATCTTAGACCCGTTTTCTTTGTTTCAACGGGTTATTTTAAAGAAAATAGAAAATCTGTCTACTCAGTAAAAAGTGATCGCCACATAATAATTCCAAATTTTCGTGATCTTCATTTTCCAGAAGCTCCGATACTTAGTAAATACAAATTTTTCGTCTCCCATGTGGAAATCAGTCTGGGCATCCCAGTTTGAAACTCGATCCTGATCAGGATTGGCTCGGGTTTCCATAAATGGGTTATCCAACTTGAAATCCGAATAGATCCCAAATAAATTTTCGGTTATATACTCGATGACAGTTTATCATTGATTAGGATTTGCTAGGGTTACCCTAAGAGGGGTTCTATTTGGATTCTGCATAAAATCCTGATCGTCTTCCCATTACTGAACGATTTGTCCGGAGCTAATTTGACTTCACCTTTTATGCAGTAAAATGTTGTAGAATACACGTACGAAAAACTTTTCCTTAACTCGTGTGATTGTAAGAACGTGTGCGGTTCATGTGCTCCAGACGCGTTCTCGTCGCTGCCCATGCAGAAATTTCGACAGGGATCCAGCTGGAATCAGCTTGGTATTCCCATCATTCGACAAGGATCCAGGTGGATCCAGCCTAGTATGCCCATCTAATGGCTGGAATCCAGTCAGCCATCGGATCGGATCCCAGTTCGAGATCCCGATCGGAATCGAGTTTCCACGCGTTACATCCCATGTCTGGAATCCGATCCGATGACCGACTGGAATCCGACCGGAAGATGGGAATGCCAGGCAGGATCCAGCTGGATCCCTGCCGAAATTTCTGCATGGGCTATTACAAAAATTCAAAAGCCTATCGAACAAATTACCAATTTTTTAGACGACAATTTCAAATTCCAAATACAAACCACAAATATCATTTTTTTGTATCCGATTCTGAATGATTTAAAATTCTTGAGTTAATTCAATCTCTCAAATATAGTGATAGTCTCCCTAACACAGATACACTCTCTTTCGATGAATTAATGGCTAATGCCTTTTTTTTCATCCCCACCGATCATCCCTATTCTCGATAGGATTCTGTCAAGTGGCATATTGTTTCAAGCTTTATCTCCCGACAAAATGTTATGGGGGTTAATTCTACAGCCTTGTGTGTACAATGCTTTCGTTCCCCCCGATCCCTTTACCGAAACAAATGGGCGGAAAAGTAAGTGTCGAGGCTGCGATATCGGGGTGTAGCACCCGACGATCCGCACAACCCTACAACCCTACAACCTTATGCTGGATACGAACTACGAGTGATTCGAGCTTGCGAATCGACTGAGTATTATAGCGAGTTGAGGGTGTTGGATACTATTTCGACTATCGTACTCCTGTGTTCAACAGACATCAGTATATATATACCGGGGTCGGATTCTTGCGGGTCTTTTCATCCCCCACCGTTCGGACCAAGGGAAAAAGGGTCGCGACCCTCTATCGCAACAACTTACACACTTGGACCAGCAAACACTCTGCCATGAAAAGCATAAAAGCGAGAGAGAAAGGGAAAGGGAAGGGAAAAGGGAGTTTAGCCAACGTAGTACATTGCCGACGAGATGTTTGATTAAATAACCGCAGCGATGAATTGAAACGGGCGATCAAGTGCATGACTTGTGTATCCGACGCATTTTACTATCAGCACTGGTAAATGGTACGAGGGTGAATAGCAATGAGCTGAAAGCACGAAAAAGGGTCCATGACAAAGATGGAGATATCGAAACGGAGAAATATTGGGAGTATTAACTACCGCATAAATTCTTAGATAAGAGTAGAATTTTATGAAGATATTAAGACATGGAGACAAATGTTGTGGTAATTCTTACTAATTTCTATTACAATTTTATCACTCTTCTGCAGCCAGGGAAATTGGTTTGATGGGTTTATTTGAATCAAGTATGGGATTTCTTTGGAATGAAATTTTTGTACTTCGATGAAATTAAAATTATTTGAAATAAATTCTATTTGATAAAAATAAGTTCCTATTGTGCTGGAATTTGAAGAAGAAATTTATTTAATGACTGACCATTAAATAAATTTTCCTTAATTAAATTTTATTTCAAATTTTATTAATTAAATTTTATTTCAAATTTTATTAATTAAATTTTATTTCAAATTTTATGAATTAAATTTTATTTTAATTAAATAGAATTTGTTGCAACCAAATAAATGGTATTAATTTTTTTATAAAATTTATTCAAATAAAATTTCACTTATTTAAAATAACTCCACGAGGCTCATTTCTCTGGGTATGCCTAATTTACTTTTTCGCTTAGGTATATATGGCATAACTTCATAGTGACTATAGTGTTTTTAGGTAATTCGTAGAATTTTTGAAAAACTTTCTAGTCATCGAGCGTTTAAGTGTCTTACGATTGAAATTCTTTCAAGCTTCTTTTTTCTTTGCCCAATAGGATTTTCACCAAGTGGGTATAACAGAAAATTATTTTGCACCCTCACCCAAATGCTTACTTTCTACTTTTTTTAATTAACTGCCTGGCCTTAGAGCTCGAGACGCAACCCTTCGCTGAAGGAAAGTATCTCTTTCCCTTGCCATTTCTTTGCACCAACAGCTCAGGCTAAAAGTATTTATTTTTTCGAGGGTACGTGCCGGGCTCGAGGAGAACTTTCATTTTCTTAACTCCGACAGGTCTAGGAACATCACTGACTAACACTTTCGGGCGTACGTACCACTTTCCTTGCAACCTTTTTCTCATGCACTCAACGAAAACTGTAAACTGCCGTTTAAGCAGAGGGCACAAAAGCTGAGTAAAGTAAATAGTCTGGATATTGAAACGAAGCTCAAAATGCCATTTTAAGTTCTCGATAAACATTGCCTCATTTGGGATATAAAGACGTGGACATACAATAAATTTAATGTATTAAAAATCACCATTGAAAAAAAAATTCTGTTAACAATGAATATTTATTACGCGACCAGATAATTAATATTCATTTATTATAAAAATAATAATCGGAGAGAGAGAGAGAGAGAGAGAGAGAGTGATGTAAGTCGATTCATTTCATGGCATCAAGATGCCAATAATTGTGCAATTTTAAAAGAAAATTTTTTTTTTTAACAATGTATATTATCAAGCGACCAGATAATTGATACTCACTTATTATAAAAATAATAAACAGAGAGAGACTAATTTAAGTGGATTCATTTCATGATATCATAATGCCAATAATTGTCCAATTTTAGAATAGCATTTTTACTTATTATAAATATTAGATATTCACTTATTATAAAAATAATAAACAGAGAGAGAATAATTTAAGTCGATTCATTTTATGACATCAAGATGCCAATAATTGTCCAATTTTAGAATAGCATCTTTCTTTTAATAATGGATATTTGCAGGCGACCAGAAAATTAATATTCACTTATTATAAAAATAATAAACAGAGAGAGAGAATAATTTAAGGCAATTCATTTCATGACATCACGATGCCAATAATTGTCCAATTTTAGGGAAAAAATTCTTTCAATATTGAATATTATCAGGCGACCAAATAATTGATATTCACTTATTATAAAAATAATAAACAGAGAGAGACTAATTTAAGTGGATTCATTTCATGACATCATAATGCCAATAATTGTCCAATTTTAGAATAGCATTTTTCTTTTAATAATGAATATTTTCCGGCGACCAGAAAATTCATATTCACTTATTATAAAAATAATAAACAGAGAGAGAGAATAATTTAAGTCGATTCATTTCATGACATCACGATGCCAATAATTGTCGAATTTTAGGAAAAAAAATTCTTTTAATAATGAATATTATCAGGCGACCAAATAATTGATATTCACTTATTATAAAAATAATAAACAGAGAGAGAGAATAATTTAAGTCGATTCATTTTATGACATCACGATGCCAATAATTGTCCAATTTTAGGAAAAAAATTCTTTCAATATTGAATATTATCAGGCGACCAAATAATTGATATTCACTTATTATAAAAATAATAAACAGAGAGAGACTAATTTAAGTGGATTCATTTCATGACATCATAATGCCAATAATTGTCCAATTTTAGAATAGCATTTTTCTTTTAATAATGAATATTTTCCGGCGACCAGAAAATTCATATTCACTTATTATAAAAATAATAAACAGAGAGAGAGAATAATTTAAGTCGATTCATTTCATGACATCACGATGCCAATAATTGTCGAATTTCAGGGAAAAAAATTCTTTTAATAATGAATATTATCAGGCGACCAAATAATTGATATTAACTTATTATAAAAATAATAAACAGAAAGAGAGAGAGTGATTTAAGTCGATCCATTTCATGATATCGAAATGCCAATAATTGTCCAATTTTAGAAAAACATTTTTTCTTTTAATAATGAATTTTATCAGGCTAGCCTAAAAATGTCTCTGGGTCTTATTCGTGTCGCTCTATCGCGAGGGTTGGTTTTTACTGCCAGTACGTGTCTATTAACCTCATTAACGTTGCTGTGAGCGTAGCGAAGAAAAAAGCCACCTTCAGGATCGGTATATCTCGCCCTCCAACATCGTATGTACAAGAGTTTGGCTGGTAAAGCAGTAGGGAAACGTGCAATGGAAAAGAGCGCCAGTCTGTACGAATAGAAATAAACGGTAGAAAGGGAAAATAGTATCTCTCTGTCTCCGTTGAGTTTTATTGCCCGACGAGAGAGCTGAGCGTGACCGATTCGTCGCGCTTTCAAGCAGCCGAGTTGCGTCGCTCAAAAATCCGACTTGATTAAATTTTTGATCAAATTACTTTGGGTTAAATAAACATGCCGTCGTTCCCTCGTGTGTTTCGAACAATCGGAGGAGGTAGGGGCGACAGTTTTGCCTACGAGTCTTGTACCCCTCGCACACCCTCATTCAAAATTCCACGCGTCCACTCACGCAACTTGTCGTCGCGATTTAGAACCGCGACAAATCTCTCCCTTTGCCATGTCACTTATCTCGGTGTCAAGGTTTTTTTCGCCCTAGGTTCAATGTATACTCTAATTCGCACTCTGTTTCTTTGACATAGACCTTAAATTGAATAATACTGAATAAAACAGGGACAATTTTGAAAAAAATCAGCTTTGGGGACAACAGGACAATTTTTAAAAAATTCAATTTTGGGGACAACAGGATCACAGGATTTTTGGAACAGAATAATTTTTCAAAAATTCAATTTTGGGGACAACAGGAGAATTTTGGAAAAATTCAATTTTGGAAACAACAGGACAATTTTTAAAAAATTCAATTTTGGGGACAACAGGATCACAGGATTTTTGGAACAGAATAATTTTTCAAAAATTCAATTTTGGGGGTAACAGGACAATTTTGGAAAATTCAATTTTGGGGACAGCAGGAGAATTTTGGAAAATTGAATTTTGGAGACAGAAGGACAATTTTCAAAAAATTCAATTTTGTGAACAACAGGACAATTTTGGGAACAGGATAATTTTGAAAAAATTCAATTCTGAGGACAACAGTATAATGTTGAACAAATTCAATTTTGGGGATAACAGAACAATATTGAAAAAATTCAATTTTGGGGCCAACAGGACAATTTTGACGAAATACAATTTTTCATTATTCGTGTATACATAAGACCTCAGGTAAATGTAAGACAACTGAATAATTTGATGGTCTCATTTATTTGCCATTTTAAGGGTCGACATTCTCAATTTTTCGTTGGTTTTCGATTCATTTTAAGTTAATTTAATTATATTAACGGATTTATCCTTTTACAGCATTTTCAATTGTTGATTGGTCTTTGATTAATTTTTATTTAATTTATTAACAAATTTCTCCTTTTACATCATTTATACATTTTTTATATACAGTGACATTTTGAAAATTCGAGATTATAAAAACAACAAAATAACATAAAAATATATACATAAACTAATATCACAGTAATTCTAAATAATTATTCATAGACTCGGTTCCCAATCTAGGCGAACGCTGAATAGTTGAATTTCTCAATTATATGAGAAATTTTTTATTGTTCATTGAAACCTTAAAAAAAACCTTCCCATTGCATTAACACTTTTATATAATTGTTAATAAAGATATTTTCAACATCACAACTACAGAATATTCTATTGATTGTTCCCTAAAGTGTTTGCCAGAACAATCAGGGATAACAAAAAAAAAGAAAACACTCCCTCTGACTTCTCGTCGTCTCTTGTACGTATAAAAGAGGGAAACGTTGAAAATCGTAAAGAAACGAATTCCCTTTCGCGCCATTGGTTGCGCCCCCAGAATGGAGAGGGGTGGTGATCGCGCGTCCGCGAGTAGAAGATTCAGGAGGGGCGTTAGAGGAGGATGAGCTTTGACAAGGGTGGCTTTCACTTGCCACTAGGAGGCTGAATAAGCGCGGTTGCCCGTAGCATCGCACCCTCCTTCACCGAGCACGGGGCACCAGCCACGAACCACCTTACCGGAGTAGCTTTCAGACGATAATTGTTCTCAACTATTTCAATTGGCGATCCTCGGGTGGGCGAGTCAACGGCGGACGCTTCTTGAATTGTAAAAACGTGATCGCCACCTTTTCTTTCCCACTATTTTCACCCTTATCCACAGCTGATATGCAAAGATAGGAAAATTAGCAAGGAAAGGCGAAATTGCGAAAAATACGACACAGGCTAAGTTCTCGTGTATTCCAGTGGGTTACAATTCTCATTTCTCAAAGTCAAAGGATAATTTTGGTGAGACGATTTCTCTATATTAATTATTTAATCGATTATTACGATCAAAGATCTTGTGCTGGCGATTATGCGTGCAGCAGCTGCACGGAAAAAAATAATTGGTTGCCCTAACCAACTTGCATGGCTAAATACACTTGAAGAGACTGAGTTGGCTAGCTTAATCAATTTTTTGGTTGGACCGACAAATTAGTTGGTTCTGACAGCCAATTCGTTATTTGCCAACCAATAAATTTGCTGGCCGAGCCAACTGATCTGTTGCTGCATATAACTGATTTGCTTCTGTAACCAACTAGTTTGTTGCTTGGAGCCTAACCAATCAATTATTTTTTAACTATCCGCAGAACTAATCCAATTGTCAGGTGTACCAATGAATTCGTTGGGATTACCATTCGAATTGTTGGGACTACCATTTGAATCTTTGGAACTACCGTTCGAAGTGTTGGGACTACCATTCGAATCTTTTGAACTACCATTCGAATCTTTTGAACTACCATTCGAATCTTTGGAACTACCATTCCAATTGTTGGGACTACCATTCGAATCTTTTGAACTACTATTCGAATCTTTGGAACTACCATTCGAATTGTTAGGACTGCCATTCGAATTGTTAGGACTGCCATTCGTATTGTTAGGACTGCCATTCGAATTGTTAGGACTGCCATTCGAATTGTTAGAAGTACCATTCGAATTGTTGGGACTACCATTCGAATTGTTGGGACTACGATTCGAATTGTTGGGACTATCATTCGAATTGTTGGGACTACCATTCGAATTGTTGGGACTACCATTCGAATTGTTGGGACTACCATTCGAATCGTTGGCATTACCATTTGAGTTGTAAGTCAAATAGAATAATCGTTCGGTTGTATCAACTCATGTTTCGATTATGCCAACTAATATTTTCTTTCTGTGGAGTGAAACAAAAATTAGCTATCACCTACAGATAGCAGATGGGCGAACGAGGGTGAACGGTTGAAGGTGACAGTATCGTTTGTCAGTTCTCGATTTATATTCGATTTGCAATTACGCCCACGGAAAAAATACGCCAGAAAGCTTAAAGGGCGTTCGTATCTTTTCCCAGTAAAGGCAAGTTGAGAATAAAGTGAAAAAGACGAGGAAAAGAGGAGCCCGACGAGTTGGAAGGGGTTTTGAGAGACCCGATTACGGCTCCATATTCTTTTAATTACCGTGCACGAAGACCTAACACGGGGGTGGCAAGAAACTAAACGTTTCTCTTTTAATTACGAGAGAACTGCCCCCTTGCCCTCTCCTTTCTCTCTACTTGCATCCCCCCCGATGCCTCCCCCTCTTTTCCCCAGAACTCTCACCCACCATTGCCTCTCCACGCGCATTCCGGTATCGTTCTGCTCGCCAAAGAATTTAATTACCGGCTCTTCGCGCTCTCTTCTCTTTCTCTTTGTCTCTCTTTCTGCTTCTCTTGGCGGCAGCACCAGAGCGATGTACCTATGCGCGACCCCGACGCGCCCGTTCACTCGCTCGCATGCGCCGCGCTACCATGATAATTACTCCCGCTCGCTCACCAACGTAATTAATCCCCTCGAGGAATAAAACTTTATCGCGAGTGTGATTGGGAAATCGTCGATGGGCAAATCACTGAAATTCAGGGTAGTCCACGGGACACCCCAAAAAACCGGTAAAAATACCAATCCCAATTGTCGAAATATATTAAAAGTGTGAACTTTTAAATGTTTTAAATTGCATTCGATTTGAATAACAAAAAAAACGTTGTTTCTACTAATGAAATCTTTGCGAAATTCTAATAAATCGACAAATAAATTTTGAGATTCCTCCTGGCAATAATAGTAAGTGTAATTGTTTCTTTTTTATTCATCTCCAGCTAAGATGTTTCACGGTTACTTGAGAGCCATGTCGGAATAACAAAAACCTTATTTTTCCAACGAAAACCTTGCAAAATTTTAATAATTCGACAACCAAATTTTGAGATTCCTCCTGACAAGAATAGCAAGTATAATTATTTTTTTTTTTTATATTTATATAATTTTTTTACTCCCGCTCGCTCACCAACGTAATTAATCCCCTCGAGGAATAAAACTTTATCGCGAGTGTGATTGGGAAATCGTCGATGGGCAAATCACTGAAATTCAGGGTAGTCCACGGGACACCCCAAAAAACCGGTAAAAATACCAATCCCAATTGTCGAAATATATTAAAAGTGTGAACTTTTAAATGTTTTAAATTGCATTCGATTTGAATAACAAAAAAAACGTTGTTTCTACTAATGAAATCTTTGCGAAATTCTAATAAATCGACAAATAAATTTTGAGATTCCTCCTGCCAATAATAGTAAGTGTAATTGTTTCTTTTTTATTCATCTCCAGCTGAAATGGTTCACGATTACTTGAGAGCCATGTTGGAATAACAAAAACCTTATTTTTCCAACGAAAACCTTGCAAAATTTTAATAATTCGATAGCAAAATTTTGAGATTCCTCCTGACAAGAATAGCAAGTATAATTATTTTTTTTTTTTATATTTATATAATTTTTTTACTCCCGCTCGCTCATCAACGTAATTAATCCCCTCGAGGAATAAAACTTTATCGCGAGTGTGATTGGGAAATCGTCGATGGGCAAATCACTGAAATTCAGGGCAGTCCATGGGACACCCCAAAAACCGGTAAAAATACCAATCTCAATTGTCAAAATATATTCAAAGTGTGAACTTTTGAATGTGTTAAATTGCATTCGATTTGAATAACAAAAAAAACGTTGTTTCTACTAATGAAATCTTTGCGAAATTCTAATAATTCGACAAATAAATTTTGAGATTCCTCCTGGCAATAATAGCAAGTATAATTTTTTTTTTTTTTAATATTTATATTATTTTTTTACTCCCGCTCGCTCACCAACGTAATTAATTCCCTCGAGGAATAAAACTTTATCGCGAGTGTGATTGGGAAATCGTCGATGGGCAAATCACTGAAATTCAGGGCAGTCCACGGGACACCCCAAAAACCGGTAAAAATACCAATCCCAATTGTCAAAATATATTCAAAGTGTGAACTTTTGAATGTGTTAAATTGCATTCGATTTGAATAACAAAAAAAACGTTGTTTCTACTAATGAAATCTTTGCGAAATTCTAATAAATCGACAAATAAATTTTGAGATTCCTCCTGGCAATAATAGCAAGTGTAATTGTTTCTTTTTTTATTCATCTCTGGCGGAAATGTTTCACGATTACTTGAGAGCTATGTCGGAATAACAAAAACCTTATTTTTCCAACGAAAACTTTGCAAAATTTTAATAATTCGACAACAAAAATTTTGAGATTCCTCCTGACAATAATAGCAAGTATAATTATTTTTTTAAAAATATTTATATAATTTTTTTACTCCCGCTCGCTCACCAACGTAATTAATCCCCTCGAGGAATAAAACGTTATCGCGAGTGTGATTGGGAAATCGTCGATGGGCAAATCACTGAAATTCAGGGTAGTCCACGGGACACCCTAAAAATCGGTAAAAATACCAATCCCAATTGTCGAAATATATAAAAAGTGTGAACTTTTAAATGTGTTAAATTGCATTCGATTTGAACAACAAAAAAACGTTGTTTCTACTAATGAAATCTTTGCGAAATTCTAATAATTCGACAAATAAATTTTGAGATTCCTCCTGGCAATAATAGCAAGTATTGTTTCTTTATTCATCTCCAGCTGAAATGTTTCACGATTACTTGAGAGCCATGTCGGAATAAAAAAACCTCATGTTTCCAACAAAAACTTAGCAAAATTTTAATAATTCGACAACAAAAATTTTGAGATTCCTCCTGACAATAATAGGAAGTATAATTGTTTATTTTTTATTCATCTCTAAGCTGAAATGTTTGAAGATTACTTTAAAAGAAAAAAAATGTTTCAATGAACTAAATCGGCGTAAACCCTCGTTGAAATAAATTTTTAGTCGGTATAACAAATATTTTGATCACCGCTAATATATTTTAGACAATTGAATCCAATAATTATTGAAGAATACTGAACATTTGGTTGTCCCAACGAAAAATTCGACAGCTAAATTTTGAAATTCTTCCTGACAATAATACCAAGTGTGCGATTGTTTCTTTTTTTATTCCCCACAATCTAAGATATTTGAAGATTACTTGAGAGTCGGTTAGAGATTTAAAAAGAGAGTCGGAAGCCGTTGGTGAATCGAATATAGAATAGATGGGAGAAGAGTGAAGGGGCCGCGGTGGTGAAGAAGAAGAAGAAGAAGAAGAAGAAAAAGGAGGAGGGCAATCGGTCACTGATTTGGTCAGATCCATAAGGAGTGTGCATAGCGAGGGGCATTAATGACCCAACAAGCATTCCTCGCCCAGATGCCCGTTGTCGTCTTTCTCCCTTCTTCTTCTTCTTCTTCTTCATTCTCTTCTCTTTCGTGGTCGGTAATGTTGCCGTAAGTCTGTCTCTTTCGCTCTACCTTGCCGATGCTCAAGTCCGGCGCGCGATCGCGTTGGGTGGTCTCTCTACTCTACTCTCGAGGCCCTCGCGTTCCAATAGCCCCGTGCTGCTGCTGTTGCTGCTGTTGCTGTTGCTGCACCACACTCTTCTCTCACTCTACCATTTTCTCCGTCTTTCTTGGTTATACATTGGTCGATCTTACCTTCTCTCGCGTACTTACACGTTTCGTTTCGCGTTGCGGTGCCTCTGCTGTTCTCCCTCTTCTCCATACGTGATCCAAGTTGTTATATATATATATACCCTTTATGCCCTTAAACCGCTTGCGCGGTTCAACGTGTAGAATCGAGTGTGCCCCTCGTTGTGTGAACCGTGAAACGAGACGCCCGCGAATTGCCGCCCTTCCATTTCGACCACCATCGTGCAGGTAGTCCTGATATCAGACTGGACCAGCGGGAGCTCTTGGTTGATTCTCCAACGGAACCGCGAAAAGGGAAAAGAGCGATCAGGAGTGCTACCGTGAGAGTCTTCCTCTCCCCCACTTTGACCGCTTCGGCGTTCTGTTTCTTTTTGTGTTCTTGTCTTTTATTCTTTCGACCATGGTATGTCGAGTAGAGTTTGGTGGTGCGGTGATTCATAAGCGTTGAAGACGGCGAAATCGGTCTTCGTTGCCACGGAGAAATTTTCAAGCTGATTATACAACGATATGCCGATTGGTATCTCAATAATGAGATACAAGTTGGTAATCAGAGGAAAGGAAATAAATGTGGGATGTCATTTTATGAGCAATTTGTTTTCCTTCCCATCCTGCACTGAAAAAAAGTCATTGATTCAATAAATGGATTCAATAGATGGATTTATTGAATCAATGAAATTTTTTGCGGGCTGCCAAAAACAAGCGTTATCCTACTTAATTTGAATCCTAATTCATCCAATTCCATACGAGATCGAAACAATAACTCTAAAATAAGCAAAATAATATTTTATTATTTTAATGTTAAATGGGACTGAACGAATAAGAATTAGAGTTAATTCAAAAATACTTCTTTTGGCAGCCCGCAAACGATGGATTTATTGAATCAATGATTTTTTTTTCAGTGTGGGTTTTGTACATAACTGAGCGATCTTTGATGTGGACGGAGAGAAATTTTTGGTAGTGTTAACTACGCTAATAATTTGCTGCACAGAAGGTATAAAAAATTAGTTGCCTCAAATATATCGAGTAGAAAAGAAATGCTTAGTTAGAACGACCAAAATCTTGGTTAAAAAAACTTGCTACTGGCGTGATCGCAAAACGTGACTTTCTCATCACGATTGTTACTGGCGTCACGTTACTGTCGTGAAGTTAGTTTGTGAAGTTAGTTTGTGAAATTAGTTTGTGAAATTAGTTTGTGAAATTAGTTTGTGAAATTAGTTTGTGAAGTTAGTTCGTAATATTCGTTTTTGTAGTTATATATGAATAAATATCTCTCTATATTATAAAAAGATCGCGCCGCCGCCTTCGCCGCCGTGTCAAGAATCGAGGGACTTATTCGGGTTAGAAGCGGTCACCCATCCAAGTACTGACCACAAAAATTCTGGGGTCTATTTTTGAAAAAATTAGCTTATTTAGGCTTATTTAAAAAAAAATTAGGTCTTTTTTTAAATTTAGGTCTATTTTTGAAAAAAAAAAAAAATTAGACCTATTTTTTAAATATTATTTTACATACTTTGCATGTGATGAAAAAGTAAAAATTTGTTACTGGTGTAAAATTTTTATCGTGAATTTACTGGGTTATAGTGATTAATAATGTGTGAATTTCGCACATTAATTGTAATCTCCATTTTTAGCTATAATTTGTCAAGAACGCGTTTGTAAATTCGAAATTCGCGCGCGCGAGAAAGCGAGCGTGACATCGCGCGCCGGCGCGCGCCTTCACATCTCTCGTTCCCTTTGATGTTATTATCGTCGGCATTGCGATAGTTTGACAGTCGGAATTACATTTTATTTGATATTTCCAACGTTTCGCATATTATGGTGTGTATGAGCAGCATTTGGAATTGGTATAAAATGCTATACGAGTGATAAAATAAATAAAAAAACTATGATGTGATGAGTGCATGAGTGTTTATAGTCTAACATCAAGAGTGATGATAACCTCAAATGTGTTTCTCTTGTATTTTTACATTCTTTTTTTAAATTTTAATCTAACATATGGTGTAAATATTCATAGTATGTTATCATTGAAAACTGCTCAAGATCATTGCAGTTCTTTTTTTTAGTGAATGTGTAACACAATAACACAAGAAAGTAACATATTTCAAGCAATACATTTTTTACAACAGTTTAAGATGTCTTATGTGGGTGATTGAAAAAACAAAATCTTCTATATACTAAATCTCTTGTTGTTCATTTTTTATTTGCTGGTAATACTATTTGTATGTATCACATTGAAGCATAATATCTTTTATATTAACTTGCGGTACAAAAATAAATAAAATTTTTATTTTTTTTTATTTTGTATTTAAGGTAAAGTATCAGAAGCAGTGGAGATTTTGGATTGGATTTCAATACCAAAACCAGGATTTGAATGCAGAAGACACACAAAAAATTTCATTTCAGTCCATAGATGTTTTCAAAAGTTATTGTGTTTCCGGACGGCACATACAGACGCCAGACAGACAGACAGACAGACGGACGGACAGAAATGAGGTAATGTGTTTTTTGGAATCTAGGACACTCAAAACATCTATTTCCATCAAAATCTGGAAGTCGAATTTTTTTTGGATTGCAATACTTTCTCTTTATCCATACTCCGTATGTGATGAGAAAGTAAAAAGTTACCAAGAAAAGTTATATGATAAAAAATGACACTATACTAAAATTATACCTAGTAAAAAATTGGTAGGCACAATTAGTTGATTAGTTCCTGGCATAATTATTAATCATAACCAATCCAATCGTTGGGTTACCATTCGAATCATTGGCACTACCGTTTGAGTTGCAAGGAAAATAGAATAATCGACTGATTGTCCCAACTCATTATTTTTGGTTACAGCAACAAATCATTTCTTTTTTTCTATACTCGATAATTTGTAGCAAAACAATTTTTTTGTGAAAACATAACAAAACCGTTGATATTATTTGTACTTGGTGGTTCTAAGTGTCTATAAGACTTACATGATAAATAAAGTTTAATTGGTAAGCAGAAAATTACGAGAAAAGTCGATTTTTAGTAGGAATATAAATTAATCCCCAAAAAAATTGTAAAAACGATAGAAAATATAAATTAGTTTTTTTTCAGTTTCATAATTAATTTTATGTAGCACGTTAAAAGTAGAATTTTAGTGATGGTTATATTATTTGGTTAGAACTACCAAAATCTTGATTAAAAATGTTACCAAGAAAAGTTATACGATAAAAAATAATACTATACTAAAATTATGCCTAGTAAAAAATTGGTAGGCACAATTGGTTGATTAGTTCCAGGCATAATTATTAATCGTAACCAATCCAATAGTTGGGTTACCATTCGAATCATTAGCACTACCGTTTGAATTGCAAGGAAAATAGAATAATGGACTGGTTGTCCCAACTCAATTTTTGGTTATGGCAACCAATCTTTTCTTTCTGTCTATACTCGATAATTTGTAGCAAAAACAATTTTTCTGTGAAAACATAACAAAACCGTTGATATTATTTGTACTTGGTGATTCTAAGTGTCTATAAGACTTACATGATAAATAAAGTTTAATTGGTAAGCAGAAAATGACGAGAAAAGTCGATTTCTAGTTGGAATATAAATTAATCCTCAAAAAAATTGTAAAAACGATAGAAAATATAAATTAGTTTTTTTTCAGTTTCATAATTAATTTTATGTACCACATTAAAAGTAGAATTTTAGTGATGACAGATTAAAAAAAAAGCTGTCGCCTCATGAGTTGTAGCATCTGTAGTCATTAACGCAACCATTAATTTGTCAATCGTCTTGACGGCAGCTGTATACTCGCTGATTTGCGCTATAAGGTATTTTTTTTTGTCAACTCATGACAAATCCGTTTATAAGCGTAACATGATAAATAAAGTTTGATTGGTAAGCAGAAACTAGCGAGAAAGATCGATTTTTAGTGGAGATATAAATGTCTGTGAACTCGTTTGGGTGTCCAACCCGCATGCCAACTAAATATTGTAATTATCGTTCACCGTTTGATATATACTGTATAATTAGCTTGCCGAGTGATTAGTTATGTAGCATAAAGCGCAGTTTCATAAGATGTGGTTAGATATCTATTTAATTGGTCAATGAGAATCGTAAATTGTGATCTATCAACACAGCACATAACATATATATACATGTAACCACATACTATAGCTATACATTATAGTCGTGCAGCATGGAAGTCGCGGTTCGGAAGATTAATTGGCAAGTGGTATACGTACGAGAGCAAAAGCTCTCTCTCCATAACAAAACGTCGCCTACGAGACGGAAATTAAAGGGAACGAAAAGAGCATTGAGGAAGAGGAGAAAGAGGCGATTCACGATGTCCAAGAAGTTTTAGCTCTCCTCGAGCGTTCATCGCTACGCTAACGCCGGATTTTCTCACCGTCCACACCTAAGTTACTTTCCTTTTATCTCTTCTGCTATTTCTCTCTGGTTTCTTGCTCACGCAGCTAACCAACGAGATATATATTCGCGAACGTGTATCGTTTTAGCCGAGTATTTCAGCTCGTTAGGATAACGAGGATCTAATATCGCGCTCACAGCCCGGCCAATTACACGTTACGACCAACGACTACGACGACCAAGACAACGACGACGACGACGACGACGACCAAATGGTACACAGTCCATGCTACGTCTTTCGGCGGTTTCCACGCGACGACAGAGTCAAGAGGAGAGAACGAAACATACTTAAACATACTCACTATGTTGGACCACAGACGAGCTCAGCAAAGAAGCGATGAAAGAGATCACGACGAAGCAAGAGAAATTCGAGAAATGAGAAAAGGGCGAGAAGAAAACGACAAAGAAAATTCGAAGCCGAATCATCTGATTCGCATCTGCGGTAAACTATTTCAGTCAATTTCATGAGTTTTTGAACATCCAGAAAAATGTATGGTCATTTCTAATGTACACATTAGGGTGGTCGTTATTTGGAGTCCGGACGAATTTTGAGATTGTCCTCTCACATCCCGTGCAGAAATTAGTTTAGGCTGCCGCGATTAAATAAAGGGCCTTTTTAGGTATAAATGTGGCATCCACAATAGGGAATCTACTCTAGAACCCTACTAGACTCAACAGAGGCGGCCACGACAAACTTCGGGGCCTATTTAGACTTAAATGTGGAACCCTCACTAGGGTTGCCCATATTGAGCCTCTAAAGGGTAGTACTTTCAAGCGTGACTAGCCTAGTAGGGCCCCTACTACAATTAGGGCAATCTAGAAAGGGCCAAGTTGGAGCCTCAACTATATTTCTGCATGGGATTGTTTGCAAACAAATAAAAATTTTCTCGAAATATAAATTTTTTATTTTTATATTTAGCTCTACCGCCAGAGGCGTAAAAAAATTGAGGTCTTTCCAATGTATTTTAAATCCCATGAGGAAATCCCATGTATTTTAAATGACTTTTGCCATTTAAATACATGGAATTTCACTGTATCTCCATTCAAATTTTTTTCGAGTCTCTCCATATTTGCCAAAAAATTTGTAACTTTGGAATATAAGTCACATATGTGTGTCTCCAAACAGAGAAAAAAATGAATCTTTTATGAAATAATCAACCCACTGTACCGCATCTAATTCTAATACTGTTGTTCATTTGGCAAAATATTGTACCATCAAAATTAAGCGACATCATGTTCAATGTTTTTGGACGTTACGGAATGTAACACGTATGGAATTTGTTGTTGAAACACTCAAAATGGTCTAAAACGTCGAGAAAAGTGGTTTAGAACCCGTGTAGAAAAATAGTTGGGGCTCTGACTTGGCCATTTCTAGTTTGCCCCAGTTCTATTAGGGGCCCTACTAGGCTAGTCACGCTTGAAGTACGGGGCCTTTAAGGCTCAATATGGGCGACCCTAGTGAGGGTTCCACATTTAAGCCTGATTAGGACCCGAAGTTTGTCGTGGCTGCCTCTGTTGAGCCTAGTAGGGTTCTAGAGTAGATTCCCTATTGTGGATGCCACGTTTATACCTAAAAAGGCCCCTTATTTAATCGCGGCTGTCCGGACTAATTTCTGCACGGGAAAAAATATATGGACGGATGTGACCGACACTGATGGTTGTGCGGTCGGTGTACGGCTCTGGCGGTCCCACGAGTTAAGCAGCATTGTTTGCGGCCATAACTTGGATGGGTGACCGTTTAGCCGTGCACCGGCTGGCATATCAATCAGTGAGCGGGAGATCAGTTTTTCTGAGACCTCGGTGTGTCTACACTTAAGTACATTACTTTCGTATATACACCGGGAGATCAGAAGAATATATGGCCGTCTGTACCAGCACGGGTTTTCCGCAGTTTCCCCGTGTTCATGGCGAATGCGGTACAGTGTAGCTAAGTCGGCTGCGGCCGCATGGAAAGTTAGGTTAGCTTAGCGAACTGCGGGTAGGGAGTGATAGGAGGAAGGGTGGGATGGGCGGTAAAAGGCGATTGAAGCCATGGAAAGAATAAAATTTAAAAAAATTAAAAAAATAAAAATATATGGACGGATGTGCGTGTGGCCGTCACTCAAAATTTAAACTTACATATCTCAAGAACTGCTTTAACAAACAGGCTGAAATTTAGCAAACATGTGAAGAAGGTCGATGGCTTTGTTTGTGATAATTCTAAAAAAAATTCAGAAATAGGTTCAAATGTTATTTGGTTTTGCAATTTTCGAAATATGTCTCTATGCCCTCTAGCATCCGCAATTTTTTTACTATTGAGCTAAATTATGTTTTATGTATAAAGAAGGATCGTTATTGAATTTGGAATGAATCTGTAAAAAGCTTCGGTTTTTATTGGATTTTTAATTTTCCAAAAAATATTCGTTTTACTCTAACTCACGTAAAATCTCACCAAATTAACAAAAAATATTCTACACATGAAAAAGAACATTCAGGGCTGCTACCTACCAAATTTGGTCGTGATCGATAAAGCGGTTTGGATTTTACGTGATTTTGAATTTTTCAAAAACTATATAGGCAATGAAAAAAGTTCCAAAGTAAAACTTTGCACATTGTTTCTTCATTCACTTTTCACAAAGCTTCGAAAATTAATAAATAAGCTTACTTATAGCTTCGTGAAAAATGATAATTAATGAGGAAGCAATGTGCAAAGTTCTATTTTGTTTTTTCTTCAAGTGACGTCTTTTCAATTCCGTTTTAAAATCCGAGGACACGGTACGTTGGACACCGCACGAATATATATAGCGTTTGTGGTTTCGCGTGATCTATGGTGAGACATCTGTCCGGGGAGTCAGCACGAACGAAGGAGATGGAGTCGAGATCATACGAGCGACACATTTACGGGCAGCTAAGTGGGCTCGACTCTTTGCTCACGTCCGCGCACAAGTAGCAGCAGCATCCATATCGTTCCGCGCTATAGGCGAATCGCTGCCTCAAGCTATTCCTCTAATTCGTTTTTCTTCTTCGGTACTTCGGCTCTTCTTCCTGTTGCCCCTTGCGTCCGGCTTGCCGATCTCTTTGGCCTCGCGCCGTACACTTTGCTCGGCACAACCCTCTCGATTCCCAAAAGCCATGGCGATAAATTATATCGCTCTCATCTTGAGCGTCTATGTTTTCAAGCGCGACAAACGCCCACCCGCTTTAATTTTCTTCACAGTCGGCGTTACGCTCTCCGGAATGGTTCTCGGTCGATTGGATCCGAGGATGGAAATGGAAACCAAAGAGTTTGGATATTTTTGTGCTTCGAAGAAAATACGATTTTCGTAGGTTCAAACAAGCCCGAATGTTCACGTTTTACTATTTCTTACAATAATTCTTTTTTAATTAGAATACGACATCTACAATTATAGAATGTGATCTGAGTGACATTTTTAAAAAATCGGTAACTAAAATCATGATTTTCGAGGTTGAATTACATCCGGATGTCTATGTTTAACTATTTCTTACAACAATTATTTTTTCATTAGAGTACGAGAAACGATATCCACAATTATAGAATGTGATCTGAGTGATATTTTTTAAAAATCGGTAACAAAAACCATGACAATTAAGAAAAAATCGGTAATAATTATGTTTCTAAATTTATGTAAAAAAGTACTGGCATGACGCCGTAATATACGTTTTACATTTTGCCGATTAATTTTGATATGTTTATAATTTTTACTGCTGTGCAAAATAAAAGTCTAGAGTTTAGAATGAAAAATATGTCAGATCTCATAATAGTCCATAATCATTAAATTTGTATTTTCATCCCAACTGATAACAAAATCTGGAGCATTACTTGTCTAATACTCCGGTTCAAGACTCGAAACTTAGAGTATCACACCGAGAAAAAAGATTTCATCGATTCCAAAGAAATTGGTGGATTGATTTTTTTTTCAATGACTTTAGGGAAATGTTTCTTTACTTTCAATGAAATGGTGCATTTGAATTTCAAAGAAACGGTTTCAATGATTTAAAGAAACAACTCGCGAAAAATCGACAAAAATGGATCGGCAGGTATCGGCGTTTATTGAAATAAATTATTTCTACAACCGTTTTGCATCTAGTACGACATGAAAAACATTTTTTTTAAAGCAACCTTCGCCTTACTTTAATTTCTTTACCGACATATCATTTTATACACGGAAAGAAATTTCTGTGTTGTGACAACATAAAACGGTGACAACAAAAATCGTTTTGTTAGGCTAACAAAGAGATTGGTCAACCTAGCAAAAAGATTTGTTAACCGAACAAAAGATTTGTCAGCATAGCAAAACAGATTTGTCAGCCGAACATAACGATTTTTGTTGTCCTCGTTTTATGTTGTCACAACACAGAAATTTCTCTCCGTGTAGGTTCCATTTTTGTTTTAGTGTCTCGAAAACGATTTCTGTGAAATCAATGAAAACCGGTTCCTTTTTTTTGTCATTAATTTGTAATTATTGAATTTCAAATAATTCGAAGAAAAGATAATATTAATTTAAATATATTATTTCCTGAACGAGAAGAAATGTTTCATAGGTCAAGATTTCAAAGAAATTTCTTTGAATCATGGAAACTTTTTTCTCTCGGTACAGAGAAAGACTCTTCAAACTATTTCTCCAGGTTTGAACGGGAGAAGGAGAAATCGTCGCACGATGCCTCATAGAGCGCTTAGGTATAGATAGTGCGATAAACAAGAGTCACCACCCCCAGGGGGTAGAATCGTGTGTGCAGAGTGCAGCCATTAATTTGCGGTTCGCAAGGTGCCGGGCTCGTACAGCATGAGTGAAAATTTAGTGAGCCACTAGTGCGGCCGCGCCCGGAGACCCCTAATGGCTATCGCGCGACGCTTGCGGCCGCTGGCTGGCCACCCCCAAAGCATATAACCCACCCCCGCAGTGCTTACCAAGTATTCACCAATCCCCGGCAGAACGACCGACAAATACACAACCCTCTTGCAGCATAGAAATTCCTGTAATTACGAATTGCCAGGGTTAAATACGACAGGCGGCCAAGAGGGGGGCAACGATTCTGTATTCATGACCACTGCAACCCCCCTTTCTCCATGTTTCGGTGGTTAACTAGGATAAACGCTCTCCAAGTTCCAGCGGAACATTGCAGAACCACCGAAACTGTCTTCTCATTAAAAACACACAAAAAACAAACAATTTTTCTTTTTTTCTTCAAAATGCAAATTGGAAATACAAGTATTAAGGAGGATGCAGCATTTAGCACTTTATATTAATAACAAACATATTTTTGGAACTTTTTATTTAAAATCGAAGTCATTCATTATTTGTGGAAAAACATCCAAGTTTTTTTAGTGTACATTTTATAATGAGGGGGACAAAGATTCTGGATTCATGATCACTGCAACCCCCTTTCTCTATTTTTCGGTGGTTAACTAGGATAAACGCTCTCCAAGTTCCACCGGAATATTGCAGAACCACCGAAACTGTATTCTCATTAAAAACACAAAAAAGCAAACAATTTTTCTTTTTTTCTTCAAAATGCAAATTGGAAATATAAGTATTAAGGAGAATGCAGCATTTAGCACTTTATATTAATAAGAAACATATTTTTGGAACTTTTTATTTAAAATCGAAGTCATTCGTTAATTGTGGAAAAACATCCAAGTTTTTTTTATAGTGTACATTTTATAATGGGGGGGGGGCAAAGATTCTGTATTCTTGATCACTGCAACCCCCCTTTCTCTATTTTTCGGTGGTTAACTAGGATAAACGCTCTCCAAGTTCCAGCGGAATATTGCAGAACCATCAAAACTGTCTTCTCATTAAAAACACAGAAAAACAAACAATTTTTTTTTTCTTCGTACAAATTGCAAATTTAAAACATAAGTACTCGCTACACTGTTAGACATTTTTGTATGAAAATTAATGTAAAGTATTGGAAGTTTTTTTGCGGATACGCGTATATTAAAGTTAATATACAATTATTAATTAATTTACAAAGCAATTGTTGTGAAATTAATATACAGTATACTAAGCATTTTATAAAATTTGTGTTTATAATATAATTACTGGAATATTACAACATATCTGTATGTTAAATAAAATTTAATATACCGTATCTGCAAAAGAACTTCCAATACATATATTAATTTTCAAAATATTTTTAACAATGTATGAGTAAATAAGAAAAAAATGTTTGTAATCTTTTTTTTTAATTAAAGTAATTCATAATTCTTCCAAAAACATCCAAGTTTTTTTATAGTGCACACTGAGAGAAAATCATATCGTTGATTTAACGATTTCACATGATAAAACGAATATAGGAAGGCTTGCAATGTTTTATGGTTGAAGCGATGATAATATGGTTCAATAACCGATCCTTGCAAGGTTATTGGAAACAAACGTTGAAATCGTATATGCAACGAAACGGCATATTTGAAACGATTAGAATAGTTTTTGAAACTATTATCATTTTGATGATTGCTACTATAATTATATTTGCTATAACCATAAAATATAGACGTTCCTCCTGGGAATTATAGTTTATAGTTAGATTATCGTCGGTCTAACTAGATTTTTATTTAAATTACCAGATTTTTCTCTCAGTGCACAATGATTAGTCGTTATTATTAATAAATAATAATATTAATTGCCATAATAATGACAATATCTTTAATGTTGTTCTATTCTGAAGGAGGTACGTTTTCGATGCGTCTTTAATCGCTCCTGCACAAAAAATTCATGAATAATTAATTAAACGGTGAATTATATAAAAAATCTTTAAACTTGTGAAGCAACTTAAAAAAAAACAGAATAAAACGGAGAATCACCAATTCTTCTTTAAAAAAAAAACGACCTGAAAATAAATCTTCAAGATTAGTTGTAAACTTACAATTTTTCTAAATCAAAGAAATTAATATTTCATTGAATTATGGATCCGAATCTCAACCACAAATTATCCTTCCTGCAGATTATATTGATCCGCAAAAAATTATAAGAACGATAAAAAATATAAATTAGGGACTCTAGCCATAAATGTCATCTTTTTATCACATTCTTATTTTTTTTTGTTTCATGATTACTTTTGTCCACCACGTTAAAAGTAGAATTTTAATGATGACAGATATTATAAAAAGAAGCTGTCGCCGCATGAGTTGGTTCATAGTATCGGTAGTCGTCAAAGCAACCATTAATTTGTCAGTCGTCTTGACTGCAGCTGAGGTATGAAAAAAACAACATGAAAATAAATCTTCAAGAATAGTTATAAACTTATTATTTTTAAAATCAAACAAATGAAAATTTCATTGAATTATGGATCCGAATCTCAACCACAAATTATCCTTCCTGCAGATTATATTGATCCGCAAAAAATGATAAGAACACTGAGAGAAATCCTGGTAGTTCAGGCAACTATTAAGCCATACCTATAGACTTTAAGTCCATGCAACAATTTGAATAGTTATTTTAACTGGTTTAATGGTTAAATTAACTACGTTGTAGTTACTGTAAATAATTCTACAGTTGGCTTAACAAAATGTCGTAGATATTTTAACTGTGAACATATAGTGAAATACAACCTTAGCTATTTTCTTATAGTTAGTGAAATTTTATTGTTGTTGTTGCAAATACCATTTCAAACTTGTTGAATAATTAATCAAAGAATACTACGTCTGTGATCATGTTTTCTATGAGTAGTACTTCGCATCCATCGCAAAATTTTCAATCAATATATTTTTTGTTACGATAACTATTGTAACCCGTGTGGAAATTTCAACTCGCCATCACCTAGAAATCGACTAGTTTTCTTATTTTCTGTACAAGATCTAGGTCGGAAAACTAGCTAGATCCGAGAGCTATGTGTAATTTCTCGCTGTCTAGTTGTTGTACAGAAAAACTGTCTAAAATCTGGCTAAGATTCTATTAATTCGCCCAGTAAACTTAGCTACTGATTAGCCAGTACGAAAATCGGTTAACCCTATAGCATAAAATTGACTAGGTGCTAGACCGGATTTCTCTATTGAACCCAGATACCGGTTAAATAGCCTAGGATAAATAAAAAACAGAAGTAATATAAACCGTCATTTATTACATTAGCACGTAACAGGGAAGCTGTTTAACACTATTTAAACAGGGAACACTATTTAATAACGTACGTAATCACTTTTTCATTAATAATCAAATATCTCGATAAGGCCTATCGCAAAAAAACAAAAAAATATAAATTCTTTCGCGTCGTACAAAACAAAAAAAATCGTAATCCTCTAGAACGTATTTAATAGCGTACGTAATCACTTTTTCAATAATAATCAAATATCTCGATAAGGCCTATCGCAAAAAACAAAAAAATATAAATTCTTTCGCGTCGTACAAAACAAAAAAAAATCGTAGTCCTCTGGAACATATTTTTTGGTACCTTTCACGAACATGCACGTGCCACTCTATATAATAATAACTCGCTGCGCAGCGTGTCACGACTAGACCCTGTATCGGAATCTCCCTGTATCGGAAAACGCCCGCGTAGCGCCAAATACGAATATTCAAGTAAAACTAGATTGACATTAGATGGCCTCGGCATCTATACGTGTATGCTAGATATATTATGTCTAGCCTCTGGTCAGGTAAGCTGTGCCATGAAAGCTAGATAGATCCTAGATGGCCTGGGCATCTATACGTGTATGCTAGATATATTATGTCTAGCCTCTGGTCAGGTAAGCTGTGCCATGAAAGCTAGATAGATCCTAGATGGCCTGGGCATCTATACATGTATGCTAGATATATTATGCCTAACCTCCAGTCAGGTAAGCTGTGGCATGAAAGCTAGACAGATCCTAGATAGATATGCTATCTATCAGTGCATTCTAGCTAGAATATGTCTAGTCCCACTACGGAAAAACTTGATAGAAAAAACTAGCTAGACGCTAGGTTCAAACCAGTTTATCCCCAACAGATTTCCACACGGGTAACTATTGCATTGATTATAAATAATTAGTACAGATCACTTTTTTAAATGGCTGTGGTTGTATTTAACTATAAATTTATAGTTACCAGTATCTTTTTTTCTCTCTGTGAACGATAGAAAATATGAATTAGGAACTCTAGCCATAAATGTCATCTTTTTATCACATTCTTATTTTTTTTTCTTTTCATAATTAATTTTGTCCACCATGTTAAAAGTAGAATTTTAGTGATGACAGATATAAAAAAAGAATCTGTCGCCGCATGAGTTGGTTCGTAGTATCGGTAGTCGTCAACGCAACCATTAATTTGTCAGTCGTCTTGACTGCAGCTGAGATAAAGGGTGGCTCGTTAATTCGGGATCAATTACCGGAGTCGCTTGCTCACTCGGGCACGAAGCTCGCAATGTGTCACCGGAAAATGGACCGTGGAGCGCGAGGAACTTCTTCTCTGTAGCACTGAGCGCAAACGGGCACGCCCACCCAAACGTATAATTAGCAGATTCCGGGACAAAGTAGAGTCAGACATCTCGCTCGGTTTACACTTGGCTCTTAGTTCCTGTTGCTTCAATTCAACGTATTTTCATTGGCAATCCTCGTTTAATCATCAAACGAGCAAAGGAAAATAAAAAAATAACCTCGTCATTTAATTCAATCTTCATTTTTCTTCAAACGAGCAATGGAAAATAAAAAAATAATCTCGTCATTTAATTCAATCTTCATTTTTCTTCAAACGAGCAAAGGAAAATAAAAAAATAACCTCGTCATTTAATTCAATCTGCATTTTTCTTCAAACGAGCAAAGGAAAATAAAAAAATGACCTCGTTATTTAATTCCATCTGCGTTTTTCTTAAAACGAGCAAGGGAAAATAAAAAAATAGTCTTGTAATTTCATTCAATCTGCGTTTTAATAATAATTATCAGCATTATCGATGATTATGGTTCTAGATATAATCTCCATGTGACAGCACTGGGATACGATTGCATTTAACCATACTCAACTTAAAATCACGATTATACAATAATACAATAAAATTAATAATACTATGTACACAAATACACCTTGAGATCGTTTCTTTTTTTTTTGTTCAGTAAAGCATGTAATCGTCGTGTCGTCGACATGTACCATCGTAATATATAAATTGTGAATGCTATTTACATCGATTTATCTACAACTACGATAACGTTTTCGTATAATATATATATATTTGCATTTTTATATTTATTTTGTATATCATTCGATAAATTTGACTACGTGTATTAGGATTATGTGTACAGTACGTAGTATATAGTGTAATAATATTTACAGTTAAATAAATAATAGTTTGAAAGGTTATCGTCTCGTTTTTTTTTTTTTTTTCGTTACGGAAACTTATTTTTTTTATATTTGCTCCGAGTGTGATGTTTGTCCTTCGGGAATGGGAATTTCTTCGCCATCCTCGTCGACGGGAACCGTCGAATGGTTGTACAGACCCTGAGCCATTAATTGAAGAGCCAGAGGATTTTTTTGACCACTCGCTTTCTTGATTTTCGCTCGCTTGTTTTGGAACCAAATTTTTATTTGCGCCTCGTTCAGTCCAAGATCGCGAGATAATTGTTGTCTTCTTCGCTCCGTGAGATAACGATTCTCGGCGAATTCGCTTTTCAGTCTTGCCAATTGTTCACCGCTGAATGCTGTTCGCGGTCTTTTTTCTTCTGGAGTTACAGTCTTTTCGCCGGTTGATGTGCGCTTCACTCGTCTCGTTCTAGGTCCTGTAAAAACAAATAAAAATATGCCTGCGTTAGTCTTTTTATAGTATTGACAGTGTAAGAGGCGAATAAATGGAGATATTATAAAGATTAAGTTTAAAAATATTTTCTTAAACTGTCAGGAAATTTTTTAGTTACAGAAAATTCGGTAACTATTTTTTTATTCTGTAATTACTTTTTTTATAGTTACGATAACCGATGAAAATTATCGTCGTAACTATAAAAATGTAGTTAGAATAATTTTTGAGTTACCGTAACTGCAAAAAAAAATTGTAAGGATAAAAAATGAATAGCTTTCACTTTGTAGTTGTTAGGATTTCCGCAATTTCTCTGAGTGTGTCCATAATGGAAAGTACATTTGGAAATATATAATTTTTATACTAAATATATTTGCGCCAAAAAATTATATATATCAGATAAAATTTTAGGATATATGTGAAATATATGCAAACGGGAAATATATCTGGGATATATCCAAAATATATAAAAAATGTATCATCCGTCTAAAAGTTGATTATACCAAATAATATGTTTAAACAAAAATAAATGAAATTTGGAAATATATAATTTATATACTAAATATATTTGTGCCGAAAAATTGTATGTGTTAGATAACATTTTCGGATATATTTGCAAACGAAAAATATATCTGAGGTATACCCAAAATATATAAAACGTGTATTATCCGCCAAAAAGTTGGTTACATCAGACATTTTTTAATAAAAATGAAGTACATTTGGAAATATATAATTTTTATATACTAAATATATTTGCGCCAAAAAATTGTATACATCGGATAAAATTTTCGGATATATGCAAGCGACAATTATATCTGAGGTATATCCAAAATATATTTAAAAAATGTGCTATCCGCCAAAAAGTTGGTTACATCAGACAATATTTTTGAATCGAAATAAAGTACATATGGAAATATATAATTTTTATACGAAATATATTTACATAAAAAAATTGTATACATCGGATAAAATTTTTCAGATATATACAAGCGAAAAATATATCTGAGGTATATCCAAAATATATTAAAAAATGTGTTATCCGCCAAAAAATTGGTCACATCAGACAATATTTTTAAATAAAAATAAAGTACATTTGGAAATATATAATTTTTATATACTAAATATATTTGCGCCAAAAAATTCTATACATCGGATAAAATTTTCAGATATATGCAAACGAAAAATATATCTGAGGTATACCCAAAATATATAAAACGTGTATTATCCGCCAAAAATTTGGTTACACCAGACAATATTTTTAAATAAAAATAAAGTACATTTGGAAATATATAATTTTTATATACTAAATATATTTCCGCCACAAATTGTATACATCGGATAAAATTTTCAGATATATGTAAGCGAAAAATATATCTGAGGTATATCCAAAATATATTGAAAGATGTTTTATTATTCGCAAAAAAATTTTTTATGTCGGATATAATATATAATTATGAATATATTTAATTTTCCATGGGAATAGTAATTCTCGGTTGTAATATATTTGATATTTTCTTGTGACTCACAACAGTGAGTATTGGATTATTTAGATCTAAGCTAGTATTGCTTGCCCATCGAAGCCGAATGCTCTTCAACGAGGAATCGTGTATCGTAGACGGCGTGATAGTTGTGGGAACTCGAACGTATGCGCGTCTCTCTCGATGTCGCACGGAAGAACGAATGTCAGCCACAATACGGGGAGGACATGCAGTACATACAATACTTTGTAACAAACAAGGCCCGCCAGCACGACTCTTAGCTGCTCGTTATACCTATTTTATTAATAAACGTGCACTCGTGGAATTTATGCGACAGCAAAGTGAACGACAACGACAAGGGCTGCGTCGTCGGGACTGTACATTGTGGCCGAGCTCGTTGGCTGTAGAATAATTCATTGCCGCGACTGAAATATTCGCTATTATACACGATCGGAATAATATCGTAATATAAAAACCAATTTCGGTGAAAAAAAAAAAATGAGTTTCTCCAACCCACTAATTGTTACAATCAAATATTTCTCAACATTTTTATTTTAACTATCGATATTGTTACCCAAGTGTTGAAAATTTTATTTTTTTATTTTTCGATTGGCCAATAATAATAAAACTTGATTTTCGATTTTTTTCCAAGTTACGTCGTAAATTATATTTTTATTAACCGCTTAATTAATTATTTTAACCAAATATTTTTCAATGTTTTTATTTTAACTGTCGATATTATTACCCAAGTGTTGAATAATACTATTATTTTTTTATTTTTCGTTTGGCCAATAAAAAACGACTTGATTCTCGAATTTATTTCAAATTACGTTGCAAATCATGCTTTTATTGAACAAATATTTTTTCATAAATAATCAAATCAACAACAACATTTGTGCACTTTAAATCTTAATTATCGATAAATTATTTAACGCCTAAAAATTGACTCAATAGCGATATGACTTACACAGTCGAAATATGATTCGACTAATTATTTTAACCAAATATTTCTCAATTTTAACTATCGAATGTAGAATGATAATATTATTTCATTTTTCAAGTTACGTTTTAAATCATGTTTTTATGAAACAAATATTCCCTCGTAAATAATCAATCCAACAACAACATCATTTATGTATTTGAAATCTTAATTATCGATGAATTATTTAGCGAAAAAAAAAATGACTCAATAGTGATAAGCTTCCGGATATTATACTCAACACCAAGTTCAAGAGCATTGACTGAAATATGGATAAACATAAATATCGTCGGAACTGGACCTGGTGGCAACTGGTGACTACTGATGAATATTTACTATCCGTGAATCTACGCAATCTGACGGGTCTTTATGTATACTTGGCAATTTACCGTTAGGAAGTTTCGTTTTTGATATTTTCGTGACGCAGGTGAAATGACTACCGCGTGTCACTCGCGCGGCATTCACAGAGAAACCATAACGCCCATCCAGTGCCTGAATTGCTGCAGCAACAGCAGCAGCAGCAGCAGCACGAGCTGACCCGATTTTATTGCACCGCGCGAACATGCTCCTCGACACATGAGATATAATTTATCCGTTAAATTGCGCATGTACACAGCGACGATAAATTTTTCATTGCTAAGTAAACGCATCTTTGAGTCTCACCGCAAAACCTGTTATTATACGATACATTTGTAAAAATAATATACTACAGTCATTCAAGTCTCTTCGTTACTAATAAAAAAATAAGGAACTACGGAATTGTTCAATATATAAGCAAACATATATAAGATGGATTCGAATTTTAAAAAATGGTATTGTTAAAAATATTTTCCCACTCGTTAGATATCAGAAAATTATTTTTAATTGTATTTGTAAAAAAAAAAATACTTTTGTAAAAATAATATACTACAGTCATTCAAGTCTCTTCGTTAGTAATTTAAAAAATAAGGAATTACGACATCGTTCAATATATACGTAAACATATATAAGACGGAATCGAATTTAAAAAAATGGTATTATTAAAAATATTTTCCCGCTCGTTGGACATCAGAAAATTATTTTTAATTGTAATTGTAAAACCTGTTATTATACGATACATTTGTAAAAATAATATACTACAGTCATTCAAGTCTCTTCGCTTCTAATAAAAAAATAAGGAACTACGAAATTGTTCGATATATAAACAAACATATATAAGATAGATTCGAATTTAAAGAAATAGTATTGTTAAAAATATTTTCCCACTCGTTAGATCAGAAAATTATTTTTAATTGTATTTGTAAAACCTGTTATTATACGATACATTTGTAAAAATAATATACTACAGTCATTCAAGTCTCTTCGTTAGTAATTTAAAAAATAAGGAATTACGACATCGTTCAATATATACGTAAACATATATAAGACGGAATCGAATTTAAAAAAATGGTATTATTAAAAATATTTTCCCACTCGTTAGACATCAGAAAATTATTTTTTAATTGTAATTGTAAAACCTGTTATTATACGATGCATTTGTAAAAATAATATACTACAGACATTCAAGTCTCTTCGTTACTAATAAAAAAATAAGGAACTACGGAATTGTTCAATATATAAGCAAACGTATATAAGATGGATTCGAACTTTAAAGAAATAGTATTGTTAAAAATATTTTCCCACTCATTAGATCAGAAAATTATTTTTAATTGTATTTATAAAACCTGTTATTATACGATACATTTGTAAAAATAATATACTAGTCATTCAAGTCTCTTCGTTAGTAATAAAAAAAATAAGGAACTACGAAATTTTCAATGTATACACAAACATATATAAGATGGATACGAATTTAAAAAAATGGTATTGTTAAAAATATTTTCCCACTCGTTAGACATCAGAAAATTATTTTTAATTGGAATTGTAAAACCTGTTATTATACGATACATTTGTAAAAATAATGTACTACAGACATTCAAGTCTCTTCGTTAGTAACAAAAAAATAAGGAGTTACGAAATTGTTAAATATATACACAAATATATATACGATGGATTCGAATTTTTAAAAATGGTATTGTTAAAAATGTTTTCCCACTCGTTAGACATCAGAAAATTATTTTTAATTGTATTTGTAAAACCTGTTATTATACGATACATTTGTAAAAATAATATACTACAGTTATTCAAGTCTCTTCGTTAGTAATAAAAAAATAAGGAGCTACGAAATTTTCAATGTATACACAAACATATATAAGATGGATACGAATTTAAAAAAATGGTATTGTTAAAAATATTTTCCCACTCGTTAGACATCAGAAAATTATTTTTAATTGTAATTGTAAAACCTGTTATTATACGATACATTTATAAAAATAGTATACTACGGTCGTTCAAGTCTCTTCGTTACTAATTAAAAAAATAAGGAACTACGACATCGTTCGGAAAATTATTTTTAATCGTAATTGTAATAAGGTGCGTAAATGATGGGTTATTTTTTATCTTGCAGTTACGTGACGATTGAAAAACTGGTGACATACCTTTCCTATCGTGTCACCAATTTTCAGAGGATATAATTAGTGGCCTGCGAATGTGGCAGGTGGTGAATTCGATTGGACGTACGTTAACCCCGCAATATACTGAGCTACCACCACGGAGAATGTCGCATATGTTAGTACGCGGTCGTAGAGTCTTGAATCTAGGCTGATGTATGTAAAATACACGACCTACACAAGCAACTGTAACTCACTATTCTGTTCGACACGGTAAAGCAAGTGAAACGTTATGTAGGATGTCTAGTTGAAAAAATAATGAATACTTCGCTATTTTTGGCACGTCAACTACAATAGACAACTTACAAGTAGTTCGCCCAACTCTTTATCGCTCAATTACAATAGGAAAAAGTTTTGTTTGGGGTTACCAAGATCTTGGTTAAAAATATTACCAAGGAAAAATAGACACAACCAAGTCATTGCCCATATAGCATCAGATATTCGATTTATATCTATTTTAGGTTCATAATGTGAAAAATATATCCTGTATATTCTATGCACTGTTAAAAATATTTTGAAAATTAATATAAAGTATTGGAAGTTTATTGCGGATCCGCGTATATTAAATTTAATATATAAATATCAATTAATATACAAAAAAATTAATAATAAAGTATAATAAACACTTCATAAAAGTTGTGTTTATAATATAATTATTGGAATTTTAAAACAATATTTATATAAAATTTCATTTAATATACAGATATGTTGTTATTTGTTATTTATTGTTATTATTCCATTCGTTTCCGTATATTTTTTTCGGGATTGTTTATTATTATTTATTAAAATGAAATTTAATATACAAAAAAACGTCTATATATTAATTTTCAAAATATTGCAAACAGTGTGACATTCTTAACCAATTTTTTTGGTATTTTAAGTCTTTTTTCAAGTGTAAACAATTCTTAAAAAAATGTATTCAACTAACCGGAAGATGGTCTGTCGGAGTATCTCGTGCAGTAGACCCAAGCCGGCCAAAGTTGTCCATTTCCGTTTTGTTGACCGCTACTACCGGAAGTACTTGAAGAAGCGACACTCTCGCCACTGACAGATTCTCCGCAGCCAATTGTCGAAGCCGCTGAGGATAGTGAAGTTGCACCAGTGACAGAACATCCCGTAACGGAACTACGATTGCTCGCAAGACTCTCGAGACTTCCGCTTCGACTTAGTCCGCTTGAGTGACGCGGAAGTACAGGAGAAGTGGAGCCACTGTGTCCTGGAAAACTTTCTCTGTCAACTCGCGAATGAGGATAAACCGATGACGTCGATGATGCCGGAGACAGTGGCGAGGTTAATCTCGTCGTTGCATGAGTGGTTGTGAGGTCACGTGCTACCGGAAGTGAATTGTGACGAGGCAATTGAGCATGAGGACGAACCGGTGATGGACAAGGTCGTTTAACTCCAGATTTCGTGCTGAGTATCGCGTCTTTTCCAAAATCCGGCCGAAGAATATTCACCACGCTGAATCTCAAGGCCGTTGTATCCTCGTTCTCTTGATGATGAATCATTGGCTGCCGCGGAGCCGGCGAAACAACGGACACGTGACCAGTTTCAGCCGCTGACTGTGGAGATGGCGAACGCCTCGATTGATGATGATGATGACTATGATGATGATGAATATGATGCCCAAGATGACGATGATGATGAAGTGGCCGATGATGATGACCACCGAGTCCGAGCCTAAGCCCATATGCACTGTCCATTGTCGCCAGTGCTACGCTCATTATTATTCTTCTATTATCGCACTGGACCAAAAAAAAGAAACGTCTCTTGTAGAAAAATCACTGCAACAATTTCGCGGAATTTTACAACGATAACTTCATAATCGTGTAACTTTCACACACGGTTTCAGTTCTTTTCGATGGTATGGAAAATTCGTATTTTGAATTGAAACTAAAACGTTTCAGACACTTCACGTTTCACTATGAGGATGTATTTTGATGTCACCAGTGAAGATCATCAGAGACTGGATGATTGTTTTGGGTTATTGTGAAATCAACTTTCTTGACCAGTGGTCACGAGTAAAGGAAGTTAAATTATTTTTCGGATGGCTAACGTTTTCTCGAGAATTTCCGAGTACTCGTGCGAGTGCCGTGACGGGTCTGACTGGCTGTCCATCCGTCGCTCGGTGATGTCTAAACTAGGGGGGCCCCGAGGTCCCTACTTACCGCTTTCCCTCCACCGCCTCAGCTCTTCGGGCTCTTTCTCTCCACCTCTTTTCAGCGTGGCCCGCTTCACTCACTCCTCCTACACCGACCTCGTGCTGCACTGGCACTAGACACCCTCGATTGTATCTCTATTAACGGCTCCGCCGTCGCTCCGCCCAGTATCGGACAGTGGCGACGCCTTTCTTCCCTTGTCAGGCCACGAAGCGATCCCCACCATCCAATATTCTTAGCCATTCCCGAGGAGTGGGATTGAACAGCCCGTTTATCCCCACCGTTCCGAATTATTTCCATCACTGGCAGCATCTCGTGTATACGGCGCGCTATCCCCACTCCAGGAAAAATAGAGTCTCTTAACCTCCCCGAGTGAACTCACAAACAACGTCCTCAACGAGAGAAAAATATCCAACGAGATAAATAGTCATTTTGGCATGGAATTGGAAAACGAAGGTATTGGCAATTTTTGAAAAATAGAGATTTTAGGGTAGGCTCTGGGTTGGGGGTGAAAATAGTGAATGGTCAAAATAGCGAATAGCTAAAGTAACGAATTTTATAATAATGGAAATTTTAGATTAACTCATTATCTCCACCATCCGAAAAATTTCCATCATTGGCAGCAACTCGTGTATACGGCGTTCGATTGCAACCATGAAAAATAGAGTCTCTTAACCCCCCCCCAGTCAACTCACAAACAAGTCCTCAACGAGAGAAAAATATCCTACGAGATAAATAGTCATTTTGGCATGAAACTGGAAAGCGAATGATTTGGAAATTTTTTAAAAATAGGGAGTTTAGGGTAGGCTCTGGGTTGGGGTGAAAATAGCGAATAGCTAAAATAACATATTTTATAATAATGGCCATTTTGGATTAGCCTGTTATTTCCATCGTCCGAATAATTTGGGTGGGGATGAAAATAGCGAATAGCTAAAATAGTTCCCGGCTTCGAATGGTAATGTATTCGCCATCTACTTGGAGTTTGAAATATCTTCAAGTATCACGTTTTTTTTACTAATAAAAACCATATTTTTGCATAATTCAACATTTTTTCCTGACAAAATTAATCACATGTTGGAATAAATAGCTTTTTTAAAGCCCGCACTATGCTACTATTTTTTTTCCACAAAACCGCAGATCTAAGGAGTATCACGTCTAAATTTTAGGTAAAAATATTGAAAATTCACAGAACTATGATTTTTTGAACGAAATAGAGTCTTTTCACCTCTATGAATTTTTTTTTAGCACGTCGCCATTTTATTTCGTATAAATACATTTTTCATACATCATCAAGAATGTTCAAAGCATGTTCCGTAATTTTCTAAACCACTTCGGACGGATAGTTTGTTCACAATAGCTTTTAAAAAACTCACTGGGTAGAATCGACCCAGTATGACCACCGTGATTGAATTTGGAAAAGTGACCACGAAGGGTTAATAATAATGGCAATTCTAGAATTAGCGAATTTCATAATAATGGCCATTCTAGATTGAGTGAATCGTTATTGTGAAATTCGCTAATTTAGCCATTTTAATCATTTGCTATTTTGACCCTCATCCTAGGTTCTCACGAAAACTAAAAATTTCAACATGTCTTAGATTACCCATCGACTTTTTTTCTCTCATTACTGAAATTACTTGATACCTGAATAAAATCAATCAAAAACTAATCATCGAAAGACCGGATGAAGATGGGGAAAATAAAAATTTCTTCATCGAAACAAGTAGATTCAATGATTTTATTATAGAGGGTTGAATAAATGTAAATTTACTGGTGGCCAAGCGACTAAGGTAGAGCACATCTCCCATCCCTACCTAAAAAAAAAAAATAACGGCCCCCCCACTCTTTGCTGATTCTTGGAAATAGCACCGCCTACTTTCTTGCTCCGCCTACGCGTTTAAAAACGATTCCGCCCAGTGCGATAATCCACGACTGGAGAGGCGATTCGTGCCACGGGGGCACCTTCGTGCCGGGCTTTTCTTTGTTCCACCCTGCAAGAGAACTCGCGGTAACAACGATTCGGCACGGGTTATACATATACGCGGGGGTTGATTCGTCGTTCCTTCGAGTCGGCAAACATCCTCCCCGTGTGTCGTGTCGTGTCATGGGATCTGCGTTTTATAGTGATCTCGTCGGTGCCGCGACTAAAATTGCTTCATACAAAAACTCAACACCCTGGAACTTAGCCATTACTTCATCAAAAAAAAGTTGCAAAGTAAAAGCTTCCACATTGCTTCCTCATTAAATTTCATTTTTCACAAAACCAGTCCCGCGTAAAAATAATTATGTCAAATTGAGATCACAGATCGGCATATGTCAAAAAGTGCAATTTTTGAGATACGTTAAGATGAAATATTTTGGAAAATTTCAAAGCGCTTTTGAGGTCGATTTTGATCTTTCAAATGTACAATTGTGCTCAAATTAGTAAAAAAAAAGAACTTGCTATCAAATCGATCTCAAAATCGCTTTGAACTTTTCTACGATTTTTCGTCTTGACGCGTCTCAAAAATGGCACTTTTTGGCATATGTCAATTTATAATGACAATTTGACAATTATTTTTACGCGGGGTAAGCTAAAGAAGCTTATTTATTAATTTTTGCTTCCTCATATAGGAAGCTTTGTAAAAAATTAAAATGAATAATGAAAAAATGTGCAAAGTTCTACTTTGCAACTTTTTTCGTCACCTAAATAGTTCTTGAAAAATTCAAATTCACGTAAAATCCAAACCGCTTTACCGATCACAACCAAATTTGGTTTGTAGCAGCGCTGAATGTTATTTACCATCTGTAGAAAATTTCCGTTGATTTGCTGAGATATGACGTGAGTTAGAGCAAAACGAATATTTTTTTGAAAAATTCAAAATCCCATAAAAACCGATCTTTTTTACAGATTCATTCCAAATTCAATACCGATCCTCCGTTAACATAGCTTTATTCATAAAAAATGATTTATCTCAATAGCTAAAAATTTGCGGATGCTAGAGAGCGTACAGACATTTTTCGAAAGTTGCAGTCGAATAAAATTTGAAGATATTTTTGAATTTTTTTGAAAATCACCGCAAACAAGGACGTCGACCTGCTTTACATGTTTGCTAAATTTCAGCACGATTTTTAAATCAGTTCTTGTACTCTCTGTTCTACATACATTTTTTCTAGACTACTTTTCTCGACGTTTTAGATAATTTTGAGTGATATAAAAAAATGGAAAAAGAAATTTTGCACGAAAATTGAACTTCCTCTATGAAGCAAAATAAAACGCTCGTTTCTCTTTTTCTCCGTGGATTTCACATGTGTCTCTTTTTTTTAACTCCATGCGGCACTAAAATGTACAATGAACAAATGTATTATTCTAGGGACGTGCGGAACAGCAGATGCTGTTGAACTCGATCTGTGACGTAATTTATTCCACGATCGCGCTGCTATGTTCGCCGAGGATTGAAGAGGGCGCGCACAATCAGTCTTTCTCTCTTACGCTTGTTCGAATGGTTTTCAATCTCTCTCTGTCTTTCTCAATCTTTCTCTTTCTACCTCGGTCTATTATATTGTATCGTCGACGTCGGCGGCCTGCACGATTTAGCTCCGGTCTCTATTGAACCAGCTGTCCACGTAGTGAACGTATCAATAAATTATGATTTCTAAATTACGCTGGATGAACGAGCAGACAAGTAAACTTAGGGGCCAAATCGTTGGACGGATATGTATACCAATGGATTGAACACAGTTACAACCTTCACACATTCTTCGTGTGGAGTCACGAGTTTTTTCTTCATATTATCGAGGACATATTGAGTTAATTCTGTTAGCTCAACAAAATGTTATCGATTTCTACGTCGATTCCACGAAAATGAAAAAAAAACTTGAAACTGAACTATATAAGCTAAAATAAAAAAGTATGACATACTTTGTGAATAATTTTTTTTTCTAATGATAATAAAAATAGCAATTTAGATATTTTAATTAAACTAAGCTATAAATCACTTTTTTAATATGAATTTTGTGCACCATTTATTATTTACTTACATGTATAATTTTTTTGTCTATGAATTTTTATCCAAATACTTAAATCCACCATTAGACTATTCTATTGTTACCGTAACTCTACTGTTCCTCTCATTCAATTGTTCTACTTTATTTCATGTCATTAAATAGCTTCTGACCTTTTGAGCTGCATTAATGAGATTATTCCAGTGTTATATATATATATATATATTATTAATTTAATCCTGATTAGATTAGATTTCGGGATTAGATTGATCGTGTGAAATTACAAGGGTGAGGATAGAAGGGAAATATCGGATTTCTAAGACAAGTCGTAGACTCGGTGCGAAGTAGGGCTTCGTTCACACGTGACTGCATTGGTGGACGGAACTCCGGAGGTTATAGTTATACACGGAGAGAAAAAGTTTCATTGATTCACAGAAATCTTTGCCAATGACATGAAATACTTGAGTTTCAATACTATCTTTTCTTTCACGGAAAGAAATGTTTGGTTGTGACAACTACGTTTCCCTTTTGCTGTACACAATGTCTAAAAAATTAGTTGCCTCAACCATATCGAATAGTAATCTCAACTATTCACGATTAATTCTCGCGAGATTGGTGAGGTTAATCAATCCAATCGTTCGGACTACCAGTCGAATAGTTGGGACTACCATTCGAATCGTCGGTATTACCATTCGAATCGTTGGCACTACCATTTGAGTTGTAAGGGAATTAGAATAATGATTGGTTGTGTCAACTTATTTTTTGGTTATGGCAACTAATAATTTCTTTCAGTGTTGAATTATCGCAAACTCAATGAAAAGTAGTGAATCAAAGAAACATTTCTTTAAACCAATGAACCATTTTCGTTGATTTCTAAGAAATCGTTTCTGATTCGAAACTCTCGATTCAAAATTTTGAAAGCTATTTTTTCCTAAAGTACTCGGCAGATAAAGCTCAAATTTTGAGAGAATGTGCGGAAGTATGGCAGAAATAGGTTAAGCTTCTGGCTCCTCGAAACTCGAAGTCGCTCGTTCAGGAGAACCGGAAAACAAAAAAAAAGTGAGGTTAGGTACGAGAGGGACGTGTCTATAGGCGTTGTAAGTTCGTGGCTACGTACCAGAGAACTTAGTTATGTTAACCAAAAACTTTGTTAGCCTGACCAATTGATGATCTGACGTATGTGAAACAACCAAGCGTGAGGATGTCGCTACTTCTTTATCCATTTTGCCGATTTTTCGACGGATCGCGACGCAACTAACGCGATTGCGCAAATTGTTGGCGCACTTGCTGCCATCAAATATATCTTTTCTTTGAATCAAGGAGACCGTTTTTTTTAAATCAGTGAAAGCGTCTCTTTAAAACAATGAAACTGTTTCTTTATTGGAGGAAGGTGGGGCAAAGTGAAACACTCCGCCATTTTATTAAAATCGCGTTTCAACAATACAATTCAATCGTTTTATTCAAAATACAATGTTTTTAAAATCATTTCGAGTGTTTGAACCAATAAAATTTTCAAATAAAAAAATTGAAAACGGGGGAAAGTGGAACACTCCGACATTTAAAAAAAAATTGCGTTTTTACAACGCAATTGAAGGAGGAAATCATAGTAACTTTACAAAATAATAACTTCAACAAATAGAAAGTGGAACACCGGGGCAAAATAGAACAGTTGTTTGTGGCAAAAAATGTGGGGCAAAGTGAAACACTCCGACTTTTTTTTAAAAACGCGTTTCTACAATACAGTTCAACGGAATTATTCAAAATACAATGTTGTAGAAGCCATTTTAGGTGTTTAAACCAATAAAATCGGCGAATAAAAAAAAATTGAAAATGGGGCAAAGTGAAACACACCGAGATTTTTTAAAAGTTACGTTTCAATAACTCTATTCAAGGAGAAAATCAAAGTAACATTACAAAATAATAACTTGAACAAATCCTAGCTAACTTTTTAAATTCAAATTTAATGAATAACTTTTGAATAATTTGAATAATTTTTCTTAAGCAATGTGAAACTGTAGACATTGACATATCTTTCCTATTTACAAAAATCGCACATGTAATCAATTTCTTGGAATTCATCGACACCACCGCAAGATATGTGTGACCAGCTTTAAAAATCTTACACTTACAATGTACATTACACTGTAATTAACAAAAGTTAAAAAAATGATCCATTTCCGAATTGGTCGAAGTGTTCCACTTTGCCCCACTAAATTATTTTTTTGCCGACACTCAAAATCGATTATTGAAATCGACTTTTTGTGTGCAAAGCAGTAAAAATACACAGGCAATGAAATGATCTCTTTGAATTTCAAATGCACTATTTCATTGAAATTGATGAAAAAAAAAAATCAATCCCCCCATTTCTTTGGCGTCAATGAAATTTTTTCTCTCGGTGTAATATCTAGGTATAAGTGGCACTGCAATAATACCTAAGAACATGCCGTAACATTGGTAACACGCGATCCGTATAAAAGAACTGTCGTTAAATAATTATATGACTAATAATAATTAAAATCTGTAAAGTTAACGTTTCGTGACAAAGCGGTCACGCAGTTGGGGGCGATACGCGATACGCGATACGCTTTGAATAATTGAACGAGATGTGGCTCTGAACGAAGAGCGGTCTCGCGGCAAAAGCAGAAAGCGCAATAAGCGGAGACTCGTATGTATATATCGTATGTATAAGCATATGAGTGCGCGCTCCGCACTCTCGCTCGACTGCCCGTCGATTAGCATGCAAATTGTTTTATCTAATTGTTTTCATTTTCTGTCTCTTATCCTCGCGCACTAAACTCACCGGCGCAACTTTAAGATAATTATGCTGAACAGGCGGTTCGCGTCACTTTTATGTGTAATCAGCGGTAAGTCGACTCGACTGTTCGAAGTCGCACACGATTCGAGAGATAGTAGCGTAACTCGCCGTTTAATGAGACTACTGGGTGTGGCCAGATTTTTACGATTCATTGTTTTTTTTTCTTTTTTTTTTACACTTTTGTCGGGTAAACAACATCTATTAAAACGTCACGTCTACTGTCAACTTACGATTATAGATAATTATATAATGACAAATACTTTGTTTTATAGCATTTATATGACCAAATTCAAATTTGTTGAATAGAAATTAATAACAAATGTAAGTAAAAATAAAATAAATATAAATATACTATGAAATTTTATTAAATTATTATAATAAAATACATTAAAATATAATATGTAGCATAAAAAATAATAAGAAATATAAATGTATATTTTTCTCGGTCGCGATTTATTTAAATCAAATAACGTTATTCTATTCAGAATTTTTCAACCCTCGTCTCCGATCCATTGCTTAAGTTTTTGTTTTGTCTTCGTTTCTTTGATTATATTGTCAATATTGTTTACTATCAGCTCTGTTTTTATTGATTCTGCGAGTTCGTTATATTTTTTTGCTAGTATGTAATCATAACATCTTTTGCCAGCTTCTATTCTTCTGTTCGATACTATATAATATCCCCCAAAAGAACACAATGTGTAAAAAACTCGAGACAAGTACATTTACGTCAGTCATATTCGAAGTACGCAAAAATTTTCGAAATAAACTAAAAACACGTGCAAGTACATTGTTAATTATTTATGTATATAGGGATCCTGTTGATTATAAACTGAGAATAGAAATATTGCTTGTGATAATAAAAATATATTAAATAAATAAAAAAGGCAACATTATTTTTTTATTATTGAGTAAATTAATTGTGAAGAAAAATTGATTCTTTTCTTCTGTCCGGTACTATAATATTTCTCTTGATTTGTGCTCGAGTTTATTTTTCGTGGTTTAATTAAGTGTCCTCCATCTTTCTAATTTCTGTCTAACATTTAATATATTTAGAACACTGTACACCTCTTTTAAATTAACTAAAATAATTCTCCTACAACCTTAGTTAAAAAAAGTATAATTTCAAAATGAAATTTGAAAAATCAGTAAAGAACTTGGCAGAAAAAATTGCAAAACGTGAGTTATCCGTATCGAGAGTATTTTTTTTTCACTGATCGCTTCATCCATCACCGCATCTTTAGACAAAAAAAGAAACACGTAACAATACAATACGTGGAGCATTATACAGACAGATAGTGCAGATGGATAGAGATACAGACGAGAGAAGATGAGAAAAGCTGGAGGCACGACTGACTAACACGTATACGTGTCAATTTATCAATAAGGATATTATCCATGCCGAAGCGTTGCGTTCGGGCCGGTAACGCCCCGGCCCTTTCGAAGCAGCGAATCAACCGTTGGAATTCCCGGGGAGTCGGGGGCCCATTGAAAGTGGGGGTAGGGCCCTCGTCGCGAGTTTCCCCCCGACGAGTTTACAGCGCCGCTGGGCCCCGACGGTCCACACGTAGAGTATAACGTACGTACCGCTCTATTCCATCGTACAACAAAGCAGAAACGATCGTATGGCTTCGTCGCCGTGGCGCGTAAATAAACAGGCCAACTCTAGCCGCTTAATTCACTTCAGAGGGGGCCCCCGTTGTGCACGAAACCTCCACGTTGTTCTTCGCCTTGCCGACGATCTTTAAAGGCAGTTCTCTCGGTACTGCTATGCGTCGGGACTCGACGAAAAAACGAGAAAAAGTAAAAGATGCGCAACATATAATTTATATATATATATATATATATATTTATATACAGTTTACTCTCGTATATATGATCGCCGACGTGTGCTTGAAAAAAATATCTTCAAATTTTTTCCCACTTTTGGGCAACATTTGAATGCAAATTTTGTCTCGTCACTTCGACTTGAGTTTATGAAATATCTTGATAGCTCATTTGTCGAACATCTTCGAACAAAGAGAATAAGCTATACTGGATTTAAATTGATATTGAATTACGAATTATTCTTGAGTCAATATTTGTCAATATTTTTACAAATCCATAGAGTATACATTTATTTTTTTTGAGTCACAGACTTACCATGTTACCCAGCTATCAAGAGACGCGGTAACGTCTCGACACCAAAAACTTAAAAACAAGTTTTTACGAGACGAAATCTTTATTACTATAATGCAATGTACAGAATTATACAGATAGGCGTACACATTTAATACCGATTTGAATCTACAGCAATTGAATCTTCTTAAGATTTCCTAATGCCGAACATCACGTGCTTTATTAGTAGGTTGATCTTCTCACTGAGAAAAGGCTTGGTTGGGCTTACTAAGATCTTGATAAAAAATGTTACCAAGGAATGTTTTGTAGACGCAACCAAGTTATCGGTTAGGCGTACTAAATGCTTGGTTAGCCGTGCTAAATACGTGGTTAGGCGTACTAAATACTTGGTTAGGCATACTAAATACTTGGTTAAGCGTACTAGATACGTGGTTAGGCATACTAAATACTTAGATAGGCGTACTAAATACTTGGTTAGGCATACCAAATACTTTATCAGGCGTACTGAATACTTCGTCAGGCGTAATACTAAATATTTGGTTAGGCGTACTAAATACTTAGTTAAGCGTACTAATTCTTGGTTATCTTACTAAACACTTGGCTAGCCTTACTAAATACTTGGTTATCCGTACTAAATACTTGGTTAGCCTTACTAAATACTTGGTTAACAGTTCTAAATGCTTAGTTGTCTTACTAAATTCTTGATAATGTTAAAAAATAACTTGGTTGTGCTTACCAAATTTTCTTGGTAACATGATTAACCAATTTTTTCATAGTTCTAACCAAGCATTTTGCTAAGTGCTCCGAAAGACAAACCTTAGGTAGGGTCACCCTCGGTTTCAAATTTGTCAAATAGCTGAGCGTGTACTGTAATATATAATACATATATAGGATCGTATAGACACATACAAGGGAGCGCGGACAGCATTGGGAATCGCGTTTTAAGAGTCTGTAACTAGCCCCCTGGGAAGAGAGCTGTTTCTCAACCACTTCTTCTCCACAGTTAAGATCGAAGGTACCTCTCTCCGATATTAACTCCGCAGGGGGAACACATCCGAGCATATACCACATCCTTTTTCATCTCCTCGGGTTCTTCATCTCTAGCCGCGGAGTCAGGAATTCACGTGAATTCCAAATGTTTTCGTGATACTCAGACGAAACGCACAAATGTGTATAATTCTCTAATCGAAAAGGAATATTATTATAAGCTGAATTTTATTGTGGGTCTGACTTTAAATGAGCTCCAAGGGACAGAAGAATTATTAAAGCCTCGAATTATGTATCGTAGAATCTTCACATAGGCAGTTTCATTAACTTCTTTGTGTTAACATTTACCATTAAACGAGAATAATCTTTTTTATACCAAAAATTTTCTTTAATTCCTGTAAATCACTAAATAGTGATTTGTTTCCGGCTTTATTGACTTGGAAATTAATTAAAACCACTGTTAAATAAATATTTGGTCGAACTATAATTTTCTGCGCAGACCAAAAGTTTGATAATCTTTTTTTTAACATCGATTTTCTTTAGTTCCTGTAAATCACTGCATAGTGATTTATTTCCGGCTTTATTGACTTGGAAATTAATTAAACCATTGTAAAATAAATATTTAATCAAACAGTAACTTTCCCCACAGCTAAAAAAAAGTTGCTTGAAATGTTTTTTTACCGACTAAAAAAATAAATATATCATTTGACGAAATCACACTTTTCTATATAAAAATAATCTGTTTTAGTCATTGAATAGAGAAATTCTAGCGCATTAAGTTAGTTAGTTAAAATACAGAATAAAACTGCTTAGGAATATTATTATAAACTGAATTTTATTGTAGGTATAACTTTAAACACTTTTTTTAAACATTTACCATTAAACGATAATAATCTTTTTTTTTTGCCAGAGATTTTCTTAAATTCCTGTAAATCGCTGAATAGTGATTAGTGAAATCACATTTTTGTATTAAAAAATAATCCGTCTTAGTAATTGAATAGAGAGATTCTACTGCATTAGGTTAGTTAGTTACAATGCAGAATATAACACCGCTTACAGAGTCGAGAAGCAAGCAGAAAGAAATTCGAATCCCCAAGGATCGAGGAATCCGGCGGTGATCAAGTCCCGTCACGTGGACGACCTCGTAGTCACGCGCCGTGAGCGCAACGACAGAAGAAGAGGAAGAAGCAGAAACGGTCCAATCCGGATCTTCCCCAGGCGTAAGTGCGAGGCTCGCGGGCGCGCGCGCACAGATAGATTGGTTTTTTCGCTTGGCAGCATCGAAGCAACAGCAGCAGCACCAGCAGCAGCAGCTACGGTTGAGGGAAAAACAACGAGTAGAAAATCGAGCCGGGCGCGCAGTCCCGATTGTCCTCCATCTCACTCTCTTTCTCTTCTCGTGGCGCGCTTTAGTAAACGGGGGTTCTATTTATGGCACTGCGAACTCTATAATCAGCCGCCGCAGGGCGACGACTTATTTAGAATAATTAATGCAAGCCGCACCTACAAAACCGGTCTCTGACCAATCGGAACTTGTTATACCTTTCCAGTTGGCTTCTGGAGGGGAAAATAGGCGTGGTATCGCTGCCTGGAACCACGCCCAATCTCCTTCCTCACGTCCACCAACACTTGAAACCATGTGTGGTTACATACTCCACAAACTATACTCTCACTCTCTTTTTCTCTCTTTTGCTTCCTCATAGAGGAAGCTATGTTTTCATGAAAAAGAAAAATTTCGAGATTTTCATGTCAGGATACTCAGAATGGTCTAAAACGTCGGGAAAAGTAGTTTAGAAAAAATGTATGGATGGATGTGTGTGTGTGTGTGTGTGTGTGTATACAACTTCAAAACTTCAATCGCATATAACTGAAGAATGGTTTTAGCTATCGAGCTGAAATTTGGTACACAAGTGAAGCACCATCCCCTCTTTAATTGTTGCAGTTTTTGACAAATTATATACACAAATTTCGATTTTACGCCGTTTTGAATTTTTTGAAAAAAGGTCCTGGGCGCTCTAACTTTCGGAAAATTTAGTCTATTTTGCTGAATAGTTGTTTATAAGAGCAGGTGCACTCAATGCTGTTTGGTATTGAATTTGGCTCGAATCGGTAAAGTGGTTCAGATTTTATCGAATTTTGAATTTTTCAAAAAATATTCGTTTTACTCTAACTAACGTAAAATCTCATTAAATTGACTGAAATTTTGTACAGACAAAGAATAACATTCAGCGCTGCTACCTACCAAATTTGGTGATGATCGGTAAACCGGTTTGGATTTTACAAGATTTTGAATTTTTTTAAGAACTACATAGGTGACGAAAAAAATTGCAAAGTAAAGATTTAAATTTCCTCTACGAGGAAGCTTGAATTAATAAATAAGATTACTCATAGAGGTGGTTTTATGAAAAATGAAAATTAATGAGGAAGCAATGTGCAAAGTTCTACTTTTTTATTTATTTTTTTGTCTCTCTCTCTCACACGTTTTACTCTCGGCCTTAACTCGTTAAGCCTCGTACTCAAGCGATAAAATAGCAAAAAATTAAGTGTTCTATCATATCTTATCCGCGCTAGCTCCTCGGGCTATGTTTCGCAGACTCGTTCACCGACACCCGACGCGCCGCAGTTTATCCTGCTCGCAGCTATTTCGTCACGATTCGTTAACCCGTTCGCTATCTCGCGGGTTGTCTCATTCTATTTGCTTCGGTGAGCGTCGAAGCGTGCACAAGACGAAAAAAGGACATGGATTATCTTTGGAGTTAATAGAATTTTGTTGTACAATGAAAAGTTTGGCTGTGGCGCTCAATTTGAAGGGGTTAGATCAAGATGTGCATTGTTCGGGAGCACCGAGCAGCAGCAGCACAATCGCTACTATATAGCGATTGTGGGCAATGGGCGTGGTTCGATTAATCGCCACCCCTGATGGCTCTCGAGTACCAAAGTCGTAACCATCGATCGAATCACCACTGTCAACGTGAGAATGAGGTTTCTGACCGCGACCACCACTCTACATATACATATAAACCATAACCATGCTTGATTTTGCAATATCGAATTAACCTCAATTATTTAAAAAATATATGTAACATTCCCAAATTCGCACTGAGAGAAAAATCGGGTAATTTAAATAAAAATATAGTTAGACCAACGATAATCTAACTATAAACTATAATTCCCAGGAGGAACGTCTATATTTTATGGTTTTAGTAAATATAATTATAGTAACAATCGTCAAAATGATAATAGTTTCAAAAACTATTCTAATTGTTTCAAATATGCCGTTTCCTTGCATATACGATTTTAACGTTTGTTTCCAATAACCTTGCAAGTATCGGTTATTGAACCATATTATCATCGCTTCAAGCATAAAACATTGCAAGCTTTCCTATATTCGTTTTATCATGTGAAATCGTTAAATCAACGATATGCTTTTCTCTCAGTGCGAACATACCCAAAAGGAAGAATTTATCATCAAATTAAATTTTTATTAATCATCATTGATTACGAGATAACAAAATCAATATTCAATGCATTATTGATTATGTTGTAAAATTTTATCAAGAATTTTATCAAGAGCCAATAAGTATATACAATTTGCAGATAGAAAATCGTGTTTAATGAACCGATGATTTTATATTACTATAAATTTGATATACGATTTATAATAGTACTATTTTTATTGAATTTTTATCCGGTTCTATAAAACCATAACCAAGCTTGAATTTATAATATCCAAACACCCTGAATGTTAATTATCAAATTGAATTTTTATTAATCAGGATTGATTGCGAGATAGTAAAATCAATGTTCAATGCTTTGTTGATTATGTTATAAAATATGATAAAGAATTCCATCAAGTGGTAACAAGTATATACTAAATATATTCAATTTGCGGTTAGAAAATCTTGTCTAATAAACCAATCATTTCGTATTACATACTATAAATTTAATATACAGGTTCTATTAGTACTATTTTTATTGAAATGTTTATCCAGATCTATTAAACCCATCAAAGATCATTAAAAACGTAGTTAGAAAATTCAATGTAATATATCCACTTGTATAATACACAGTAAAAAAAATCTACTTGAAATTTAATGTACAAGTGCTGAAAGTATTAATGCATAAACTGATACACTAAATTGAATATACAAGTGCGATGTAAAATCAATGTATGATGTAGTAATTTCAATAAATTACTTTAATTTTACTGCAAGAGTACTTTAATTTTTATAATTTATTTGTATTAATTTTACTGTAAAAGTACATTAATTTTATATCACAACTAGAAATTTAATTTAATTGACGTTAATTGAGTTTATGCATAAAAACTTCCAATATTTTTTAACAGTGTATGACTGACTAAAAAACAGAATATATTCAATTTAATTTCCGGCTTATATTGGACCACGTTGCTTTTTTTTTTGGATCTATTTAACCAAACAATAATCAGAATGGATATCCCATTAACTGGATCACAAATTTCAAGCGCCATACATAGATCAGTGCTTGGTTTGTACATCCAATTAGTTCGATTGGGGTAGAAGCTACAGAGGGGAAAAAGCGGCACGTCACGCTGGGTTCATGTATCCAGTGATGAACCAGAAAGTACTGTATGTGTATAAGCTGTAACGATCCCATTCCCCAAGCGGATCCCTCCGCCGGCTGTTCGGGGTGTTCTTTTCGCACCCCGGCAACGAATAAACGGACCCCGAGACAGACAGCGAAGCGTTATTCCCCTAATCCGGTTTATAAACACTCAGCGACCACACCCACTTTGCCCGAAACGAGGAGGGAGACTAATACGAGAACGTATAGCAGAGTATCTACGATATAGGAAGCATCGTGCCGCACATATGTAGTTACACGAGTATTTATATCCGTTGGAAGTTCCTGGCTCCTGAGATAATGTACACCCGGTACACCCTGTATATGGGACATTCCATACCAACAGCCAACCCTCAATTTCTCAAAAGTGGTTCACGATTTTTTTAATATTATTTTTCCACAAAAAAACTGCATGTAATCTATTTATAAATCTGAAAAAATGTATCTAATTATAAATATTTAAAACAAAATACGCCATATTAGAAAAATCTAAAAATTTTTTGAGAAATGTTGGTATAGGACATTCCATACCAACAGCCAACCCTCAATTTCCCAAAAATGGTTCACGATTTTTTTATATTATTTTTCCCCAAAAAAACTGGATGTAGAATTTTTTTCAAATTTTTTTTTAACGTTATTTTTAAATTATAAATATTTAAAACAAAAAACGCCATATTTAAAAATCTAAACATTTTTTGAGAAATGTTGGTATGGGACATTCCATACCAACAGCCAACCCTCAATTTCCCAAAAAATGGTTCACGATTTTTTTATATTATTTTTCCACAAAAAAACTGCATGTAGAATTTTTTTCAGATTTTTTTTTTACATTATTTTTTAATTATAAATATTTAAAACAAAAAACGCCATATTAGAAAAATCTAAAAATTTTTGAGGAATATTGCGATGAATAACAAAATGTTTGGTTCACAAGCCGAAGTGGAGAATACGTTATTTCTATTTTTTGATGTTTTTTAAAAATAAATAAACCATATTTGGTTGGCATGAAATGCGCCCTATGTATCATAAATTTGTAATAGATAGCTAATAAATCGTGATACGAAATCAGGGCCATTGGTAATTTTTATTAGTCTTTCCATCGAAGTATTATAAAAAAAAACATCATAAAATACAAAAAAAATATATTTTTTCCACTTTGGGTTGTGAACCAAAAATTTCATTGTTCATCGTAGTATTTCTAAAAAAAATCACAGAATTAAAAAAAAAATGCGTTTTTTATTTAGCTTTAAATACGTATAATTAAATAACGAGGTTAAAAAAATTTGCAAAAAATTCTATATTAATTTTTTATATGGAAGAATAATATAAAAAAATCGCGAACCATATTTGGAAAGTTGAGGATCGGTCGTTGGTCGGATTGGTATGAAATGCCCTATATATATACCGAATACATATATAGCTTTGGGCAAAGATAACCGCACCCCATCTCTTTCGCTCTTTGGCTCTTTTGCTCGGCGATGCATTGGCACCCCTCCCTTTTGCCGACAACACGTATATACACGGAGTATATTAGGTATAACACAGTACGAGCCCCTCTTGTAAAGCGTTCTAACGCGATGGGGAACCGCAAAGCATTCCGGGTGTTCGCTCGCGCGCGTGTACTGATTTATCGGTGGCCAAGTGATAAACGAGCCAAGCTCATCTCTCTATATCGCATCTATTCCGTATCCACCATGACTCTCCCCCTTCTCCGATCTCTTTCTTGGCGCTGCGTTTCATTCGCGGTTAATGCAACGCAAGCACGAAATTATTGTCGACGTTTGCTGAAAGAGAGTACCTACATCGAATGCCCTTTTTCCTTTTTCTTTTTTTCTGTCCCGTAAATACGAACTGATCAGAGAAACCCGCAGCTGCCATCGATTTACCAATATGGCCTCGAGAACACACAGATACACAAACGAATAAACGTTTAGCCTATATACACGGATATCTATAATAGAGGTAAACAAATTAGATGTATTTGCGATGGTGCCGTAAATATCCGATGGTATAATGTACGAGCCATCTTGAACTCAATAGAAAATACACACTGCAAACGGATTCCATTAATCAATGTGACTACACAGAGAATAAACCGCGCAAAGTATGCCTTAACGTCGAGGCTGCAAAACATTCGAGTCGTTACATTTGGCATTGAGCACGTGAAGAGGGAAACGGTGGACGCGTCTCTTCTGTACGACGGAAGCTCGTTAGTGGGTTGTAGTGGCTTATACCCTCCACGACTTCCGCGTCCATTAGAATAGATGCTACGTTGGTGTCTTCTGATGCAGTCTTCGATGTCTTTGGGTCTTCTTCGCGAGTTGCTTCAAACCCGGCGCTGCAATGACACCGTATCCGGCATATCTTGTCCTTTCCGACATTCTTCTCTTTTGTCTTGCACGGAGAAATCGGTTTTGCTAGGACAGCTGATTTTTTGTTAAATGGTGATAACATTACATTATTTGCTAGCCTAAATAAAAAATCGGTTGATGTTATAACATAGCAAGAAGATTATAAATCTTATATTAATCTTATATTATATAGATTATAATCTTGTTATGTTAGAAAATATTCTTGCTAGATTAACATATCTTTTTGCTATGCTAACAAATGTTTTTGCTATGACAGCAAAAAACCGTATGCTATCACTATAATAACAAAAGATTTGCAGGATCAACAAAAACGTTTTCTCCGTGTCATCGTATTGAAGCCAGATAGTTTATATCTGCACGGTAGAAATGTAGATCCTTCAAACACCCTTCGTTGGGTGCAAAATATGCCACTTTTTAAAGTTCATACACGGGTCTAATTACCTCATCTCACTCTGTAAATCCTAATTGAAGGTCCAGACATACAAATGTTAGACCAATGTTTTCTATGTTCACTCAAAATGGGTAATATCTGGCGCAAAAAGGAAAGTATTAAAACAGTATTAAAAAAAGTATGAAAAGTATAATATCTCAAGTATGATCTATTGGACTGAATTAATACTAAAAAGTATTAGACCGTATTATTAGTTTTAAGGGTCCGGGTCAATATGTCCACGGTTTTCGGTATCCAGGTCAATATCTCCATAGTTTTTGGTGTCCAGGTCGATATCTCCATGGTTTTTTGGTGTCCCGGTCGATATCTCCATTGTTTTTGGTGTCCAGGTCGATATTTCCATGGTTTTTGGTATCCAGGTCGATATCTTCATGGTTTTTGATGTCCAGGTCGATATCTCTATAGCTTTTGGTGTCCAGGTCAATTTTTTCATAGTTTTCAGTGATCAGATCGATTTTTTCATAGTATTCGATGTCTAGATATACTCCCACTGGTTTGTTAAGTAACTAGACCGGACTGGATACTGAAAATTGAGGAACGATTAACCTACAGCTCAAAAACTGTAAACGAATATAATTTTTACAACAAACATTATGAATCGATCGACCTGGACTCCAAGATCTATGAAGATATCAACCTGGACACCGAGAACTATGAAGATATCAACCTGGACGCCTAAAACTGTGGAGCAATCGATCTAGACAACTAAAACTATGGGCCGGTCGACCTGGACATCGAAAGCGATGAAAATATCAACCTGGACACTGAAAACCATGGACATATCAATTCGGACCCCGAAAACTAATAATACGGTCGAATACTTTTTAGTATTAATTCAGTCCAATAGATCATACTTGAGATATTATACTTTTCATACTGTTTTTAATACTGTTTTAATACATTTCTTTTTGCGCGAGATATGTCATTTCCGGAGGTTCTGCGGATGTTCATGAGCCTCGACTTGCTCAGCGACTTCACGTCCAGAAATTGTGGCAGGGATCCAGCTGGATACTTACTGGATTCCCTACGTGCAGCTTGAGATCTAGTCAGAATCCGAAGATGAATGTAATGGTCGCAAATTGGATTATGATCGGGATACGCGATCAAATCCCAAATTGGATCCAAGATCTTTGTTACCCATAAAGTAATTAACAATAAATAATCGGCAATTATTGAAGAATACTTAATAAAAAAGAAATGTACGCTAAAATTGTTGACCAACTCAATGTCATCGAATTTTTGAATTCGTGAGCTTGCAAATGTCGTTTCTTAATGTTTTATCAATAATATCTAACAGTAAATGGTATGATTCACCTATCATCACCTGAAATTAGCTATAATCTTATGAGAAAGTCGAACAAATTCTGACCACAAGTAAAAAGTCCCTGCAATGTTCCTTACTTCGTTAATAACTGATTTTTAAATTCAAATCAGATTCCAGCTGGATTCTAATAAGAATACTCGGTTTACGATGCCCCTACGATATGCCTAACTTTACTAATGCACTGAGAGAAAAATCTGTTAATTTAAAAAAAAATATAGTTAGACCGACGATAATCTAACTATAAACTATAATTCCCAGGAGGAACGTCTATGTTTTATGGTTATAGCAGATATAAGAAAATAGTTGGATGAACCATTAAGATAATTCCCAGGAGGAACGTCTATATTTTATAGTTACAGCAAATATAATTATAGTAGCAATCATCAAAATGATAATAGTTTCAAAAATTATTCTAATAGTTTCAAATATGGCGTTTCGTTGCATATACGATTTCAACGTTTGTTTCCAATAATCTTGCAAGTATCGTTTATTGAACCATATTATCATCGCTTTAACCATAAAACATTACAAGCCCTCCTATATTCGTTTTATCATGTGAAATCATTAAATCAACAATATGCTTTTCTCTCAGTGTGGGTAATTGGAAAGTCCAAATCGGGATCCAGCTGGACACCTTACTTCGTGATGCCTTATAATTTCCCCAGTTGCGTCAATAATAAATTTTACTTTCCAAATTGGGAACCGCCTGGATTCTTACAAGGACACCACTTTTGAGGAATCCATAACAAATGGAGATCAGAATCCGAACGTAAATCGGGATTCCGGGTGGGTGTCAAAATAGCGAATGATCAAAATGGCGAATGGCTAAAATACCGTATTTCAAAATCAGGAACATCTGAATCTAGAATGGTGATCATTATGAAATTCGCTTTTTCAGCGATTCGCCATTTTAATCATTCGCTATTTTGACCTCCAATCTTATTAAAATGCAATCAAAATAGCGGATGGTAAAAATAGCGAATGTCTAAAATAGCGAATTTCATAATATTGGTGATTCTATATTTAGACGTTCCTTATTTTGAAATTCGCTATTTTAGCCATTCGCTATTTTGGTCATTCGCTATTTTGACCCCCACCCGGGATTCCCCGAAAAATTTCTGGACGGAAATTTTAGTTTTGGAAAAGGGTCTAAATTTTACTTCGGGAAGTCGGGGAATTTTCGTATAGAATGTCCGCCGAAGACTGTCCGATTGAAAATGTCATCAGGCGGTCAGTTTTACCATGAGGATTTGGTGGAGCAAGGTGGAAACGGTGAAAGATAAAAATAGCGAATTCCAGAGTTCCACATCCGTCTCGTCTCGAGGCCGTCGGATGTGTTTCGACTTCTCGATTCTTCTCGGTCGTTTCTGGCCCTGCAACAAGAAAAGAAGACACTGCTGAGGCAGGTGGCTCTAACTCATGGCACTAAAGCACACTAGACACTATTTCTTGGCTGCCAAAACTGACCATCGTCACGGACGATCCAACCGGCGCACAATCGGCCCGAGGCGTTCGTGTTTCGAAAACACGATTCGTTCCATCCTCTCCGAGACTGGATTGTTATCAACGGAGTGAATAAATGGAAGGTAGAGCGCTCCTGCGGAGGCTCTACTGTACTACCGCGCGTGTAACAACTGGCCTGTTCAGAACCAGGATCAAGCCACGATTTACCTGAAGCTCCACGGAAATTTCGTCAAGGTGAACTCCGTGAAATCAGCGTCCATCTTCACGAGTCCATTATGTAGACGATACCCGCAGCTTTTTTTATTTTTATTTTTTCAGGCAAACATTCATTTGCCGAGGGAAAATATTTTCCCTCTGGGGGACGATCGAACAACGCCCAGAAGATCCATCAAAAGCTTTTAAAGCTTCCAATTCAATAACTCGGAACGCTTGACAATATTTACGTGAAACTTTTTGGCTGTATTTATATACACCGAAAATAAAATAGCAATAAACTTGGAAAATATACAATATATGTTTAAATAAAGGCTCTAAAACTTTTATTCAATGCCTTGAACCGCTTGACGACATTTACGTGAAACTTTATGGCAATATTATGTGAACTCAAAAGAATTGGCGCTAAATTTAAAAAATATAAAATATATTTAAATAAAGCTTATAAAACTTTCATTCAATGCTTTGAATCGCTTGACAATATTTACGTGACACTTTTTGGCTGTGTTATGTACACTAAAAAATAAAATAGCGCTAAATTTGGAAAATGCAAGATATATTTAAATAAATATATGACAAGAAATTTGTGCATTGAGTAAATTCGTAGGAATCCTGGTGGTTATTAAATTTTGCAACTATTATTTTTTGGTGTATCATAAAATTCTCTACATATGTATGAGTTCTTTTATTATCGCAACTCTAGCAGCACTGGTCGATTTCAATACAAGGGATGACCATGACACGTCTACGGCACAGAGATATATCCATGTCGCCATTGCGAATTGCGGTTGACACTCTCCCCTGGAAGTTTACTGGTGGATCTTGGTTATTCGTGTGTATACTTTCACCAGTCGACGGGTGTATTCAAGAAAGAAGGGTTTGTTTATATTTGGCAAGGGCAGGGGTCCTCGTTGTGCTCTGTGTGACCAATTGCCCAATGGGGGGCCGAGACCCTAGCTCTCTCTTTCTTACAGACTCCGAGCTGGAAGGATCTTTCCCAAATTTTTGTTATCTTCTCTCGCCCTTCGAAAAAGACCCAGTTCTATTATTGCAACTCTAATCAAAGCTGTCTTTTATTTCCATAAATATTATGGTCATCATTTTCTCTTAATTCTTTGGTTGTCTTTTGCAAACTTTTGTTACCTTTTCTCGCTCTTCGACAAAGACTCAGTTCTATGATTTAATTCGAATCAAAGCTGTTTTTTTTATTTTCATAAATATTATGGTAATCTTTTTCTCTTAATTCTTTGGTTGTCTTTTGCAAATTTTTGTTACCTTTTCTCGCTCTTCGAGAAAGACTCAGTTCTATGATTTAATTCGAATCAAAGCTGTTTTTTAATTCCATAAATATTATGGTCATCTTTTTCTCTTAATTCTTTGGTTGTCTTTTGCAAACTTTTGTTACCTTTTCTCGATCTTCGAGAAAGACTCAGTTCTATGATTTAATTTGAATCAAAGCTGTTTTTTATTTCCATAAATATTATGGTCATCTTTTTCTCGCAATTCTTTGGTTGTCTTTTGCAAACTTTTGTTATTTTTTCTCGCTCTTCGAGAAAGACTCAGTTCTATGATTTAATTCGAATCAAAGCTGTTTTTTTATTTCCATAAATATTATGGTCATCTTTTTCTCTTAATTCTTTGGTTGTCTTTTGCAAACTTTTGTTACCTTTTCTCGATCTTCGAGAAAGACTCAGTTCTATGATTTAATTCGAATCAAAGCTGTTTTTTATTTCCATAAATATTATGGTCATCTTTTTCTCTTAATTCTTTGGTTGTCTTTTGCAAACTTTTGTTACCTTTTCTCGATCTTCGAGAAAGACTCAGTTCTATGATTTAATTTGAATCAAAGCTGTTTTTTATTTCCATAAATATTATGGTCATCTTTTTCTCGCAATTCTTTGGTTGTCTTTTGCAAACTTTTGTTATTTTTTCTCGCTCTGCGAGAAAGACTCAGTTCTATGATTTAATTCGAATCAAAGTTATTTTTTATTTCCATAAATACTATGGTCATCTTTTTCTCTTAATTCTCTGGTTGTCTTTTGCAAACTTTTGTTACCTTTTCTCGCTCTTCGACAAAGACTCAGTTCTATGATTTAATTCGAATCAAAGTTATTTTTTATTTCCATAAATATTATGGTCATCTTTTTCTCTTAATTCTTTGGTTGTCTCTTGCAAACTTTTGTTACCTTTTCCCGATCTTCGAGAAAGACTCAGTTCTATGATTTAATTCGAATCAAAGCTGTTTTTTATTTCCATAAATATTATGGTCATCTTTTTCTCTTAATTCTTTGGTTGTCTTTTGCAAATTTTTGTTAGCTTTTCTCGCTCTTCGAGAAAGACTCAGTTCTATGATTTAATTCGAATCAAAGCTGTTTTTGATTTCCATAAATATTATGGTTATATTTTTCTCTTAACTCTTTGGTTGTCTTTTACAAATTTTTGTTATTTTTTCTCGCTCTTCGAGAAAGACTCAGTTCTATGATTTAATTCGAATTAAAACAGTTTTTTATTTCCATAAATATTATGGTTATCTTTTTCTCTTAGTTCTTTGGTTGTCTTTTGCATACTTTTGTTACCTTTTCTGGCTTTTCCAGAAAGACTTAGTTCTATGATTTAATTCGAATCAAAGCTGTTTTTTATTTCCATAAATATTATGGTAATCTTTTTCTCTTAATTCTTTGGTTGTCTTCAGAAAATTTTTGTTACCATTTCTCGCTCTTCGAGAAAGACTTTGTTCTATTATTTAGTACAAATCAAAGCAGTTTTTTATTTCCATAAATATTATGGTCATCTTTTTCTCTTAATTCTTTGGTTGTCTTTTGCAAATTTTTGTTACCTTTTTTCGCTCTTCAAGAAAGACTCAGTTCTATGATTTAATTCGAATCAAAGCTGTTTTATATTTCCTTAAATGTTAAGGTTATATTTTTCTCTAAGTTCTTTGGTTGACTCTGTTTTTTATACTTTTCGCAAACTAGAGCTTCGAAAAGAGTGAAAACTCGCGGAGGATTCAGGTAGCTGATCACGTGACTTCGGTCGCAGGTAGTAAAAGAGGCTGCAGAAAAATAGTAGCAGAGGATCGGACCGCGCTCGAGAAGCAACTAGCCAGGGGCAAATACCAGAACGACACTGCGAGCAAAGACACGGCTACTGAGCTGACCAGGGGGTGACCCGGCGTTATCCCGTGGAGATAATCAGATTTTCCGTGACTGAGATGTCAAAAATCGTCGTCCTCGTCTTGCTTCAGGGGTGTGGCCTTGACATATTTTCCTGGTTCAAACTGTTGACGGACGATTGCAGTATTCCACATTGTAAAGATAGTTCCACAGGTGGAAAGCCTGAAAAATGAGAGTAAAACTTACATTTTTTATTCTTCAACATGATTTTAAAAATAATTTTTTTTGTCTCAAATTTTGTAGATGTTTCAACAGCGTTCACCATTTTATATTAATAGAATAATCAGTTAAAGGAAAAAAAGAGAGACCAAAAACCTTGAAAAATAAGAGTAAGATTTATTTTTTTTTTTTTCAATATGAAACAAATAATATTTTCTGTTCTAACTTTTGTAGAAATTTGAACAGCGTTCACCATTTTATATTAATAGAATAATCAGTTTAAGGGAAACGAGAGAGACCAAAAATCCTGAAAAATGAGAGTAAAACTTACATTTTTTATTTTCTCAATATGCAACAAATAATATTTTCGGTCTTAAATTTTACAAAAATTTGAACAGCGTTCGCCATTTTGTATTAATAGAATCCTCAATATAAGGCAAACAAGAGAGGCCAACAATCCTGAAAAATGAGAATAAAATTTACATTTTTTATTTTTCCAATCTGAAACAAACAATATTTTCTCTTTTTAATTTTGTAATAGAATTCACGATTTAAGGTAAACAAGCGAGACCAAAAATCTTGAAGAACAAAAAGGATCTTTGTTCTTTGATTTTTGTTTCGTGAAAATTTACAAAGTTTTGACAATCGTATATTAAATTCTCTACGGTTCGTCAAACGTCTCAAGAAAAATCTTCGCGAACGAATGCGCCCGCGGCTAATCTCCGCTTAGGATGTGGTTCGATGCCCAAAACTCACCGTTCGGTATTTATTTAACGCTGGATAATCCGGCTGAAAGAGTCAGAGTTCCTCCGTCCCTCGCTTTGACGCGCACTCGCTGAACAGTGCGACTTCCTTTCTCAAGAATATTGTCTTGACATTGCACGCTTGTCTGGATTCGCGGGTTTTAGTCACCCTTTCCTTCATCTTTTTTTTTCAAACTTCTGTTTACCCTACACTGGATCATCCGGATGAAAAAGTCAGAGATATCTCTTGAAAAATCTGCCTTTCTGACTTTCCTGATGCGGACTTTAGAAATTTCGATTTTTCTCACAGAACTCGCTGCTCTCTTGTCCACATTCGCAAATTCTTTGGCTTCTGTTTACACTGCGCTGGATCATCCGGATGAAAAAGTCAGAAACATCTCGCAAAATCGTTCCCTAACTTTTAAACCATTCCCATAAAGCGGAAGAGTACAATACGCACAAAAAATTAAATAGCATTAGAGAATTCAAACTGTTCGCAGTAAATATTATAACGGAAACATTTCCATCTGTGAAAAAATAAATAAAAAAGTTCAATGGAGAATCGGACAAATAATCACCCGCAATTTTCCCTTCTTGAAATGGCCAACAAAATTTGTAAATCAAATATTAGAACAAGGAATGTATGTCAAAAAAATACATATATATTTGTTTTCCTCTGTCCCACAAAAATATAAGTTTCAATGATCTTAAAATCGCAGACAAGTTTAAAAATTGTTCCGACATTCTTTGAACGTCGAAATATTTCTTCAGCCTGATATGTTTTGATGCCCGACGTCAGGTTGGCGTTGAGGCGTGACCAGAAAAATACAAACAAACGAGAATGTTGCCCTAGCTGGTGCATCGAAGAAAAGCCTTCGAGAATTAAGCGTGTCCGAGTCGAAAGACTCGGACACGCGAAAGAAAAAATCGTCACAGAGTCAGAGGGTAGAAAGTCAAAGATTTGAAGGATCTCCAACGCGGTCGAAGCTCCGAAGCAAACGGGATTTTGCGATTATCCAAAACGTCAGGAGAAGAGATCTTGACTGGCAAACGAGTAGAGGAAACCCTCAACTCCTTCGGGAACCTTTTCTGGCTCTCTCTCTCTTTGGCTCTTTCCTGTCCCAAACTTACCGGTCGACCATTTGGCTAAGCCAGAGTGGGTCAGGGTCGAATTCTCGATTTTACGCCACGGAAGCAAAAAGGGCGCTCGCTGTGGCTTCTACCCCCCGGATTTACCTTGCAAACGCTCTCACTCTGTGCTTCTCTCAGTCAGAGAGCGCTAACCGTGGAACGAATTTTCACGAAAACATATTTTTACCTTTTCCGCTATTCTGAGACTTCCGCGCGTTTTGCCTCGTATTGCGGAACGAATCCGAGGCCGGAAACACATTTGGATGTCAGGTAAACACGACGAGAGCGAATATTCACGTTTCCTTCTTCACTCAACTTGAAATTGATTGTTTGAGAAATTTCTAAGGTTGTTTTCGACGGGTGCAAATACAGAATAGGTTGCGAGAAGAAAACGAATAGAAAAGAAAACAAAAAAAAAATGGGAGAAGCGTTCGAAGAAATTGAGATCCGGTTATTTTCCTCATTCACTTTTCATTTATTTTTTTGTTTAACGATAAATTTTTTTTTTCTTTTTTATTTCGTTTATTTGTAGTCGCATCAACATGGAGGTCATTAGAGACTCTTACATTGCAGATACAAAAGATGAAGCACAAATGATGGGCAATTATAGTTTATATATCATCATAGATCTGATCATTTCACTGTAAGCAGCTCTTGGGAGCTTTTTGGTAGCTTGAGATGGTCACGATGGATTTAACGATGGAAGTTAATTGGCTGGGCAATCAATCAGGAAAAATTCAAGAGTAACAGGTTCATCACATGATGTGCATTGGTTCAGCTTACTTACAATATTCTGGTCTCTCCTCTCATCCATATTTGGTGACAAAAAATGTTGTAATTATAACTCTAAAGGTAATTTCTTATTCCATATGACATTTAAACAATATCTACCAAATTGGAGGGAATTTATTTCAATAAAATAAATTAAATTTTACTCTTATTCCATACAACATTTTTAAGCACAAAAGGATTTCTATTATTCTGATCTTTAATTAATGGAAATAATTCTTGTTTCCGTCTTGAAATGATTTGGCTCTCTTTCTTCTATCGATTCTTTTCTTCCCGTTGTTGATCCTAATTGAGAAACCCTTCGTCCTCTTTTTCAATATCTGGTACTTTTTCCCGGGTGCTGTCCTTCAGCGATAATTACATTACAATATTAGTGACAAAAATAAGTTGTTATTGTAACTCTATTTCCAATTTCAATTCCATATGACATTGAAACAATGTCTACCAAATGGGAGGGAATTTATTTCAATAAAATAAATTTAATTTTACTCTTATTCCATACAACATTTTTAATCACAAAAGGTATTTTTGTTATTCTGGTCTTTAATTAATGGAAATAATTCTTGTTTCTGTCTTGAAATGATTTGGCTCTCTTTCTTCTATCGATTCTTTTCTTCCCGTTGGTGAACCTAGTCGAGAAACCCTTCGTCCTCTTTTTCAATATCTGGTACTTTTTCCCATGTGCTGTCCTTTAGCGATAATTACATTACAATATTAGTGACAAAAAAAAAGTTATAATTGTAACTCTATTTCCAATTTCAATTCCATATGACATTGAAACAATGTCTACCAAATTGGAGGGAATTTATTTCAATAAAATAAATTAAATTTTACTCTTATTCCATACAACATTTTTAAGCACAAAAGGATTTCTATTATTCTGATCTTTAATTAATGGAAATAATTCTTGTTTCTGTCTTGAAATGATTTGGCTCTCTTTCTTCGATCGATTCTTTTCTTCCCGTTGGTGATCCTAGTCGAGAATTCCTTCGTCCTCTTTTTCAATATCTGGTACTTTTTCCCAGGTGCTGTCCTTTAGCGATAATTACATTACAATATTAGTGACAAAAAAAAGTTATAATTGTAACTCTATTTCCAATTTCAATTCCATATGACATTGAAACAATGTCTCCCAAATTGGAGGGAATTTAATTCAACAAAATAAATTTAATTTTACTCTAATTCTATACAACATTTTTAAGCACAAAAGGATTTCTATTATTCTGATCTTTAATTAATGGAAATAATTCTTGTTTCTGTCTTGAAATGATTTGGCGCTCTTTCTTCTATCGAGTCTTTTCTTCCCTTTGGTGATCTTAGTCGAGAAACCCTTCGTCCTCTTTTTCAATATCTGGTACTTTTTCCCAGATGCTGTCCTTTAGCGATAATTACATTATAATATTAGTGACAAAAAAAAAGTTGTAATTGTAACTCTATTTCCAATTTCAATTTCATATGACATTGAAACAATGTCTACCAAATGAGCGGGAATTTATTTCAATAAAATAAATTTAATTTTACTCTTATTCCATACAACATTTTTAAGCACAAAAGGATTTCTATTATTCTGATCTTTAATTAATGGAAATAATTCTTGTTTCTGTCTTGAAATGATTTGGCTCTCTTTCTTCTATCGATTCTTTTTTTCCCGTTGGTGATCCTAGTCGAGAAACCCTTCGTCCTCTTTTCCAATATCTGGTTCTTTGACCCAGGTGCTGTGCTTTAGCGATAATTACATTATAATATTAGTGACAAAAAACAACCCGGGAAAAACGATTCATATATAATCATATATAATCATATATGAACTGCTCATATATGATTGTATATGAATTTTGTCTCTATATGATCATGCATGATCATATATGACTATGCATGATCATATATAATCATATATAAACTGCTCATATATGATTGTATATGAATTTTGTCTCTATATGATCATGCATGATCATATATGACTATGCATGATCATATATAATTGTATCTGAGCATATACAATCATATATAGTTATATGTGATTATATAAGACGATGCCTAAATAGATATAATCTTCTGAAAGTTGGAGAGTATATTTGCAAGACACCAAATCTCTTGAAGAAAGTAATGTAAAAATACAATGAAGTTGAACTTCATCACGATATACGGTTAAGAAATATCATTACTAATGTTATATTTCGATTATATGTACAACGTATAAGGTCCCGAACTGTTCGTGTTAATTTCTGTGCACTATTACAATAAACGATTATCACGATCCTTTTATGTTGATATTATTTAGTATAGTAATCTTGATCATTCTTATTAATATGCGACCGTTTCAATTCATCAAGTGGAAGGTTTTAATGAAACGTCCGCCCAGGAAAGCCAAATATCTTCATTAATCGTTGCGAATGAGCATGTGATTATAAAGAAAAGAACCGCATATGCAAAAATACCTATAACTTGAGCGCTTCAAACAAAACCGGATGATTCACGCATTTACAAAACGGATATTAAATGCTTAGTTATATAACCATATAACAAATTTTACATCCGTATATAAATAAGACGTGAACATCGAAATAATTCGTGAATATTATATAACAATAGATTATGGAATACCATATAATAATACGTGCACGATCATACATGAGCTGTCAGTTCTCTGTGCGCAGTCATATATGATTGTATATGATCATATATTGCACAGTCGACACACAGAATAGATCTCATATACAATCCTATATGATCATATCTGTTTATATATGACATGGTAAACAGGCAGTTTTGGTGTTATATATGGTCATATATAGGGTCATATATGCCAATGTATATATACATATAAAGTTATATACGCTCATATACATTTGTATATGGATCCACATACAATCATATATGCGCTAAAAATGGGCGATATATAGTTGTATATAACTATATATGATCATATCTGTTCATATATGACATCGCAAGCTGGCGGTTTTGGTATTATATATGATCATGTATACCACTGTATATGTACATATAAACTCATATATGCTCATATATGTTTTCATATACAATGATATATTACGTTATATACAATTATATATAATTATATACAACTATACATGAAATTATATACAATTATATATGATTATATATGAACCGTTTTTCCCGGGAAGTTATAATTGTAACTCTATTTCCAATTTCAATTCTATATGACATTGAAACAATGTCTACCAAATTGGAGGGAATTTATTTCAATAAAATAAATTTAATTTTACTCTTATTCCATACAACATTTTTAAGCACAAAAGGATTTATATTATTCTGATTTTTAATTAAGGGAAATAATTCTCGTTTCTGTCTTGAAATGATTTGGCTCTCTTTCTTCTATCGATTCTTTTCTTCCCGTTGGTGATCCTAGTCGAGAAACCCTTCGTCCTCTTTTTCAATATCTGGTACTTTTTCCCAGGTGCTGTCCTTTAGCGATAATTACATTATAGTATTAGTGACAAAAAACAAGTTGTAATTGTAACTCTATTTCCAATTTTAATTCCATATGACATTGAAACAATGTCTACCAAATTGGAGGGAATTTATTTCAATAATATTAATTTAATTTTACTCTTATTCCATACAACATTTTTAAGCACAAAAGGATTTCTACTATTCCGATCTTTAATTAAAGGAAATAATTCTTCTTTCTGTCTTGAAATGATTTGGCTCTCTTTCTTCTATCGATTCTTTTCTTCCCGTTGGTGATCCTAGTCGAGAATTCCTTCGTCCTCTTTTTCAATATCTGGTACTTTTTCCCAGGTGCTGTCCTTCAGCGATAATTACATTACAATATTAGTGACAAAAAAAGAAGTTATAATTGTAACTCTATTTCCAATTTCAATTCCATATGACGTTGAAACAATGTCTACCAAATGAGCGGGAATTTATTTCAATAAAATAAATTTAATTTTCCTCTTATTCCATACAACATTTTTAAGCACAAAAGGATTTCTACTATTCTGATCTTTAATTAAAGGAAATAATTCTTCTTTCTGTCTTGAAATGATTTGGCTCTCTTTCTTCTATCGATTCTTTTCTTCCCGTTGTTGATCCTAGTCAAGAATTCCTTCGTCATTGACTATTCAGTTCGGCATAGTTGCGTGGCGAATGGTTTCTGTATAACGAAAGCCTATCGCGCGCGGCACAGAAGCGAAAAGAAGATTTCTTATTCGCGAGTTATGCGAGCTGGGCGCGAGCGAAAGTCCTCCAGCTTTTTCGAGGAATCTTCTCAGGAAGGATAGCGGCGAGTACACGCGGCCGTTCCACAGGAGCAAAAGCATCAACGGCAGCCAAAGTGTATGGTTTTGGTTGGTGATCCGGGCGCGTAGGACAGAAGGAGAATTCTGGCCGCGCGCAGCCCCCCGAGAGACAAATGGGCAATTAACGTTAGTTATATCGTGGAGGCCCGCGGGTGAGCTGCTGCTGCGAGAAGATAGCTTCAACGAGTGGAGAACCACCGAGAGTTTTGGAACGACGAGCTCCGGCTCGCGCGAATATCAGATATCCCAGCTCCTCTCGTATTCACCGACAGTCAAGGAAACATCCTTCATCCTAGTTAAAAAATGAATAACCGTTATTAACCCATGAAATTTTATGTCAAATATTTTTATATTATAAATTAATCTTATAGGAATAAACAGAATTAATAATGAGGTTCAAATAATTATTTGTTTATGGGCAATTCCATACCAAGTGGAATTACATTGAGAATTATTATTATTATTTGAGAAAAATTGGAATGGTCCGTCTCAACAAAAAAAAATATTATTATTAAAATTTTTTATCAAAAAGTACATTTCAAAATTTAGATTTTATACAGAAACATATTTTTTGTACGATCGGTAATTTTGAATATACAGCGAATTGAAAGAAATGAAAGTGAAAAAATCGTTATTAAATTTTGGGCAAACCATAGGTGCTAAAATTCTTACATAATTTACGACTATTCGTGATACTCTAAAGAACTTTTGAAAAAATTATGAACACTTTTTGCGACCATGCTAAATTTAGCTGGGCCACTTGGTATGGAATGACCCTTGTGTTTTAAACATCATTCATATTTAATGATTTATGAGAAACAACCGTTACCCTAGTTCAAAAATGCATACACTCTACCAATAACCGGTATTAAACTATAAAATCTTATGTCACAATAATTTTTTTAAAATGTAATCAAAAATTTTGTTTAATAATAATAATTTTTTGCTTCTCTCTTAAACCATCGTTCATATTTAATAATTTACCAGAAAAACAGAAAAGACCTCATTTTGCAATTGAAACTGATGAATCCACAGACCCATACATAAATTTATAAAAACGCCATGAACAATAAACAATTATTTATTTTAAAATTTTTCTGCCCCATGTAAAATTTTCATAATAAAATTCCATAATATTACAATTACCTTATATACCATATAAAAAAAATTGTAATTTACAAATGAAAAAATATGTTTCATAAAATAAAAAGGTTGAGAACCGCTGAACGACGTGTGTGGTCCGTTCTGGCGGCGAGGTGCCGACACTCGAGGTTCCCCCACCTCCTCTTATTCTTCTTCTTGTTTCTCCTCCTTCTCGCACGTCGTGATACTCTTGTTTTCTTCCTCGTCGCGGGTTCTCTTCTTGTTTTCGCTGGCCGCGACTCGCCCCACCGTTTCGAATTTTCCTCTCGCTTGTACACAAGTCTGAGAAGCGTCGTCTTTCCTCGTTCTTCTCGCACGTCATTATACGCTAGCGTTCAGCACGAATCTACTTTAGGACTCTATCTCTCTCGGTTTCGATGTTCGTCCTCTTCGACCTTGTTGTACAAACGCATGAAGCTTCCCTCGTTGTTGTTGCTCTCTTCGTCTTCGTTCCCGAGGGTTTCAACTGATCCTCTCGAGTCTCGAGAGAAGAGAAGGCTTATTACCGTCGAGCGACTAATCCTATCCTTCTTCCTCTCGTTAGCCAAGCTTCGTTTGTGCACTCGAAGAGGGTGCTTACATCGCGAGTCGTCGTCGCTCGAGATTCACTGTAAGAAGGAGCAAATTCAGAGCTCGTGCCTTTGGTGAATACGAGTGAAAGAGTCAGAGCGAAGAATAGCCATAGAAAGAGTGAGAAACGATGAGAAACTGTGGATACACCCGGTGCATTAATTTATTTATTCAAGCGTTTCGAATCCCGAGCTCGTACGAAAAGTCGCGCTCGTTTGCCATCCAATTTCGTGGGTGGATCGATTTTTCGCTTTGACATTGCTTCCAATTAGTGAGGAGAAAACATAGTGTGTATATATGGCGTTATGCTATATATATATGTATATACAGTTGAATATACTATATGTGGTGCGTTACTAGCATACATAACAACATCGAGAGAATAACATAGTGAGCTTTTATCAAACCACCGGGAGCAACAGGAAGCGCCATTGGCTCTCACTTTAAAAGCCAGCTCTTATTTCCTTCGAGCGCGTATATGTATGTGTTTATCGAGAGAACTTGAGAATTTACTGAGAATTGTCGTCTTATGGTGCATCGATGCGAACGAGTCAATGATGCTGCAGAGATTCTTTACTACCGTCTGTAGAAATCTTATCTTAATTACGCATTCGGACTACGCGACTTAGCATAAATTTACTTTAATACAGCATCAACTGTTTATCGATTGTGAGTAATGATAATTATTATACGATACTTTTTCGAGAAAATTTGTTTTTTTTTCGACTGTCAGTTATTATAATTATTATACGACACGTTTTTTGGGAAAATTGTTTTTTATTCGCTTGTCAATAATGATAATTATTATATGAAACTCTTTTTGAAATAATCGTAGATATTTGGAAATTCTGTGTTTTCAAAAATACGTTGTAGAGTGAATTTTAGTTTCGGAAGCAATAGAATCGATATGTCTAAATATATTTCGGACCATTCATCAGATCTTAAAGCCTTCACCCACGTTTCTGTCACGTTTTTTCGTTTTTTTATTTTATTTCGTTTCTCTTCCTGTCTTTTTCTTCGTGGAGATTTAAGCCTCCGGCGTCCTCACCGAGTCGTCGTTACGTCACGCCGTTATAGTATACCTCAGAGCCCGACTCTTCGTGGCCTAACAAGGTGCAGTTTTTACGGGTTCGCAACATAATTGGCCTCTCATTTGCATAGATTCGTGCGCGCGCAGGGCTAAACCGGCCCAGAGCATATAAGCCAGTGTATATAAAAGCTGTGTACAGCAAAAGCAAGTCCGGGCGTTGCGCACATGCTACTTCTCGCTTCCTTTTGCTCACTGTTTCTCTTGTGATGCTCGCACCACCCGATCATCTCTGAAAGAGAAGAGAATATGCCCACAGCAGTGGCCATTTGCTCGTTACAATTCAGCCTTTCGCGATAATTTTCTACCTAGTTACTTGCCACATCTACATTCATGAGCTGACACCTCTAACAAGTTGCATAAATGAATAAAAAATTACGTCATTTTTTTGTTTACCTATGAAATCTCTCACACTGATAATGTGTTATTACTTCTAACGGCACATACACTGAAAAAAAGACTTGGTTAGACTTGGGTTGGATCTTGGTTAAAAATTTTAGCAAGAAAAAATTGATTAGGCGCAACCAAGGTATTGGTTAGGCTTAAATACTTGGTTTTTTTCCGAGTCCTTGGTTTTCTTAGAAAATCCTTGATTTTCTTACCGAATACTTGGTTTTCTTAGCAAATACTTGGTTTTCTTAGCAAATACTTGGTTTTCTTAGCAAATCCTTGGTTTTCTTAGCAAATCCTTCGTTTTCTTAGCAAATCCTTCGTTTTCTTAGCAAATCCTTGGTTTTCTTAGCAAATCCTTGGTTTTCTTAGCAAATCCTTGGTTTTCTTAGCAAATGCTTGATTTTCTTAGTAAATCCTTGGTTTTCTTAGCAAATCCTTGGTTTTCCTAGCAAATACTTGGTTTTCTTAGCAAATCCTTGGTTTTCTAGCAAATACTTGGTTTTCTTAATAAATCCTTGGTTTTCTTAGCAAATCCTTGGTTTTCTTAGCAAATCCTTGGTTTTCTTAGCAAATCCTTGGTTTTCTTAGCAAATACTTGGTTTTCTTAGCAAACCATTGGTTTTCTTAGCAAATCCTTGGTTTTCTTAGCAAATCCTTGGTTTTCTTAGTAAATCCTTGGTTTTCTTACCAAATCCTTAATTTTCTTAGTAAATCCTTGGTTCTCCTAGCAAATACTTGGTTTTCTTAGCAAATCCTTGGTTTTCTAGCAAATACTTGGTTTTCTTAGTAAATCCTTGGTTTTATTAGCAAATCCTTTCTTAGCAAATCCTTGATTTTCTTAGTAAATCCTTGGTTTTCTTAGCAAACCATGGGTTTTCTTAGCAAATCCTTGGTTTTCTTAGCAAATCCTTGGTTTTCTTAGCAAATCCTTGATTTTCTTAGTAAATCCTTGATTCTCTTAGGAAACCGTTGGTTTTCTTAGGAAATCCTTGGTTTTCTTAACCAATGCTTACATTTTTTTCTTGGTAAAATTTTTAACAAAGTCATCAGTAATTCTAACCAAGCCTTTCTCTGGGTTTAACAATGTATTCCGTTCTGAACTCGTTAGTCTTATTACATTATTACATTCATTATATCATTACATTATTACATCTATTACATTCTAACGAGTTAGTGGTTAAATGAAAATGCAAAAATTCGTCATCCTTGCATATCAATATATGATATTTAAACTGTTTTTATAACGCTTAAAATTGAATATTCCATTCATGACAATCAAAGTATTGTCCGATTGAAGTTAGTCGTGGAAAAAGTGAGTAACGTTACGAAAAGTGCAAAGAAAAACAGATAATATATCAGGACGTTGGAGTAGATCGAGTTAATATTTTCTACAGAAGCTACTAGGATGAGACGGGAAAACAAATCACGGCGCGTGTCTGGCATACCAGACACTTGGCACCCTTATGTAAAATGCTTGCTCTCTCTCCCTCTCTCTCTCTCTGTGTATCTCGAGTGGCACCCTTAAGCGCGCCTCCGAACATATACATATATATAATCCCGTCGGAGAAGCCGTCGACACAGGGGAAAATATTTGTCGTTTAACCCCTCGTGTCACTCTCTCCGGGTGGCTGTGATATACAACTCGAAACATACACACTCTTGGTCCATGAAGCCTCAAACTGACAGACAGAACTGGCAGACGCTGCACGTTGACAGGTACTAAAATTTGGCCGTGACTGTACGCATCCCTCACTTCCGCTTTAGCGTATTTTACACGTATAGACTAAACGCTCTGACCATACGCATTTTTTATTTTAGACATTGCAATATTTATGTTTACTTCACATAATAATCCATACACCCTAAAAATTCATCAACTTTTTGTCGATAACATGTAATGAAATCTTTAGATTCATTCATTTTGCTTCCTTATTGAGGAAGCTTTGTTTTCATGGAACTTTTTTTTCGAGATTTTCATGCCAGTATGCTTAGAATTGTCCAGAACGTCGAGAAAAGTGGTTTAGAAAAAATGTCCGTATGTATGTATGTGTGTGTGTATCCTGGGTTCCGAAAATTCGATGAACTATTACTCAGTAACCGTTCGAGCGATATGGCTCAAATTTGGCACGCAAATGGAGTAGTTGCCCCGCTTTGAATGTTGAGATTTAAAAAAAAATTCAGCCATTTTGATTTTATGGTACTTTTAATTTTTTGAAAAAAGGTCGTGTTCGCTGTAACTTTCGTAAAAATTAGACGATTTTGCTAAATAGTTGTTTATAAATAAATATACGTTCAATGTTGGCATTGCATTTGGGCGAAATCGGTAAAGCGGTTCAGATTTTATAGATGTTTGAATTTTTCGAAAAAAAATCATTTTTTTTATAAATCACGTCGAATTTCACCAATTTAACCGAAATATTTTATACACAAAAAGAAACATGCAGCTATGCCACGTACCAAATTTGACAATGATCGGTAAAGTGGTTCAGATTTTACGACGTTTTGAATTTTACAAAAAAAAAACGATTTTCGCTGTAGCATCAGCAAAAATTGATAATGCGAGACAAAAGTTTGTACTCAATGGAAATAAGAATGCAAAGTAGAACTTTACACATTGCTTCATATATAATTTTCATTTTTTTAAATTTATAATGACCGCTTGTCCCTAAATAGAATTGCTCATAACTCTCGAACGGCGTGACGAATCGAGATGAAAATTTACACAAAAGAGGAGGATAAACTCCGTTTTCGTTATTTTGATTAAGGTAGTCCTTGCGCATTAAGCTGAGGTCAAATAAGTTTTCGAAAAATGGGAGGGAATTGCAAACACTTTTCGCCAATATAATCAAGGCTGCAAAGTAGAACTTTGCAAATTGCTTCCTCATTATTGTTGGATTTTTACAAAGCTTCCTCTATGAGCAAGCCAAAATAGATTTACATGCTTCCTCATAGAGGTAGATTTCTAAAAATCCAACAATAATGGGAAAGCAATTTGCAAAGTTCTACTTTGCATCCTTGTTTTAAATTCATTAACATTTTTTTTTTTCGGTGCATGCAATTTTGATAATATCACGACTTTAAGAGTAAAATATTTACGATCATATACAATAAATAAATACACAATTACGAGACTGGAATTTTTAGTTCACGTCAATGAATTTTGTTCTCGATACTATATATGTATAACTTTAATTGGTACAACAATTTAATTCCTCGTTCCTTACAATCTTATATTATGCCGTATTACAAAAGATTTCTTTCGTACACTGAGAAAAAAATATAGTTGAATGCACTAATTTAGCGTACACCCTCATTCAAATGAATTTTTTGTTGATATAATAAATATTTTAGTTACCGCAAATAAATTTTAGACAACTGAATCTAACGACTATTGAAGAAACTAAACATTTGTCCTAACGAAAAATTCTTTTGAACGAGGGTGGACACTAAATTAGTCCATTGAACTATTTTGTTTTCTCAGAGTACTTATCTTTATTTATTTCGGTTTATGTCGTTTTTGACCATTTGGTAAATTGTCGTGACTTATTATAACGTTGAGAATTATACAAAAATTCTGATCGTCACGAGAGAAGTATTGTGAAACTCTTTTAGAAAAGGTCGTTGATACATAAAAATGCACTACTTACGCATTAGTTCCTTAAGAAGATCGCCGGACTAATAAGTTACAAAGTAGCAACGCACATCAGTTCGTCAGCATAACTCCATAATGAGCAATTAACATTTTTCCAGCTATTTTATAAACAATTATTACGATTCGAAAGAAATTCTTCTTTTTATTACGTGAGAAAATAGTATAGCCATATAGTAACATAATAGGCAAATATTTGTTCATTATATACTTATGTACATCAAGAAAATGTATTACTATTCCAAGAGTCGATTGTCTTGGATAATTAAAACGTTAATTGCCTCGTGTACTTGCCGCTTACAGTGTATGCGCTTAAGGCACCGTCCACTTTTTGCGATCGCGCGAGCGATGGGGGAATTCTTTCTCTCTCTATTTACAGAGCATAGACTCGTTTCAACGTATATATTTCTTCGTTCCTGGTCAGTACCTCTTTTTGTTTTCTTTTTGCTGCCTCATAGAGGAAACTTTGTTTTCGTGTGAAATTTTTTTTCGAGTATGTCAGTACACTCAAAATGGTCTAAAATATTAAGAAAACGCTTAATGAGCATATAATAAAGAAACAGTTTTATTGTTTTAAAGAGACGTTTTCATTGGTCCAAAGAAACATTTTCATTGGTCTAAAGAAACATTTTCATTGATCTCTCTCTCGCACATAACCTCACTTTTTTGTTTTCCGGTTCTCCCGAACGAACGGCTTCGAGTTTCGAGGATCCCACAAGCTTAGCCTATTCCTGCCGTACTTCCTTACATACTCACAAAATTTGAGCTTTATCTGCCGCGTACTTCAGGAAAAAATAGGTTTCAAAATTTTGAGCTGGTAAGAAGAAGGTTTCATTGAATCAGAGACGATATCGTTGAAATCAATGAAAAAGGTTCATCGGTTTAAAGAAATGTTTCATCGAAACAATGTCACTACTTTTCATTGAGTTGGAGATCATTGAAAGAAAAATAGTATTGAAATTCAAATATTTCATTTAATTGGCAAAGATTTCCGTGAATCAATGAAACTTTTTCTCTCGGTGCGGTTTAGATAAAAAGTATAGATGGATGTGCGTGTGTGTGTGTTCAAAATTCTCTCAAGAACTGCTTTAACAATTGGGCGGAAATTTGGTAAACATGTGAAACAGGTCGACGTCTTTGTTTGTGGTAATTTTTCTTAAAAATTCAAAAATATGTTCAAATTTTATTTGGCTTTGTAATTTTCCAAAAATGTCTGAACGCTCTCTAGCATCCACAAATAATTTTTTTATGAATAAAGCTATGTTAAAGGAGGATCGGTATTGAATTTGGAATGAATCTGCAAAAAATATTCGGTTTTTATGAGATTTTGAATTTTTCAAAAAATATTCATTTTGCTCTAACTCACATCAGATCTCACCTAATCAACTGAAATTTACCACAGATGAAAAATAACATTCAGCACTGCTACCTACCAAATTTGGTCGTGATCGGTAAAGCGGTTTGGATTTTACGTGATTTTGAATTTTTCAAGAACTATATAGGTAACGAAAAAAATTGCAAAGTAGAACTTTGCATATTGTTTCCTCATTCATTTTTATTTTTTACAAAGCTTTTTCTATGAGGAAGTCAACATTAATAAATAAGCTGAAAAATTTAAATTAATGAGGAAGCAAATGTGCAAAGTTTTACTTTGCAACTTTTTCTCCTTTACTTTAGATGATTTTTTTGTCATTTTATTTTAGATCGTCCGAGCTCCGAGTGCTCGGCGTTCTTTCATTTACGGAAATGGCTGCTTTTCGTTCATGCACAAACGTCGTAATTCGTTTCTTGGTTTATTCGTTCGCGCGAGCGATCCTCGCACCGTAATTAAAGCGCGTTCGTTGCAGTGGCGGCGGCGGCTGAGGGGAGGCTGTGTGTCTGTTGATGATGCGCAGCTATACGGACTTTGACTTGGTTGCCGTCGTGTGGTGTTTCTATGGGCATAGGCCTCAGGGGCGTAATTATCTATATTGCTGTAATGTCAGTGATTAAAAGAAGCTAATGAGCTGCCATTAGAATAGACGATCCTTTTTTGTCTCTGTAGAATGGCATCGCGAAGTCTCCTGTATTTGTGGTGTATAATATACTCACCCGTTACATCTACAGTGCAAATATTTTTTCATACACACATATTTTTTACTGGAATTCAAGCGATTTTTTTTTAAAGTTTAAAGACGAAATAAAGTGTTAATAAAAGACTGCCATTAGAATAGACATATTTTTTTACTGGAATACAAATGATTTTGTATTTTTTTTTTCTAAAAGTTTAAAGTTGAAATAAAGTGTTAATAAAAGACTGCCATTAGAATAGACATATTTTTTTATTGGAATACAAATTGATTTTGTATTTTTTTTTTTCACAAAGTTTAAAGTTAAAATAAAGTGTTAATAAAAGGCTGGAGCATCTTTGAAAGTTGTTGGGTATTTGACAATGAAACTCGAAAAAGCGATCGAGACGGAAGAAACGAAATGCTTGCGGGCTGGTAACGCGAGGAATGTCACGTATATCTCGGTTACAGTGGAGAAACAATCGTAAAGAATGAGCTCTAGAAGCGACGCTCGTCGTCGAGGAGTTCTGTTGGCAAGCCCAGAATTCAATTTTCAGCTTGATTTGTCAGGCCGTCAGTATGTCAGCCGGGTGAGAACTCGAGAGGGGGGCGGGGGGGGGGGGGGGGCAAGCCCATTTCGTTGCCCACTCGCCCCCTCCGTCTCAGTGAGTCTCGTAGATTCTTCTTCTCACCACGTTTCCGATCCATTCTCACTGTAGCGCAGCGGTTGTCGTCCTCCTCGCGGCTTTACGAGCCTCCGGGTGAGTTTCTCCCTCGTAGTGACGTGATGCGCGAGCTTTCCCGTCTCGTATCTCGCATCGATCTCCACGTAATCGTTTCATTCGTGCACCATCTTCGCGCAACGTCCCCTGTAATACGAATAACAATTCTCGAGTGAATGTCGGGGGGATAAACCCACCCCCTCACTTTATGGCACGCGTACAACCGCAACTAGTACTTAAACGAGGGTTCAAATATATCTCTCCATATTATAAAAAGATCTTGCCGCCGCCGACGTATCAAGAATCAAGCCATATATAGAGCATTTCATGTCAAATATTCCTGGCCCGAATTTTCCTAAGGCCCACGAAGCCCCGATATTTCAAAGTCTCTTATGGGGCCCAAAGCCGCATTTTTCTTAGTCACATATGAGGCCCTACGGCCCCATTTTTCTAAGTCACATATGAAGCCCCAAAGCCCCGTTTTTCTGAGTTCCTTAGGGGTCCCAAGGTCCGATTTTTCTAAGTCCCCTATGAGGCCCGATTTTTCTAAATCCCTTATGAGGGCCCAAAGGCCCAGTTTTTTCAAGTCCCTTATGGGGCCCCGAAAGCTCGATTTTTCTGAGTCCCTTATGGGGCCCCGAAAGCCCAATTTTTCTTAGTCCCTTATGGGGCCCCCAAAGACCGATTTTTCTAAGTCCCCTATGAGGCCCCAAGGCTCCATTTTTCTAAATCTCTTATGAGGCCCCAGAGGTCCCGTTTTTCCGAGTCCCATATGGGACCCAATGCCCAATTTTTCTAAGTTCCTTATAGGCCTCCAAAGCACCATTTTTCAAAGTCCCCTATGAGGCCCAATTTTTCTAAATCTCTTATGAGTCCCGACATTTCCAATTCCCTTATAGGGTCCCGAGGCTCGATTTTTTCGAGTCCCGTATGGGTCACCAAAGCCCGATTTTTCCAAGTCCCCTATGAGGCCCCAAGGTACAATTTTTCTAAATCTCTTATGAGGCCCCAAAGGCCCCGTTTTTCCAAGTCCAGTATCGGGCCCAAAGCACAATTTTGCAAAGTCCCCTATGAGGTCCCAAGGCCCCGTTTTTTATATTCCCTTATGGGGTCCTAAGACCTCGTTTTTTTTAAATACCTAATGGGGCCTCAAGGCCCAGTTTTTCTAAGTTCCTTATGAGACCAACAAAAAACGGCAATGCGATCGCGCGAGATACAATAGCCCCTAGTATACATGTGTATATATATATATGTTTCAACGTAATGCATAATCGATGCTATGGGAACGATGAAACCACAGGTTATATCGACGCCTTTCTGGTCTCGGGGAACAGGCAATCCGTGCCACTGAATTTTCAATTAATCGAGCCACTCAGCTGCAATTGTTTGTCATGCTGCGTCGGCAGAGGAAGTTGGAATTAGCTGTTATATGGGCGTCGGTTATGGAGCGTTCGAATACGTGAGAAATCGCTTGCACCCGTGGGGAGCACAACCAACACGGTCCGTCAGTCTCTGGATAACAATGGACAATGTTTTGCAGCAGAATTTTACGCGTTAATGGCAGGGACGATCGTTTGGGAATTTCTGCCCACAGTCGTGATGATGGTAATTACGCGAATACGTACAATCCAGCGTCTATACCCGATCATACTTAGATGTTATTATTATATTCTTATTATCATAAAATTAATAATAATGACATACTTCCAAAATATTGTGCAATAAGATTTAAAAAATTCGTCAAACTAATTACGCCTTCATCTCTCCCACTGAATATCTATTATTACAAAATAATTTTCATTTAATTCGAACAACTTTTTTTTATTACAAAATTTCTGCTTTTTATCCCTTTTCACCAAAAAAATCCATTGTCCAGTTACAATCGATGTTAAAGAAAAAATATATATATGCAGCAAATCCGCAGGTAATTTTTATCGCAAGATCTTCTCATTTTCTCTGACTTCCTTTCAACTAATTAACTCTTCGGTGGCAAAGGGTACTTTGGATACTTAAGGCAAGACATACAATTCATAAAAAGCGTCAGTCGAGTATCGGCAGTAGTGAGATTACTTGATGGGATATGAGAGAAGCATGCATTCTCGCACCCCGAGAGAAGAAGCGATGTAATCGCGAAGCTCGTCGAGGAAATCGTAAAGTGTGACGTATAATATACGCGTGGAGAATCCACCTAAGCTGTGTAGCTGAACGTGGTGTTGTTGTCGGTAGGGTAACCGACACCAGAGGTAATACGGACGGACACTAGCCAGCCAACCAAGCTCTGAATATTTTTTTCCGCGAGCTCGAAGCATACTACATACGCTACATACATATATAGCGTAGTAGTTGAACCAGCGTTTAATTAACTTATTTATTCCGGACTCGCGCGTGCACTCACGGTTGCGCTGGCCCTAATTAAACGTGAACTGTAACACCTCTGAACCAAGTCTGCAAGTATATATCTATATATATGGGGCATTTCATCCCGATTCGATCTGAGCCTGACCCTCGACCTCCCCGATTTGATCCGTCAGAAAAAATTCTGAATAATACAGTTTAATATACAGAAATATTTGACCAGTCGCCTGTAGTAGATTAATTTTTTTCTCTATTTTTTAATAATTTTTTAAATCAAAAAAGCTTAAAAAGCATAAAAAGAAAAATCTTGCCCACTTTGGCTCTAAGCTAGAAAATTTCGATATTCAACAGAGTATTTTTCAGATTTTTAAATTATGGCATGCTGGGGCTGGAATGTGGCTTTTATGGTGCTGGAATAGTCTTAGTTCAGAAAAATCTGAAGAAATTCTAAAAAATCCGAGTTTACATAAATAAACGTTTGACCAGTCGCCTGTAGTAGATTAATTTGTTTCTCTATTTTTTAATAATCTTTTTAATCAAAAAAGCTTAAAAACTATAAAAAGGAAAATATGCCCACTTTGGCTATAAGCTAGAAAATTTTTATATTCAACAAAGTATTTTTCAAATTTTTATATTATGGCATTCGATACGCCACTTTAAAAAAATATTTAAAAAAATTGAATAGAAAAAATAAAAAATAAAAATCTGGTGCATTTGAGGGTCTAACCAATCCTACAAACAATTACGAACCAAATCGGGGAGGTTGAGGGTCAAACCCAGGTCGTATAGGGATGGAATGCCCCATATATAGGTGCTTTAAGAGGCGATTCGCTTATTCGGTCCGCGAGCACTGAACTGCAACGGGCGTTGCAGCTTTGGGTTGCATCTTTACGTTCAATGCTACTGCATTGCTTGCGGTGAACCTTCGGCAAAAGATCCGATAAGCAACGTGCCGAGAGTAGAAGGGTAAGCAGGCGATCGTTAGTGAATGGAACTCCACGTAGGAACGTGTACATTGTGTACACGATGTTGGGTTTAAAGCACAAAAATTTGCACTCGATACGATCGAGTCTGAAGAACAACAGCGAACGCGTAAAGTCGCTGGTTGTTGATCATTTATCAACGGTTCACGGAGAGTTAGGTTATTAATTGATAGCGAAAGATCGTTGTCCGAATTTCTGTAACAGCGCAATTTTACACGATATTATGTTATAGAACGGTTCTTGTCCTCGCGAGAATTAATGTCAATTGAGGATTTTGAGAATTTAACCTTTGTATTCATTGCGAAGATTCGTTTTACTTACTACTTTGGTGTCTCCGCTTCTCAGGTTCATTATTGTTTTCGGTAACTAACGCTTGACGGGACACAGCACAATGGAAAAACACACCACAAGATGTCGACACATGAAACTACATTAAAACTGCTGCACTTCACATAAATCACAAAAGCAACATCTCTTTGTCATCAAATTTCTTTACCGGACGAAACGCGGTAATTTAATCCTGAAGCAGCAAGTTTTTCGCGCGACACACTACAACTTCGCATCTCTATCTTTTGACTATCACGAGAATATTTCCTTTCCAATTGGTTTTGTTAAATACAAAAATTGCTACTGGCGTATTCGCAACACGTGACTTTCTCATCACAATTTTTACTGCACGGAAAGAAATGTTTGGTTGTGGCAACTACGTTTTCGATTTGCTGTACACAATGTCTAAAAAATTAGTTGCCTCAACCATATCGAATAGTAACCTCAACTATTCACGATTAGTTCTCGATTGGATTAGTTAGGTTAACTAATCCAATCGTTGGGACTACCACTCGAATAGTTGGGACTACCATTCGAATCGTCGGTATTATCATTCGAAACGTCGGTTACCATTTGAGTTGCTGGCGAAATAGAATAATCGATTGGTTTTATCAACTCATTTGTTGGTTATGGCAACTAATCTTTTTTTTCCGTGTGGCGTGAAGTTTTTATCGTGAATTTATTGGGGTATAGTGAGTAACTACACGAATATAAATTTGTAAATTTCGCACATTTATTGTAATCTATTACATTTCTCGCTATAATTTGTCAAGAACGCGTTTTTAAATTTGAGTTCAAGCTACGAGCCGCACTCGCAAGGCGGCGCGCGCGATGTTCGCGCCTCACTTCACATCTCTCTTTCGTTTGGTGGTATTATTGTCGGCACTTCGATAGTTTGACACGTCGGATTTATATTTCAATTATTCATATTTCAAAAGTTTCGAATCTTATGGCGTGTATGAGGCCTCCGTAGGATTTTGAATTCGTATAAAATGCTATGCGAGTGATAAAAACTATGATACGATGAGTGTATGACTATGTATAGTCTAACATCATGACTGTGAATAACCTCAAATATTTTTTTTCTTGCAATTTTCACTTTCCTTTTAATCTAACATATGGTAGGAATATTCATATTATATTTCTCATTGAAAACTGCTCAAGATCATTGATACACGGAAAGAAAAAAATAGTTCTGGCTACCAATTCCAGCATATGCTGTGCCGTGTGGTAGTTACTGAAACTAAATCGGAATCGTAGTCTCAACTTTTTTCGATCGGTAGGAAAAATAGTATGTATAACCAACAACTTGGTTCCTGCAACTATCATAACTGCTAATCCAATTCAAATGATTCGTTACACCAACCAACCGGTGAGTTGAGGTTATGATCTCAGCTGGTCATTGTTACTATCGATACTCTACCAACGAGGTTACAGTTTCTGCAACCGACCGAGTAGTTGGCGCTATGCTAACTATTTCGATTGGTTGTCGGGTCCGATAAATCAGTTTTCACAACTACTTTTTTCTTTCCGTGTAGTAGTTCTTTTGTTTAGTGAATGTGTAACACAATCCATGTTTCAGGCAATATAAATTTTTCACAACATACAGTTGCAGAAGTCTTATGTGAGTGATTGAAAAGACCACAAAATCTTCTCTGTACTAAATCTCTTGTTGTTCATTGCTCATTTGCTAGTAATTCTGTCTGTATGTATCATACCAAAGCATAATAACTTTTATATTAGCTTGCAGTCCAAAAATAAATAAATAAATTTATTTTTTTATTCACTATTTCAGGTAAAGTATCAGAAGCAGTGAAGATTTTGGATTGGATTTCAATACCAAAACTACATTTTATATGCAAAAGGCACACACTAAATTTCATTGCGGTCCATAGATTTTTTCAGAAGTTATTGTACTTTCGGACACAGATGCTGGACACAGCCAGACAGGCAGACAGACAGAAATTAGTGAATGTGTTTTTTGGAATCTACGAAACTCAAAACATGTATTTCCATCAAAATCCAAGAGTCAAATTTTTTTTTGGATTGCAATACTTTCTCTTTTACATACTTCGTATGTGATGAGAAGGTAAAAATACGGGTGATAGCACGGTGATACAAATGCACCTGACGCCGCCAGCGGTTGTTATACCAAACTATTGCCCGCATTCGGCAGCAAAACGATGCTATGTCCTTACTCGAGTGCGTGTAAACATTGGCTATCGCGCGATCGTCTTCTCTATCTTTTTTCCGTGTTGTTAGACCGTCCGATGTTTTCGTGTACGGGCACGACACGAATATCCCGTTCTACTTTGTTTTTCTCGAGGCTGTTGTGATGCTTTCGCATTTTCTTTTGTTTACACGTCGCATATTTTAACCGGAAAAGTCGAGAGAAAGAATTTCGAGCGTGGGAGTTTTGTTTACCGAGTGAATTTATTTCAGAATCGAAAAATCTCCACCAGGGCGGCGCTGACAGTTTAGAGACCAAACTATTGCCCGCATTTTTCTCAACAGCAAAACAATGCAATTCGATCGAGTTCGTGGAAACCTTGGATATCGCGCGATCGTCTTCTTTGTCATTTCCTCGTGCTGTTAGACCGTACGACGTTTTGGCGTGTTTTTTACTTGTTTTTTTTTTCACGTCTATCGTGACGCCTTCGCATCTTCTTTTGTTTACACGACGCGTATCTTAACCGAAAAAGTCGACAGAGAAAATGTCGAGGGTTTTGTTTACCGCCTCCCTTGTTCCCGTGCTTTTAGTCTGTTTTATTAGGAATCGAAAAATCTCCACCAGAGGGCGTCGCTGTCAGTTTAGAGAGCAAACAACATTTGTTTAACCAAGAAAATCATATAAACACCATATCTTATAATTTTGGAAACTTGTTCAAAGTAAATTAATTTTAATCCGATATTACTCATCCTTATTTTTTTTTAAATTGACAAAATGCGTGAAAAAACAGAGTGAAAGCTTCTTTCGTTTAAGTTGGCTAATAGAATGGCTAAAATAGCGAATTTCACAATAACGATCGCCTAAATCTAGAATGGCCATGATTATGAAATTCGTTATTTTGACTATTCGCTATTTTGACCTTCACACGACTCGATTCTATGTGTTGAGGTCAAAATAGCGAATGATTTTCATACGGGTGAACGGAATGACAAAATGAAATGAATTTACAGACGTGGAATAAAAGATAAGGGGTGAATGCCTGTGCATAGAAGGGAAGAGAGGCAGTCTATCCCCCTGAGTGATGTTCCAGGCCTAATGTATCAATCATTCTGTTTGCGTAACAGCTCCGACACGCGCTCCGAGTCTATGTATGGAAACATTGTTGAACCCCAAATGTGTATACTGCTATATATATATATATACATACATATATATTCCGTCTTAAGTTTTTCCTGGTGTTCGAGCACGAACAAAGTGGAACGGGAGAAGAGCATCACATAGAACATTTAGAGAATGTTATACGGAAAGCCCCTGAGCTTAGTACAAAAGGAGGCGTGCTAGAATCAATAAGCCTTCGGCCTCTGCTGCTTCTTCCTAACTTCGCAACCCCACCATTCTCGCTATCTTCGATTTCTCACTTTCTTTCCTTCTTTTCCCGCTCGCTCTACTATATACTTAGAGGCTCTCGTGCAGCCGCCATTTTCGCACCCCTCCCCCTTCCTTTCACTCTCTTTGCAACGTTTACGTATTTTTCTCTTGAATTAAAATTGCCGGCTATCGCTTATTTCTGGAATATTAAATTAAATTTAAATATTAAATGTAGTGTTACGTCCGGGCATATTTTGATTATTAAAAAATTAACTATTAACTAATAAATAAATAATTATTTGGTGAAATTATTATTATTATTTTATTCAATAAAAATAAATAATAATAAGATTAAATAAACAGTTTCCTTTTTTTACTTTTTTAACTCAAAATTAACCGCCGCAAAATCGTTTATTGTAAAAATTAAGTTGTGTTTAATCAGTTTAATAAAATTATATTGTTACTGTGTTTTAAATTGCAGTGTTGAGAAGTTATTTATTTAAATAATTTAAATTTACAATCACCAACCGCTTCCTCCAAATCCTGAGGCGGCACAAACCGTTAAAAAATGGAGGAACTAATAAAATAAATTCATTTTGTTGCGTCTTTTTTTGAAAATAAAATAAAATAAGTTAAAGTCATGACGTAACATTAATTTATGAATTTTTTATAATTATAAATATAAATAAATGATTATAGAAAAATTATTATTATTTTATTCAATAAAAATACATAATAATAATAAAAATTAAATAAACAGTTTTCTTGTTTTAAACACCCAATAGCGCTTCTCGCTGCTGGGAACTGCGTGGTCGCCCCTCGAAATTAACCGCCGCAAAATCGTTTGTTGAAAAATTAATTTGCGTTTAAACAGTTTAATAAAATTATATTTCTATCGTGTTTTAAATTGCAGTGTTGAGAAGTTATTTATTTAAGTAAATTAAATGTACAATCACCAGTCACTTTCTTCAAAGCCTGAGGCGGCGCAAACCGTTATGAAAAATGGAGGATTTAATAAAATAAATTTATTTTGTTGCCTCTTTTTTTTCAAAATAAAATAAAATAAATTAAAGTCATGGCGTAACAGCAGACATGATTTTTTTCTAATATCTCATGATTGTCTTTTTTTTTTTTCTTTAGCTAAAGGAAAATGATGGAGGGACCAAAAAAAAATTGGCCGATCACCTTTGTCGAGGTGATAACGTGCGTTTGGGGAGAGAAAAGTGGTGCAAAGAGGGAAAGAGGAAGAGGAAAAGGAAGAGGAGGAGGAGGAAGAGAGGAGGAGGGTTGGCTCTTCGCGTTCGCAAGGGAGAATCGATATCGGTTTCCATGGCAATAGCCCCACGCTCACGCGGGGCCCCGCGAACTTGTTACCTACATTCCCCTTAAATCACTTCCTGTTTTATCGCGCTTCTACATAATGCATGTATGTATAGCGCACCCCTGGGGCCATTTACTTCCTTTCATCTCTTCTATGTTCTGTCCCTCCCTGTGATGCTATCCAACTCACTTGCCGCACTTTCAACGTGTGAATAAAAAAAACGCCGACATTCTTACCCCACTGGATATAATTAATTCAATGAAGGTGTTAATCCATTGCAACCATTTCCATCGCCGCAACTTGTTTGGATTTCAGACTAGACTCAATTTTATAAACCACGAGTCAATAATTAATATTTATATGTTATAATTTTAGATCTTTTTTACATTAAATAAAACATGTTAAACTTATTTTTAAATGTTTCCGTCTAATAAATCTAACAAATGCGTAGAATTATTACTATTGCAAAATGGCGTCACTGTTTTTCTCAAGTCGCATATTCAACCATAGAAACCACTATTTTCAAATATTTCTTATGGTGATTTTGAAAAAGTAAAGAAAAATCATTTCTCGACGGTTCTGATTTCAAGATTCATGAATTTTACTTCTGGAAGTTCATACTCTTAAGCATTGTTGATAATGCTACTAAATTGCCTAATTATATATTATTTATTATTATCCATTTGACTTCCGATTCGCATTGACTATAATTTTTTTCCTTGCAGATTTTCCGCAATACAAAGATTAGTAAAGTGGCAAATGGTGATATCAAAAGGACCGATTGGAAAAATGTCTCAGAAGATGGATTATTATACATTTGGAGATGCTGGCATCAAAATACTTTATATCAATGGAGCAACTGCAACGTTTTGACAAAAAAACGTTTTGGTATTAAAATTTACGACAAAGTTGATCTACGTTCAAGTTTGAGCTGCATTGAGAAAAAAAAACTTGGTTGGGATTACTAAGATCTTGATTGATTATTTCTCCACTCGGTTTTCGGCCAATCAGAGCGCAGTGTTTGAAGCTACGCAGCAGTTTTATATCGGAAATTTCTAAAAAAATTTCCGATGAGCTTTCATATGTTTCTCCTCATTTTCGGCGCATTTCACACTAACTATTCTATGTGACATAAAAAAAGTGGGTTACTTTAAACGTGATTGAAAAATGAGTCGCTTTGAAAAAGTTTCTCTAAAAAATATCCAGATGCTGTTTCCTGCACTCTGATTGACCGAAGTCCGAGAGGATAAAATAATCCGTCAAATACCACTCGTGCTTCAAAATTAATCGGATATTTTTCTCAAGCTTCCCTGCCTAGGAACGAGTATGTCAAATTTTGCAGAAAAAATCCCTCGTGCTTTGCAGAAAAAATCCCTCGTGCTTTGCAGAAAAAATTCCTCGTGCTTTGCATGTTTAAAATCCCGAGTGCGAAGAACGAGGGATTTTTTCTGCAAAATTTGACACACTCGTTCCTAGGCAACGAAGCTATCGGAAAATATCCGATACTTTTGAAGCATTAGTCGTATTACTACTGATTATTTTCCCCATCGGAATTTCGGCCAATAGAAACGCCGCATTTGGCCTCACGTGGGGGAACCTAGGCGATTTTATTTCGGATATTTTTCGGATATTTCCTAACAAGTTGCTAAGCAATAAAAACAATTTCTGAACCACTTTTAACCTGAGAATTCTTCACATCTGTCAAACTTCTAACGAGAACTGGAACGTGATCTCAAGAATGAGCCGAAATCCCGATGGAAAAAATAATCCGACAAATACCCCTCGAGCTTCAAAATTAATCGTGTATTTCCCTCAAACTTCCCTGCATACAAACAATCGTGTCAAGTTTTGCAGAAAATTCCCTCGCGCAAGCGCTCGGGATTTTTTAACCTGCAAAACTTGACACTCTTGTTTGTATGCAACGAAGTGATCGGGAAATACCCGATAATTTTGAAGCTCTTGGGGTATTACTACTGAAAATTTTTTAATACTTTGTTGTTTTACTAAATCCTTGGTTATGGTAACCAATAATTTGGTTGTGCCTACCAAGTTTTCTTGGTAATTCTAACCAGGACTTTTTCTCAGTGTGAGGCGTAGATTCAATATCATATTGAACCATCGACGTTTCTATTGCTACCATATCGGCCTACATGAAAAATCTTCACGATATCCTACATAAATGTTAACCGTATACAATGAAAAGATATAAAATTGCAAGTACCAACAACTGCAATATAAACCCTTTCTGTGATGATACCTGCAGCAATTCTCATCAACTCAAAGCTGTTAGCTTCTCTCGGGAAGATTGCTCGTTTATTATCCACTTTTTTCATTCGAGATTCACGGAGAACTTACGAGCCTCGTGAGACGAGCATTCAGGGAGCGAGCAGCATCATCGGGAAGCAAGTAAAACTCTGTTGTGGAGCTCGTGTACAACACGAAACGAAACAAGGTCGAGGAATGCCTCGCGTACAAGCGCATCAACGCTGAGCCTTTTGCTTCTCTCCAGAGAAACCCTGTTTCTTCCTTTACTTACTCTTCCATTCGCTCTCTTTTCGTTTCTCCTCAACAGAAGCAATTCTTCGTTTGACAACGTTCCACCATCAGATTTATACACCATACAACATAATGTTCAGGAGACCGGGGCTGAATGATGCATTTTTGTAATTGTAATCAAACAGGAGTAAATCATCCTCAGAGAGTTAGCAGATGAAAAAAATAATAATGTATAGTCGAACATATGGCATTGAACATTTATAGAGAATTGTCACTTTTGCTCAAATTCCTGGCTCATAAAACGACTTCGACAGAAAATTTTTCGTCTTGAATGATATAGATTAAAAATTTCGGTAAAATAAAAGATGCCGTTTACCTTGAAACACAATTTTTGTTTGTTTATTTAGACATTAATATCTTTCAAAATTACGTAATTGAATATGAACAAATGTTCATTTGTTAGGCCATTGAAAGACCCATTTTTTTCATTTTTTCAAATTGTAAATAGAGTAAACCATCTTCGAGATATTAATGTTTTAGTTAAAATAAGAAATAATTGAAAAGTACAATCAACCATTTATTAAATTTGAAATTTGGTGCATCTGTTGGAATTATAAAAATATTATTTGACATTGTCAAAAAATAGCCGAAATTTTTTTCGAGCGGCTATGAAAATTTTATTATTAAAAAGTACATTCAAAACCTTAAATTTGATACACCAACAATTTTTTTGTACGATCGGTAATATTGAATATACAGCGAATAAAAAAAAATTAAATAAAAAAAATCGTTATTAAATATTGGGCAAACCATAGGTGCGAAAATTCTGAAATAATTAATGAATGGTCGTGATACTCTAAGCAACTTTTGAAAAAATTATGAACACTTTTTGCGACCATGCTAAATTTGGGTGGCCCACTATAGTGAGTGATAGTGAGCTGCTGTCAAAGTAAAAGTGAGATGATGAAAAATGCGCCAATCGGCCCCGGTTACACATGAATACACGTATTTCTCATTCAATTCTTCCTTTTTCATAGCCTGTTTTCTTGTCCTCAATGTTTTCGTTTTCTTATTATTCTCTTTTACCGTTTCAGCTTGCGGCGTGCAACTCCAAGAGATTTTTCTTGGCGCAGGAACCGCTCGGTCGACACACGGTACTCTTGTGACTGACCCTCTCGACTACCCCTCGCTACCACCGCGATCCAGAGACAGTCCATTCGCGACAGTGATGGACGCCGCTGGACTTTGCTTCTCTATCACTTGGCCTGGACGAAAGAGCAGCTCCTTGAAGAGATGGCGGTTCAATCCTTCCTTCTCTCGTTCTCCATTTGGCTCTTTCTTCGTCTCGAACGAAAGGAGAAATCCCCGGGCATAAGGACTGTGTACGAGTCTGGAGCGAACGACGAGTCAACGGAAAGGAGATTGCGCGGCGAGAGGTACATGTCAGACGTACTAACGACTGGCTCTTGGACTCGCGCGCGCCGAAGACCTTCGCGAGGGAGTGATGTTTTATTTAGTACGAGAAGGACTTGAAAAATCCTCACGACGAATGCGAACAAGCCGCGCATATTATGTGCAGTATTAATAATGTAATTAGTAGCAAATCGCCGTGACGATTTTTCTCAAGACGTATATTCAATCATAGAAAACAATATTTTCAAATATTTCTTACGGTGATATTGAAAAAGAAAATAAAAACAGAAGTTAGCAACGTTAGTGCAACGAAATCATTGTCAATTTTTTTTCTGCATCTTACAAGATTTTCTGTTAGGTCAAACGTGGTTTTCCTAATTGTTATGACGTTAAAAAAGATACTGAAATTATTTGACTCTAATCGATCGTGCAGAAAACTTTTGATCGGCCAAAAACTATATTAATCGCCAATTTCGATTTTCTCCTGACTTTGAGGATGTTCTCTGTTAGGTGAAATATTGTTTTTTGTTTTCGCTATATTATTAGCGAAGTTATTCAAATTATTTCGCGGCAATCGGCAATACGTCGTTTCTACAGAACCCGATTCTACACATCACCGACTCAACACCACCAACTCTACACAACGGCAATTCGACAATGCCTCGATTCAACACAACAGCAACTGTACACATCACCAACTCAACACATCCCTCAATTCGACACAACCCCAATTCTACACAACCCCGATTCTACACAGTCACAACTGTCACGAGCCAAATGCACAACGGCAATACTCTACACAGCCCAGATTCTACACAGGCACAAATGTCACGAGCTAAATTCACAACGGCAATACTCTACACAGTCCCGATTCTACACAGGCACAATTGTCACGAGCTAAATTCACCAAAGTCCCGATTCAACACCGTCACCAACTCACATCCAATCATAGTGCGCCAATGAGTTGGAATACTTGAACGACATACATTGATTGGATGTGAGTTGGTGACGGTGTAGAATCGGTGATGTGTTGAATCGGGACTTTGGTGAATTTAGCTCGTGACAGTTGTGCCTGTGTAGAATCGGGGCTGTGTAGAGTATTGCCGTTGTGAATTTAGCTGGTGACATTTGTGCCTGTGTAGAATATTGCCGTTGTGCATTTGGCTCGTGACAGTTGTGACTGTGTAGAATCGGGGCTGTGTAGAATTGGGGTTGTGTCGAATTGAGACATGTGTCGAGTTGGTGATGTGTACAGTTGCTTTTGTGTTGAATCGAGGCATGTGTCGAGTTGGTGATGTGTACAGTTGCTTTTGTGTTGGATCGAGGCATGTGTCGAATTGCCGTTATGTAGAGTTGGCAGTGTTGAGTCGGTGATGTGTAGAATCGGGTTCTGTAGAAACGACGTATTTTTGATGGCCGAAAATCGGCCTGAATTAGCACTTACGATTTTTTTCAAACTTCGTGCAGGATCTTTGTTAGGTGAAATTTTTTTTGTACGGCATCTAGATTATCGTAGACGATGCAGTAATTATTTCATGTGGAGATCCTCGTAAAATTCAGAAAAAAAAATTAACAACGATTTAGTTCCTGCAACGAAAATTTGACAATCTCAGATAAAATATCATAAAATAAATTTAAATTTTCTACAGACGAAAAATAATACTCGAAGACTTTATGGATCTAAACATTTTATTTTATAGCTAATAAATTTCATATTATTCAATTATCATTCCTATATAAGGAAGTCAAAAATTATAAATACGATTATTCATAGAAGTGACTTTGTGAAAAATGGAAATTAATAAGAAAGCAATGTGCAACGTTTTTTTACTTCTGGCGCGATGTTCATATTCTTAAGCTACTACATTGTAATTATCTATTACTTATTATTATCTCTTCATCGGCGGGAGATACATGTTTTATTTAGTACGAGAAGGACTTGAAAAATCCTCGCGAATTCTCCTCTTCGCCCTCCCGGACTGTCTCTTTTTCTTTCTCTCTCTCTTCGAACAATCTTCCGCGATGTCGACGAAAAAATATTCGAGACTAAGATCGCGCGGTGTTCGTTCTGCAATTAATTCAACTTCGTGGAAGGAATCAGCGTGACCACAAGAAATAGAAGAGGGATCCATGATAATGATTTTGCAGAGACGCTGCGAGAACGAGGAAAAACGTAGAAACATCATTTATTCGACTGTGATTAATTAATCAATTAATCTTGCGGTCAGTTCTCATCAGGAAAATAATCAATATGATTCTAACAACGTATATACTTGGAACGACGGTAACAAAATGTGGGAACATCTGCTTGTATTTGCGTAATAAGAAACACAGATTGCATTCAATAATTACTGCTACTTTATAAATTATTTTGAAAAAAATTTTTAAAAAAGATTTCACTTAGAAAGTACGCTCAAAATTTTCCACAACGATAAAACGATAAAACTGAAACTCATCTATTCATATTTATTTAGTAATAAATTACATACAAATTGCATTCAATAATTATTTCCATTCTATAAATTATAAAAAAATAAAAATAAATATTTCAGTTAGAAATGCCTGTATCTTTTCAAGAAGTCTTTAATTTTACGTCTGCAGTTCCGCAATAAAACTGAAAATCATCTATTCATATTTATTTAGTAATAAATCTTATAGAAATTGCATTCAATAATTACTTCTAGTCTATAAATTGTAAAAAATAAAAATAAACATTTCTCTTAGAAATGGCTTTATATTTTCAAGTAGTTTTTAATTTTACTTCTGCAGTTCCGTGATAAAACTGAAAATCATCTATTCATATTTATTTAGTGATAAATCTTATAGAAATTGCATTCAATAATTACTTCTAGTCTATAAATAGTAAAAAATAAAAATAAACATTTCTCTTAGAAATGCCTTTATATTTTCAAGTAGTTTTTAATTTTACGTCTGCAGCACCGCGATAAAACACTACAGAAGTCAGTTTGCTCAGAATTCACAACGATAAAACTTAAACTCATCTATTCATATTTACTTAGCAATAAATCTCATACAAATTGCCGAGACATTCGTGGGACGAAAGCCGTAATAAATTATTTTACGAGAAGGGGGTGAGTTCTCGGATCTCATATTATTCCAAAACGAAGGGTGGGAGCTTATTCGCAAGTTTAAACGTTGACGCTGTTGATTGTATACTCTCGATTAAATGGGAATGAGGGGCTGTTCTACCACCTTCCTTCCCCTTTGCCCCTGTTGCAGTTGTTCGGGTCGTTGGTGGTTTATGGAAAATTATCCATCGCCCCGTGGCGCCCAAGCACAAGAGAAGGGTGGTGAATAGTGAAGATTTTATCCGTGCTGAGGAGAAGCCACGACAACGAATGCTCGAGCACGTTCAACCAACTGAGAGTCTCAGCGGCGATGACGACGATACCAAGCAGCAGAAGCTCGTGCTATACTCGTTGCCAACTCGCAGGGCAGGGATGATGCCCTGCGAGCAGAACGAGCAAGTTTGCTGTGAAATTTCGTAGGCGATTTCACCAAGTAGATAGTCATCAACCAGCGAGTAACACAGAAGCACTCCAGTCGCTAATGTATGCCAATTAATTCGCTGTGCTATCGTTAACACCGTTTATTCCACCTGTTAACTCATTCGGGCTTTAATATTCTTTACACGCTAACCAGCATTGACCAAAAGATTAATTGATTCATTAAATATTGTGGAATTAATGATAACTCTTGTATTATACGTTATTATATTTCTTCAACTTTGCTAATGACTTTTATATGCCATCTACTTACTGTTTCTTATTTCATATGCAAAAAACTGGCCAATTAAAAGTAGGATTGCAGCTGCATTGTAACGTTGCTGTTGACATTTTTCCAGGGACTACGTCCCGAGTAGAAATTCAGCTACGGGGAATATCAGGCCCTAGCGTGGTAGCCGGATTTAAATCTAAGGCACCTGCCCGGCAACCTTGTACGCGCCTTGCAGGAAAGTAACGCAGCGCATGATCAGGGCCAGCTGAAGTTTTCCAGATAAGGGCCGGATAGGGGCTGCCCTACTAAGCCCCTACTTATAAAAACGGCACATAAATTACAAAATAATTATCTGCGCTCAGCGAATTCGATTTATTTTGCACTTTCTATTGGATATTCGAGCTTATTTAGTTTTCAGTGCATATTAATTGCTGAAAAAAACACATGTAAATTTATTTGCCGTTGGTGGGAATCGAACCTTGATCCTCTGGGTGACAGTTCTGCGCCTTAGCCCACTCGGCCGTTGACATCTTAGAAAGTTTATATATTTATTGTTTATTTGAAGTATACTTAAAATGAAAACACGTCAAGACTGTACATCCATTTATTGTGACTACGACCGAAATATTCAAAATTCAAACATGATGGGGCGGTCACCCATCCAGGTACTGGCGTTTGACGGTCAGTACCTGGATAGATTTCAAAGTAATTCTAGAGGTACAGTCCCGTAAAACGTGAGTTTCAGCGAAAATTTCGAATACTTCTCGATGGGATAAAGATGTGAAAAAATCCAGCACACGCAAGGTGCTGAAAAGATTGATTTTGCATAACAATAATTTTTTAATGTTTTTAACGAATGCCGTTTCTAGCCCTTAGACGAATCTGATAATGTAAATTTACGGCATATTTAAAAAAAAACTATGCCATACGAAGACCGTATGCGGATCTGACCAGGGAAAGTAAAGGTAAATTCGACAAAATCTTGGTCCAAATGCCACAGGAAGACTTTATGCGAAACGGATAAGGTCGATGAATGGCATATCGATATGAGGTTACCGTATGTAAAGCCTGACATGGGCCTGATCCGCTGGAAAGACGGCATTTTTAAGGTAGAATGCCATATCTCGGCCTTACATGGACCTGATCAGGTGAACTTACGACGACCCCTAAATAAGGTTACCATATCTAGCCTGACATCAGCCTGATCCGGTGGAAAGACGGCATGATTAAGTACGAATGCCATATCTCAGCCTTACATGGGCCTGAGCAGGTGAATTTACGACGGCCCCAAATAAGGTTACCGTACCTAAAACTGATCTGGACCTCATGTGACAGCAGGCATGCCTGATGAAATTTCTACTCGGGGTAATCCAGGGTAAAAGTTATTCTTTAAGAGTTTCGGTTCGTCTAAAGCACAATAGAAATTTTATTTTTGTTATTATATTGTGCTTGAAATAAAAATGAGTTCAAAACATTGAAACAAATACACGTTAAAGCCTATAATTTTATCGAGCCACATAGTGCAATATACCGAAATGGTGAAAAAAAAATCATTTTTTTTATAATTCAAAAATTCAATAAAACAAAATATGTATAAAAATTTAATAAACCGCCGATTTATAGGAATCGATAAACATTTTATAAGAATTAAATAATGTAAAATTTGATATAAAATTGTGCAATATTTTTACAGATTAAATATAATACAGCTATATTCAAGCAAATTCAATGATTTAATTTCTGTTCGTGTCTGAATCTCAACTTGGTTGCCATGCTTTGGCATTTTTACCGAGCATAGCTCGAGCGGTCCCATCTCAAGCCTCCGCGTTTTTCTCTCACCTCCTCGTAATGAAATTACTGTCGGTCTGCGGCGGCATTGGCGAGAGTACAAGCACGACTATTCCGAGGCCGGAGGCCGCAGCTTCCACGCAGTCTGCAGTCGAGCGAACCAACCAGCGTCGTGAAACCAAGATATTTCAATTGGTTCGGTGCTTCTCTGTCGTTGGGCTGCTCCGTTCGCGTAATTAGCTACACCGAAGAAGACTCACCTTCCAAGTATCGCACATTACGTACCTACGTGCGTTTTATACTGCACTTTCTAAAGAAATAATGAAACAAAGAAACCAGCCCATTTTCATTAAAAACCTCCTATTACTTTTTCGATGAAGAATCGGTAAGTCGAATTTTTTAAATTGTTGGACAATTAAAAAAGTTCAGTTTACCGATTTTTTATAATTTTTTATATTATTCTGTATGCTTGGAAAAAAACTTAATTTTTTTTAGATTTTTTTTACTCAAACTTTTTTTTCATGATTTTTTTAAATAAAAATTTTACGCCCCAATTAGAATTTTTTTTAATTATTATAAAAAATCCTGTATTAGATATCAAAATTTTTGCGCTATGACCCAAAGTGTGTAAACGTTTGTGTCCATTTTTTAAGCAATTTTTTTCGAAAAAAAAGCCGTTAAAAATGGAAAAAAATGAAACAAGATGGCAGTTCATGGTCGATTATTGCGTAAACATTTTATACATAACGCAAGATTATTTTAGAATATTGCTGAAGCTTTTTTTATCGATATAAACAAATTATGTATTAAATAATGAAATATTGGTATAAAGTTAACATTTTTTTTAAATGTTGGATAAAAAAAATCTAAAAAAATTAAAAGTTTTTTTTCAAGCATATAGAGAAGTATAAAAAATTATGTAGCGAATTGGAAGGGTTGAACGTTTACTAAATTACGTAGAAATCCCCAATATATATAATCATTCTAATGCCCCTAAAAAAAAGCCAACAAGAATATCAAAAATGATATTTAAATGGCATCATAAAATATTTTCCAAAAACTTTTATTTCGTTAGCATTATCTATTACAATCGTCGATTAATAAGAACAATTAGCCACAGAATATGTAACATGAACAATATATCTAAGCCATGGAACTGGCTACAATATCTCTTATTAATTAATATAACGAGAGAGCGATGATGTTGCGAAGCTCATAAACGTGTTCGACAGGGCTCTCAGGTTCGGAGTAATTACAGATCGTTAATTAAACCCTCGCACACATCGCCATATATATATATATAATACATCCATATATACAGTCATGAAGGATCTGCACATTATTATTATGTGCAAGATGGGTTAAAAACGTGAATGCGATTTAGGTCTAGAGCAGCTCGAGAGCCAGTTTGATACTCGTATCTGCCGATAATCGGCTTCGACGCTTGATCGGTCATACCTGCTGCGCATTTGTATAGATATGCGATATATACGCCAGTGCAAAGTACGTTCATGCTGTGAATACGAATGTACACCTACGTGCGTACAAGTGCGTAGGTTGGTAATATCCTCGAAGTCTCCACGAGTAGAATTGTTGGGCCCCCAACGGGCAACGCTACCGGTTACGCTTTGGCTAATTAATACGCTCGTACATTAACGTCCGAATGAGTAATTATAGCGCGGGCGAACGAGCGAGAAACTCACGGGACGAAGCGAAGGCCACATTGGCTCGATCCTGTCGTAGATTAGACGATCGCAGCGATACACACACCGCACATACTCTCGTATATACATATGTGGTGCATATATAGTATGTAATCCTCGAAGATCGAGCTCCGTGTTGTTATACTACCTTTGCGTCTTTATTAATAACCCACGATGACATTGACCGATTCCATTTGCCGCGCGTAATTACCATACGCTCGATCCTTATTTTTTTCAATCTCTTTTTGTTTTTTTTTTTTGCTTCCTCAAAGAGGAAGCTTTGTTTTCATGACATTTTTTTTCGAGATTTTCATGTCTCGACATTTAGAATCATCTGAAACGTCGAGAAAAGTTGTTTAGAAAAATTGTCTGGATGTATGTGTGTATGTGTGTGTGTGTGTGTGTGTGTGTGTGTGTGTGATGAAAGGCCAAAAATTTATATAACTGTAACTTGTAAATTATTCTACCGAATCAGCTCAAATTTGAACAACATGTACTGGCTAATCTTTGATTGGTATAAGTTTTATGAAAATCGCTTAACGCATTTCATTTTTATAAGAATTTTGAAATTTTGAAAAAAGTACCCAAACGCTGTAATTTCTAGCCATCGGGCTGAAAGTTCGTATTAAAATTGAACAAAGTGATGTGACCTTTGGTATTGAATTTGGGCCAAATCGGTAAAGCGGTTCGGTTTTTATGAGATTTTTTATTTTTCAAAAAAATCTTGTTTTGCTCCAATTCAGCTGAAATTTTGACAAATCGACTGAAATTTTCTACATCGGAAAAAATAAGATTCAGCCCTACTACGTACCAAATTTGGTGATGATCGGTAAAGCGGTTCGGATTTTAAGTGATTTTGAAATTTTTCTTATTCAAGGTGATGTTTTTTCAATTTTATAACTATAATTTATTTTTAGCATCATACATGGTTACAACTATGTATTGACTTTTCGTTTTTCTTTCTCTTTTCGACAATTTTTTAGCAAATTGTATTTCTTAATGACTCAAATTTCTCATAAATCTGGAATGCAAAAATTTGTAAGGTAAAAGTACCAATGGCGGGACGTCTAAGGAGGTGTCTGTTTTGTATGCCAATTTTCGAATGAATATATTAATTATTGTAGCAAATGGTGGTAACGAATTGTAAGGTTAGAGTTTCTAGTTTCCAAAAACTACACAATAAAAATATTTCTGATTGTTTGATAAATAGTTATTGATAAAAACGCTGAAAAGTGCTGATGTACCAGTGCCAGGACGGGTATTTTTGTGCATGTCCCGCTGTCGGGACATCAAATGTGCGTATCGGTGGACATCTACAAATTTTGATGCATCTGCTTGAAAAGAAATGCCAAAAAATGTGCGGTATACATATTTACACCTATGATGCAATAGATAAAACGTATATGTTTATAAAATATATGTATATATTTGAATAAATTAACAATGAAGTTCTTGATACCGCATAACCCAACATCCGCGTTAAAATGTCAATCGTGCGATTGTGTCCCGGCTCTGGGTCGCAGTAGGATTGCTTACAACTTGCCCCAGTCGCGGAACACACGTTGGACAGTGGTGCCAACATATATCCGGTCAGCTCCAATAATGGGACACAAAAATTACGAGTTTTAAGATATTGTACGTAATATTTGACAGTGTAATCGTAGACCTTAAGAATTTCTGAATTTTAAATACCTATGGAAAGTCTCGAACGAACTATAATCTCCGGGGTATCATATTAATGATTATTCGACTTTCCTTAGCTAATTGGTTTAGGGATTTGCTGAAAACGCTCGAACACCATCAGCTAATATACTTATTATTTAAATTTTCAATTTACGATGAAAAACAAGAAATTTTTTCGCGTATGTTAATTGTATATAACAGATACAATTGGAAGAGTTATTTTTTAATATTTTATCCATTGAACTCTTAGTATCTACAAATATACCTTTAGTGTCCCTCAATTGGGACCTGTCCCACCATTGGTACATTTACCTTATTTAAAATAAGGATGCAAAGTAGAAATTTGCACATTACTTCATCAATAATTTTCATCTTTCGCAGAGCTTCTTCTATGAGGAAGCCAAAAATAAAATAACGAAACTTCCTCATAGAGGCAGTTTTGTGAAAAATAAAAATTAATGAGGAAGCAATCTGTAAAGTTCTACTTTGCAACCTTTGTTTTTTTAATTTCTCTTTCTTCATTTCACTCGATCGCATCGTCGGGAATAAGATGAATAGGAGACTCTTCAATCCGATGAATATTTTTCCTATTTCTTTGACTGTTTTGAATCCACGATTGTTTGTGTTCGTAACGGTTTTGTGGGCTCCGAGCATTCAACACATTATTGCCATTCAATTCAACGTTGGACGCTCACTTCGTCTATTATAATTGTATAGCTGGCTTTTATAACTTTGTGCTTTATTGCGCGTGGCTTAGTCGGTCATTTCATACACAGTTATAATGTTATTGTTTGCCGAGTTAAACTGTACGTCTTGATGCACAAGACGTGCATTCGCTAGGTGATTTCGAGAATTTATGTACGCGTACATAACGGGATAAACCATTGAATTGTTGTTTTTTTTCGGTGTTGCTGAATTGGAAAGGGTAAGAGTTACATTTTATGACGTAGCAAATAGTCTCTTTACGGTCACTTATCCGTAAGAAGCATCTGACAAAAATTATCATTGATCTGGTAATATAATATAATATAGGGTTTGTAATCCCTTAATTTGTTTATTTATTTGACAGATTAATTGTCAGAAAAAATATATAGAATTAGAAAATTATATAGAAAAGATATATAATTTGCACAATATTGATAATACTAAAATAAAAATAGATTTTTGTATTAGACATTTTTCTTTCTTTTTTATGACATTTTTACACAATTTCATTCCCATATAGTGGGATATATCAAAAAATTAAAAGTAAGTTATTAACGTTGGGAATTAATTTAAAAAATGTGTATAATGAGACCAGCACAGTGAGCCTTTTTACCATGACTTAAAAAAAATGACTTTTTTTCGTTTCTGAATCCAGAATTCACAGATCTGATTTCCGGTCGGAAAATCCGACCTAAATTTTTTTTCCTCAAGATATTGAATTTTGGCCTTTACTATAGTTCTCCAGTCGCATATTCTACCCCAAAAAATACCGGTTACAACCCTTTTTACCATGATTTTTAAAAAGGTGACTTTTATCTGTATCAGATTCCAGAATTCACAGATCTTACTTCCGGTCGGAAAATTACACAATTTACACAATTTCAGTCCCATATAGTGGGATATATCAAAAAATTAAAAGTAAGTTATTAACGTTGGTAATTAATTTAAAAAATGTGTATAACGAGACCAGCACAGTGAGCCTTTTTACCATGATATAAAAAAAATGACTTTTTTTCGTTTCTGAATCCAGTATTCACAGATCTGATGTCCGGTCAGAAAATCCGACCTAATTTTTTTTTCCTCAAGGTATCGAATTTTGGCCTTTACTATAGTTCTCCAGTCGCATATTCTACCCCAGTAAATACTGGTTACAACCCTTTTTACCATGATTTTTAAAAAGATGACTTTTATCTGTATCAGATTCCAGAATTCACAGATCTTACTTCCGGTCGGAAAATTCAACCTAATTTTTTTTTCTTCAAGATATCAAATTTCGGCCTTCACTATCGTTCTCAAGTTGCATTTTCTACCTCAGAAAATACCAGTTACAACCCTTTTTACCATGATTTAAAAAAAAGTGACTTTTTTCCGTTTCAGATTCCAGAATTCACAGATCTTACTTTCGGTCGGAAAATCCAACCTAAATTTTTTTTCTGCAAGATATCGAATTTTGACCTTCACATTATCGAAAATACCAGAATAAAAATAGTTTATTATATTGGAAAAGTTTTTTTTTGTTAAATGAAATTCTTACACAATTTCATTACAATGCGATATTTAAAAAAATAAAAAAATAAATTATTGATACAAAAAATTAATTAAAGAATGTGTTTTACCAGAGAACCCATTTACAATATTATTCCTCGTTCCGGAAGGTCACTGCAAGGCCCTTGTTCATATATGTACATATATAACGGTACATTTCTCTACCAAGAGAACCCAGAGAAACGATAAACGATGTGTCCGCGTGAAAAAAAAAATCAAGTGTATAGTTATCGTCGCGCGAGTGCGAAAGGTTCGCGTGTTTCGCAAGACTCTTGGGTTATTTGCTGGTTCTGGAGGTGGCCCAGGGTGTCGAGCATCACGATGGTTAACGAACGTTTTATTTCGCTCGAGAATTGACGATCTGACCGGCTTGTATACCCTATATACACATATATATACACACACACACATATATATAAGATATATATATAGCACAACATGGCATCGGTGCTCGCAAATCGCGTGATTCGGTGCTTCGGGGCCTTTCGACACGTACATATCTCCTGTCTCTAAAAATGCATATATATGGATATACAAACATATATGTATCTTTATGTGTGTTACCTATGTGTGTATATAAGTATTTGTGCAGGAGCAGAGTTCTCGTTCTCGGCAGTCAGAACAACGTTGCAGCATCAAGAATAACGCGAGTTCTTCCAGCCGTGCGCTAAGTAGGGACCCGTCGGCCGCATTTATCTCCACGCGAAGAAGGCACGTACGAAAGTTATCCCTTGGCGAGGGCATCGTTTATCGCGCGTCACGGGAAATGGGCAACAACGGCAGCCACGCCACGATGCTTAACATAATGTTTTCATGATGAGTCGCAAGGTATGAAATCAAAATCCGAATCTAAAAGCGCCTTCTCATTCACGAAACGGCTTTGTTTTTTTTTCAGTCTTTCTTCACTTTTCGTCGTTGTTATAAAGTCGGCTCAGTGGGCCAATTACAAATTTTACTGCGAAATTTCACTGGAGAAGTTTTCACGCAATTTTACAAGAGACTTATAGATTTTTATCTGTAAAATACTTTTTTTGTTTACGTCAAACGAAGAAATAATTAATGTATCAAAAAAATTCGAATATATATATTTTTTTTAGATAACTTCAGATAGTATATATAATATAATAATATAATAATGCAGTTCAGTAGTGGGTATAATATAGTAATTAAATAATTTTACAGCATCTCTAATTGTTAAGAGAAAAAAAAATCTTCACATTGACGAAACGACTTTTTTTTCGTCACTTTTTGTCGTTTTTATAAAGTCGCGTCATTGTGCAAATTCAAAATTTTACTCCGACATTTCACTCGAGAAGTTTTACCACAAGTTTACAAGTGACTTATAAATTTTTATCTGTAAAATACTTGTTTAATTTGCCTGAAACGAAGAAATAATTAATATATTTAAAAAATGCGAATAATTTTGTTTCACATAACTTTTTAGCTTGTTAATGAATTTAATTTACAATCCATATAATAATTAAATAATTTTTACAGCATCTCTAATTGTAAAGTTAAAAAAATTTCATTGATAATTTATTGCAATTTTTCAAATTCATTCCAAGCTCTGGAAAGTGAAGAACTTGTTGTATTGGACCCTTAATCTTCGTACAACTGTTTAGGGATGTTCGTATCCGTTCAACCCCCTCTTGACGATTCTCCATAACACTCGAGATTGACAAACCCATGACAGTGGATAATAAGTGGTAGTATTATTGTCGTTAAATCCCACGTGCGATCATGAAGGGTAGATTAAAATACATGGTAGTATTACGATATCCGTCGGGGCCGTGCGGGGCAGCGTCAACATACTCGAGTGGCACGATGATTCGAGGATGAGCTGCGCAAATACCGCGTGGGAGATAACGCGAGGCGAAGCACGCTCGTACAGTTAAACTTCTCGCTTAAATTAACCCTCCATTAAGCGAGCAGTAAAATGGAGAGACTGAATAGTCCAGTGAGCTTTACCGTCATCCTCCCTGTGAATTATCACTCTTGTCACATAATCGTTCTCAGGCTACGAAAAAAAAAAATGTTTTTTTTTCAAATTTACATTGTCATTAAACATTGGGTGGTGGGTCAAAATTACGAATGGCTGAAACAGCGAATTTCAGAATGATAGCCATTCTAGATTCAGACGTTCATTGTTTTGAAGTGGAGGTCAAAGTAGCAAATTAGAAAAATCGCGAATTTCACAATAATAGCCATTCTAAATTCAGACGTCCATTATTTTGAAGTGAAGGTCAAAGTAGCAAATGAGAAAAATAGCGAATGATCGAAATAGCGAATGATTAAAATGGCGAATGATCAAAATAGCGAATGATCGGAATAGCAAATGATCGAAATAGCGAATGGTCGAAATAGCGAATGGTCGAAATAGCGAATGATCGAAATAGCGAATGATCGAAATAGCGAATGGTCGGAATTGCAAATGATCGAAATAGCGAATGATCGAAATAGCGAATGATTGAAATAGCGAATGATCGAAATAGCGAATGATTGAAATAGCGAATGATTAAAATAGTGAATGTTCAAAATAGCAAATGATCCAAATAGCGAATGATCAAAATAGCAAATGAGAAAAATAGCGAATGATCAAAATAGCGTATAATCAAAATAGTGAATAATCAAAATAGCGAATGATTAAAATATATATGCACATATTGGCCATATTTCATACCATTAACCAAAATACCTTGACCAGAGGTGGTTCATTAAAAATTATTAAATTCCAAAAAGAAAAATAGCGAATGAAAAAAATCGCAAATGATTAAAATATCGAATGATAAAAATAGCGAATGATCAGAAATGCGAATGATCAAAATAGCGAATGATTAAAATAACGAATTATCAAAATATCGAATGATCAAAATAGCGAATGATCAAAATAGCGAATTATTAAAATAACGAATTATCAAAATAACGAATGTTCAAAATAGCGAATGGTTAAAATAGCGAATTTCAATAGCCCTTCTAGATTCAGACGTTCATTAATTTGAAATTCGCTACTTTAGCGATTCTAGATTTAATCATTAATAATTCTGAAATTCGATATTTCAGCCATTCGTTATTTCGATTATTCGGTGCTTTAGGTGAGAAGTCAAAATACCGTATTTCTAAAATAGCTCATTTAATAACGTTAGCTATTCCACATTCAGACTCAAGAAAAAATGAAAATTCTTTAAAAATTAACTGTAACAATGCAAATAGACTTGCAGTGCGGACTGTCGGGTATCGAGTCAAGTGCGTTTGCCTCTAGCCACGGCTGGAGAATCGGAAGAAATCAGGAGTGGCTTCGCTGTGGCCGAGGCCCGAATGGTCGATCGGCAAGTCGAGCTCGGTTCGGCTCGTCGAGTCACGGTAGTAGGGGAAGGGACTCACGAGAGAGTGCGAGGGGCCCGTCGAGGGAGCATCACAGCGTAGTGGGGAGACGGGGAGAACCAAGGGGCCCCGCGTGGAAGCCGCGTGCGCCCTGGGACCGTCGATCTCGTCTCGCGAGGTGGCGCGCGCGGCGCGGGGACTCGACAGCGTAGCGAGGGCCCGTGCTGCGGCTCCTGCGGACCACCCAAGACGAAATTTACTATAGTCACTACACTTCGTCTTGCCCGATGCTCTCTCGCGCGTTGCTTGATCTTCTCGTTCCACGGTTCACTCTTCTTCTCCATTTACTACTCCTCGCGTCTCTTCTCTCTCTCTCTCGATTCCTCGTTTTCGTTATTTTTTTTATCATCTCTTCGCTTTCCTCCTTCTTCTTCATCATCTTCCTTTTGTATATCTACTGCGACTATACTGTAGTGCTTACTAGGCGCATTGCTTTTCCTTGTCTCGAACTTCTTCTTCTTCTTCTTATGCTCCTTATCCTTCTTCTTCTTCTTCTTCTTCTTCTTCTTCTTCTTCTTCATCATCATCATCTTCTTCCTCTTCTCCCATTCCGATCTCGTTCGGGCAGTCAAAGCGTCCCGCGATCACCCTCGTATACGTAACGACGACGTGGAGAACGAGCGCGCGCCAGAGACGATGAAAATTAGCGTGAGAGAGAGAGAAAGAGAGAGAGAGAGAGTAAGTTGAACACGCTGGGAGAAAGGACCCTTCGTGACGAAGGGAATGCGAATCGAGCGGTGGTGAATCCGCACACCGGTTCAAGATAATTCACTGATGGAATAAAGGATGAACCGACTCTGAGACTACTAGCACGCCTGACCGTAATAGAGAGGCGACGATAAGGAATTTTTTCCATTCTTCGTGCAGCCCTGAAATCAAACCATACCAAATGAGCTCTTCTCTTGCCACGAGAAATGTATTAACAGTTGCAGCTACAACTTAGTTCTGCTTAACTAAAATCTGAATTGTGCATGGAGAGAAATAATTGGTTGCCATTGGCATGGTTCAATACTAGGTTAACCAATTTTTTTGTTGGACCGATAAACTAGTTGATTTAAATTTTTATTTATTTAAACCAAATAAATTGTATTAATTTCAATCAAAATTGATTTGAATCATATACATTGTATTAATTTTAATTAAAATTTTATTTCAACCAACTAAATTGTATTAATTTTAATTAAAATATATTTGAACCAAATACATTGTATTAATTTCAATTAAAATTTATTTGAACGAAATAAAATTCGATTAATTTCAAATAGATTTGAAATTTCATTGAAATAAACCCATCAGACCGATTTCTCTGGGTGCAGTTCGGTGAAGGTGTATTTTTGCTGCTGTTCTCGACATCTTCGAGGTGCTTCGTCTGCTCGCCCAGGAGACATCGTACACTGGCCACTGGAACGCCAGTATACATCGAGGATATACGACCGAACATCCTTGAAAGAGATATTTCATTCGATGTCCGCGTCTCTACCATCTCCTTCGTCGTTTCGTTTTTATTCCGTTTGCTTATCTCCTCTCATCGTCGAGGGTAGTCAGCCGAAGCTGGCCAACTTAAGCCCGTGCACGCATACTGAACCTACTTAATTTTTCGTGTTGGGCTTACACATTCGGAGCTAAATATTCCGATTACGAAGCGATGCAAGTATTAATAAATCTTGTAATCTCGATAAATCCTTGAGTATCAGTGCCTCGGTTCATTAACGTGAATTTAAAGTATATTCAATTTATACCTTCTCTCCCTATGACGTCAACAAGGAAAGCAAGGAATTTTAAGAAAAAAAAGAAAACTAAAAAACAAATCTATGTATTGGTCTACCAAACATGAACGGACGACGTGTAAATGCCTCTTTGGAATTTAATAATTTTTAATGAACCACCTCTGGTCAAGGTATTTTGGTTAAAGATATGAAATATGGCTAATCTGTGCATATATATTTTAATCATTCGCTATTTTGATCATTCGCTGTTTTGATCATTCGCTATTTTGATCATTCGCTATTTTAATCATTCGCTATTTTAATCATTCGCTATTTTGATCATTCGCTATTTTGATCATTCGCTATTTTGATTATTCGCTATTTTGATTATTCGCTATTTTTGTTATTCCCTATTTTGATCATTCGCTATTTTGTTCATTAGCTATTTTGATCATTCGTTATTTTGATCATTCGCTATTCTGATCATTCGCTATTTTGATCATTGGCTATTTTGATTATTCGCTATATTGATCATTCGCTATTTTGATCATTCGCTATTTTGATTATTCGCTATTTTTATCATTCGCTATTTTTATCAATCGCTATTTTGATCATTCGCTATTTTGATTATTCGCTATTTTGAGCATTCGCTATTTTGATCATTCGCTATTTTGATCATTCGCTATTTTGATCATTCGCTATTTTGATTATTCGCTATTTTGAACATTCGCTATTTTGATCATTCGCTATTTTGATCATTCGCTATTTTGTTCATTAGCTATTTTGATCATTCGCTATTTTGATCATCAGCTATTTCGATCATTTGCTATTTTGATAATTCGCTATTTTGATCATTCGCTATTTTGATCATTCGCTATTCTGATCATTCGCCATTTTGATCATTCGCTATTTTGATCATTCGCTATTTTGATTATTCGCTATTTTGATCATTAGCTATTTTGATCATTCGCTATTTTGATCATTCGCTATTTTGATCATTCGCTATTTTGTTCATTAGCTATTTTGATCATTCGCTATTTTCATTATTCGCTATTTTGATCATTAGCTATTTTGATCATTCGCTATTTTGATCATTCGCTATTCTGATCATTCGCTATGTTGATCATTCGCTATTTTGATTATTCGCTATTCTGATCATTCGCTATTTTGATCATTCGCTATTTTGATCATTCGCTATTTTGATCATTCGCTATTTTGTTCATTAGCTATTTTGATCATTCGCTATTTTGATTATTCGCTATTTTGATCATTCGCTATTTTGTTCATTAGCTATTTTGATCGTTCGCTATTTTGCTCATTCGACGTGAGCTTCAAGTCCGCATATTAGTAATAACCAAGTGTTTTGATGGATACAAAATGTTTGCGAATTTCCAAATTCACATTACCAGAAATTTGATTCATCAATTGATATATTAAATTTAATACACGTGTGTAGAAAAATTTGAAATTTTCATACACAACTTCCTAATTTTTATAGGAATTAGAAGAAGACAATGTAATTTTACATTACACTTGCATTGCAAAATTGATATCCTTTATTTTATGTAAACGAGCTTCCTTTACCCGTAACGAAAGTTTATGCGAAAAAGTGTATTTTCATAATCTTCATTCCCATTTTGGTAAATTTCTTCTCGTCAAAATGTTCATTCAAATTTTCAAAAAGTCATAAAATTGCCCACTAAATATATTGTCAATCAATATCAACACACAACTCGTTATCGTGGCTACTATTATTATTCAATCTATTGTGAGCTTCAAGACCCTCGTCTTGGCAATAACGAAGCGTCTTGATGGATTCCAGAGAAAGAATCGTCGGCATGTGAATGAAAGGGGAAGAAGAGAGACGAAGAGTTGCCGATGTTGGCTGCGAACCATCAGCCATCAGCAGGAGCAGGACCAGGAGCAGGAGCAAGAGCAAAAGCAAAAGCAAGAGCAACCAGCCAGCGGGGCGACCTACGACGACGGGAATATCAAGAGATCGTTTCTTTCTCACTCGCCGTCTCCCTCGAGAGTATCGCAGCATCCCAGCAGCTCAAGAAGCTGGAGCAACGGGCCACAAGCGCTGCACAACGACTCTCTCGTTGTCGTCCACGTTGTCGTACGTGCTCGAACGCGAGTTATGGCCGTTGTCGCGCACGTTGCTCACACACGTATGTCCTTGTTAGGATTGCGACGACGCGAAGCAGAACCAACGACGACGACGATAGCCAATGTCTCGCGATCGCGAATGGACGGAGACACGAGGAGAAATCAGTGAAGACGCGATCATCGCAAATAATCCCAACTCCCCCCCCACAAACAACGTGTGTGAGTGTGTATGTTTATATATATATATGCATACCTTAGCCATATTTCATATAATTAACCAAAGTACCTTGACCAAGGGTGGTTCATTAAAAATTATTAAATTCCAAAGTGGCATTTACACGTCGTCCGTTCATGTTCGGTAGACCAATACATAGATTTTTATTTTTTAATGTTTTTTTTTTGTTTTGTTTTTGTTTTTTTAATTTAAATTTCTTGCTTTGCTTGTTGACGTCATAGGGAGAGAAGACATAAATTGAATATACTTTAAATTCTCGTTAATGAACCGAGACACTGATACTCGAGGATTTATCGAGATTACAAGATTTATTAATACTTGGAGCGCTCGTAATCGGAATGTTTAGATACAAATGTGTGAGCTTAATTAGGAAAATTAAATAGGTTCGAATGGCTGAAATAGCGAATTTCAAAATAATGAACGTCTGAATCCAAAATGGCTGTTATTGTGATATTTGCTATTTTAGCCATTGGCTATTTTGACACCCACCCTTAAATTTAATATGGGGCCGTTCATAAATGACGTCACCACACATGGAGGGCGGGGGTCCCGAAAAAAATGGCGTTTTGCGACGATAGAGGAGGGGGAGTGGGGAGTCACAATTGTGACGTCACGAATTTTCTTTCAAACCTCGCGTTAAATTTCGCAATCTGTTGGGGAAATTTTTTTTATTTCGATTTCACTATAACGAAATGATCTCTTGCGATTATTTTATTTGTAATCTTCGTTTTCACTAGTCTTGGATCATTTTTATTTAACGAACAGAGTATTTACGTTTTTTTTAAACCGGTGTATGAAAAGTTACATTATTGTTCCTACTATTCATAAATAATATTAAAATATTTATTCCCGTTCGACTATATATAATGTATATATAAAACGTTTTTCGACAATACAAAAATTGAAATTTGCTTTGCAATTATGACGATACGTGACCAGGGAGAGAGGGGTGGGGGTCCAAACAGATCAAATCCTTGGTGACGTCATTTATGAATCATATTTCTGGTAATGTAAATTTGCAAACATTTTTTAACTGTGTAGTCTAGATTAACCGTGTCAAAATTGAAATAAACGGAATTTCACCAGCAAATATATAACGTCTCACAGAACACACTGGTGCTAAAATTACGTGATTTACGAGACGGACTTTTAATAAACCGACATACAATAACTTGTTTTAAATTCATGGTTATACTGTGGACAAACATGGATCGTTATTGTAAGGCTGCAATTAAAAAGTGAGATCTCCGAAACCGTTCTCGGTATGAAACATTTTAATACTTTCACCCGAACTCAGTCCATAGATTGGATTCATGGAGACAATCCTATCAAAAAAACTGCTACACATCTACATTACAGATAGTTTGAAAAAAGGCAAATGTCGCATTCCTTTGTATTTTAGTTATTTCCTATTCTGCTGGTCTCGTCCCTAGACTGTGAAAAAAATCTACTTGAAATTTAATATACAAGTATTGAAAGTTTTTATGCATAAACTCGTCAATTAAATTTAATATGCAATTGTGATATAAAATGAATGTACCTACTTTTGCAGTAAAATCAACAGAAATTATTAAATTTACTGTATCATTTATTAATTTTACATCGCATTAATATATTAAATTTAATAAACCAATTTATGCATAAAAAATTCCAGTAAAATGATGATAACATTACGTTATTTGCTAGATTAACAAAGCTTTTAGCTAAGCTGACAAATTTTTTTGCTAGGACAACAAAAAACGTATGCTATCACTACACCGAGAGAAAAATATAGTACTCATTCCCAGATTCGTATAGTAATCGGGATCCAAAGTGGAAAAATAGCATTTTTTTCCAGACACATACAAAGATTTACTAGACGTCGCCCGCTGTACTATTTACGCTATTTACGCTAAATAGTACAGCGGCCTAATAAATCTTTGTATATGTCTGGAAAAAAATGCCATTTTTCCACTTTGGATCCCGATTACTATACGAATCTGGGAATGAGTACTATACTTTTTTCTCGGTGTATAATAAGAAAAGATTTGCTGGCCCAACAAAAACGTTTTCTCCGTGTTAGATTTTTTTTTACAGTGTCCATAAAAATGTTCATTTTTTTCTAACAGTCCATTGAAGCAAGAGAATTAATGATAAAATTCTGCCTCTCCCACGAAGAATTCGAGAGACTTGTTCGTGCGTTATTCCTCGTTCCATTGTCGAATCTCAGATCTCTTGATCGAGATCATTGCGTCCCGCAGTCTGCGGATCCTCCGCATGGATACAAGAAGAGATACTATAGTAGTAGGCAGCCTCTGCTCCTTCTGCGGATAAACCAGCAGCGGTCCTCGCTGCTCGCATGCCGTGTAGGGAGGGTAGGGCCGTGGGTCCTAAGGCCCAGCCTCGTTCGACTCGTTTCGGGGGCCTAGAACGACCACGGGCTTCACATCCAAAGCGCCGCCCATTTTTTTATTCCTCTGCGAGCGAACGAGACGAGAGAGGCCCAAATCCTCGAAGGCCCAACGGGCCCTCGTTCGTTGGGCCTTGCCCGCGGCTCAGCTTCTCCCGATACCCCAATTAAGTCTCGGTTCTCCTGGATTTTCTCTTGTCTCTTTTCTTCAGCACTCTTTGGAATCATTCCTTCCTCCTTCTTCTTCTTCTTCTTTTTTTGTTTTATTCGTTTTCTTCGGTTATTTCGTTTTTTTTTTCTTCTTCTTCTTCTGATCCTCTCACTTTAGCTTAACTCCTTTCGTGTGCAGTATAAGTTTAGCCAAGTGCAAGCTATTTCAGCAGGAAGCTGCTTCTCCGGTTCTCCGCATGTTCACAGCTCTCTGTCTTTTTCATACAACTCGAGATGTTCCTTCGAAGAGTCGAAAGATCAACAGAGAACTCAAAGATCCGAGTAGAGTCGAGTTTCGCGTCCGACAAGTTACAGCCCCGCCAGCGATCAACAACGAAACGACATACTCTGGGCAACCGGGTCGAAGGTCCTTTACGTTGGGAACCGCGAGAATGGTAAGAAAAAAGAAATAAGAACGAATAAAAAAAGAAGAAGAAATGTGGTGAGTGGTGAGACGACGTACGCTCGCCGAATCTTGGCGAAAGCCGCGAGCGGGCACATCACACGTTTCTATTATGTGGCTATGGAAATAAATAAGGGGGGACGAGGGAAATATTTGTAATCCGAAGAATTTCAGGGTCGAGGTTATTTCTTTTTTTTTGCATTCGCAACACTATTAAATTCTGCTCCTTCACTTAAACTTCGAGTTAATATCCAATATCGCATTGACAAATTTTTATTTTGTTTTTAATAGTTATTTTATTGATATAAAATGAAATATGATTTTTTTCAATTATGAAATTTCTTGTATTTTCAATGACTTCGAAAAAATGAGGTGTTTTAATGAATCCGTAAATAGATTGAGGAAAAATAGTGGAAGCACATCACAACGTTTTCATTATGTGGCTATGGAAATAAATAAGGGAGGAAGAGGGAAATATTTGTAACTCGAAGAATTTCAGGGTCGAAGTTATTTTTTTTTTTTTGCATTCTACACTATTAAATTTTACTCTTTCACTCGAACTTCGAGTTAATATCCAATATCCCATTAACAATTTTTTATTTGGTTTTAATAGATATTTTTTAAATATAAAATAAAATATGATTTTTTTTCAAATATGAAATTTCTTGTATTTTCTATGATTTCGAAAAAAATTACGAGTTTTAATGAATCAATAAATAGAGTGACTTTAAAAATAGTGGAAGAACATCATAATGTTTCTATTATGTGGCCATGAAAATAAATAAGGGGGGAAGAGGGAATATTTGTAATCCGAAGAATTCCAGGGTCGAGGTTATTTTTTCTTTTTTACATTTGCAATACAATTAAATTTTACACTTTCTCTCAAACTTCGAGTTAATATCCAATATCGCATTGACAAATTTTTATTTTGTTTTTAACAGTTATTTTATTAATATAAAATGAAATATGATTTTTTTCAATTATGAAATTTCTTGTATTTTAGATAATTTCGAAAAAAATTACGTTTTTTAATGAATCAATAAATAGAGTGACTTTAAAAATAGTGGAAGAACATCATAATGTTTCTATTATGTGGCCATGAAAATAAATAAGGGGGGAAGAGGGAATATTTGTAATCCGAAGAATTCCAGGGTCGAGGTTATTTTTTCTTTTTTACATTTGCAATACAATTAAATTTTACACTTTCTCTCAAACTTCGAGTTAATATCCAATATCGCATTGACAAATTTTTATTTTGTTTATAATAGTTATGTTTTAAATATAAAATGAAATATAATTTTTTTCAATTATGAAATTTCTTGTATTTTAAATAATTTCGGAAAAATTCCATTTTTTAGGTAATCAATAAATAAAGTGAGTTAAAAATAGTGGAATTTTTACAACACTGGATCGGATTTTTTTCGGAGACCATTATCATCGAAAACCAACCGCTCCCACGTAATGGAGGGAAAAGTGCTTGAATTCAAATTTGAATAGAGGCGCAGAGATTCTGGTATAGCAAGCATCAACACGCCATCAACGTACTTAAGTAAAACGAGTATACGTGTGAACTGAGGATGGTGATCCACGTGGTCCGTCGTTCTTCCACTAATAGCCATCGACGAAACGTTAAACTTGGGCCTCTTTCTCGTCCTTTCGTATATTCAGCACCTATCTATACATCGGAGGTAGGTAAGATAATTATTTCCTTTTGTGTATTCCATGAGCTCCATGGGACTCCATGCGGAGAGGGTTCTTCTTCGTTTTGTCTTTTTTCTTATCCTCATCACCATCGAAGTATCTTTGAATCTTGCCACTTCACTGTAGTGAAATTTTTCAAAATTAATGAAAATAAATTTTGGCTTGGGAAATTAACAAATTTTTCACTCGATTACCACAATATAAAGAAATATTTAAAAAATCATTTTGAAAAAATTCCTGAAAATAATAAAATATGAAATTACTAGATAAAACAAATAAGTATCGATGTGATGAAAAAATGGATGCTGAATTAATATGATTAAATAAAATAAATAAATATATTATATTTTATATAATTATATAAAATATTAAGAATAAAGATTTTGATTATTAGAAAAAAATTGAATGGAAAATTGATATTTAAACTCAAATTCTTGAACCACAGAAAATCTTTAATATTCCTTTAAATAAAAAAATATGTAATTACTTGATAAAATAAATAAGTATCGATTGAAAAAATGGATGCTGAATTAATTTAATAGATCAATAAAATATTCAATGTAGCTTATAGCGAGATTTAAAAAAAATGGAGATTTAAAAAAAATGGCGACACCAAAAATCGCCATGATAAGGGGAAGAATTTAATATAATAATATTGAGAAACTATGAACGAATAGCACCGGCTGTGTTCTACCGTAAGAACTTTACCTACGCCTGCACATCTGCCGCACATTTTTCTGCGCCGCTGCTGCTGCTTCTTCGTTCGCCATAAGGCGAAGCCGAAAAACCTCGTTCTCTGCCTTCCTTCAGTTCGCTCGTTTTTCAATGGCGGGCCTTCGGATCGAACCCTCGACCCTCGCCGTATTCGAACCCACCTATGAACACACACGGTTCCCCCTGCTCGCTCTTTATTCCGTCATATCGCGTCCACCATCTTATTTCTCATCATATTTCGTTCAACCCTCCGCTAAAAATATCTGTAAATATTTTTCAAAAAAATTGGCATAATTTATTTCCAATCTACTTTCTATAAATTTAATAACCATAATTTTTATTATTCAGATAAGTGTTAAAAAATCGCATTGATTTTTTCCAATAAATATTTATTTATATTTATTCCAAGCCCGTTTCTACCGAATCTAATTGAAACAAACAATTTTTTTTTCTCTGCAGAAAATAATTTGCACATTGTGCATTATTTTTATTATTGAAATGAGTGAAAAGAAAACAAAATTGCATTGATTGTTTCCAATAAATATTTATTTTTATTTATTTCAAGCCCGTTTTTAGTTGAAACAATTTTTTTCCTGTAAAATATTTTGCACAAATTATAATTTTGAGAAATTGAAAAATTTTCTAAACTTTTTTTATTACAATAAGTAAAATTATTATCGATTCTGCCTGACTTGAATGAAAATTATTACTCCTCCCAAGAGTTACGTGATCGGAGATTAAATCAATGCGGTTCGATGAGTGACGCAGTGAATTTCATGATGATAGACACAATATATATATAGATAGACTAGATCTATAGCGCCATAGATAGAGACAGAATCCTCTGTCTGTAATCGTTTCCAATAATCGATCGGATCAGTGGGATCGTGCGCAATGAGTACAGGATCAAGATTCCACGCTAATCGCTTGCGCCTACTTGGTAGAATGTCTTTATATTTTTCTCGCGCACGAATCGCATGACCGATCGACGCTTTTCCACGAAAGAAATCTGTTGCCGATCGTGATTGGACGAATAATACAGACTAGAAACTCGTGCAGAATTTATTCATTTAATTCAATATTTTCTTATTAACTTATGTTTGCCCAAACAGTACACTAAAAAAAATTTCAATGATTAAAAAATATTTCGACAAATAATACAAACTCGACACTCGTGCGGAATTTATTAATTTAATTTAATATTTTCTTATTAACTTATATATCTCCAATAAGTACACTAAAACAAATGTGTTTAATTAAAAAAACAAGTATTTTTAAATGAACTCTAGTTCTTATTCTTACAATTTCATTTAACATTGAAATAATACAATATTATTTTGTTCATTTGAGAATTATTGTTTTAATCTGTTATGAAATTTTACTCCTAATTTTGAAAAAAAATGTTAATTAAGAAACGAATTGTTTTTGAAACAATGACATTTTCGTTTCAGTTTTGGTGTCTGCGATAGCAGTTTTCTTTTTTTCGCTTCCGCATTATTGATGATTTATTGCAAAAGACAAAAATATTTAAAAAACGTTGGGCGTAATGACGCAAATAACTTTTCCTTCCTTCTCTGGCGATAAATTGGTCCACAACCGAGACCCGATATTACATTAAAACAATAAAATATTATTTTGCCCATTTGAGAGTTATTGTTTCAATCTGTTATGCAATTGTAGGAATTAGAAGTAAAAGTGACGATGCATGTTTTTGAAGCGTTGACAATTTTACTTCTAATTTCAAAATAATTATTAATTAAGAAACGAATTGTTTTTGAAGCATTTTTTGTTGTTTTGGTGTCTGTGATAGCAATTTGCTATTTTCGCTTTCGCACTATTGACGATTTATTGCAAAAGAAAAAAATATAAAGCACCGTTGGGCGCACGGAAAAAAAGATTAGTTGCCATAACCAAGAAATAAGTTGACACAACCAATCGATTATTCTAATTCCCTAGCAACTCAAATGGTAATACCAAAGATTCGAATGGTAATACCGACGATTCGAATGATAATATCGACGATTCGAATGATAGTCCCAACGATTGGATTAGTTAACCTAACTAACCCAACGATTGGATTAGTTAACCTAACTAACCCAACGATTGGATTAGTTAACCTAACTAATCCAATTAGTTAACCTAACTAATCCAACGATTGGATTAGTTAACCTAACTAATCCAACGATTGAATTAGTTAACCTAACTAATCCAACGATTGGATTAGTTAACCTAACTAATTCAATTGGATTGGTTAGATTGGAACGATTGGATTAGTTAACCTAACTAATCGTGAATAGTTGAGGTTACTATTCGATATGGTTGAGGCAACTAATTTTTTAGACATTGTGTACAGCAAATCGAAAACGTAGTTGCCACAACCAATCATTTCTTTCCGTGCGTAATGACGCAAATCACTTTTCTTTCCTTATTTGGCGGTAAATTGGTCAACAACCGAGACCCGATATTACATTAAAACAATAAAATATTATTTTGCCCATTTCGAAGTTATTGTTTCAATCTGTTATGAAATTGTAGGAATTCGAAGTAAAATTGACGACGCTTGTTTTTGAAGCATTGTCAATTTTACTTCTAGTTTCGAAATAATTGTTAATTAAAAAACGAATTGTTTTTGAAGCATTGACAATTTCACTTCTAATTTCGAAACAATTGTTAATTAAGAAACGAATTATTTTTGAAGCGTTGAAAATTTTACTTCTAATTTCGAAATAATTGTTAATTAAGAAGTGAATTGTTTTTGAAGCAAAGTCATTTTTTTCTAGTCTTGATGTCTGTGATAGCAATTTGCTTTTTTTATCGCTTCCGCATTATTGACGATTTATTGCAAAAGAAAAAAATATATAAAACAACGTTGAGCGTAATGACGCAAATCACTTTTCTTTCCTTCTCTGGCGATAAATTGGCCGACAACCGAGACCCCGGCATTACCCATTTACGCCTCGTTCGAGATTCTCGTCTTGGCCGCAGGAGAGCAAACCGTCTACATTCTGTAGTGATTGCGTGAAAGCGGACATAGGTTCCAGACGCAGACTATAATATAGCCGGCAGTGTGGATACGAGTAGAGCACAAGCAATAACCGATTGGTAGTACAGTATAGGTACAGGTTCGTTAACTCTCAATTTTGCGGTGAGTAACGAGCCTGAAAAACAATCGGATCTGGGCCGTCGAGCCGCGAGCGAACGGAACCAAGTGTTGAAACGTTGTTACTCACTAGAGAGCGAGAGCTCAAATTTCAACAGCGATCGAACTTGAAAAGAAATTTTTCCCAGGCTCTTGACACAGTTTTTTTTTCTTTTTTTTCAGTAGAAATTGAATAATATTATATTACATAATTTACTATGAATATGTAAGTATAATGAGAGATTACAATTCGATATTAATATCGTCGCAAACAAGATTATCATTCACGAGAATAATAGGTTAATTATAATAATTTATTAAATCGTTAATTATTTTAAAAGATAATAATAATAATAGATAAGTGTTAATTTACAATATTTTATTTATTTATTTTCTACGATATAGAAATAATCGCGACGGCTTATCTGCATAAATCTTGAGTATTCTCGACACATAACTCTAAACTTTACATTATCCCATTAATATCATAGAAAATAAATAAATAAAATATTGTAGATTAACACTTATCTATAATAATATCTATAATAATAGATAAGTGTTAATTTACAATATTTTATTTATTTATTTTCTACGATATTAATGGGATAATATAAAGTTTAGAGTTATGTGTCGAGAATACTCAAGATTTATGCAGATAAGCCGTCGCGATTATTTCTATATCGAATAAATGATCAAAGATTTCACGTGACTTTTATAGTCGTCATTTACAACAATAAATAGGATTTATAATGAAATAGTCAAGTAACAATAAAGATAATTGATTATTGCCTTATTAATTATTTAATCTCATTATTTACTACATGAATTTTCTTTTATATCGATAATAGAAGCTTCAGCAAAATTCTAAAATAATCTTGTGTAATGTATAAAATATTTACGCAACAATCGACCATGAACGGCCATCTTAATTTTTTATTCGTTTTCGGCTTTTATTTTACAAAAAAAAAGCTTAAAAAATCGACGCAAACGTTTGCCCAGTCATATCTAAAAATTTTGATATCTAATACAGAATTTTTGAGAATAATTTCAAATTTTTAAATTACGGCGCAACATTTTTATTTAAAAATTTCATGAAAAAAAAAACATTTCGTTAAAAAAAATCTAAAATAAAATTGAAGTGTTTTTTCGAGCATATAGAATAGTGTAAAAAAATATGGAGTGAATTAGAAGGGTGCAAAAAGGGTTGAGCCCTTACTGAGTTGGCCTGAAATTCCCCATATATAAACAATAGTTAATTTACGAATTAATTATGTGCATGATGAGGGACAAGCTGCGTGTGGGGACATGAGTTCGCGTGCCGATGTCCGCCATGCTTTTGCGAAACATTTTTATCTTCCCGTCGTTGTTCGCGTTCAACGCATTCTCATTCCTATCCATTCTTTTTCTTTCACTAAATTGCATCGCGGACTGAGGGAGAAACGCACGGATAAGAAGACGAAAAAGAGGGGGCGAGCAGTGAGGAGCTGAGACGACAAAAAGTAATGGGTTTCACGCTAGACGACTAACGGCCCGCTGAGACTAATTAGTCGGAGAACCAAAAATGGCGTTCACCGCTTGCGAGTTCCTCTCCCCGACGTCCTCTGTGCTTATGCTATGGTGGTGCGAGATGCACTGGTGGAGAAAGATCGCGCGGTACTTCTTCAGCAACGAAACACGTGCAACTTCAGCTTAGGATAGTTGGAAAAAAAATTAATTAAAGATCCAAACATATAAGGGCGCGTTTACCACATTTTCATATTCTTTTTGCTTCCGAATAGAAGAAGCTATATTTTCATGAACATTTTTTTTTGTTCAGATTTTCATGTCATGACCAGAGACACGAATGTCTAATACTTATAGAAATAAAGAGCATACAAAACATTGTATGCACAAAAAAAACCCTTGCACACAATAAATGGCTCACAAAAAAAAATATTTACAATAAAGAAATTGCTCGCAAAAAAACCTTGTAAACTGAAAATTTCTTGTAAAAATATTAATATTAATTAAAAATATTAATTCTTTCCAGTGTGACGGCCCAAAAAATAGCCTATTTTCACGATTTTTTTTCGGACGGTTACTATACGCCGATCAATCTGAAATTTTTATGACATATTAAGGTAATCATGAATGACAGAAAACGATTTTTTTAAGATGATTTTTATTGTTTAAATTCTTTTTAATTGTTGAAAATAATGTTGATAAAAAAGATAGCCTCATGGTGGACATCCTAGGGGTCGCAAATTTGATCTGAAAAAAAATCCAAAGGATTATTAATTAGTATGCGATTGGCTAGCGCGCTATGGAGGCTTTTTTTTAAATCAAAATTGACAAAATGACGGCGGTTTGAACAAAAAGTACCAAATTTAGCCGTTTTTTTCGACAGTTTTTCTTTTAAAAAAATACGAAGATCAAAAAAAGCTTCCATAGCACGACAGAGAGTAGCGTGAAGAATGTTCTCCTAAAATTTGAAAACGATTGCTTGAAAACTGTTCCCTGGAGAATGTCCACCGTTTTGAAAAATGTCGTTTCGAGAAAAACGCGTTTAAAGTTTCGAGTGTAGAAATTTCATATACCTAAATTGTGTACTTACGACTAATCGGCGATGCCAGGTCCATAAAGTATGCCAGCGAAGTATTGCGAATTTCGCTTTAAAAATTTGAGAGGATGTTTTTGACCGTATATACTAATGGATAAGACCAAAAAAAACGATTTTTTTTTCACACTGGAAAGATCCCTTAAGCCACACGGAAAGAAATGTTTGGTTGTGGCAATAAACTTTCGATTTGCTGTACACAATGTCTAAAAAATTAGTTGCCCCAACCATATCGAATAGTAAACTCAACTATTCACGATTAGTTCTCGCGAGATTAGTTAAGTTAACTAATCCAATCGTTGGGACTACCACTCGAATAGTTGGCACTACCATTCGAATCGTTGGTATTACCATTCGAATCGTCGGTATTACCATTCGAATCGTTGGTATTACCATTTGAGTTGTAAGGGAAATAGAATAATCGATTGGTTGTGTCAACTCATTTCTTGGTTATGGCAACTAATCTTTTTTTTCCGTGCGAATAATACTCTTGATGATACAATTCTCCTTATAATTATGATTTCTCAAAAATAACACGTAGCGATTATAATACAAGGTGTAAAGTTTTGAATAGCTGCAGAAACATTATTTCTTGATGACTAATTTTTTCAAGTTTATTCAAACCAAGGATGCAAAATAGAAACTTGCATATTGCTTCTTTATTATGTTTAACTTTATACAAAGTTTCCTTTATAAAAAAGCCAAATTCTATCAGCATACTTTCTCATTGACGTAAATATATAAAAAGCAAAAAATAATAAGGGAGTGAACGTAACTGCAATAATTGTTATTATTTTCAGAAAACTCATCCCACTCACTCAAGAATAAATTGAAAAAATGATTTTTACTTTCTTTTCGTCTGCTTGATATTTGCTAATTATCAACGATAATTTTTCTGTAATAAAACTAAGGAAGCATCAATCTTTTAACAGACACACACAAGTTACACCTTAGTTTGTATTATTGAGTGTAATATTGAACAATTGCTTCCCATGGATTATTCCAAGAAAGTTTAATTATATTTTTGTCACGGAGTGACGAGGATCCCATATATTCACAACGTTTCAAGCAAATCTGTTATATATACATGCATATCTTATAATAATTCTCTTCATCTGCCAAGCGCCCAGAAGGCCAAGAAGGCGCAATCAAAATTCAATCATCCTATTCTCGGGTGGGTTGATGTGCTTGCTGGCGGCTTGTATAGCTGTCTCGGACGTTCATGGGGGTCTTACTTTCTCTCTCTCTCTTTCTCTTTCTTTTTCTCTCTCTCTCTCTCGCTTATAGCAGAGCAGGGCCCGTGCTGGCATTTATCTCGCCCGAGCGAACAAGCGCGAAGAAGACGCTGACGTTAACCGTACGATTGACAGTCTGACAGGCGGACCTCTAACGATCCGATTTCCTTGGTGAGATTTAACGCGCGTGGCCCCCGCGTGCGATCACCCACTCCAAAAGCTCTTTTTATTTCTTTATTTCTCTCCATCCATCGTCTCTCCCTTTATTTTCGGACATGTCTCTCACTTTCACGACGGGCAAAGACCCCGCAGTTAAATAACTCGGTCTGTGACCGCACGAAATCATTGATTGACAAACATCAAACATTCCTACAACTATTTTTTCTTATACTTACCCGCGTAGAAAAAAAGAATCTGGCCGAGAAACACGGTTGCGCGCCCAACCGAGATTCTTTTTAAATCTATTTGAGAATCTCGCCGAGATTCTAGAGAATCTCGACCAGCTTCTTAGCGAGATTCTTCTCATTTTCATTTTCATTGAAAATGAAAAGAATCTATATGAAAAAGATCTTTACGAATATTTTAATATTTCTAACACTAATTTGTTAGTACATCAACGAAGGTTAGACACCTCGTGTGTAGTAGAAGTCACAAAAGCTTTTCAGTCTTATATATACGCTGGGGCTTCAAGTCACTTGCGAGAAACGCTTCGTTCCTTCGCCATCTAGCGGAGTATTGTCCACCAGTGTTTCGTATGATGTCACTAGGTGGCGAACTTATGAAGCGTTCCTCGCAAGTGGTTTGAAGCCTCAGCGTATATATAAGACTGGAAAGCTTTCCTGAGTTCGACTACACACGAGGGGTTGAACTTTCGTTGATGTACAAACTAATTAGTGTTAGCAGTTCTTCAAAATTCGTAAAGATCTGTTTTGAATATTCGTAAAGATCTGATTTCATTTTCATTTCATTTTCAATGAAATGAAAATGAAATCTATCAAAATCCGCTGGGCGAGATTCTGATAGAGATTCTTTTTATTTCCAGCTACTCACTAAAGAATCTCAGTAATCTCAGTAAGAAGCTGGCCGAGATTCTCTAGAATCTCGGTGGGATTTTGATAGAGATTCTTTTTTTTCGGCGAGATTCTCATGGAGATTCTTTTTATTTTCAGCTACCCACTAACGAATCTCGCTAAGAAGCTGTCCGAGATTCTCTAGAATCTCGGCGAGATTCTCAGATCGATTAAAGAATCTCGGTTCGGCGCGCAACTGTGATTCTCGCTGAGATTCTCGCTGAGATTCTTAAAAATCTCGCTGAGAATCTCAGCGAGAATCTCGGCGAGGATCTTCTTAAGAATCTCGGCCAGATTCTTTTTTTCTACGCGGGTACCCACGGTCTCAAGTAATTTCACTTTTTTTCGACAAAAATTACATATTCGTATTAAAGTATTAATAGTAGTAAATATGTTTATCGATAATACATAATGTGGACATAATTATACTAAATTGGAACATATATATTGGCCATCAAACGCGGACCTTCAGACTTTTGAGTATTATTATTATTTTAAATACTATTGAAAATCATTTTGTATAAAATTTCTCTGTGAGTGAGATTCTTGAAAAGCTACGCGAATAATAAGTAGTTAACGATTAGCATATTACTATGAATTTTCAAACATTTCTACAGCTATTTATTATACTTAGCCACTATCTCAAATAATGTCTCTATTTTTTTTTTTTTTTTTTTCATTACATATTTGTATTAAAGTATTAGTACTACTAAATACATTTATAAACAATACATAATGAGGATATAATTATACTAAATTGGAAAATTTATATTGCCAATAGGCCATCGACGGCGGTCCTTCAGACTTTTAAGTATTATTATTATTTAAAATACTATTGAAAGTCATTTTGGCTATGAAATTTCTCCGTGGGTGAGATTCCGAAAAGCTACGCGAATAATAAGTAATTAACGATTAGCATATTACCGTATATTTTATATCAAATTTAGAAAAATATTTTGATACTAAAAGAATTATTTTTAAAAAATGTAGTAAAAATGATCGAAATCTCCAAACCAATGGAAGTAAAGGTTGTCAATAATTCGTGGGTTTGTCAGCTGAAGTATCTTGTAAAATTGGAACGCTATATTAATATTAGTGAGCACGTGGTGCTGTTTTTTTTCATAAATATATACCTGGGCAGTTTTGCTATTATTATTATTTAAAATACTATTGAAAGTCATTTTGGCTATGAAATTTCTCCGTGCGTGAGATTCCGAAAAGCTACGTGAATAATAAGTAATTAACGATTAGCATATTACCGTATATTTTATATCAAATTTAGAATAATATTTTGATACTAAAAGAATTATTTTTAAAAAATGTAGTAAAAATGATCGAAATCTCCAAACCAATGGAAGTAAAAGTTGTCAATAATTCGCGGGTTTGTCAGCAGAAGTATCTTGTAAAATTGAAACGCTATATTAATATTAGTGAGCACGTGGTGCTGTTTTTTTTTCATAAATATATACCTGGGCAGTTTTGCTATTATTATTATTTAAAATACTATTGAAAGTCATTTTGGCTATGAAATTTCTCCGTGCGTGAGATTCCGAAAAGCTACGCGAATAATAAGTAATTAACGATTAGCATATTACCGTATATTTTATATCAAATTTAGAATAATATTTTGATACTAAAAGAATTATTTTTAAAAAATGTAGTAAAAATGATCGAAATCTCCAAAACAATGGAAGTAAAAGTTGTCAATAATTCGCGGGTTTGTCAGCCAAAGTATCTTGTAAAATTGGAACGCTATATTAATATTAGTGAGCACGTGGTGCTGTTTTTTTTCCATAAATATATACCTGGGCAGTTTTGCTCAAACGTATGTATTTATACGCACGCACACGCAAAGTATTCAATGGGAACGATATGATGAAACGGTGCACTCTGGGCAATTTGACTTACGACATTTTGAAAGCGAGCCGACCGTACGTGGGCGTGTGTTGAAACGTTGGGATGTCGGACGGGTTTTGCGTGGGCCCCGGCATATTACATCTGGTCTGCTCTCTGGTCTGGCTCTTGGCATACAGTACTATATGCTGTTTAGCGGGAACGTACTGTACGCACCAACATATATTCATATATCTATATATATATATACATGTACATATATATATAAAGGTACGTAAGGTACCCGGGGCCTTATGATGGACGAGACAGGTGATTATGCGTGCGGAAACTACCAGGAACACGCACGCGATTCGAGGCATTACTCCTTTTCTCTCTGTCCATCTTTCTGTCTTTCTCCCTTTCTCTCTTTCTCTCTTTCCATATTCCACTTGGAACAAGAGATGCCTCGATCCTCAATCGTTCTGTGTTGACAACAAAAAGAAACATTGGCAGTGATAACTCTCAGGCTCTACGTTCCGTACCTCAATTTATTATTCAAGAATAACGAGTAGAGTTGGATAAAAATGAAAAAATTTTGATGGCGATTGAATCCCGAGTGTGAATAGGTTCTGATGGTTTTATTTTAATATTTTATATATATTTAAAATGAATAATATTTTTTTGTATTTAATATTTTAATGAAATAAATTCCAGTTGATCGAAATAAAATTTTATTAGGCCGACCATTAAATAAATTTCTTAATTAATAGAATATTAGGAATTTATTTCAACAGAATATCATTAATTGTATTCCAATGAATCGTATCCACTTAAAATAAAATGTATCTCATTCAAATAAAATTTTATTTCATTCAAATAAACTCATTAAACTGATTTTTCCGATTATTAAATGTCACTTGTTGGCTTAATATTGTCAAATTTTGATAATCATCTGTAAGTAATAGAAATAGCAATTTGTTAAATACGCAGAACGATGAAAATCAGAAGAGCGGATAATCGTAGTCTTCAGAGGGTTAAATAGCCATTTCGTAAGTAAAACGACAAGCAAGATAAAGCAGTTCGTAACGAGGATCTGGTCAGGCTGGTTATAATCGTGGGATTTTTCAGTGTATTTATTCGTATTATGCTGTATACAAAGCATCGGTTAACCCGAAGGGACAACGGTGACACCCATTTCCGGTTTCTCGTTTCCGGCGCGAATAAGCGCCATAGCGAGCTCGACGATTAAGGTACACGTGTATATATATTCCAGTGTTTCATTGCCGTACAATAAACACACACACACATATATGTATGAAAATATACTCGTCGCTATATATACATATATATATATCGAAGAGTATATTATATCAGCACTAAGAAGATGACGATAGACTGCGTCGTGCATCGAAGACACGCCCGTGCCAATTATGCGAGTTGCATTCTCTTCCCGTGTTCGCATCTCCTCCCTTAGCTTTACATATAAATATATGTATATATTTGTGTATATCGTGTCTCGCGGATACCGAGTAACATAACGAGCATCGAGCTTCGCTTCGTATAGTGATTTATGCCGCAACGATACTCGTTCGTCTCTTGCGCGAAACCATCGTGACCATTGAATTCAGCGATCAGCCCTTCCTGTCACTGTCGCTACTGTTGCAATTTCACTGCAACACTTGTTCGATATTCTGCTGCCAGTGCCAAAACTATTTGCTTTTGCAAAACGTCACATTTCTTCTGCAAGAATGTAATATCGATTTGACAACTGTCAAGCACTTCGACCTCATTAATAAAACCTCCGTTCTTAACCGACACTGGTGGTTGTGCGGTCGGTGTGCGGCTCTGGGGCAATACGTCAGTTCTACAGAACCCATCTCTACACAGACCCATCTGTACACGAGCATCTGTACACCATTTTTTTTTACACGCGTTTAATTGAGCACAACGAAATTGTACACAACACGAACTTGACAAAGCGGAATTTAAAACGGATAAACTTGTCACGACTAAACCTTGCGGAAATTTAGTTCGACACGGAAAAATTGATCACGTCAGTAATCTCTGGGCACCATCAATCTGCTCACAGCACTAGTTCGACACAACAAATTTCTTCGTAGCACAAAATCGAAATGGTAAATCTCGACACGGCACCATTTTGTAACGACAAATCTCTACACAACGCGAGTACGGCCCGGTAAAGTTTGCCACGACGAACCTTTGACACGACACAAGTTGTACACGACGATGTTCTACACAGACCCATCTCTACACAGACCCATCTCTACACAGACCCATCTCGACACCGACGCTAATCTTCCGATAGTAAATCGGATAATATATTTACCGACTGGCAATTTTGCGTTGAGCCGGCAAAATAGATAGGCGACAGAGTTTTCGTCAATTGCAGTGGGAGTGCGATTTACCATCGGAAGATTAGCGTCGGTGTCGAGATGGGTCTGTGTAGAGATGGGTCTGTGTAGAACATCGTCGTGTACAACTTGTGTCGTGTCGAAGGTTCGTCGTGGCAAACTTTACCGGGCCGTACTTGCGTTCTGTAGAGATTTGTCGTTACAAAATGGTGCCGTGTCGAGATTTACCATTTCGATCTTGTGGTACGAAGAAATTTGTTGTGTCGAACTAGTGCTGTGAGCAGATTGATGGTGCCCAGAGTATGCTGTGCAAAGTTTTGTCATAACGATTACTGACGTGATCAATTTTTCCGTGTCGAACTAAATTTCCGCAAGGTTTCGTCGTGACAAGGTTATCCGTTTTAAATTCCGCTTTGTCAAGTTCGTGTTGTGTACAATTTCGTTGTGCTCAATTAAACGCGTGTAAAAAAAAATGGTGTACAGATGCTCGTGTACAGATGGGTCTGTGTAGAGATGGGTTCTGTAGAACTGACGTATTGCCGGCTCTGGCGGTCCCCCAGTTAAGCAGCATTGTTTGCGGTCATAACTTGGATGGGTGACCGTTTAGCCGTGCACCGGCTGGCACATCAATCAGTGAGCGGGAGGTCAGGTTTTCTGAGACCTCGGTGTTTACACTTAAGGTAGTATGAGCGGAGTACCTAATCAATAGAAAGTCCATATTTTTTATTATGAGGAAAAAGCGAAGTATCACACATTTTGCTATTTTAAAAAACACAATATAAAGAGAGAAAAATTATGAAGTGTGTGTGATGATAAGGTGTGTATATTTATAAATCGGTAGTAGTTTAAATAAGAGTGTCATTTGACTCAGATTGTCCAGCCGGCCGCCATTTGGCCAATCAAGGAACGCGTGGCTACGCTATAGTCAACTGTTTTCCGGCAGTTTGATGCCGGTTCGCGAAAACTCGTCAATTTAATCGATGATATCTATTCGAAATATTCGGTAACATATATTTTTTAAGAGACGTACGTGTTCGTAGCAGTTTTCTCGGTATTTCGAGCTTTTATTTACGAAGGTGTCTGAATTTGAAGAATGGTTATTTCGGTCTGAAAGTGTTATCAGGGCAATTTCCGTATATAACATGTACTAAATTTCCCAATTTTGCACATTAACTATTATTGTAAATGGTCGGTAAAATGGTTTGAAATTTTACAGACAGCATCCTCTGAACCTATTCTATAGCATATTAAAAAATCACTTTTCTCTCTGATCGTGAGGTTTGTGCTCCTACTACCTTAAGTAAGTTACTTTCGTGAATGCACCGGAAAATCAGAAAAATATATGGCCGTCTGTACCGGTACGGGTTTTCCGCAGTTTCCCCGTGCCCATGGTAAATGCGGTATAGTGTAGCTAAAGTCGGCTGCGGACGCATTGGAAAGTTAGGTTAGCTTAGTGAAGTGCGGGTAGGGAGTGATAGGCGTAAGGGTGGGAAGGGCGGTAAAAGGCGATTGAAGCCATACCATGGAAAGAATGAAAAAATACAACCTCCGTTCTTATTGACACCTGGTTAAAAATATTATCGATTGATTAAATCGAATATTTTTTTAAAATATTGACGATTCATTATATTGAATATTTTTTAAAAATCGGTAAGTCGATATTTGAATCGATATTTTTAAGGTCCAAATTTGAAAAAGAATCAGGAATATCGAGATTTAACTAAAATTTACCTCATCGATCGAATTTTCAATTTTTCAAAAAAATCATCGAAAATCGATTAATCAGTGAGGAAAAAAGAAGATCGTTCATAAACATTGATTTTCAGGGGAAAAAGTATTGATTTTCGATTCTTTTTTCGAAAAACATCGGCCATCCCTAATCAGGCGTGAATCTGGCTAAGACCCGATCAGGCCCATCTCATGATCTAGTCAAGGCCTGATCTGTGCCTGATGTAACGCTAAAAATTTCTGCTCAGGAATGTAATACCGATTTGACTAGTGTCAAGAGTTCCAACCTCCTTAAGACAGCCTTCGGCTTAATTGACAGGAAAATGAAGCAAGTTAAGAACAAACTAAACAACTCATCAAATCCTGAATAAACAGAGAAGACAATATGCGTACAGAAAATATATTTTAGGGTGAGATAGGCGGTAGGATCGCGTGTTTCGTAGTCAAGTGGCGAGTTTCTGATACACTCGGGTTATCATGTATTATTCACGTCGGTCTATGCAGTAACGTTGACCCATGCAGGGAAAAAGAGGCGAAGAAGAACAGGTAGAAAAAGGGTATTATTGGACCCCGGTGTCGAAGAATAAATTCTTTTTTTTTCACCCATTTCCAATTCTCCATCGTATCATGGCCCAAAGTCACGAAAGGGTTATGACCCGTGCATACACTGAGAGAAGAGTTTGTTAATAGTTAACAAATCTTGGTTAAATACAGAGTTGCCTACTTATAGAAATAATGATAATGATCAGCTCTATAATTATGATTTTATAATAATAATAATATGTAGCGATTGTCATACGATGATTAAACTTTGGAATAGCTGCAAAAATTATTATTTTTCAATATAAATTCACGGTAATACTTTTGAAAAAATGAAAACAATAAGTAATGCATTAAGAAAGTAATGCATTACTTATTTCTTCCAATTTTTCCACTATTTCTTGCAATATTAAAGCAAAAATGAATATTTTTTCAGCTATTCAAATGTTTACACACTATTTTATAATCACTACATATTATTATTATGAAATCATAATTACAAAACAAATTGTACTGTAAACTATATCTCATGAATTAATGGGGATTTACAACTCTGGTTAAATATGGCGAAATGAACCATTTAGTTACTCTTATTGAATCTCACTTCAGCCAAATAAAATTTGTTAACTATTAACAAATGTCAGCGAGCTTCATTTGCGACAAGCTAATTTTATTTAGCTCGAGTGAGATTCAATAAGAATAAATAAATGGAATAACCATATTTAACCAAGATTTGTTAATTGTTAACAAATTTTAACAAACTTTTCTTTCAGTGTAGACTAAACACAAAAATGTTTTTGTAAACTTTTTAAAAAAATAAGCTCTAGTTCTTATTATCACAATCTCATTTAATATTGGAACAATAAAATATATTACTTCAATCTCATATGAAATTGTTAGAATTGGAAGTAAAATTAAGTTGACAACGCTTGTTTTTTGGCAGCCCGCAAATGAAAGATTTATCGAATTAATGCATACATAAAAAAAGTCGAGTTAACGTGACAAAATTCATATATTTAATTCGTCTTTATTTGTATTAACTAAAATTTGCTTCCCATAAAACATATATGTATTTAATTGAAATTTGCAATTTAGTGATTTCGACCATATTTATTTATTTCAATAAACTCTCATAAAATAACAGTCACTGAAAAAGAATTATTCTGTTGCTACCAAATTCTTTATTTACCCGGTAAAAACATAATTGAATTGACGAAATTCCTGTATACAAGCCGTCTTATTTAATCGAACTAAAATTTTCTTCTAATCCAGTATACATTTATTTCCTTTAATCATTGTAGTCCATACGTCCGAAATAGTTTAATTTATTGATACCATTTTTCTGTGGACAATTACCTTTTCTTAAAATCTAATACCAACAAAATAATATCATTAATAATTATGCAATGATATTAATAATATTATTTTGTTGGTATTAGACCCAATAAAAAATATACTGCTGTGATTAATTATTAAGTTCCACATTATTTATACTAAGCATGATAAAAAATGTATATAAATCGAAAACATATTTATTTCATGTTAATTACTCAACTGAAATAAAATAATTTACTTAAAATAAATAAAGTCCTATTAGACGGGCTTTCAAATAAGAAAATTTATTTACGTCAACTAAAATCTAGTTCGGTCTACTAGATCTTTTTTCTGTGTGTGACATTTTTTTTCCGTGTACCGAGTCGAGAATCCTCGAAATTCACAATCCTTGGTTCAATCCAGTCACAAATATGTATAATCGTTCTCCACGTCCATCTGCAATGATTGTCGGGCGCGGCAATACCAGCCAATCATCGAATCGGCTACGTTGCGTGAAGCACTGAGAGCTATAAAGCGATAAAAGTCGATTTGCCGTTGAATAACCACGAGGGATGATATATCGCTACTTATCACCCACGTGACTTCTTATGGGGTTAACTCGCATACACATCAGCTCATTTATTCTTCCCTCTTTCTTCCGCCTCTCTCACAAACCCTGTGGAACTTTTTCTTTGTCAAGTCCTTTCTCTTTTTCCATAATGATCACGACGACAACGGCTCATCGAATTGTAGAGAGGAATTCAAACTGGAGAAAGAATTTTAGCCTCGACTTTATGGTTTCTCACTCTTTCACTCGGCATTACAACCAATCCCACGCTAATGTCTGTAAAGAGCTTGTATAGTTTATAGTATATATATATATATGTATATATGTATAGTATATAGCTCAGCAATGCCGATGGACACCCGCTGGGCAATAAAGGTGTCCGATGATAAAATCTCTTTCTTAAAACTATCACGCCCCTGTATCGCCGGTCATCGAAAAACTCCACCTTCGTTTTTCGGCATGTGAAGAAAACAAAAAAAAAAGAAGATTTTCTAATGTTGGCGTACAACGCGACGAAGTAGACAGAGATTATCAAAGACCAATCGTAAATTATTCGTTGGTTCTCTTTTACCTCGTATACGAGACATCGACGAGACTCCTCGGAAAGTTTACAGTGGTTTTTCTTTTTTTTTTTTTAATACTGTAGACATCTGGAATTCATGATCTTGACGACTCTTAACAGCATCCTAAATGACGTATTAGTAGGACTTTTAATGTTTGACGCGAGATTTACGGTATATACGATTGTGAAATAAATTTTTGTAACGAGACAAACCTTTCTTTATCGTGTTTCCACTGGAATCCTTCTCTGTACAACAGCAGATCGAATAAAAATTGTCAATTGACACTTTGTTTGGATTATCTTCGCACTCGCAAATCTGATATTTGTCACAGTTGGATGGTATGATTGGTTTATTGACTTTTGGAGATTTATCGATTTCCTTCTTTTTGGAATCGCGGCTTTCCAACTTTTCATCCTGGACAGTAAAAAATGTAAAACTGTCATAGTAAACGAAATTAAGATACAGATTTACAGGAAAAAAGGTCTGTGGTGATTAAACTATAGTAATCAAAAATGAAATGTTTGAAAAATGAATAGAAATGTTGTTATAAGTAGCAGAGCAATTTTTACGAAATATTTTTCTCATTATTTGTTACATTGTTGATTCGAGTTCTTGAAGTGCAGTCATTAACGCCACTTCCACAACCTTCGAAGTTGCAATTTTTAGCACCAGTAAAAAATTGACTCTCCCTCAAACTTGTGGATCCTCTCTTGATATTTCGCACGACTGTTTTAGATTTTTTCTTTAAAACAGGAAAAACTTTCACCTGAATAATAACGATGAAATAATTAACCAATTTGTACCTAAAATTATTAGATCAAAAATTCTATTTGCACTAAGATGAAATCAGAATTATGGGAAAATAACCTTTAATATTTGGCAATTTTTCTTGATTTTCGAAAGAACTTTTTCGGTTATGCTTGCAAATTTATTAACCTCATCGTCACTGAGCGTTTCTTTTGAAGATTTACGTCCTGTTACACTCTAAAAACCAAGTGTATTATTTCCTTTAACATTGTGACGACTTTTTTTACACACGTTAAGGGTGTTTCATTTTCCATACTATTACCATGTAAAATGCAACACGCTTAAAATGTGTAAAATGTCCGCGTTACTTTGGACGCAATTTAGGCCCTGACTAGGCGCTGATCTGGCCTTAATACTGCCAGATTCACACTGTAAAAAAATCGGTGTTAAAATTAATACAAAAGTGATGGAAGTTTTTTTGCAGAAACCGTATATGAAATTTTAAATACGTCATTTAATTTTGAGGTATGGTATTTCAAAATCGGAAATATTGAACCGTAATAGGAATATTAAAATTCAACGTTATTAAGATTTAATGTAAATTTGACAATATCCATAAATGGTATCCGAGCACTTTAAAAAAAATCTTTCTTGTGCATTAAATTTCATAAACCTTAATGTAGAATTTTCATATGAGCGGTATCTGAAAATTCAAGCACACATGTGTTGGAAATTTACAATGGACATAAAAACAATTTTAAAAAATATAAATATTTGTCGGACATTATTTTTTCACACAAATTATGTCATCAGAAATTGTTGAATATTAGTTTTGACCACAGAAAATTTTCCGCTTAAACACGCTACCGACTACGCTATCAACGACTTAGTAATTTTGGGTATCTAAATGACATAAGAGTTGTACAACTATTATTCTCTCAAGCACACTCATAATTGACATAACAAAATATTCAATTGATGGCAATCAGAGCGCAAAGTGGGTTGGAAATATTTTCAAGTGAACATAATTTTTGGATGAACGGAATCTTTTTGAAAATCTCGAGTAACTTATCAGAAGCCGATGCTGAGTGCTAAGTGTTAGCGATCTGGTGCGGGTTTTTTTTGTTATTGGAAAATGTGTATTAAATTTCAAATCAGTCACTAAAATTCCAAAAATTCATGTTGATTTTCATGTACTAATTTAGTAATGATTGATTTAGTAACCTTGCGTTGTAATTTTATATCACCGGTTTGGTAAAATCCATACACGCATACTAAATTTACTATGCAACTATAGTAATGTTTATTTCCTATAGCGAGTTTTGTAAAGTTCTCACACTTTTGTGTAGCAAAAACGCAAACATTTTTCATAAAGTAATATACCCATATAGACAAAATTGCAAATACTTTACTTGATATTTTTCAATACCAGTAACTGTAATTTGAGTAACTTTGATCTTACATTTAATGGAACAATGTATATTAAATTTCAAATCGGGTACGGAAATTCCGAAAATGCATATTGATTTTCATATACTAATTTGGTAAATGATGATTTAATAATCATGTGTTGTAATTTTCAATCACCGGATTATCAAAATTCATATATCTGTATTAAATTTACTATGCAAACATATTAATTCCAATTTCCGATACCAAGTTTTACAAATTTCATACACGTTTGTATTGGAAAAATGCAAACATTTGTTACAGTGCACGCCTGATGTAACGCGGAATTTTTTGTTTTACTTGGGCATAATGTTAAAAATAGGAAACAACAAACTTGCAACATGTTTGGTTTTAAGAGTGTACCTTTTGCGTAAGCTCGCAAAACTCGATCTTTATCCTGTGCAGCAGAAACAATAACAATAACGAACAACGTCATAAAGCTAGTGCAACGCTGTGTTAGCTAGACTATGCCTGGAATAGCAAAGGGAAGTTGCCAAGTCATCCAAAGTTCCATGAATAAACTCGCCTGGATGGACGCTGGCACTTATTGCTCAAACGCTTGATGCTCTCCGGTTTCTCGAGCTCCGGCGAATTCATCTTGGTACGTTGTTGCGAACACTTCCCGGAGCATCCACTGGTGGAAGGTCGAAGATCAGCGGGTCTGCGATCCTTCGGAGACGTCCCGCTGATCGTCAGCCGCGACTGACTCCCACCTACGTCATAAAAAGATGAAATTTAAAAAATATTTATCGTCGAAAAGAAAAATCTTTTACTATTTATTAAATCGTATACTATTTTTTTAAAATTGTTTCGATCAACTAGAAGATTTTAAGTGTAAAGTCTTATTTTTATACGAGGATTTTGAAGTTGATTTGGGAACTTTCCTGATTTGTCAGACACATTTTGTCATAAAAAGGAGTTAGAATTAAAAAAATATTTGAAGTCTAAAAAAAAATCTTACACCATTTATGATGGATTTTATACTTTTCAAAAATTGCTTCGATCGATTAGAATATTTTAAATGTAACGTCTTATTTTTAGGCAAGGAATTTGAACTTGGATTTGGGAACTTTCCTGATTTTTCAGACGCATTTCGGCATAAAAAGAAGATGAAATTAACAAAATCTTTATTGTCTAAAAATAAAATTCTATACTATTTATGATGGGCTTTTTACTTTTTGAAAATTTCTTCGATGGACCTGAAGATTTTAATGGTAATTTCTTTGTATTTTTAGGCGAGGAAATTAAACTTGAATTTGGAGACTTTCCGATACCGACGAAAATTTCACGTGAGTCTAAAAACAACGGCTCGTCTAATTTGTCATTGCTCTTGTCCTTAAATTCTTCTCGAGATTCCACAGAGTTCTTTTTAGAAGAAGTCGATGATCTGGACTCCAAGGATTTTATAGTCTCGGCGCTTTTCGTTGAACTTTTATTCTTCATCATCATTTTACTTTGTTTGCTTCGCACTTCAGATCCTGATGACTCAGGCTCGGTGATATCTTTCCAACGTAAAGCATCACGTGACCTGGAAGCTTTGCCTGATTTTTTAATCATCTCACTTTCGTTCGTCCCCTCTTTCTTCTTTCTTTTCTTTTTCTTCTTGTTCATTGATTCTGTTTGTTTTCTCATTGATGAAACACTCTGCGATTTTTGTTGTTGTTCACATTCATTCGAATTCGGAGCTTCCTGCGACGTAGCGCAACCCACTTAACAATATACCATGTAAAAAAAACAACAAATACTAGTTAGAAATAATTTAAAGAACGAATTTTGTATGATTAAACTCACTTTTGCCCAGGATTTTTTCTAGAGAATCTTCTTCCCCATCGAAAATTATATCATTAACCTCTCAAACGCGGTAGGTCGAACTTTGCGTAGGAGAATAGATTGATTGACTCGCCATTGGCAGACGTCAAATTTTTTTCACTGATGGATATCACAATTTTTGTACTCATGTTGTCTGCTGATCGACCGATCGTTCGATCAATCGACATAAAAAAAATGAAAGAGGTTCGTCATAGGTCAACGTCATTAGTCTCGAGCTGTTAATATTCGACCCAACCGTAATTTATCTACGAAGAAAATAAATACATTGAAGTTGGATTGAAAATAATACTTTTTTCATATAAAATATGCACCAATCCATGGAATTTTCGTGTTGCTGTCGTTCTCGTCCTCGTCGGTTGATTGACTATCGGACGTTGATGGTGCAGTTCTCAAAATAGCTCGTTCTCGAAGTATCAGATACGTTTTAGTTCCCATTTTCAAGGTCCCTGAATTTGAAGGCGGAAAGCATCTCACGATCATAATGAGTTTCTCCATTTGGACTGCGTCCTACGCAGTCCAAATAAATCGCGTCAATTAATCAGTCTGTCCATAAACGTTGATGAGTATTTTTTCATTCGTCTCATTAAGATCTTAACTGACTGATTCGCTTTCACTCGGCGCCCGGGACATCATTTTTCTTATCATCTTCCTTCGCCAACGCCGAAGCCACTTGCCGATCTTCGAAGTCACGATTAGGATTTGTCTGTTCGCTCACGACGAGAGCGTGGAGCGTTTTTCGATGATGCAAAATTATCCTCTAGGCTGAGGAACTGGAATTTTATTTTTTTTGTTCTATATACAGCATCAGGATAAAATATGACTCTAATAATAAAAAGTATAAATCGATAGTCGAACAACTTCGGACTTGAGAATGACATACGAACTGGCATGGAATCGAGCTTTTTGTTCCTTCTCTTGCCACTCGATTTTATCCTCGGAGCATTTTCACTGGTGAATGTTTCTAAATGAGGCTCGTCGTCTGTGACGGTCGAGGATTTTCCATACCAGACATCTCTTGATCTACCTAAAAACCGATGGATTTTGTGAATTATCACACAGGAAAAAATAATTGCTTGAATAGACTTCAAGTGACAAAATTGGTTGGGACAATAAATTATTTGGTTACAGAAATAAATCAGTTAGTTGGGGCGATAAATCAGTTGGATGAAGAAGCAAATTAATTGGTTAGGGACTAAAGAATTACGGAATAAAAATTGGTGGAATAGACTTCAAGTGACAAAATTTGTGGGGACAATAAAATATTTGGTTACAGAAATAAATCAGTTTGTTGGGGCGATAAATCAGTTGGATGGGCCAGCCAGTTAATTTGTTGGGAACTAACGAATCATACGGAAAAAAATAATTGGTTGAATAGGGTCCAAGCGACAAAATTTGTTGCAACAATAAACTATTTGGTTACAGAAATGAATCAGTTAGTTGGGGCGATAAATCAGTTGGATGGGCCAGCAAATTAATTGGTTGGGGACTAACCAATTAATTTGTTAACCTATCCAACTTAGTCACTTGGAACATATTTAACCATTCTAGTTGATTGGGGCAACCAATTATTTCTGCCCATGCAGGAAATAATTTCCAGCTAAATCGATGACAGTTTAGAACAAAAGACGTCAAATTACTTTGTGTAACGCCAGGATGAGACTGGTTCTGCACTTTCTCTTTCTTTTTATCCATTTTCTCTTTCGATTTCGTTGACTTTTTAATTTGTCCATCGATTTTCTTTTTTGAACCGTTTCCAATTGTTTTACAAGTCGAGCCGATTTTAATGTTCCCGTGGAGTTTTCCCTTGTCGTTAAGCTTTGAATCAATGTTCGCGAGCATCTTGTCACTCGTGGCGCAAAGCTCAGCACACGTCGTGTCAATCTTTGCTTTGGCTTCGTCTTGTTTGGCTTCCTGCAATAAATTCTCCAGTCTTTTCTCGACCTTAGCTTTCTCTGACTCCAGGGAATTAATTGGAGGTACGTTAATGTTGTGACCCTCTGGCAATTTTTGCAAGCTCCGATCATCTTGTAAATCGGCTGATAATTTCTCCCCAGGGAATTTAACCACCACTTCGAATCCATCGATCAGTGTATGAAGATGAGCAGACTTTTCGTCGCAGCATTTCATTTTTTGCCGCTCTTTTATCTGTTGCAAACAGTCTCGAGATTGAAAAAAATGTCTGAGTTTCGTGAGATCGTTGCTGCAGTTGCCGAGAGCCTCTCGAACACCTCGAAGATCAGTAACGAACCTGTCAGTCGTCTGGCAAGATGCATCCACTTTTAACACCTTTTTTCTTTCCTGTCGTCGCAATTAACAGAAATATCATTTACTGTTGTTATAATCTTAGACACATTTACATAAAAATAGAAAAAAATATCGCGTCTTTTTTATATTGCATAGGTACTTTTGTTTTTCTTTAAGATATCGAATTTTGGGCTTCACTGTCGTTCTCAAGTCGCATATCCTAGCACAGAAAATACCAGTTACCAGCCTTTTTATCATCATTTTTTAAGAAGTGACTTTTCCGTTTCTAATTTCAGAATTCACAGACTTCCGGTCGGAAAAATCAAACTAAATTTTTTTTTTCTTGAAGATATCGAATTTTGGCCTTCACTATCGTTCTCAAGTCGCATATTTTACCACAGAAAGTACGAGTTACAAGCTTTTTTACCATGATTTTAAAAAAAAGTGCCTTTTTTCCGTTTCAAATTTGAAAATTCACAGATCCGAATTTTTCTTTAAGATATCGAATTTTGGCCTTCTCTATCGTTCTCAAGTCACATATTCTACCACAGAAAATACTGTTTACAAGCCTTTTTACCACGATTTTAAAAAAAGTGAATTTTTTCCGTTTCTGATTCCAGAATTGACAGTTCTGACTTCCGGTCAGAAAATCAAACCTACATTTTTTTTTCTTTAATATATTGAATTTTGACCTTTACTACCATTCTCAAGTCGCATATTTTACCACAGAAAATACCGTTTACAAGCCTTTTTACCACGATTTTAAAAAAAGTGAATTTTTTCCGTTTCTGATTTCAGAATTCACAGATCCGACTTCTGGTCGGAAAATCAAACCTACATTTTTTTTTCTTTAATATATTGAATTTTGACCTTTACTATCATTCTCAAGTCGCATATTTTACCACAGAAAATACCGATTACAAGCCTTTTTACCATGATTTTAAAAAAAGTGCATTTTTTCCGTTTCTGATTTCAGAATTCACAGATCCGACTTCCGGTCGGAAAATCGAATCTAAATTAATTTTTTTTCAATGGTTCTGCTTTGCATCCTTGTTTTAATTGACAAATGACCTAAGACGTATTTTCCAACTTTACCACAATGACGTTTCGCTGCGTTGTCTCCAAATCCTCGACATTTTTTTTAAGTTCTTGAATTTTTATTATTAACTCCTCAAGGTCGACGTTGACATCAGTCTCAGCTTCCTTCAACTCATTTTTACTCTTTACTTGTTTGCAACCCCTCAAGTCGCACCGAGACTTCTTTTTTTTGCTATTAGATGAAGTTGAATCTCGTTTAGTCTCTTTTAGAGTCTTGTATGCTGGATTAAGGGACGTCGTCATCAAGGAATCACGTGCGTTATGGAAAGTTTTTTGTTTTTCTTCACGACAATGTAGTATTTGACTGCTACTACACAATGTGAAAAAAATGTGAAAAAATGTAAAAAAATATCCGTATGATATAATGAAAGTGCATTTATTTACATAATATTACAAAAAGAGACTGTCTAAACAATAAATTTTTACCGTGAGCTCGCAGCAAATCCATCTATCGTCGAACTTTCACTAAACCTCTCAAAATCTCTCATTTCACTCTGCTGCACTCTTGTCAATTTTTTTTGTGGGCTACTTGGAAGACCTGTTTTTCCAGATTTTTTTTCTTTATTCAGTTGCAAGACTGAATCCGTAAAATCCTTGAGCTTCTTGTCTTTACGATCGTTTCCTTGCAAGGTCGCATAAAATTTGCGAATAATCCCCGAGGGCTCTTGGTGCTCATCATCATCGACAATTTTGCTTGGTTCCGATTTCGTAATTTCATACGGTACCTCGGACTTCCGTCTCGTCTGTTTAACTGCGATAAATCATGCAATAACCATGCAATCATTCAATCGATCATAATTTTTGGCTAGATTTCGCACTTGCCCTGATTTCCAACGCTCTGAACATCTCGATCCTCCCTTAACTTCTCACTTCCGTTTCCTCTTTTTCCTAAAAAAATAACGAAATTTTTACCGCTTGAGAATCATTCAACCTGATGAAATAAACTACTATACAAAAAATTGATTATAGAAAAAAATGAAATCAATAATAATGTCGATTACCTCGAAATCCAGGAGAAATTTCCAACCACGAAGTCAATTTCTTCAATTTCTTCATATTTTTGCTTTCTTTTCGAAAATAACCTGTAGATGTCCACTTTGAAATTCATGACCTGTCACTCATAATTTAATTTTTGGTTATATGTCGAGTAAAAAAAAGAATCGGAATAATTTTGTTTGTTATGCCTAATCAATAAGCAATGGACCACCCATTCAATGAATTTTCAAGCTGAGAATTTACCACATGAATATGAAAAAAGGCAAAAAGAGGAAGAAATAGAATTTTCGACTATTTGACTTCATTGTCGCTTGAATTCTTTTTCAAGAGGCTTTGCTCTTGTATACAATATAGAAGCTCTCGAAAAATCGTCGCATTATTCTGGCATTCATGTGTTAAACACGATTCGGTGCTTTGCTGCTGTTGAACATTGTTCGACTGTGTAATATAGTCTGCAGTCGAAACGAGAATACAAGATGAGAAACTGGTGGGATTTTTTTTTTGTGATATTGGACGACAAAACCACGAGCTACGAGCATGAAAGCGATCTCACGCGTTTCTGAATTCTCACCCTCGTCCGTAAACTTTTTCCCGACACATTCGTGTCTTGCATCTCTGTTGAAGCGCAAATCGAGTTGATGTCGCGGTCGCCACGCCCGAGTTACTCTTCCTCACGCTTGTCGCGTTCACCCCAAGCGAGAAATTTTTTTTCTTCACGCTCAAAGTGAAGAAAAAAAAGGAAGAATCCAAACTATACCTGCTCACCATGCAGTAAATTCTCTCTGCTTTCCGACAATGAGAAATTACAAAAAGTTAACGATATTGCGAGCGGAAAATCGTCTTTATCTCCTTGACTTCAACAAGAGTAACTTTCATCTCATGGAATTTCAATTCTTCACAAAATAATATTTTTACAGTGCACATTTTCGAGCAATTAATCAATTAAGAAATTTTGTTAAATCATAACTAGAATTGAATCTTCGTTTTGGAATTTTTCAAATGTAATGTATAAAAACAATGTACTAATAATCATTTCCACCCCCTTTTGCTTGCACACCCAATAAAACTTTCTTCTCACGTAGAGCGACCCCAGTGATTGTTCCATTCATTTTAAAAATGGAAAGTTTTAAATAAAGAATAATACGTGAGCATTGCACAAGAGTTCCATCCGAAAAACTGGTGAAGAATAATAAACTCCAAGAGTTCAAAGTGTTCGGTTCGTGCGAGCAGAAGCACCTCGAAAATTGGATGATATTGAGGTGCAAAGCAGGCAACACCGGTGGTCTCATCACTCGACGAGCTCTCCTTACATGCATTTAACATATCACATAACTATAGTCACCAGCAGATATCTACCTGCAGGTAACTATAATAGTGTTATGCCTCCAGCAGTGTACACAAAAAGTGAACAAACTTCATTCCCTTACAAGTAAAAAGAGTGAGAAACTAAACGAAACGAAAGGAAGAGAATAAAAGCAGTCGGTGTCAACTCGTGACCTGCAGCATCCCGAAGCTCAGCAAAAGAGCTACTCGTAAATCTTCATCGAATGAATTGTTTGCCAACATCGTTGCCATCGAAGGGCTCATCCTATGCTCCATTCTGTGTAGGCGTTCAGCGTGTTACAAGTTACAACTGTAACGTACCGCTTCTGACTTACACACTGGTTTTGTAGCTAAGACACGAGAGGGAAAGAGCAAGAGCTAATACGTTGAAGGGGCTGAGAATGAAACGGGCAGTCATACAATTCGGCGTTGGGCAAAGGGCGACCCAGGGGACCATTTGTCGCGCACCACGTGACTCGCCTATGGTTGCCTATGGATGACAGGTACGAGGTTGGATGTAGAAGAAGTGTAACCCAACTTGGCGGCACTTTTCCAAGCACACATTTTCACTTGGCTCTTTTGCACACCTTCAGACGTAAAGTGCATATAGCGATGCACCGTCAGCCGATAGGACAAAGACGAAGGACGCAAAGGGAAAAAAAGAACAGCGAAGAATAAGAAGGTCTATCGGTTGAGAGCAAGGTGTGTTTGGGTTCGGTGCAGCCGCAAAGTCAAAATAAAGTAATTGTTCCCTTTTGTACGTGAAATGTGCCGAATTTCGGATCCTCAAGCTCTAAATCTTTATCCATGGTTTTTTACGATCGAGGCATACTGACACATGAAACTTTTCACATCAATTCAGCCACACGTTTGTTTTCCTTAAAAATATTGCAATTTTAATAATACTATAATATTTTTATATTCCCTAAAAAAATACCGAATAATAAATAAATAAATAAATAAATACATTTATTGAAAACTCTGAAAAATTGGCTGTCTGGCGCATTTATTTTGGACGAGGATCAAAATAGCGAATGGCTAAAAAAGCGAATTTTACAATAACGATCGTCTAAATCTACAATGGCCATTATTATGAAAATCGCTATTTTGGCTATTCGCTATTTTGATCATTCACTATCACAGCTATTCACTATTTTGTTCATTCGCTATTTTAGCTATTCGCTATTTTAGCTATTCGCTATTTTAGCTATTCGCTATTTTAGCTATTCGCTATTTTAGCTATTCGCTATTTTAGCTATTTGCTATTTTAGCTATTCGCTATTTTAGCTATTCGCTATTTTAGCTATTCGCTATTTTGATGATTCGCTACTTTAGCTATTTGCCATTTTGATCATTCGCTATTTTAGCTATTCGCTATTTTGAGCATTCGCTATTTTAGCTATTCGCTATTTTGATGATTCGCTACTTTAGCTATTCGCCATTTTGATCATTCGCTATTTTAGCTATCCGTTATGTTGATCACTCGCTATTTTGACCCACTTGGTTGGGTTCACTAGCTATTTTAGCTATTTGCTATTTTAGCTATTTGCTATTTTAGCTATTTGCTATTTTAGCTATTCGCTATTTTAGCTATTTGCTATTTTGATAATTCGCTATTTTGACCCACTTGGTTGGGTCCACCAAATATTTCTTGGTAAATTTTGTAACCAAGATCTTAATAAGCCCAACCAAAGTTTTTTCTCAATATCAATTTATCCTTGCCTTATATCATCGATACAAATTAGCCTATGGCGTTGACTAATTATTACTTATTACTTTCGCCGTCCCACGAAATATTGTTGTTGCAATTAGTTTTTGTATATTGTGTAGCTAACTTTGACCTGCTTCGCGTTGTACGAAATCGTCCGATCGATCTGTAAATCGTTAGATCGGTCCCTCAGGGATGGTTTATACTTTTCGGGTCTCATTCTGTGAGAACCAGATGGAAATGGTCACAGGTGGCGACCGTGTATCGTTCACCGTGAGATCGTCAACACGATCAATACCGAGTTCCCTAATCGGCAGGATTATTCTCTTTCTAGCGAACACGCAAAGTCTCGCGGTGAAAGGACCACAAGGATTCACCGCCACGTATATATCGCATGTATATTATAGGACCTGCCGATTTTGTGTGACTCTTCGGGCCCCCGGCAAAACAGAGCAGGCGCTTTCTGCTGAGAAAGAGTGCCGCGCGCGCTTTAACAAACGGAGACGAACTGTTGGCTGCTTGGGTGGGCCCCATAAAACGCTTTACGCTCTCCTAATATTATGCGGGACGAAACGCGCGCTCGTTGCACCTTCTCGTGCATCGAACAACGTGTGCTATACGCGCACGCGCCTGTGCATCACAAAAAGCCGGAAAGGGATGAGGAAAGAAATCGAGAGACGAGTGTGTAGCACCGTTTCCTTCCTCTCACAATTCTGGCCATTATTTTTAGTGCCCGAATCGGAATTTACTATTTCCACGCACGAAATACACATTTACAAGGTTATTGTACGTATGTAGATCCGAGCAATAAGGGCATTGAGGATCACGTAAGAAATATCTCAAATTTCACAACAAAAAGAAAATGTTGAATGGAAAACGTGAATATGTCACTAACACAGCTTCTCTGCTTAATAATTTGGATTGAAACTGATAGACACCGATCAAATGAACTAAATTCCAATCGAAATATAATCGGTTCTAATACACCGAGAGAAAAAGTTTCATTGATTGTCGGAAATCTTTGCCAATGAAATGAAATACTTGAATTTCAATACTACCTTTTCTTTGAACGATCTCAAACTCAATGAAAAGTAGTGACATTGATTCGAAGAAACATTTCTTTAAACCAATGAACCTTTTTCATTGATTTCAAAGATATCGTCTCTGATTCAATGAAACCTTCTTCTTAACAGCTCAAAATTTCGAAACCTATTTTTTCCTGAAGTACGCGGCAGATAAAGCTCAAATTTTGTGAGTATGTAAGGAAGTACGGCAGAAATAGGTTAAGCTTCTAACTCCTCGAAACTCGAAGCCGTTCGTTCGGGAGAACCGAAAAACAAAAAAGTGAGGTTAGGTGCGAGAGAGAGAGATCAATAAAAACGTTTCTTTGAACCAATGAAAACGTCCCTTCAAAACAATGAAACTATTTCTTTATTATATGCTCACTAAGTAAATCTTTATTGACGGGCAATGAAATGTTCTCTTTGAAATTCAAATGCACTATTTCATTGAAATCAAAGAAATATTTCGTTGAAATCAATGAAAAAAAATCAGTCCACCCATTTCTTTGGCGTCAATGAAATCTTTTCTCTCGGTGTATAGGCTTTAATTGAATTTTTCCACAATTGCATTGATTTTTTCATTTTTTCTGTTGAATGATTAAAACTGCCCAACCAAACAACCGAAAAAGGTTTTTTTTCATTTTTACTGTTAAATGCTTAAACCAAGTAAAACTGCCCATATCAAAAAAATTTAATTCAAGTTGCAAAATAATTTTGTAGTATCAGAGATTTGGAAATTTTCAACTTCTAAATCCTGAGGAAAAGAAGATATTACAAAATGTTGATGCAACATTGACGCTTTCTTTAAAATATAGCCATTTGCAACAAAAAAAACTTAAAAATCTCTCCTTACACGAGTTAAAGACCGTTCAAAAACAATCCTTTATCAAAATCCGATCAACAAGAAACACCAACAGTCTGAAAACAATTTACAGGTGAACCGCAGCCATTAAGTCAGTGATGGACAACGTAAAATATCCTCAAAGTGGCTTTTCCCGCTGTTATCTACCGCGTTATCGAGTCGGATCGAGAAAAAGTCGTCCCAAGGATACGAGGCTCGTGAAGTAATACGCCATAGGCGACAGCAGGCTGATCGCGAGGATTGTCATGGTGAAAACCAGCGAGGGCCACCCTGCGTCTCGAAAATTTAGCGGCACGTTTCATCCCTTAGTAAGCGGCCAGGAGCATCAGAAGCAGAAGCAAAAGGCACATAGATCACCCGGTGTCGCTCTGTTTACCGCAAACGTCCAAACAAGCCTCGTCTCCTAGGTCTATTAAGAGTATCCTGTGGTGTTGGAAGTCAAAGATACGGCGGGATGAAAAGGGAACATCGAACCCAGGTATTATGTACCTGGACCATATCCAGTCCCATAACCTGAGACCCTCACTTCTGACTCGGCATCGCTCACTCTTTCGCTATCCTTCTTTCAGGTAATCCCATTCTATCCCTGTTGCTTCGAGGTTGGATCAACCATTGATGTCACCGCGTTTGAGCTTCTTGATCCGCAGGATAACCGCACAACACACGGGATAGAAAGATAGAACAGGGGCGTGCCTCTTCTTCTTCTTCTTCTTCTTCTTCTTCTTCTTCTTCTTCGTCATCATCTTCTTCTTCATCACTGAGGTCCAGCATCATCATTTAAGTGTCCCAGTGTTGTTGTCTTGGTTGGTGCATCGATTGATCGTTTTCTCCGTCACATAAACTCATAGAGCATCACGGGGCAGGAGATTGTATCTCTCGCGACATAATTTCCTTGATCCGCCGACTTTGTGCATACACTAAAAAGGAAATAAAATTTTTTGATAAACAATGACATTTTCTTGAACTCTAGTTCTTATTCTTACAATGCCATTTAACATTGAAACTGTAAAATATTGTTTTGCCCATTTGGGAGTTATTGTTTCAATCTGTTATGAAATTAGAAAAATTATAAGTAAAATTTAATTGACAACGCTCATTTTTGGCAGCTCGCAAACGAATTATTTTTTAATCCATGACATTTTTTCTAATATAAATGGAAAAATTGTTTTTCTGAAAAAAACAATTTTTGAAAATCGGCACTGCCGCAAATGCAATCGGCAAATGATGAGCAAAATTCCCTTATTAGATCTTGAGATCCCTTCCGATTGTAGGTGATGGCCGATTGAACTATTTTATTTTACTCACTCCCTTCATTTTACATTCTTCTCTCTTGTTTTTCTTTTTTCTTGCAGTTGTGTGACAGTCGCAACTGACAATTAATTGTCAAATAAAACGAGAAAGACAAAATTATTATTTCTATCTATTATGAAATTTCAGAAATTAGAAATAAACTAAAATTAACAACGCTTGTTTTTGGCAGTCTGCAAACGTATTGTCTTTTAATCAATGACCCATTTTGTTTTGGTTAACACATGGACTTTACATTACATTAAGCTTCACTCTCAGTTTAATACTGTTGGTGCCCGTAAAAACTTAACCCATCACAAATGTCCATTTCCTTCTCTCTTTTTTTTTCTCTTGCATTTGTGTGACTGCCGCAAGACAGAAAGATCCCGCGCGATTTTAAACACCTCTCTCGCTAGTCTCCGGGTCTCCATTAGCTGCTCGCGACTGGACGACGTCTCATTTCTCGAATACTTTGTCCACCGCTGCGCTTCACTGGCCAACTGAAAGAGAGAGAAAATGAGAGGCGCAAGGTAGGAAAGGAAAAGAAAAAGTGCGACGAGTTGCTCTTGCTCCTATACAGTGCACGCGAAACCACTTCGTTTTGTCTGCTTCGCTTAGATAAGCTCCCAAGAGGACATCCCAAAGAGTATCCAATACTACATATATATATATATATATATGGTATATATATTCAGACGTCCTTCTCTGCTAGAAAACCTTTCTGCCTTTCTTGCGGTATGTGTGTGTATAATAAAAAGCCTGTGATGCAGCTCCCGCTGTTAGAGGGATCTTGGCACGAGACAAAAAACTTTCGATACATCATCCTGGCTCGTTACGGCCTTTTGGGCTGACTCTTGCATTTCCTAACTTGCTCGCGCTGGTTTGATAAAGTTTGCTCCGCGTGTCGCGCGAACAATGGCTGGATTAAACGCTCTTGAACTATAACACTAGAATCATATGTTAAGAATTATAAGCATGAAGATTTATTTCCATAAAAAAAACTTTCTGGCTTTTATGCAAAAAATGTATAAGTTATGTAAGATGTTGCAAATTTACTACCAATAAATGGAACAATAATTGCTATGGAAATCACATATTTTTATTCGCTATAATTTTCTTACTAGTTTCCTTTCTTCATTTACAAAGATTCTTCTATAATGAAGAAAAACTTGATATACTTTCTCATAAGTTGACTTTGTGAGAGGTGGAAAATATTTCAAGGTTTTATTAAAAATAATTTCAATGGGCCCAGAAAAAAGATTTGGTAATATTAACTAAAATGATCTATTCAACATTTAATTATTTCAATCAAAGAAAATTTACTTTCCCCCCAACAAATATGTATTTCATTCAATTTTTCAGTTTTTTAAATTTCCAACATATTTATTTATTTGAATCAATTTTCACTGTGCAACGGATACTAAAAAAATATTTTATTTTTTGCTACTAAATACTTTCTTAATCCAGAAAAAAAGATCTAGTTAAAACGACCAAATACATGTAGTAGATATTTTTAAATAAAATCAATTAGAACTATCTTATAATCCAATATATATTTATTTCCTTTCGTCATTGGAGTTTATTATTATCAACATGCAACATTTATCGATTTGATTCAATTCTTGTCGTATATTTGCATAAAAATTATATATTCTTTAAATCGGCAGCAGTGAACGCGTGGTCGGTGTGATTCCACGGTCTCCAGAGTTAAGCAGCATTATTTGCTGTCAAAACTTGGATGGGTGACCGCTTAGTCGCGCACTGGTTTGCGCGTCAACTGCTGAGCGGGAGGCAGTTTCTGAGCTTCTAAGGGATAAGTGAGGAATTTCCCAAAAAAAAAAAAAAAATTTTTTTTTAAATTCACATTTATATTACTGCCGACCGAAATAAATATTTCTTAGATTTGAATATATTTACTATTCAACAAGTATATTAATTACAAATAAAAAAATTTATTTGAGGTAAATGGAGGTCTAATACGTCGGCATCCAAATAAGAAATTTTATTTCCGATGCATAGATTCTAGTCCCGTTAACAAAATCTTTTTTCTGGGTGTATAAATTGGTTAACAGAAATTTTTAGAAAAATGTCTGTCAATACTCCAGATGTTGCAAATTTACTATCAATAAATGCACGGAAAAAAAGGCTTGGTTGGAACTACCAAGTGCTATGGTTATATATGCGCCAGACAATTAATTGGTTAGACCAACCAAGTAATTTGTTAGGTGACCAATTTCTTGGTTGGTCTAACCAAGTCACTTGGTTAGCTTACCAAGTCACTTGGTTAGTCTAACCAAGACATTGGTAGCCTAACCAAGAAATTGGTCGGTCTAACCAATTAATTGTCTGGCGCATATATAACCATAGCACTCGGTTGTTTCAAACAAGCTTTTCTTTCCGTGTGGAACAATAATTGGTATGGAAATTACATATTTTTATTCACTAAAATTTTCTTACTAGTTTCCTTTCTTTCTTTACAACGATTCTTCTATGACAAAGAAAAACTCAATCGACTAACTTCTTCATAAGTTGACGTTGTGAGTCGTGCAAAATATTTCAAGGTTTTTTTAACAATAGTTTCAGTGGGCCAATGGGCCAATTGAGCCAAGCGTGAAGATAAGGAAAATCACTTGCGGCGTTTCGTCGCTTCTTTTCTTCCACCTGGTTCCGTTTCACTGCTTCCTTGTCGTGAGGAAGGCGCTTGTTAGCTTCATCCGTTGCTATAGTTGCAGAATGCGATGCCACGAACGCCGCCCGGACCCTCCCGGCACAGACTACGTGCACAATCAACTTCAAGGAACATGAGAGTAGAGATGAGGTACCTACGTATTCATTACCGAAGGCATCGCGTGTGGAGGCGTGCTCCCGACGATTAGCTGTTTGGTTACGCCCTGGCAACGCCAAGGACTCGCCAGAGATGGATGAATATGAACCTCTTGGTAATCATCCACTGTTTTCATCGTCTTTTGTAATCAACACAAACAAAAAGATGATTATAATATCCGATTTGAGATTCCGATGACGAGCATAATTTTATATAAATTAGGATACAAAAACTAATAATACATCCCTGGTAAAAATAAATGATAGAAAACGATTATAAAAAATTTTATCGCTCCGAATACGGACTTTGGTTCGTGAATTTACGATATACTATCATAAATCTACGATTGAAATCCTATCTGTTTCGTCCATATCCTATAATATTATTATAAATAATATAATTTTTGTATCTAATTTAATAACAAAAATATACGATTGTACGTATATACCCATGATGTACTATTCGAAGCAAAAAAAAAAAGAAATCGACCGGGTAACTACATTTTTTTCTGGTCACCCATCTTTGTAGTGACCGCGGCCCAAGCTCCTTAACTTTCATGATCTCTGATAGACTGCCTGACTATTCCATCCAAACTCGTTCTTGTAAGATAATAAACATGAATAATATACAAGTCGCTTCATGTACTTATGAGTAACAATAGTAAATTGAGCAGTTTTTTAGCATCTTTCTTACTAAATTATTTATGTTAATTAACTCTGTAAGAATGCTTCACGTATACATTCCTTACCGAAAGTTTTATTTTATCCGTATTTGAGTACTTCGCGATACGAGAAAAATCTAATAAATAATCAAGCATATGAAGATACTAATACGACCATTGATTTCGTGTAATAAAAGGTCTAAGAATTTATTAAAAAATCAGTTTAAAAAAAATTATAAAATATTATAAATCCGTTAGTGTACGATACATTTCGATAACGTATCTATCGTATTTAACCAATAGAAAACGAAAACTAAAGGAAACTAATAACAACGATTCAATTTGTATAAATTGGTCAAAGTCCGAATAGATAGAGATGATAGCAGACGACTAAATCCCATTCAAATTCTATCGATGTCTATCAATCTCTATAATATATTTTTACCAGGGACCCTCATCATAATTTTGGATATGGTGTTTGGGAGATTTCAGCTCAGGGATTTAGCTTATTATCTGGTGAAAGTCTTGATTTAATATTAACAATCTTATTTGGAGACAAATTTGGATTGTAACAATCCAAATTTTTAATGAGAATTGATTAGATAGTAATATATTGATTGTTACAATCCAAATTTGTAACGCGAATTTAGCCCAACGCAGTACCTGCGTTGTCAATTACTTCTGTTCCTTATTTTTGGTTCCAAAAAACAAGGCGCCAGGCGATGAATTATTTCAGGTGACAGAATAAGTTAAGAAACAATTAGAAAAAAAACGTCCACGTAAGAGATTTATTTTTTAGTGGTCACACCTTTGGTCACTAAATTACTTATAATTTGTCAAATAATTGCCCGACAAATAATAATAATATGGTGTTTAGGAGATTTCAGTTCAGGGATTTAGCTTATTATCTGGTGAAAGTCTTGATTTAATATTAACAATCTTATTTGGAGACAAATTTGGATTGTAACAATCCAAATTTTTAATGAGAATTGATTAGATAATAATATATTCATTGTTATAATCCAAATTTGTAACGCGAATTTAGCCCAACGCAGTACCTGCGTTGTCAATTACTTCTCTTCCTTATTTTTCGTTCCAAAAAACAAGGCGCCAGGCGATGAATCATTTCAGATCACAGAATAAGTTAAGAAACAATTAGAAAAAAAACGTCCCTGTAAGAAATTTCTTTTTAGTGGTCACACCTTTGGTCACTAAATTAATTATAATTTGTCAAATAATTGCCCGACAAATAATAACGCGCATTCGTCCGCACTCACACTTACTCAATATTGGAACAATTCACAAGCGGAAGAACGACCGCAAATAAAATATAACAAAATCACAAACACGATAAACGTCCTTCCGAATGAAATTGAGCCAATTAATTATTACGAAAGCTCAAGGAAGATTTACGCACACGTCTGACTATTGTGTAAATAATTAATAATATAGTATAGTATAGTATACAATTAGTAATGTATTTTTTAGTTCAATAAAAGCACTAAATGATGTAATTGTTTTTTCAGGTCAAAGTGAAATCCAGATGACTTAATCCATTAGGAATTAATAACTCTTGTCTCGAGAAGATTTGTGGGAATAGTAACGAGGATTCACCGATGAGGGCAGCACCAACAAGACAGCGATTGTAGTCTCGCGCTGCGTTTGAAAATTCCATAGTGATGCAGAGAAAAAGAAAGGAACTTCTCCATTCTCGAGACACAGGGAGAAAATATTGTCAGTCAACGAATATGTTTCACCGCCTGGGGCATTAATCTCATGTGCTATAAGACTTAACGAGAGTTAACGAGAACGTTAACGAATCCCAGTGTGGCATCGAGCTGGGTGTAAGTATAATTCGTTTTCTTTGTTGCTAAAGGCACTAAAATTCTGGCTGAAATCGGCGTGAATTTAAGCCGTCGGCTCTTGGAAAGATAACGACAGGTTAAGGTCCCAGCAAAAGAGACTCGCACTTTAACGAACGGAATTATAATCGAGCTCGTGGAAAGGAAGCCGAAGAAAATCAGGTAGTTTCGTTTGAGTCCTCAAGCCGCGGAGGCTCGATAGCGAATTCTTCACCGGTAATAATTGTTTTCGCAGAGTTCTTTTCGAAATATCTCTACTCACTTTTTTTTTGTTAATTTTCTTTCTTTTTTATTTAACGTTAAATTTTTATCCCTACAATTCTCACTTTTACTGTTGCAGCAAGAGTGTTTTTGGACTTTCAGGAAGATGAAGACTCGAGTAAAAAAATTATATATACTCCTAAGTATAATCGGGTGGTTCATTTTTGGAAAATATAAATTTTTTAACGGTATTTTGTAGCTGAGTTTGCAATTGTTTTTAAAGATTGTTTTTGCTCCACCTTCCACAATTTTTTAGACTTATCTTACTCCAATTTGGTTTACAGGTAAACTATTATCAGACAAGGTTTGGGATTTATTTTGGCGTTAATCCGCTTAGGGATTAAATTTTTTGAAAATATTTGCTCACCCTCTAATTTTTTCTTTCACAACACACATTTTTCGCAGTTGAAATTATTTCGTACTCTAAAACTACCATAAAAAAATAACGAACTTGCGCAGTGATATTCCGAATCTCTACACTCAAAATGTAATGCAAAAAATGTAAACATATGTATGAGAATTTTCACTAAACAATTTTTTTCAAACTAAAACATTAATAAATTTTATCGCGATCATATTTACATATACATATTTTTTTACGTCATCGATGATTTGCGAGAAATTGTTTTTCATAATAGAGAACAGTTTTGAGGGGTGCCCCTTAAAAAAATATATATATTGTGCAAAAATCCACTGTATAAACTCTATATACAATTTATATGCGATTTATATATAAGATTACCGGCGAAGTTGGGTTTATGTATAAATTCGGTGCCAAAATACCGAACAATTAAAATACCGTCAAATGATAATCCCGAAAAACTAATATACCGACAGATTAAAATACCTTCATTTAAAATTCCGATTTTTAATTCCCTTTATTCTCTTTCTTTAGGTTCTGTTAGGTTTTGTTAGATTCTGTATTTCAGTATTTTAATTAGTCGGTATTTGAATTTTTCGGGATTGTAATTTGTCGGTGTTTTAATCATTCGGTATTTTTACTGTCGGAATTATGACCGTCGGTAAAACAATAGGAACTCGTATAAATTGTATATAAATTACATGTAGATATCGTATGTGGTCTATATATGCCTAATTCTATGTTAAAAACTATACATATATTTTTTTAATACTTTATACATAATCTTTTTTTACTTGGGGAGCGCCGGGCACGAGGGGCCCACCTAGGTCGTCGCGCCGTCGGAGGGAACATCGACTCTTCATGCTCTCTCGTCCCAATGAGGTCTACCCGGGTTCAGGATGAAAACCCAACGATATAATGGCGACCGTTTGTCAAAACACGTCAAAACAGAATAACTTGGTGGGGCGATGAGAATAACGAGAGAGAGAAAGAAAGAGCGAGACAAAGCTCACCTCTGTATTTCCAACAGTCACGCCCCGCGATGCATCAACAAAAATTCCAGAACGTTTTGCTTCGGGGTTTATTATAGGTACTACGGGGTTTTTGTGCCGAGTATCTACCTAATAACGTTATACCTCTTTGTATAGCGTCGTCAACTTGCCAGGTATACTGAAGAATATTAAAAATATGACGTCTTTGATTGTTTATCTCACTCCGCGAGACTAAGACTCTCTATCATTTCGACTATGGCGCGAAGAGGAGGAACACCCGTCGTTCGCCAGGGGAAACAACTCCCGGGATAGCGACGAAAAATGAGACTCGATTTGTTTCCTCGACACGCGCGAGAATTCTTAATTGTTACTTGGAGATATATTTACCGACCTCGGATTCTTTGAATAGGAAAATTGAATATTTTTTTTTCTTTTCTTTGCTCGTTTGATCTAACTATTTCTTAATGAGCTTCGCAACGCCCCGTTCTCATTTATCCAATGACAAGCACGAATTCGTATTTATTTGTAACTGTCACTTTTATCGGTGATATAAAAAAATACACGAAGAAAAGTATTTTGGTAGAGTGAATTTGATTGATTGTGAAAGCACAAGCAGTTTTTCCAAATTTTATAATCTTATGATCCGAAAAGCAATTTTTACAAGGTTTTCAGCTTGCAAAAAGCCTTGTAAAGGTTTTGTAAATTTTATTTTTATTAATTTTTTACTATATTATTTTCTAAGTTATGAAATTTGTTAAAAAATTTTATTTAAAATTTTTATTTTTAAAAATTAATATATCTCTTTTTTATAATTTAATTTTTGCTGATAGGGAGTCGTTAGGTTAAGAGATTTTTTTGTCATTGTGTGAATTTAAATTAATTTATTTATATCTGCAAAAAGAAATCCCACCCTCCCCCCCTTGCTATAAGAGTCACATGTATTCTAGAGAAGCAATAAACTATTTATTTTATTTATTTATAATTTAATTTTTAATACATTTTACTATTTTAATTTTATTTTTATTAATTTTTACTATCCTATTTCCTAATTTATGAAATTTGTTAAATTTTTTATTTTTTAAAATTAATATACCACTAAATTTTATTTTTATTAATTTTTAATATATTATTTTCTAACTTATGAAATTTGTTAAAAATTTTTATTTTTTAAAATTAATATAACTCTTTTTTACAATTTAATTTTTAATACATTTTATTATTTTTATTAATTTTTACTATATTATTTTCTAACTTATGAACTTAAATTTCTCACATATAAACGCACTGAATGAGATTTTTATGTTCGTTTTCATTTTACCGCCAAATTGTTCTTGTTATTGTTAGGAGATTCGACTGCAAAGATTAGCAAGATCCTGCACTGGGTTAAGTTAGTTTAAGTTAATCACAAAGTGGATGTTTTCTTCCTGTATTATTTTTAAAAAATTTTATTATTATGTATGATTTTCTTTTTGGTCTGTTAAGGGATTTATCTCAGAGCACTTTCAATAAAATTTCAAATTTCACATTTCAAACTGCTGAATACGAAGCACAGGGTGCAATGGCACTGGCGTAGAAGTTGCAGTAGCAGAGCCAAAGGCAAAGGCTCGCATGTCGTGGCGAATATTTCTGTCTTATCGGTTTGCCCGATTAGGCGAAACGTTATTAGGTGACAGAGATCGCGTGGCCCGGTACACCGGCCTCAAGAGGATAATGGCACTGAGTCACGAAAGCAACGTTATTCCTGTAGCTCCGGAAAATACAATCGCCTGTCGACGGAGAAAATCTGCAAACGAACGATATACAGATGAGGCAATTCGCTTTCGTTCAACTATGCCATAACTATAACCAATCACTTATTTTTCAATAATACAAGTGTCAATTAATTGTCAAATAAATGGAGAATTTTTTCATTTTAAAGCCTCATTATATCCGCTTTGTTCAAGTACAACCAATCACTAGTTTTTCAACAATGTAAGTGACAATTAATTGTCAAATAAATTGAGAAAACGAATTTTTTTTTAATCAATTAAATTTTTTTTTATATTTCAAGTAAAGCATCAAGAGCAGTGGAGATTTCGAATTGGATTTCAATATCAAAACTACATTTTAAATGTAGAAGTCACACACCAAATTTCACTGCGGTCCACAGCATTTTACTAAAGTTATTGCGTTTTTGGAAAATACAGACAGACGGACGGACGGACGGACCGACAGATAGACAGAAATAAGTGAATGACTTTTTTGGAGAGGATGCTCAAAACATGTATTTCCATTAAAATCTGAGAGGCGAATTTCTTTTGGGTTGCAACACTTTCTCTCTTACATCCTGTGCAGAAATATAGTTGGGGCTCCAACTTGGCCCTTTCTAGATTGCCCTAATCGTAGTAGGGGCCCTACTAGGCTAGTCACGCTTCATAGTACTACCCTTTAGAGGCTCAATATGGGCGATCCTAGTGAGGGTTCCACATTTAAGCCTGATTAGGACCCGAAGTTTGTCGTGGCCGCCTCTGTTGAGCCTACACCGAGAGAAAAGATTTCATTGACGCCAAAGAAATGGGTGGATTGATTTTTTTTTCATTGATTTCAACGAAATATTTCTTTGATTTCAATGAAATAGTGCATTTGAATTTCAAAGAGAACATTTCATTGCCTGTAAATAAAGATTTACTTAGTGAGCATATAATAAAGAAACACTATCATTGTTTAAAAGAGACGTTTGCATTGGTTGAAAGAAACGTTTTCATTCATTTCTCTCTCGCACCTAACCTCACTTTTTTGTTTTACGGTTCTCCCGAACGAACGGCTCCGAGTTTCGAGGAGCCAGAAGCTTAGCCTATTTTTGCCGTGCTTCCTTCCATACTCACAAAATTTGAGCTTTATCTGCCGCGTACTTCAGGAAAAAATAGGTTTCGAAATTTTGAGCTGGTAAGAAGAAGGTTTCATTAAATCAGACGATATCTTCGAAATCAATGAAAAAGGTTCATTGGTTTAAAGAAATGTTTCTTTGAATCAATGTCACTACTTTTCATTGAGTTTGCGATCATTCAAAGAAAAAATAGTATTGAAATTCAAGTATTTCATTTCATTGGCAAAGATTTCCGTGAATCAATGAAACTTTTTCTCTCGGTGTAGTTGGGTTCTAGAGTAGATTCCCTATTGTGGATTCCACGTTTATACCTAAAAAGGCCCCTTAAAAAAGGTGAAAAAAAGGATATGTCAAATGAGGCGTTGTAAAACAACTGCGGACGATGTAAGAGCTTTTCACGAGTCGATATTACGCTAACGAGCGTTATCATCATGTGCGTTATTAAACAACCCTTTTGCTTCCTGAGTCACGTACGAGGGAAGTTTAGAGGCGTCACGAGACGCAATCTGAACGAGTTCTCGCTCGAGTATCGTATGCCTAGTCTGAGTTTCGACGAGCCTATCAGGGGTGGCAATCTGCGCCTGACGCGCGCGCGCGATACTCTACCCGCACTTGACATAATGAGTGTGGACACGCGCAATGATAAAAACTCGAATGAAAAACTCTTATCGTCGTAGACTCGAGTGCTACGCAGTACATGATTCTCATTAAGGCCGTTCAACCTGAGATCTAAACTGAATTTCATATTTGCCACACGCGTGTACCAAGTTACGACGCATTTGTAAAAAGAAATTACTTTATTAGCATATAGAACTATACTAAATGGCCTTGTTAAGGTCTACTCAGCTATTTAAAAAAACGAGAAACTCAAACGCTCATAATTATACAAACTGAATTTAACGCGGAAAATTAATCAATATAACAATACAACAGTCGAATTATCTCGATTACGAAAACCTCTTATGATTTACAATATCTCATTTTCATGCCACTGACTTTATTAATAAAACGAATTGGTTGATACAAAAAAAAACGAGGAACGCAAACGCTGAAAACAAACCAAATCAAACGCGGAAAAATAATGAAACTGAATTTTCTGTGTATACCAATTGATACAATGATAGAAGAGCCAAATATTTGTGTCAGAAAATGTGAAGTTTGAAGTATGATTCAATTTTTCGTTTCCACTGTTGTCAAAATTTGAAATGTCAAATTATCTCGATTATGAAAACCTTTTATAATTTACAGTACCTCATTTTCAAGCCAGTGGCTTTTTTAATAAAACGAATTGGTTGATACAAAAAAAAACCAGAAACGCAAACGCTGAAAGCAAACCGAATCAAACGCGGAAAAATAATGAAACTGAATTGTCTGTGTATACCAATTGATATAATCATACAAAAGCCAAATATTTGTGTCAGGAAATGTGAAGTTTGAAGTATGATTCAGTTTTTCGTTTGGACTGTTGTCAAAATTTGAAATGTCAAATTATCTCGAGTATGAAAACCTTTTATAATTTACAGTATCTCATTTTCAAGCCAGTGGCTGTATTAATAAAACGAATTGGTTGATACAAAAAAAAAACGAGAAACGCAAACGCGGAAAAATAATAAAACTGAATTTTCTGTGTATACCAATTGATACAATCATAGAAAAGCCAAATATTTGTGTCAGGAAATGTGAAGTTTGAAGTATGATTCAATTTTTCGTTTCCACTGTTGTCAAAATTTGAAATGTCAAATTATCTCGATTATGAAAACCTTTCATAATTTACAGTATCTCATTTTCAAGCCAGTGGCTGTATTAATAAAACAAATTGGTTGATACAAAAAAAAATCAGAAACGCAAACGCTGAGAGCAAACCGAATCAAACGCGGAAAAATAATGAAACTGAATTGTCTGTGTATACCAATTGATATAATCATACAAAAGCCAAATATTTGTGTCAGGAAATGTGAAGTTTAAAGTATGATTCAATTTTTCGTTTGGACTGTTGCCAACATTTGAAATGTCGAATTCTCTCGATTATGAAAACCTTTTATAATTTACAGTATCTCATTTTCAAGCCAGTGGCTTTATTAATAAAACGAATTGGTTGATACAAAAAAAACGATAAACGCAAACGCTGAGAACAAACCGAATTAAACGCGGAAAAATAATGAAACTGAATTGTCTGTGTATACCAATTGATATAATCGTAGAAAAGCCAAATATTTGTGTCAGAAAATATCAAGTTTGAAGTATGATTCAATTTTTTGTTTCCACTGTTGTCAAAATTTAAAATGTCGAATTATCTCGGTTATGAAAACCATTTATAATTTACAGTATCTCATTTTCAAGCCAGTGGCTTTATTAATAAAACGAATCGGGTAATATAAAAAAAATGGAGATGCTTCCACGATGTCACAACTGCATTGAGAGGCGAGAGATGAGCATCTGCTTCATGGCCAGCATCTCGTAGTTTCTATCTTTGCAAATCGTGCGTTTCACCCGAGGGACAACAATACAATGACAAATGCTCTATGGTGTAGCAGAGGGAAAAGGAAAACGAGCGTGTTCGAGGCTCGAGAAAAATGCGGGAAAGAGAAAAAGTGACAACTGCGAGTATAGTATACGTCGTTATAACCGAGAGTGGCATAACAAACGCGTGCGTGCGTACATCATGAGGGGGAATGGTAAACCGCATGCGCTCTATCCATGGTAATACCCACCGAAATTTGATTTTGTTGTCGCCCTTACAATACTCAATTATCCTTCTTTAGTGGTGATGGTGGTGGTTACGATGGCAGTCGTTTATATATAGTAACCATCTGCAACCCTCGAGAAGGAAAAGCGAAGAGCGGCTTCCAGCCCCTTTTGCTACATGGGTAAACTTGTTTCCCCATTAACGCACTACCGCCACACAAATTCATGGCCAATCCCCAACGACAGCAATGAAGTAACCCAGAAGTAACATCCCCCTAAGCAAAAAGATGTAACACATGTATTTAGAATATTTATCATTGATTTATTCAATATATTTTATGAAATTTACAGATTAACTACACTGCAAAAAAATAGGTTATATGAAATAAGTTAAAGTGGTCTAGAAGCAAGAAAAAAAATTTGGTTATTTGAAAATAAAACTCGATTGATCGGACAAAAAGTTAGCTAATTTGCGTATTTTTTTTCGATAAGGCAAACAATATCGGTCATTATTTTCCCATTGCGCTATTTAAATACTCAATTTTTAATTACTGTACTGAAAATACCACTACCCCGTGAAAATAAATATATACGAAAATATATGACATATAGAATTTTCCGGACGATAATATAACAAAAAATACATTTTCTCCCGAGTTCGCTAAAATAATCCCATTTCATGTCCGCAACGCGGGCGGGAAATCGCTCATTTGTATCGCTTTCATTACCTCCCGAGGGAGGTAATCATCGTACTACGCATGCGCAGTCCGCGTTCATTACCTCCCGAGGGAGGTAATCATCGTACTACGCATGCGCAGTCCGCTTTCATTACCTCCCGAGGGAGGTAATCATCGTACTACGCATGCGCAGTCCGCTTTCATTACCTCCCGAGGGAGGTAATCATCGTACTACGCATGCGTGTCGTCATTTGTTAAAAATGAGCTTATTCTCCGTCCTTGTTGCACACACGAAATGTGGTTATTTTTTAGCGAAATCGGGAGAAAAGTATAGTACGTTACATGGGAGGGGTCCGACTTTTCACCTCGTGTGAATTAGTATCAATCAAACTTCACTCTCGGTGAAAAGTTGCACTTCCCTCCCTTGTACCGTAATGTACTATTTTCAATTTATTTTGGATGTATCTCAGATATATTTTCCCCTCGCATATATTTTTCCTATATTTCCGATAAAATATATCCGAAATATAGAATATTTGGGAAAGATATATCTTGCACGTCTAGAATACCTCTTTTGAAGTAGTAGTAATCGTGATTTATTGTCAAAATATAGATAATAATTTTGGTCTGTATATTGCAAATTCGAATTATAATTATAATTTCTATTGTCTTACATTATACTTTGCCAATTAACCATTAACCGCGGTCCTTCAGCCTCATCTTTTGTATATCATCATAATTTATATGCATCGATAGGTCGATATTGTCGATCATCTCCTCGATTCTTGATGAAGCGATAGCTTACCTAAAACAGACAAAAAAGACATAAAAACTGTACTTATTCTCGCAGTGAGGATAAATAAATAAATAAATAAGTCGATAAGTAAATAAGTAAATAAATGAATAAATAACTAAATAAGTAAATAAATGAATAAATAAGTAAATAAGTAAATAAGTAAATAAATGAATAAATAACTAAATAAACACCTTGAAAAACAGCTTGGACTTGACATAGCATTTCTTCTTTAACTGTGCAAGGATTATGGTTGTGCGATTACGATTAGTAGCAGGCGATACATGTTGCTGAAACGACGGTTATGGAGGTTATTATTTATAATTTCGGAATGTGAGAAAAGCAAAGAAAAGAAAGAGGAAGAAAGGAGAAGAAAAGTTGAAACAAGGCAGTGACGACGTGTACACGCATCTCAGCAACAGCTTAGGTATCGCAGATAGCCCGAGGCTGAGTACTCTGCTAAGTCGAGAAGGAGTATGACGACAGTATATAGAGAGGAGTGAGAAAGAATAAAGAAGAGAAAGAAAACGATAGATCCTTTACCCTTCCTTTCCTTTCTTCTCGCCACTCCCGAGGGTCCACTTCTCTCATCTCTCCCTCTTGATCGTTTCCTCTATACTTGGTCGATTTTTCTTCTTCTTCTTCCTCTTCTTCTTCTTTGTACCTATATGCTCTTCGCTCTGCCATGCTCAACCCGGGTTCTCCAGTCTTTTTAACCGCGGGGACGCGCGCTAACATGGCCGCGTACCTCGCCTCACGTGGACCCAAACAATGGCGGATATACAAGAGCAGACCCATGTCTTTGACCAGCAAAAGAAAAAGAACATCGCTGGACCCCATCGTGCCTGTTGTTTCGATAAACTAGGGCCTCCACGCATTCACCCCAGGAGCCTTAACTCTTTTATATGTGTAGACGAAGAAGGAAGGCAACTAATCCATATTTATCCTTTGTTTCTTTCCTGAAATTATACTTTTATTAAATTATGTACAGACGTGTGTATCAAGATGTCAAAGGCAATTTTCCTCTTAAAAATTCATTATTAAGAGTATAGAGCTGAAACCGTACAGTGATGATAATCGTAAAATTGTCTGTATTGTAGCAATTACAGAATTTGAAAAAAGATTTAAAAAATTGTAAACACAGGCTAATCCTCATTTATCCTGTTTTTTTCCTACAATGATATATAGTTATTAAATAACATATAGATGAGTGTATCGAGATGTCAAAGGCAATTTTCCTCTTAAAAATTCATTATTAAGAGAATGGAGCTGAAACCGTACAGTGATGACAATCGTAAAATTGTCTGTATTGTAGCAATTACAGAATTAGAAAAAAGAATTAAAAAATTGTAAACACAGGCTAATCCCTATTTATCCTGTTTTTTCCTACAATGGTATATAGTTATTAAATAACATATAGATGAGTGTATCGAGATGTCAAAGGCAATTTTCCTCTTAAAAATTCATTATTAACAGAATAGAGCTGAAACCGTACAGTGATGACAATCGTAAAATTGTCTGTACTGTAGCAATTACAGAATTAGAAAAAAGATTTTAAAAGTTGTAAACACAGGCTAATCCCTATTTATCCAGTTTTTTCCTACAATGATATATAGTTATTAAATAACATATAGATGAGTGTATGGAGATGTCAAAGGCAATTTTCCTCTTAAAAATTCATTATTAAGAAAATGGAGCTGAAACCGTACAGTGATGACAATCGTAAAATTGTCTGTATTGTAGCAATTACAGAATTAGAAAAAATATTTTAAAAATTGTAAACACAGGCTAATCCCTATTTATCCCGTTTTTTCCTACAATGATATATAGTTATTAAATAACATATAGATGAGTGTATCGAGATGTCAAAGGCAATTTTCCTCTTAAAAATTCATTATTAAGAGAATGGAGCTGAAACCGTACAGTGATGACAATCGTAAAATTGTCTGTATTGTAGCAATTACAGAATTTGAAAAAAGATTTAAAAAATTGTAAACACAGGCTAATCCCTATTTATCCTGTTTTTTCCTACAATGATATATAGTTATTAAATAACATATAGATGAGTGTATCGAGATGTCAAAGGCAATTTTCCTCTTAAAAATTCATTATTAAAAGAATGGAGCTGAAACCGTACAGTGATAACAATCGTAAAATTGTCTGTATTGTAGCAATTACAGAATTAGAAAAAAGATTTAAAAAATTGTAAACACAGGCTAATCCCTATTTATCCTGATTTTTCCTACAATGATATATAGTTATTAAATAACATATAGATGAGTGTATCGAGATGGCAAAGGCAATTTTCCTCTTAAAAATTTATTATTAAGAGAATGCAGCTGAAACCGTACAGTGATGACAATCGTAAAATTGTCTGTATTGTAGCAATTACAGAATTTGAAAAAAGATTTTAAAAATTGTAAACACAGGCTAATCCCTATTTATCCTGTTTTTTCCTACAATGATATATAGTTATTAAATAACATATAGATGAGTGTATCGAGAAGTCAAAGGCAATTTTCCTCTTAAAAATTTATTATTAAGAGAATGCAGCTGAAACCGTACAGTGATGACAATCGTAAAATTATCTCTATTGTAGCAATTACAGAATTAGAAAAAAGATTTAAAAAATTGTAAACACTGGCTAATCCCTATTTATCCAGTTTTTTCCTACAATGATATATAGTTATTAAATAACATATAGATGAGTGTATGGAGATGTCAAAGGCAATTTTCCTCTTAAAAATTCATTATTAAGAGAATGGAGCTGAAACCGTACAGTGATGACAATCGTAAAATTGTCTGTATTGTAGCCATTACAGAATTTGAAAAAAGATTTAAAAAATTGTAAACACAGGCTAATCCCTATTTATCCTGTTTTTTCCTACAATGATATATAGTTATTAAATAACATATAGATGAGTGTATCGAGATGTCAAAGGCAATTTTCCTCTTAAAAATTTATTATTAAGAGAATGCAGCTGAAACCGTACAGTGATGACAATCGTAAAATTGTCTGTATTGTAGCAATTACAGAATTAGAAAAAAGATTTAAAAAATTGTAAACACAGGCTAATCCCTATTTATCCTGTTTTTTTTCCTACAATGATATATAGTTATTAAATAACATATAGATGAGTGTATCGAGATGTCAAAGGCAATTTTCCGCTTAAAAATTCATTATTAAGAGAATGGAGCTGAAATCGTACCATGATGACAATCGTAAAATTGTCTGAGTTGGAGCAATGACAGAATTTTAAAAAGATTTTAAAATTTTGTTTTTTTTTTCCTAAAATTATATATAGTTATTAAATTATATATTTTATCAAGATTTCAAAGACAATGTTCCTCTAAAAAATACATTATTAAGTGAATAGAGCAACTGTACACTGATGACATTCCTAAAATTGTCTGAGTTGTAGCAATAACAAAATTTGAAAAAAGATGAAAAAAATAGTAAACCCAATGTAAAAAAAGTTTTCTCTTAAAAATTCATTATTAAGAGAATAGAGCAGAAACCGAACAGTGATGAAAATCCTAAAATCGTTTGATTTGTAGCAACGACAGAATTTGAAAAAAAAAGATTAAAAAATGTTAAACTCAATTTACAAAATAATCATTAACATTCTGTTAAACATTGTGAGCAAAATTAACCATAGCGAGTAAATAAGAGCGTAAGAAATATAATGTTTTTTTTTTCGTTAGCTAAGCAGGCATTTTTAATCGTATATCATTAATATAAATTTCCAGGAGAGTTGAGTGCGTGCGAAAGTGTGAGCACTTGGCATGAATTAATTTTCACGAGCGTGTTAAGATAGTGATTAGAGATAAATGTCGTCTAATCATCGTCACGGGAAATCGCATGCACTAAGCATGTACCAGATGCACAGCACTTGTAAATACCGATGTATGTATACATATATTTACACATATGTATACGGTTCGTCAGGAGTCACTGAGATTGTCACGTAAAGATGTAATTCCCAGTGAGGAGGATAACGATGCATTTACCGTGTCTATCGTTTATCCGGTTAGAAGCTCCGGGCGAATAATCATGGGCACATCCACGATAGTGAGCAGCGTTTTCACGATAAGATCAGTCGCGTCGACGTACAGTCGTCGATGTTACACACACAGACAGCGAAACCGAGGAGAGAGACCGTGCGCACGACACGCGAGTCAAACAATTGTGCCCGATGCATTTGTATCGTAAGAGATATACAGGCGCCCTTAAACGCTACTTGCGTGACTCTCATTTAATTTACACGTGCGGTAATCAAGAATATTCAAGAGGGAGAGAAATACAGATAGTAAATGGTAATAAATAGAATTAACGCAATGATTTATAAATAAAATTCTGATTCACCGCAGAACATTATTTAGACTTTAAACACTATATATATCTAGTATGCAGCTCCTATTTTTATTTTTTTTTATTTTTTAATTAATTATAACAAATATATTTTGTTATTATTTCTACAAAATATGTTATGATTATATATATATGTTATGATATGTTATTAATTCTGAGTAATTTTTGTAGAAAAATTACTCAGAATTGCTGTATTTGTTAGAGTATTCGACTTCAGATGGTAATAATTTTTTGCTAATTTCGTCAATTAATTAAATCATGTAGAATTATATTTGAGTATATATGAAATTACATTTTATTGGATATAATATGAATAGTTGCTTTCAACAGTTTTTTTTTACATAACGGTTCAAATGACAAATTCTCGGTCGTGGTATGAATTATATGAAAATTGAAACTGATTATATTAACTTTTTTCTTTAATCGTATGAACAAGTACATTATTCATTGAATATTATTGCATTTCACGCGGAAAGAATAAATTCTGGTGAATGGAGAACGAGAAGGTGTCGAAAGAGCGTATTTGCTGTCATAACAAATACATTTGTATAATTTTTGCCAATTTCATCAAGTAATTAAGTCATCTAGAATTACACTTGAGTATATATGAAATTACATTTTATTGGCATAGTTGTTTTCAGCAATTTGGTTTTTTTTTAAATATCGATTCAAGTGACAAATTTTTGGTCGTGATATGAATACCAAGTACAAACTGATTATATTAAGTTTTTTTAAAAACCGTATGAAAAAGTACATTATTCATTGATTATTATTGCATTTCACGCGGAACGAATAAATTCTGGTAAATGGAGAACGAGAAGGTGTCGAAAGAGCGTATTTGTGTAATTTTTGCCAATTTCATCAAGTAATTAAGTCATCTACAATTATACTTGAGTATATATGAAATTACATTTTATTGGCATAACTGTTTTCAACAATTTGGTTTTTTTTTTTAAATACCGATTTAAGTGACAAATTTTCGGTCGTGATATGAATACCAAGTACAAACTGATTATATTATCTTTTTTTTAAAACCGTATGAAAAAGTACATTATTCATTGATTATTATTGCATTTCACGCGGAACGAATGAATTCTCGTGAATGGAGAACGAGAGGGAGTGGAAAGAGCGTATTTGCGGTACGCTATTAATCCCACGTCGTGGATTTGCTTGGTCTTCTCGGTGCTTTTTGCATTCGCGTTTCCCCCGCGTGCTAAGAGTGGTGGCGGTCGGCCAGGATGCACTTGCGCTACAGTCTCGACGCTGTATGTAGGTATATTCACTGTTTGAGTGCATACTATGGTAGTGTATGCGGTCGCGAGGCGGCGGCCTGCGGTTTGTGATTTATCTCGCACCGCTTCTCTCTCACGCAACCACGATAACTCACCGGCCCTTAATTTCTATTTTTCACCTTCCTCCTGCTCCCGCTGCTGTTCCTCCACCTTCTTCTTCATCCTCTTCTTCTTCTTCTTCTCCTTCTTCTTTTTCCCTAGAAAGAGACAAAGTTTGTTCATTGTATTTCTTCACTCTCCATCTTCTGACTTCTGTTTTTATTGCACGTCTGAAATATATGCACGTAGAATTAAAAAATTTATTTAACTCATTGGTAAGCCACAAGAAATCGATTGATAATCCGTTTAACTCCGAAAAAAACGAATTGCAATCTTTCAATTGTACTATTCGTCTTTTCTTTTACTTGTTCTTTATTTACTGTTATCAGAAAAAGTGTTTGACATTTTTTTGTTAATTAATCAATATAATTAATTATAACCAATTATTCATTGTGCAAAAAAATATTATATAATTGTAGTTTTACAATAAATTATAATATTGCGATTACACCAAGTTTTTTTTTTCATTCATTGTATTCCTTCACTCTCCATCTTCTGACTTCTGTTTTTATTGCTCGTCTGAAATATATACACCGAGAATTGAAAAATTGATTTAACTCATTGGTAAGCCACAAGAAATCAATTGATACTCTGATTAACTCTAAAAAACGAATTGCAATCTTTCAATTGTACTATTCATATTTTCTTTTACTTGTTTAATATTTATTGCTATTACGAAATGTGTTTAACATTTTTTTGTTGATTAAATGATATGATTAATTATAAACAATTATTAATTGCGTCAAAAATATTATGTAATTGCAGTTTTACAATAAATTATAATATTGCGATTACACCAAGTTCTTTTTTTGCATATAATTTTAATTGTATGTATGTATCTTTATTGATTCCCCTAAGGGTTACAAGTTTTTTTACAAGGATATATATAATTTTAGTTGTAATATATAATAAATAATTATTACATTCAAGTACACTACGTCATATTGTCATGAAAAATATCGTGAAGTTGTAAATATGTCAGAGCCTTGTCAACTGTATTTTATGAAGAAATTACAAAGTCAATAAGAAGGATAATTAAATTGAGGATAAATGTATGTGAGCATCGACACCCCGCAGAGGAATCAACCAAAGCTGAATCAGTGTTGATCTCCCGTGTCGATTTTATAACTTATGTTTGCTGTCGGGCTCAACTAGTTCGCGCGCCAAGGTGAGCAATTTTCTCTTGGTACAAAATGATGCTTCAACGAATAATTGATTAATACTGGTGGAGCTTCAGAAGCTCCGTGAAAGCTAGAAAGTTACACTTGAATGCCGAGGTTGATTTAAAAAAAAATCATATCCCGTCAAATTATTTTCTTGACACAAATTTAAAAAAAACAGTAAAAAATTGTATTCATTTTTCAATCGTTGAAAAAATAAATACGATTATTTCCGACGAAATTTCAAAGTGGGAAAAAATATCAGAATAAAGGGAAAACATTTCTCTGTCGCGAGAAAAAACAGTAAAAAATGGCATTCTTTTTTCGATCGATACAAAAAATAAATACGATTATTTTCAACAAAATTTCAGAGTGGGTAAAAATGTCAGTAAAAAAGGTTAACAAAATTTCATTCATTGTTCAATTGTTATAAACAATAAAAACGATTATTTTTGACGAAATTTCAGAGTGGGGAAAATGTCACAAAAAAGGTTAAAAAAAAAGGGGCATTCATTTTTCAATTGTTACAAAAAATAAATACGATTATTACCCACGAAATTTCAGAGTGGGGAAAAATATCAGAAAAAAGGGTTTTCCCCTTTTTTCTTGTTGAAAATGACGAGGCGATGACGGTGCAACACTGTCGGGGATTTAAGAAAAATGGATAACGAGAGCGGCGCGTAAGAGCGAAAAAGGGGCGAAGTATATTAATGCAATCTTTTTTTTTTTTGGTAGAACGCGAACGTTTACCGGGGGCCATTATCGATTATGATAGACGCTCGTCACGATCGATCCAAGGGTGAGGCACGCAGCGTGCGCCACGTTATAATTTCACTTGGAGAACCTTAGCAGCACCTCTGAGCCGCGGGTCGTGGCTCTCACCTGCCGCCCAGTTGGCTTCTCCCTTCTCGGTTCAGGCGTACCAGCCAACTTCGTGCTCTCCGTAGTCAACGATTTTTCTACGGTTTCACAACCATCGTGCTGCTCGCTCTCATTAGCCACAGCAAAATCGTACACTAGAAAGCATATAATAGCACAGGTTAACGTATATAACGAGACTTCAGTCACGTGGCCGCAGTTTGATCTCACCAGACGAGGGTCAAGCGAATCGTATTAACGAGTTTAATAATTCTCGACGTCCCACTGCGGCATGAGATATCAGAGCTTGATGGAATGATAATCGATCTGCATTCGCAAAAATCACCACTTATTTAGTTTTATTTATTTATTTATTTATTCTTCAGTGAACGTAACAAGTCCATTGAAAATAATAAGAATTCATATAAAAATAAAATAAAATAATAATATTATAAGAAAATAATAACATTGCATATTAAACATTATCACAATTTACAAATTACATATTAATACCAACTATTATATGACAATCTTAAAATTAAACAAAAATTTTATACTAAAAAGTATAAGACAGAACGCTGAAATTACGATCGGTAAAACGTTTCAGATTTTATGGTATTTTGAAATTTTCCAAAAATTCCTGTTATTGCATTAACTTTGACAAAAATTTATCTACAGAGGATAAACTGATCGAATCTTGTGAAGTTCGGTAGAAAAGTTTGGATTTTATAGCAAAAGTTGAATTTTTGTTTATTATTTCTTGACGATGAAAATTTCGCGTGAATTCAATTGCTTTTAAATATTATTTTGAATAATGTGACTTTTGTAGTTTCTGATTTATAAATTCACAAATCCGGTCAGAAGATCGATCACTTATTTATTTTTTTCAAATTAAGCTACGAATCATATTTATACGTATCAATATAGTTTCGGACTAGTTCAAATCATTAGATTTATTGAAGCTTGAAAAATTTAGTGGGCATCCAAAAAATTGCTGCCACTTTCAGTTTTTTCGCTGCACCAACTTTTAAAATGTGTAAATAAAAATGCGACACCCAACATATCATATTTTTCAAAATGGCGTTTAAAGGCTTTACTCATTACGAAGAAAATAAATAAAAACCAGTGCACTAGCCCGAATTTAAAAAATAGTATATTACACTACAAGGGCAGAAAGTTAAAATTCCTGCACTGCGTGATATGGTGCCCGAGGCGAAGCCGAGGGCATCATATCTCGCAGTGCAGGGCTTTCACACTTCTGCCCGCGTGGTGTATACTGTTTTTCTTCATAGCCGGTCGAAAGTACGGTGATGAATTGTATTTTTATAATCAATATAAAAATGTACGTTTTAGCATGTATTGATGTCTGCCCCGACATTTGCGGCACGGGTGAAGCGAGTGCTACTGGTCGGGGGGGGGGGGGGGGGGGGGGGGGTCAGGCATTAAATACATCGACAAAAAGAAGTATAATCACACATTTTCAAAAGAAATCATTTTACGTCGATAGAGAACTTTTATGTTCTTCTTGCTATTTTTTATAAGTCTCGTAGACTAGTGTATATCTGTCAGCAGATTTTTTGGTAACGTTTCTGTTTGTACTATTAATTGCGTTTCGGCATCGAAATCTTTGATAACCTCTTCCTCATCCGTGGTTTCGTCAAATGAATCCATTTCGTTCATTTGTGATTTTTTTTATTAATCTTTAGTCAATATTACTTAGTATATTATATTAACTAACAGCCAAATACACAAATTAAATCCGAGCGAGTTTTGAGGTTATATGATTTTGGCTGGCGGCAGCAACGAGTCTCATATATTGAGTAACGGTGCGCGCGAGTAAGTTTTTGCTCCCGCTGTTACAGAGGGCGCGCGTGTAGTTCTATCAATGCTTAAAGTTAGACTTTCTGCTTTACAATCGATGCAGGAGGAACGTACTTTCAACCAAGGTATGAAGAAAAATTATTATCATCTTGATGAAAATCTTCCATATTTGCGATAAAACCTTAATTTGGAGAACGCGCTTGTATGGTGAGAAAAAAACGAAACTTCAATATGTGGATCTTCCGATAGGAGTCCACATTAGAGGTAGTTAATGGAATAGGGCACTTTCCTTGCTCCTCTTCCATTCTCTTTGGGTTTCCGATAGAGGGTGGAGCTTCTAGTTTCGAAGGGTGTGGCGGCGAGCTGCAGACCACTAAAGAATCGTGTCTCGGGCATCCCCAGCTGAGGGTAGTTAGAGCTCGAGCAGGAAATATATGCCCCACACGTTCACACACGCCCAACGTATGGAGAGAACTATGGCTATATAGATAGAATGAGTAGAGAGGTTGAAAATGATTTAGGCTCTCCCTTGAAGTTCCTGCGGAGCATTCTGAGTGGATGATGAGCGAATGTTTAGGATCGAATGGTAGACCATATGAGAGCGAGGTGAGAAAAAATTCAGAGGGGTTTGAACGCTACAGATAAAGATCATATATATATGTCTAATGATGAATGTACCACAGTAGTACGATATGGTAGAATCCACACGTTCAGACTGCTCTTTCGAAAGGGAGGAAAAGATATTCGCAGTTGGAGGGTTGGGCTTTCAATATGAGCCAGCTGACACATCACACGAAGATGATCTCTCTCTGCTTCGACCGCAATTCGCTCTGGTGTTGCTGCGCTAGCGATCGAGCTTTTCGATATCTCGATGAAAAAAGAAAATGAGCCACTGTGGTGTCAAGTCACGCCCGACGTGTGTAGCTCGATCATCGCCGGAAGGACGAGGTTCGCAGGAAGCCCTATGGAAAAAGAAAATAGAGGTGAAAAAAAAAACAAATAAAAAAGGAGAGCGATAAAACGATAGCTGCCACAGTAAGATAGAAAATATATTCTGGCAATGCTCAACTGTGAATATGTGGCCTCTTGCAGAACGCACGCAGCTACAAAAGGTGCGTACTTTTCAATAGAATCACTGGATAAACGTAAAAATTTATAGTTGATGATAGGGAATCATTTGTTATGACTATTTGGTATGACACATCTTTAAGTTTCATTTTATGGACACAACGGCTTTTATGATATAAGGTAAATGTCCCCATTCCCGTACCCTATAAGGCCAACCAGACAACTGTATGGCTTTTTTCGTTGCGACGAATTTAAATTTGGAGATTTTTTTTGCACCATTGTAAAATTCAGTTAATTTTCTTTCTAAAAATGGTTTATTCAATCGATTCCGCCAATTATTCCGCCAGATAGAGGCTGATTAATTCATACTTATTAGTGTCCCCTCTGCCGACACAGCTGTGCCCAATCCCGACCAGCGATGACCCCATTTTCGACCACTAGGGAAACGGAGATTCCGAAGAGTAATAAAGTTTAAAAAAAATAAATAAACATGATCTGGGATTGTACTATTAATATTTTTATTGCATAATTATAAAAAACTTCGTTTTTCGGAACTTATGTTACATTTCCGTCTCCACATACACTTTTTTTTTGCGATGCTGTAAAAATTGAGATATTTCAAAATTTTGATCAGTGAGGGAAAAAAGTCCAAGTCCTTTGCAGCGATCCTGTAAGAATTGAATTATATCAATCTTTTTTATCACCGAGAAAGTAAACCTTGTAATAAAGACATTTTTTTGACTGCCTAAATAACGTTTACGGTAATGGGGGCAGCCAGGCATTTCGTTGTGCCTAACTTCGACCACCGTAAAAAAAATGAAAAATAAATTATTTATAACTTTTTTTTTTGCTGGATCAGTAATTGAACTCATAATCTATCGTTTGCACTAAAAATTATTCGATTTTTACAAATTCCGGATGCAGTACGGACTATTGAAGCGGTCAACGCAACTTAACCTCACTGTTAAGAATACGCTCGGTTCGCGACAAGCGTTTGGAAATACGAACAAAACTTGGATTGTATTATTGTACTTACTCTTTACGTTGCAATACTCTCACATATAGGGTCCTCGGAATATTGTACTATGCTTAATTGTTGTTATTTTTGCGTAGCACTCGCGTAAATAATTATTTCCGTCGAAGTGGTCGGCAGAGGGAGCATGGACGGGAATGGGGACATTTACCTTACCCGTGCGCGAAGAGCGATTTCGTGCACTTCGCACACTGGTAGCATAAAATTTTGTTCGGAACTCGTGCGAGAAACTTTTTCTCAGGTCGTGAGATTGCAGCACTCGCCGAAGGCAAACTCACACTCGTTGAGAAAAAGTTTCGTCGCACTCGTATCGAAAACTACTATTTTATTTTAATTAGGGGAAAATATGAGGTGCAAATTCAATAAACACTGGGAGAAAAGATATTCATTTTCAAGATGGCGTCCCTGGTAAAAGTAAATGATAGAAAACGATTTTTAAAAAATCCTATCGTTTCAAATACGGACTTTGTTTTGCGAATTTACGAAGTACTATCATCAATTTACGATCGTAATCCTATACGCTTCTTCAACATCTTATAATATTATTATAATTTTTGCATTTAATTTAATAGTAAAAATATACGACCGTAGGAGTAATATTAATAATATTACATTTTTCATTTAAAAAAAGTTTTATCCGTGACGAAACGTAAATTCAACATAAAATATTATAAATCATACATACCGATAATGTATCTATCGTATTAAACCCCTTAGAAAACACAAACTATTGGGAAATAACATGTAGCAACACGACATCTGGTGGATTTCTTTTAACTACTTTATCCCAGTCTTCATAACCTATTATTTTATTTAAAAAAACAATTTATCATCAATATAAATCGATATTCATAAGTGGATAAACATTTTTTGTAATGATATCCGTTGAAATAATTAAAACTCTTACAAATGAAGAGTGCAAAGTCTTGACCGACTGAGATAACGCGTCCATTTTAGCTTGGTGTTGATTCCCAATAGGAAACTAATAACGATTCAATTTGTATAAATTGCTCAAAGTTCGAATAGATAGAGATGATAACATACGATTAAATCCCATTAAAATTCCATCGATCTGCATCAGTCTCTATAATTTATTTTTACCAGGGCTAATATGCACAAATTAGCACGAACTGAATATGCGCACGTTCTTCCTCAAAATAAAAACTTCCGGCGCTGCCTAAAAGATGCATTAAAACGTTGAATCCTAGTTGTGGATTCCCTCTGCGCGGAAGAATGAAGCACGCGTTACAAACACGAGATTCAATAAAGAAAAGCTTCTTAGGGCGGGGGCCAATCGTGAGTTGATCCTTCCATTATTCCTACCGCGTAACGCGCGTGTCTTGCCAGCGGGATGACATACTAGGTTATACAGAGGGAAAACTTGTGTACGAGGGGCCGGGTGTTCGCAAGAAGAATAAGAAGACGAAACGAGTCCTCCGGGAATCAGCTAATAACGCTACAGCACCTTGCACTTCCTAGCTAGGAAACGTTCTCCGACACATATACAAAAAAAGGAATAAGAAAAAGAAGGAAGAAGAAGAAGACAGTGAGAATGAAAAGGTTTTACCGCGTGCAGAAGTCGCGCGTGAACATGGGCCACCCGCCCACGTCGACCTTTGTCGTTCGAGCCGAGTTGCTCCCCGCACTTTGTCGACTTTCCTTGTCTCTTTCTTTCTCGTGTAGAAATACACCGTCTTTCTCCGGGCACAATGCAGAAGTCACTTATGTTTGTTGTAGTTCGCACGTGTTTACGCCCGTTGCATCGTTTTTCTATGCGGTTATGTCGTGCGCAATTCTCTCTGACTGTTTGCCTTGCCGACTCTCGGGTAAGCGATACAATTGTTGGATGTCTAAGCAGGAGAGAAGCTAAACAGTTCGAGGAACACTTGTGTTTCTTTCTATCCAACGTATTTTTAGTACATGAACGGTCAAGACTAGCCAGAGGGCAGCAATAGCAACATCGTAGTGTTGTGTGGTTGAAGCACAAACGGCGGAGGGCACGCTTACACAATAGTTCAACAGCGCCACTGCGGGATCCCGGCGAAACCTATAGCGTCAAAGCAAAAGATTTGCTCTTTGGACAGCCGGACATTCGTCAATGGATAGTGTTGGAGACGCGATGTTGTTTGTTCGGTAAGGTAAATAAGTAAACTCGAAGACTGTGAATAACAGAACCACGATGTGGTTCCTTTGGACGCGTGTCCGAAGTCTTCACAATGTTTTCCGCATATGCGTATTTCGTCCGAAAGTATATAAACACCGACACAGCACGACATCGTAATTTTATTCTGATACACTGAATGAAAAGTCTGTGTGTAGCTACGCGGGATTCTGTTGTTAATTACTATAACTTGCATACCGCGGTGACACAATAGCTTTATCAAAGTTGTTCCTATACACGTAGAAGCTTTCACAATGTGTAATGTAATCTTTCCGATTTTGCTTTCGTACCATGCTCATTATTCCTATATTAATGATTCCAACCGAAATTTGACTTGTACATATACGTATGACAGTATTCCCTTTTTATATAGGAACAATTAGTAAATTTTTCGTGCTATTTTCAATATGATACTGGAATTAATTATTGAAGGATTTTCTATGCGTTCCCTTAAATGTATTTAAGGGAAGGAAGGGGAAATGTATTTAATATGCTTTGCAAGTAAGTGTATAAAAAATGTGAACATTTTTAAAGACGCCATCATATTTTGTAATTTAATTTTGTTTCTCTGTTGTGTTGAAACTGCAACACGCTAGCCGAAGTAGGATAAGCCAGAGTTGTAACTTATCATATGACAACTCGGCCAAAAATACAAATATCGGGCAGCATCACGCCATGTCTTCGATGTCCCACGGAAGACACTTTTAGGCGAAAAGTCTGCTCTTTATATGCACCGCGGTAGATCTTTTCGTTTACGAGAAAAGTCGTGGTTATTCGCCATCTAGCGGCTGAAAACTCACTAAATGTTCTCTGGGTTTGTTTACCATATAAATATGACATGTCAATGTTTCTTATGGTGTATAGTAATTACAATATTTCTTATATACTCTAGATTCACAGTTCAACTTATTTGTGCTGTTGCTAGATGGCGAATTCGTGTACCGATTCTCGTAAATGGAAGTGACTACGGAGGCGCATATAAGCGGGGAGGTTTCATGCCGATTCGTCCTGTGGCATTATACCGCAGGGCAATATATCGATTTTTTCTCGCTCTCTTCGGGTCATTATAAAATAGTAACGACCCAGCGCTTTTGAAGAAAAGAAAGACTTTTAAAAAACCTCAAACAACAAACGTATGCTGTTAGGAAAATTTTATATATGTAGTGGATGAATAAATTCGCGACGTCATCATTAACCATGTCCTTATTTGCGAATCTAAAAAATCCCTACATGTTGATAATCCCAAAGCAGTATAGGAAATTAATACTGGTAGACGGTAATAAGTCCCATGTAAATGAAGAATACTCGAATGTTCTCAGCTTTCAAAAAGATACAGATACAACGGATTACTATACTGTTAAGGAATAAATCATTGTTGTAATCAAAGAAATTTGGGACGATTACTATACGTATCGTAAGCTGCAAGTTGTTTATATGAGCTTTTACAATGGAGCCCATGTGTCACCGCCGTACCATATCTTCTGCGAGTGGCAGCTATATTCGCGGATCCATTTCTCCCCGTGTACTCGTCCAGGTAGCAATTTTTGCGTTGTTACGGAAAAGTTACACGAATGGGACACATATGTCCGCCAGAATGTTGCCTGTAAGATATTCTATATCCGAAAGTTAACTTTAGGATGTTTATATACAATTATACAACTTTGAATATATTAAAACGGTTGGCCGACATAACACCGACTTAAACCCAGCAGACCCGGTCAAACCACCAAACCACCATAGAATCACGGTCGCTTCCACTATGGCGGTTTTGTGCAAAAAGTTCACTTAGAATTTTGACAAAACCACCACGTAAACCACCACTCCGAGATTTAAACGAATCTTGGAATGATGGTTTACGTGGTCGTTTTGGCAAAATTCTAAGTGAACTTTTTGTACAAAACCACCATGGTGATTTCGACGGTGGTTTGATCAATGACCGGATCTGCTAGAGAACCAACAATAACGAAGTAAGAAAACATTGAAAAGGAGAGCCGGAAATCAAAGCGTCTACCACCTATGTTTACTCAGCTTAGTTTACGTCAAAGAGGCATTTATACGCCAAATCCTAAACCAGCAACGTTTTCATGAAATATCGGTCGAAGGTTCATCTCGACCCGAGCAAATACAAATCCAATTTTGCTATCTATAATATTGTTGTGCCCAGAATTACTTCCATAAATATTTAAAAATAATTCTATTTCTCATGATTGAGAAATATGTCTGCGGCTCACAGAAACAAATAGCTAATTCAGCAATTTTTTGCTACTGCAGTTAGCAACTGCAATGCCAAAATCAGTCTTCATTCGAGCGTCAAGATGACCAGTCGGTCTCGGGTCAGACTCGCCCTCAAGTAATATAATCGAGCAGAGCTCGATATTGCAATAGACTTAATTGTTACTTGTTTAAATAAATCTTTCTTAACTTTACGTAATTTACTTAAGTCTAACTCCTTATTGGCAAACGATCCCAATAAATAAAAATATATGTTAAATCAATCCCCCACGGAGTATAACAATACTGCATTTAATATAAATTGTTTACTACCAAAATAATTTATTAAGTAAACGTTGAAGAGGTGTGATTAGAAATATTGAAGTGTGAGTGAAAATAAAAGAAAGTCGATGTTATTGAAGGATTTGTGATGCCAGGCAAGCGAGCCATGCGTGGTGCGAAGAGAAGGACGTCGTGCTCGATGGAAGCACAATGAGATCGTCCATCCAAAAGCGGACAGACGAGGCGCAGAGGAAGAGTAGAGAACGCGAGAGGACCAGCAACGAGGGATCTTCCAGCGGCAGCAGCAGCAGCACCTGGCAGGCATCGCGTCTCTTCTTCGACTTGTTCTTTTATTCCATCCGTCCGCGTGCTGTCTCTTCTTCATTCCCCCTCTTCTCGAATGCTTCTTCTTATACAACCGCAGGGGGCTCTGCGGCAGCTCTTACAAATCGGAGATACAAATTATCGTGGGCGAACGCGTCGGTTGTCCTGAAGTCAGAAAAAAACACGTCGTCCCAAGCGCAAAAGCGTTAAAGTGGGGAGAGACGCGTGGTCGCTGCCCTCTGTACGGAAAAACCGCAAATCACTTATCCTTTTTCCACAACTGTTGTTCCTCTTAACTCTCACTTGTGTGTACGTTTGGTTTGTCCTCAAAGCTTAACGTTTCCCAACTCGACGAGCAAAGCGTCGCCGAACGCATCGGGGGTCGCGTTTTCTCAAGTTGCTTCGCGCGCATGACATGATCTTTGATGGTTTCGCTGTCATGTTGATGCTGTTTGTTGACGAGATCCAATGGTCATAATGTTGGCGCGTTTGTCGCTCAGGGTTTGCTGCAAGAAATTCACAAATGGTTTGAAACTAACGAGCCGCCCTTCTTCTGCCACGGCAACTATCGGCGAGAGGTGATCCGCAAACGTTTCACGAATATAGAGAGAAGTCGAATCAACGGTTACAGCGAATCATCATCCAAGAAAACACTCATCTTACAGTTATTGGCATAGTCGCGTCACTCTCTGCCCAATGCTCATCGTATATAGAACATTTCTTGGCCTCGAAGTGGAGAATCACTGGATGGCTTTGAGTCAAGCTCGTCTTCGGCTTCTTCGCGATGCAACCAAAGAATGTAGCGAGGTAGTTATCGATGTGAAACTTGGAGCACACTGCATGAAGCCTCACGTGTAAAGGGGAATCATTAAATACCGGTTCTATAAAAGAGCGTTAACGAATCACAAAGATAATAACACTGCAGTATATTATACCACCTATGGTTCTTGTATATACGTTTGGGGAGTTACTTAGAAACGAATTTTGGAAACTCGACGGTTTTAAGATAATAAATAATCGAGATATAGGATAATACTTTGGGGGTCTTTCGGACCGATCGTTAATCTTTCGTCGTGGCGTATTATAACGGTGTGATGATAATACGTGTCCAAGGTTTAACATACAAAAAGAGATTGGCACCTTTTTTCTATAAGAGTACCAGCTATTTGCATCCCTTAAATTTTATATTTAAAAATATATATACGAAAATAAGTTATTTGCATATAATTACTTATAATGCTACAACTTATTTAGTAATAAGCGAATAAATTGATAGACGATAGTTAATAGATAACATTTTTTAATCTATTAATTTCCTATAAGAGTACAAGCTATTTGCATACCTTAAATTTTACATTTAACAAATATATATACCAAAATAATTTATTCCCATCTTATTACTTATAACTGCTACAACTTATTTTGTAACATGCGAATAAATTGATAAACGAATGATCATAATTAATTTATTTGTTATTCATATTTTCTATCTATTAATTTCCTATAAGAGTACAAACTATTCGCATCCCCTTAATTATATATTTAAAAAATATATTCACCAAAATGAGTTATTTGTATTTTATTACTTATAATTACTATAATTTATATTGTAATACACGAATAAATTGATAAACGAATGATCATAATTAATTTATTTGCAATTCATATTTGTATTTATTAAATTAGCACCATTAGAGAAACGTGCTAATCTCCGCCTTCTTTCTTAGTTCGGACGGCCAATCGCTGCCTCTCTTACTCGGTATTGCCGATAGATAATAATTCAGAGCACCCACGTGAAGAACAGGATACGGTACATTGCATATAGGATATGCTACTATGGTATAAAGTAGCAGAGGTATTAGAGAAAAGAGATAATAATTAATCGCGCGGCGCGTTTTCTGCCATGGAAGCGATCGTGGAGAACGTGCTCGATAACTGTGGCTGCTGTTTGGCTCTTATACGAGGCACGTACGTGCTCGAGTGAAAGAGAAAGAGAGACAAAGACTCGACAACTCTCGCCGGAGGACATAATTTACCGGGGGTATAGCGTCGGTTGTGCTTGAAAAAAAGGAGCGGGTAGCGACAGCATTAGTAGCTAAGTGGGACCCTACGTTATCGTATACCTCTCTGAAATCGTGCGAGGTTTAACGTTTTGCTGCCGCCTTATTCTCTATTCACTCTCTCTCTCACTCTCAAATGAAAAGTTCAAGAAGAGGAAGAAGAGAGATAAAGAAGAGGCAAAGTGAATTTAAAGTAAAGAGAGCTGAGAAGAGATATTCAAAGCAGTGAGAGAGTGTGTGAGTTTGTGTGTGTACGGTAAAGCAAAGAAAAGAGAGATGCGGACACCGTGTTGTGTTCCAAAGCGATCATTATCTCTCAGTTTCTGCTGACTGTGGCACCCGCCCGCACGCTGCGAAACACACCAACAAGAAAGAGAAACAGACCGCGGGGGATTACGATCTCTGCTCCATACATCTAAGCGCGAGAGCGATAGATATATGTGTACGCATTCACCGTGTCGCATAATATATACAATAATACGAACCATACAAACGTAACGAGATCGTGGATGCTCTCCTGGCTCCTGGTTATCCTCTGTGGCAAACTCTCTCGCCATTTTTAATTCCTATCCGTGTGAGCATCACAGTAGACACACGCGACTCTCGAACGGATTAGAGCACAGCGCCCTCTTCTTATCATTCTTTCTCTGTTTTGGTTAGCAGCAGCGTCGATAGGTGGCGACGATATCTGCATTTAAACAATGAAAAGCATGTAAGAGGAAAATTTGAGCTTAATGGAAACAACGAACTCCCAAAGCTCAACCTGTATATTTTTCTATCTCAATAAAAAAAAAAATTTTAAGTGAAAAGCATATCTCATGATGTGCATTAAAATTTGATATCGGTAAAATGTATTTTCATATAAGACGTATAGTATTTCCTCGGTGAAATTAATAGAAACCTAATGAGATTTCCTACATTGTAAATATTATTTATTAGGTGCTGATGGCCACTCATAATTAATGCTTCCTCGAAAAAGAGGAGGCTGGTACATTTGTGACATTTTTTTTACTACATTTTCGGGAATTCCGAGGAGCAAAAGTGGCAGAAAAATGTGAAATTTTTTTTTATCCTGTTACTCCTGATTATCCTGTGTATCAGATTCTCTCACTCCTTTTTTGATTCCAATCCGTGTAATAGTAAACAGCGCCCTCTTCTTGTCATCTTTTCTCCATTTTGTTTAGCAGCGGCATCGATAGGTGACGACAATATCAGCAAAGCATTTAAACAATGAAAAGCATATCTTATGATGTGCATTACAATTTGATGTCGACAAAGTGTATTTTCATAAAAGACGTGTATTATTACCTCGGTTAAGTTAATAAATACCTAGTGAATATCTAAATTGTAAATATTAATTATTAGGTGCTGACGTTCTCTCATAATTATTCATTAATCGAATTCTGATAAAAATCAATTATTCCTCGAAAAAGACGAGGCAGGTGCATTTGTGAGTGTTTTTTAACGAAATCTTCGGGGATTCCGAGGAGTAGAAGCGGCAGAAAAAAATGTGAAAAGAGGAGGAATAAGGAGTCGCATTATTATCATAAACAGAGGCCTGCGTATGGACATACAACGTTCTCAAGAATATCGTATGACGACGGTTTAAGTATGGTGCGAGCTTAAGAACATAAAGGCAAAGAGAATAAATAAAATAAAAAGAGAAGCCGAAGAAGGCGGCGCTGCAACCTCTTCGGGTTCTGGCAGTGACATTTTCGTTAATGCCTCAGTCCGTTCAATTAATTAAGGCCAAAATGGTGGTCGGGCCCGGAAGGGAGTCCCAAGAGTTCGGGTTGTTCACTCACACACGTTATTTTTATCATAATGTAAGTGTGCCACTCGAATATACCACACAACCGGTCCACCATTTTATCTACTTTGGATTCCAGTCGAGTTGTTATTGGAGAAAGAGAGAGAGAGAGAGAAAGAGAGTCAGAGTGGGTGTAAAGCTTCTATCTCTCTTTCTCTCTACATTATATACACGAAGGGAAACCAGGCGACTCGCGGAGTCCGCTCGTAAAGCAGATAAAGTCGCCGCCTACCAAAGGATCGACCGAAACCGGCAGCAAGGAACAGCAGCACCAGCAGCAGCAGCAGCAGCTGCGGTGCGGCACACCAGCAACGCACCGTCTCTCAGGACACACCGCGCCACGATATTAGGTATGGCGCCGAAAAGTAGTGGGGCAGGAAAGTATAAATTTCACGTTGAGATTAGATCGCGGCGCGCGGGCTATGGAACTCTGCTCTCCGTTCCTCTAAGGCCCTCGACTCTCGAGTTTCAACCGAGCAACTGTGAAAATCGTTAAACGCCTCCTAACCTTCGTGAGTACGTTTTTTTGTGTTTGCTTCATAGAGGACGTTTTGTTTTCATGAAATTTTTTTTTTTTTCAGATGTTCTTATGAGGTTATGCAGAATGGTCCAAAACATCGAGAAAAGTGGATTAGATAAAATGTCCGGGTGTATGTGTGGATTCCGACTTCCGGTCGGAAAATCCAACCGAAATTTTTTTCTTTAAGATATCGAATTTTGACCTCCACTATCGTTCTCAAGTCGCATATTCCACCACGGAAAATACCGGTTACAAGCCTTTTTACCATGATTTAAAAAAAAGTTACTTTTTTGCGTTTCTGATTCCAGAATTCACAAACCTGACTTTCGGTCGGAAAGTCCGAACAAAATTTTTTTTTTCAGAACGATATCGAATTTTGGCGTTCACTATCGTTCTGATGTCGCATATTCTACCACGGAAAATACCGGTTAAAAGACTTTGTACCATTATTTAAAAAAAACGTGACTTTTTTCCGTTTCTGATTTCAGAATTCAGAGATCCAACTTCCGGCCGGAAAATCCAATCTACAATTTTTTTTCTTTAAGATATCGAATTTTCGCCTTCACTGTCGTTCTCAAGTCGCATATTCTACCGCGGAAAATATCGGTTACAAGCCTTTTTACCATGATTTTAAAAAAAGTGCATTTTTCCGTTTCGGATTCCAGAATTCACAGATCCGACTTCCGGTTGAAAAATCCATCCAACATTTTTTTTTTCATTAAGATATCGAATTTTGGCCTTCACTATCGTTCTGAAAAATATTTTATAAGTGAAAAACTTATTTTCAATAACAATCTTGTTTAGGTATATGTTTATTTGCCATCTCTGTCTAAATTATCTGCCAAAACCTGTTTTGATTTTTTTTAACCGTACGACCGGGTAAATGAATTCCAACAGTATTGATTAACGCTTATTTTTTTTTTGTTTTTTTATTACGACTTTAATTGTTCAAGTTTTACATTTATTTGCAACTGGGTGGAATTTAAGTGGAAAAAGATATATTTTTTCGGCTAATTGACGAAAGAGCAACATTTTTACGAGCAGCCTGAAACACCGTGGGATTAAATTATGTATGCTGTTTATGGTTTTTCATCGCAGGTATAAGAAACCGCGATATCGCTCGGCGAGGACGTAGAAGTCAACGATTTTATTATACGAAGCACTTTTGCCATCTCTTTCTTTCTTGGATGATTTAAATTTCCGAAAAATCGAGGACGGGACCGCCCGGCGATCGAGTACGCCATATTTGTCTGGGTATATATATATAATGTTTAGCACAGCAAGTCTCTTGTGTTATAAGCTACACTTTTCGTTCATCTCGGTATATCACGATCCAATGTGATATCGTTAAATTCCATAGCGGGATGGAATGCGAAAGTAGCGTGTCAATAATTAAGTCGAAGAAAGGACCTCTCATGGTGTTGTACGCCATTTTTGGATGCCACCAAAACAGAAATTTCGTCGACTCGTGCCTTTTTGAATTTTAAACCTTTGCAGGCAATTATCATCAATTAATTGTTCCATTTAAACAATATAATGGATGAGAATCTCGACCAGTACCTTCGAAACAAATGAGAAAAATGTAAAACTAAAAAATACCATCATTCACCGTAAAAAAATAATTACTCCAAACTATAAATATATTTTGCAAAATAATTAAAACAATTTATTTTTTAAAAATCTTTCAATATTTCTAAACAATTTTTTTTTACATTTATCAGAGAATATTATAGCAACTAACGACTAAGTTAATCACAAAAAAAATACTGTCATTCACCATAAAAAATAATAACTCCAAACTATAAATATTTTTCGCAAAATAATTACAATTTTTTAAAATATTTTCATTGCTTGACAACAATTTTTTTGCACATTTATCAGAAACTATTATAGTAACCAACGACTCAATTAAATAAATATTATATGAATATTAATTAATCACTCTTACGATTAATTAAATATTTCTTTCAATCAACAAAATATTTTCTACACCTAACTGCAAACACTAATATTCAAATGATCTTCGCTCTTATCGCTGGAGCAATTTTTCCATAAATATCCCCATTTCTTGATAATCTCAAAACAGTTCTGTAAATTTTGTTGATTGCCCCGAGGCGTCAACGGCAACGCTGACAATCATCGTAATTTCGATCCCGTACGTGTCCATATAGCGAATAGTATAGAAGATAATGAGAAGTGAGGACACGACTATATATATATATTCTTTACAGCGCAGAACTGTAATATAAAGTACAAGCTGTTGTCGGTGTGGAGAACATGAGATGTGCAATCGACCGCGTAATAACTCGCTCGACGCCATCGTCATTCTCGTCCTCGTGAAACGATCTTCTCCTCTGCCTTAAACCCTTTATAAACCGTTTATCCTTATGCACAAACGCTAAAGAGCCACAGAGTTTATTATCGGGAAGCGATCGATTGAAGAACAAAAAAAAAATGAAAATGAGCTAAAATAAGTTTCCAAACGATCTTACATAATTACGTAAAATATTGTCCCGATGAATTATAATATTTTCAAGTGGTTGATCGATTTTATTTTATTTTCTTTTTCCCGTATACAAAGGGCCCGCGAGGATCTAGCGATCCAATGGCCCCCTCGGCGCTACACCTGTAATTTCTCACGAAATACACTCTAGCACGAATTTAATAATGTAATTATCCTTCACGCGCCGTGTATCTCGGTCGACTCCAAATCTCACTATTAGCAAGCAATATTTTTAAGGCAATTTTGGCCCTTGAACGTCGTATATTCTTACTCACTCTTATGCGTCATTATATACCAAACTGTATTAAAGGATCTTTTAACGTGGGATATAGTTGCAATCGTCAATATTTATATCATGGTGATGAAGGTAATCGATCAACATTTTTTTCCCACCGAAAATATATACTTTATACTTTTTATACACATTCGCTAAAAAGTTAACAAAATGTTTCTTGTATGTTAATATATAGTAAACATTTTTTAAAATTTTGTTACATATTTTTTTAACTAAATTTATATTTAAAAAATATATACTTTTATACACATTCGCTAAAAAGTGAATAAAAGTGTCTTGTATCTAAATATGCAGCAAAAACTTTAGAAAATTTTATTGCATGATTTTTTAAGCACTTATATTTTTTAAATATATACTTTTATACATATTCGCTAAATAGTAACCAAAGTGTACAAAATGTCTCTTATATTTGAATATACAGCAAAAACTTTACCATAATTTTTTAATCAATTTTTTTCTTACCCGACTATAGCAATTTTCTGATTTTATTTTGGCGCCAATATATTTTAATTCTATTTTGTTTTTTATTAAATCCATAGCGTTAAGGGTGAGAACGAACATTATCTTCAGCTCCTATAATGTATGAGATGAAGGAAGAGAATGAAATTTTACCACAATATTTTAACCAAATATATATTTTTTTTAAAATATATTTTCTTACACGCCTTTATAAATTCTCTAATTTTATTTTGTCGCTAATAAATTTTTCTTTTTTCTAATTCTATTTTATTTACTATTAAATCCACAGCATTAAGGGTGAGAACGAAAATTATCTTGAGCTCCTATAATGTATGAGATGACGGAAGGGAATGAAATTTTGACCAAATATATATTTTAAAAAAAATCGAATATACAGCAAAATCTTTACAAAATTTGCCATAATTTTCCAACCAATTTGTTTTCTTACGCGACTTTATAAATTCTCTGATTTTATTTTGGCGCCAAATTTTTTTTCTTTTTTCTAATTCTATTTTGTTTTTTTTATTGAATCCACAGCGTTAAGCGTGAGAACGAACATTATCTTGAGCTCCTATAATGTATGAGATGAAGGAAGGAAATGAATTTTTGACCAAATATATATTTTTTTTTAAATCGAATATACAGCAAAATCTTTACAAATTTTTCCATAATTTTTCAACCAATTTGTTTTCTTACGCGACTTTATAAATTCTCTGATTTTATTTTGGCGCCAAAATTTTTTTCTTTTTTCTAATTCTATTTTGTTTTTTTTATTGAATCCACAGCGTTAAGGGTGAGACCGAACATTATCTTGAGCTCCCCTAATGTATGGGATGAAGGAAGAGAATGGAGTGAACGGAAAGAAAAAATTATCGTATAGGTGTACCAGCCCACGAGAGCAGCACTCAATTGAGATAATGGAATGACTTGATCGTTCTCCACCGACACAGCCAAAGAGCAACGAGCAACAAGACGGTTAAAGGCGCGACCAAGACGTGGCAACGAGGACCCACAAGGGAGAGAGTCTTCCACACTGACTGTCTATATGCGAGCCAGCAATAAGGTAACTCGGTGTTTGCTGCTGGTCAGTGTGGAATATATATGGGCGGACAGAGGATGCACGAAGCGCGCGAACGATGATCCAAGTATCGTGTCTCAGCGTTTTATGCCTCCCGGCGTCAGCATCACATCCAGTCGACGATCGATCTGCCCGTTCGATCGAACGATACATCCTTCTGTGTGGACAGAGTCATGCCATCATCGATAAAGCAATAATATTCATATTTATCGCTCCTACAGTGATACGCGATCGAGCACCGATCATTTTGTATTATACATCTTCAATGATAGGTTCCAATCTCGCTTTCTCCAATCGTCTGAATATCCTCAATTTTCCAGTTGATAAATCCAATTTATAGCTCAATCATCCATCTCCTGCAATTGGAAGTCATCTCAAGATTCAATAAAGAGAATTTTGCTCATCATTTGCCGATTTTAACTCCAGCAGTAACGATTTTTTTAATTGTTTCTTTTTTCGAGAAACCATTCTTCAATTGAAAAAAAAACTATTGTTTTTATTTAGAAAAACAATTTAGCTAATAAACTAAATGATATCCATAAAAAGATTATGTAGCCGTTTTTGAGAAATCATTTTTTTTTTAAATAAATTTTTGTTGTTTCTATTCTGGCGATTTATCCCAGAAGATAATAAAATTCCGCGTTATTAATATTATATCCAATTATACTAGGGACTGAAAAATCTATATGATCTGTTCTTTAGATCTGATAATTTATTTAACACGTCACTATTATCCGCAATGATGAACAAATTGGATCTCGTTCTATTGAATCGTATGAATATCTCACATTTTCTACTTGACAAAGCTAAATTATATCTCAATTCGTTGGCCCGCATCGGCTCTTTAGACGTTTCTCAAACGAGACGTTATTATTATTCAGGACATGAGGCAGCAGGCCCTTTTGAATCATTTCACGAGAAACTCAAATTGAGTGAGACCGACACTTTTCTCTGCTCTCACACAATAGTCAACAAAAGGCGAGTCAGAAGTGAAAAAAATATATATATAAGAAAAAAAAAAGAAAAAAAATGAAAAATGAAAGAGCGAAGCATCGGAGGAACCTAAAGAAGGAGTAAAATAATAATAGAGTCTGTGCTCGCTGGACGAAGTAGTAGAAGAGAGGAGAAAAGAGAAGAAGAAGACGAAGAAGAAGAAGAACAACACGAAGAACAAGAACAAGAGTCACAATCAGAGGGAGTGGAGGTCCCAGTGGGGAGGTTCTCTCCTTCATCTCTTTCTCCCTTTCTCTGTGAGTGTTACGATGAGGCTTTTGAAAAAAAGAAAAAAAAAGGACAACGTGGCGATGGCGGACGGCCCAACGATCTAACCCGTCTTAACTACATAACTACATCTTCCTTCTACGTCTCCCCTCTTCCCCCTTCTCCCACCTTAAGGATCTCTTTCTCTCCTCCTTTTCTTCGCCACCCTTCGTCCTTCTTTCTTCGTTCTATCTCCCTTCGCCTCATAGTTAATCTCTGTATTCCCATTCCCTTTTAGCGTTCGGCTTTCTTTCTCGCTTAACGTCGAAGAAGCTCGCGAGCGGCAAAGCATCGAAAAGCTGTGCGAGACGTAGCGACTAAGCGCGGCTTCGTAAAAAAGGCGGCCCTAAAAGAACTTCATATTTTTTATGCTCTGACAGCGACTTGGGTGGTCCAAAATGGCCGCCAATGATATAATATAGTGCTCTCGGCGGCTCACGGCTGTTGCTGCTGCTTCTGTGGTTCTCTTTCTCTCTCTTTCACATTCTCTACTCTCGTAACGCCCGACAAACGCGTCCCCGGCACATACCTACAACTCTTCTTCTATCAATGTGTGCAGCAAACTGTATAGTGTATAATATAAGCTACAAACACTTACACACGTAAAGGTGTACTACGTGTTCATAATAACCTCGTCGATTCTACGTACAGTATCATCTCTTGCGAATCAAGTCATTATTATTAACGTTAGCGATTTAAAAAAATAATATTCCAGTTTTTTTCCTTCTCATTTAATAGCAATCAAGTGAACTGTCATTTTTTTTTCAAGTAGAACATTGTATCAAATGTGGTTAATACTCCGGGGAAATGATGTAGGTATCATTGAAAATGTGGAAATTAATTTTTATTTGCATTCATTGTTTTTTATTTCTTTTAATCAACAATTAAACCATACGTTTGCTTAGCTCATCCACAAAGTATTATGTTTTTTTTTAAATTGGATTACATACCTTACATCAACACTACAAAGTCTACATTATTTATTTCTAATTACAATACAAAGCTCTCTCTCTTTTTCTTAAGTATGTTATTCAATTTTGGCTTCCTCATAGAGGAAGCTTTGTAAAAAGCTAAAAATAATGAGGAAGCAATGTGCAAGGTTCTACTTTGCATCCTTTTTTAAAATAGATAAATAAACGTGTTGTGAATTCGCTTTTTCTATTTCGTTATTCCGTTATTTCGTTATTATTAGAGCGTTTTCGAAAGTAAATGTGATAACGTATATTATTAAAAATAATTCAACATTCCACAAAATCACAAATTTCATACCGTTTGTCACTAAATTATACATGTATAATGGCTGAATATTGTTTCATTTATATACAAAATTTGAGCTCGTTATTTCAAGTTTTGCAAAAGTAACAATAGAACGATAATGTCCATTTTTTGAAAAATTCAAAATTCCATAAAATCTGTACCACTTTACCGACTCGAGCCAAATTCAATACCAAACAGCATTGAGTGCACCTACTCTTGTAACCAACTATTTAGCAAAATAGACTAAATTTTACGAAAGTTAGAGCGACCACATCCTTTTTTCAGAAAATTCGAAATGGCATAAAATCGAAATTTTCGCACAGATTTTGTCGAAAATTGCTACAGTTGAAGAGGGTCTGCTGCTACACTAGTGTGCCAAATTTGAGCGCGACATACAAAACCGTTCTTGAGGTATCGGCGTTCGAATTTTCGGAGTTGTATACCTACACACACACACACACACACACACACACACACACACACACATACACATACATACATACGGACATTTTTTCTAGATCACTTTTCTGGACGTTTTGGACAATTCTAAGTGTCTTGACATAAAAAACTCGAAATTTTTTTTTTTCATGAAAACAAAGCTTCCTCTATGAGGAAGTAAAAGATTTATTTTTAGTAATTACATATTTTCTATTGTTGTAAACATTTTTCTATTTTTATGTAAAAGGTAAAAGCTTATGACTATGTTATGAGAGTTGAAACTGTATATATTGTATGGGACTTACACAATGTACAGAGTCTACACATATATATATGTACACAAACAAGTGCGGGAAGAAGCAAAGTACTCGCAACCCTCGCTCGCATAAAGTAACTCGAGCTTTAACGTTCATTATTTTTGCTCTTTTGCCATCTCTGCTCCTCTCTGTGCAGTACATACTGTGCATCAGATTTCATATATATATATATGAAACTTCTTGAGCGAGGCTTCATCCGCGGCCACATTGGATTATATCGCCATAGAGTACTTAACTATATATCATCCACTATATACATACTAGTTATATATACGTACGGATCTTTGCGTACGCCCATAATAATATGCGTGTATGTATTATAATGATAATTTACGGTGTCCCGTGCACTAACTGTCACCGGTACTTGCAGTTCCCATTTATTGTAGCTGGACCTGCATATTGTGTATAACAAGAGCATCAACCACTTTGACCGTGATTTTCAAATTAATTCAAATATATTTAGATTACAAATCGTCCATATGAGGCAGTCCAGTCCAATGCAAATCCATTTTTTTTTCAATTATACTAAAAGAAATCTCTTAGAAATTTTTCTGATATTGATACATTTTTTTAACGAATTTATGTTAAATTATGTTAAATTTTACACAAAAATGCTTATTTTTATAATAAATAATTTCTATATATACCACGAAAAAAATGAGAAAAAAAAATTATTTCCTACACTTGCCAAAAAAAAAAAGAAAATGGAAAATAATTATATCTTCTTCTGTAATTTTAGATTAAATAATTATCTTCTATTTGTATGTTTGTAGATTCAAGACGTTTATTTTTATGATCAATTATCTCTGTATACACCACGAAAAAAATTGAGAAAAATAAAAAAATTATTTGCAATACTTAGCAAAAAAAAAAAAAGGAAAACGGAAAATAATTACATTTTCTTCTGTAAGTTTAAATTAAAAGAGGAGAGCAAAAAAGTTGTAAAATTGCGACCATGAAAATTCAAACAAATTCAATTTTCCTATTTATATGTTTCCAGATTCCAACAACACGAAGTGATAATCCAGAGTTGGTGTTAGTGACGTCGACGGATCTACCTTGGGCGACACGCTAATTGCCTACCACGACGACACTTTCCACTGATGCATAAAGTTGCGCTTAGGCTCAGCAGCAGTAGCACAATTCACTTTGTAACCCTTTACTTGGTGACTTGGGACTACTATTACTATATATCGCGTATCCCGTGCACAGTTGATATATCGTTAACAGAAAGCACGACGTATTAATCTAGGATTACCATCTGTTACAGAGATACCTGAAATATACGCTCTAGGGTGTAACTACCATCACAATCCTATCAGTGAATCAAGTACCTGACTGCAGAAAATTGAGGATCTCGGTGCCAATGCTTTATAACGATATAACTAACCACAAAGGTCAATATAATAAGTATATAAGAAGTTCCAGTAGTCTTATTAGCTATCAAAGATTTATTAATTTGCATAATAAATCGAACATCATAGAAAATAAAATGACCGGCTGTTTTAATTAATAATTAAGATCGAACGCTATAATGTAAAATTTAAAGCTGACATAAAAATTGTATTCAGCGGACATAATCAAATTGACAAATTGATAAAAAGAAATGGAATTTTTAGTTGAATAATTCAAACGCGATAATTTTTTCGATAGATTATTGACTTTTATTGTTCAAATCAATAAGTATAGAAAGTGGAAATGACTTTTAAAAAATGTAAAAAGGAATTGGAATTTTTAGTTGAATAATTCCCAAATTTCACAAACAAACGCGATAGTTTATTCGATGAATTTTAGAGTTTTATTGTTCAAATCAATAAGTATAGAAAGTGGAAGTGACAAAAAAAATGTAGAAAAGAATTGGAATTTAGAATAATTCGAAAAGCCGATTTGGCTCGCTACGGAGAAGCTTTTTGGGAAAAGAATGAATGTAAAAGTGTTCGGTTTTACGCATACGGAAGGAAGGATTCGTTTTGGAGGAGGAACGCGGACGCGTAACGAATCGACGCGCTCTAGTCGAAAATAACATAGGTATATATTTTGCGTACTATTGCGTTTAGTTACGCGCAGCAGTGTTCCATAGGCCGATGAAGAATGCGATCCCTTTTCAAGACTGGTAGGTATATATATTCAGTGTCTATCTATGGTTGCACCTTGAGGCCGAAGCTATAGGTGTGCCTAATTATCCCGAGGAGCAATTTTGTGAAAGCGAACGGCATTTTTGTTGGGACTATGTGTGCGGCTACGAAAACTTACAAACCCACAACAATGCCAGAAACATCTTAAATATTGTGACGTTTGGGCGTTAGTCGCGGTCCGTGAATTCGCTCGAAAAGTGCTCGAAAATAGTTGGAGGGAAAAGCAGAACGAAACGGAAAAGTAGGTATTTTAGTTCATCCGAAAAATGTCTTATATATGTATACCGATCCAGTCGAAACGGCTTAAAAACCCAAGACCAGCGGTGAAACGGTAATTTACTCGTTTCCATAAATGAATATTTAAACGGAATTGAAGATGGGAAAGAAATAAAAAAACACGACTATGGGGAAGCCAATTGTGGAAATAACTCGGAGACCTATTATTTCGTCTGGTTTGTAATTTACACTAATGGACTTCTATGCTGATTATAACGAGAACCGAGAAGAGAGAGAATAAACTGGAAACCGAAACGCGCGAGTTTTCCAAGGCCAAATTATTAAGTAAATTAATATGCACTTAATTATTCTCGAATTTTTACTAATGTCTTCGACAACAATGGCTTCTTCCGGTCTTTCCAATCCTTTTCACGATTATACTCACATAATAAGAACAATGAGATCAACCTAAATTAATAGTATACTAAAATGCAACTATTCTTTTAAAAATTCAAATACAATTTATTTATCAATTAATATCTGGATAAATACATAAAAGAAAAATAACATTTCTATAAATCAATAAAGCAATTTTAGTAGGCGAAATCATAAAACCTCTACAGACACTACAAAAATGCGTTATAAAAATAATATACAACAAACGGCGAATGCACCCGAACGGACAATTATTCGAAGAAACAAAAATCCTAAATGTGCGGCAGGAATACTGCAGTGCAGTTCTAATATTCTTCATAAAAAACAGACTATATAAAATCCAACCTGGAACGAAAAACCTCCGATCGGATATGGATTACAAAACGACATTGCCGAAGAGATCAACAACGACTGGAAGAAGATGCTTCGAATACGCAGCCCCGAAGTATGTAAAGAGTGAAACTATGCAACTGTGATAATAATAAATATAAAGACATTATAGACAGTTATGTGAAATTAGCTGGACGAGAGGCAGCAGAACTTATTTTAACCTAAACAAGAACATTCGCGACTACACAAAGTGAAATAAACATTTAAAAAAATAAAAAAATAAATAAAATAAAATATTTCTAGAGACTTACACACAAAGAACAAACACACACAAAACTGGGAATAAAACTACACCCGGATAAACATGAACACAACTAAACAAGCAACATACATATACTCACACACAAGCGTAATGCGCTTATCGTGGGCTACTATAAATAAAGTAGTTGAAGTGCCTCCGCTGCAGGATCAACAAGGGGCAATAGGTTAAGGATATATTAATATTAATGTATGTATTAATATATCAATAAACAAAACTAAATCTCAAATTAACGGTAAAAATACAAGTTTTTAATTTACAACAAGGGTAAAATAATGACAGTTTTTAAATTATATTAATGGGCTTCAATCTAAATCAATATTATGCTAAAATGCAAATGCAACCATGATGAAAATGCAAATACACTGCGTAAATGAAAGGAAACATTTCTTCAAATCAATAGACTAATTGTAGGAAAAATTTACGGCAAAAAATGCAAGTTTTTATAATTAGAGTAAAATAATAACAGTTTGCAATTTATATAAATATAATCGGGCTTCAATCTAAATTAATACTATGCTAAAATGCATATGGAACGATTCTTAAAATTCTACAAATCAATAGACCAATTGTAGACAAAAATGACGGCAGAAAAAATGCAAGTTTTTAATTTACAACAAGAGTAAAATAATAAAGATGAGAGCTTGCGCAAGTAACAGCAATACGGTATATTGAGAAACTAAATGGCAAAAGTAACGTTGAAATTACGAGAAATCGTGGAGGGTTGAGGAACAAAAGTGCTCCAATTACGGCTGCGCAATATAACCCGAGAAAGATAAATAATTTTTTTCCTCACTTTCCAAGGATGCAAGGGGGGACAGAGAAACATAAAAAAAAAATTAAAAAAACAAGATGAAGAAAGGAACGAACTAGAGTTTCGCGGTTCGACGATTCCCAGAGCTACCATTTGCGGCAGTTTTGTTAATTTCCTCTCGCGCGCGTCGTTGGCAAACCCAACGTTTCGTTTCGTCTTTTACGAGCGTTTCGCTAAAGTCATCGTTCGCTTAGGTGTGTATAACGTACTATATAATACACTCGGTACACGAGAAACTCGCATTTATCCAGCACGTCCGGTGTGTAACCTGGAACTCTGTGAAAATCCGTGGAGCCACTGGAGAATTGTTTCGACCAATTCCAAGATTCTCGGAGATTCGTTCCGTCTGTCTCACCGGAAGAACGAAAAGCCGCACAAAATATAATTGACACAGTCGTCTAGAACAAAAAAAGAAACGAATATTAAGAATCGAAAGGTGGAGCACTGGAATATCATCCCGATTGGTCTCAAAGATGGCCGTCAAGCCTACGCCCACCAAGGATGATGATACTCTAGCCCCCGTAACATCCCATATGTTCTACACCATGAGACATTTTTTTCTTCTTTTTCTTCTCAACGCCGATCCCGTGACATATTAATTTATGGAGGTGGAATTAGGAGCCTGCGGTCATGGCGCAACCAAGAGAATATCCAACCGAGACTACGAGATGCCCAATAGCCTTTTTTTAGACACTTTTTATGTCCAGAACAAAAAAAGTTGTGCTCAATATACTTATTATTACTGTGGTAATTAATTAAATTAATATTATTATTAAGATACTTATGATTACCACAGTGATAATAACGCGGAAATAAATATTATTTATTATTTATTATTATTATACAGTAATAATAATTGTCTCCGATAATGATTATTGTGTCAATTGCGCCAAATCGAATTCATTATAGTTATTAGTGGTTATTTTATTAATCACTAGTTAATTAAAAATGTGTTATTTAAAAACCGTTTGTTTTTTATTTCTATTGAAACACTGAAAATATGTTGATTTTAATCAGAACATTGTAATGAGTACTACTAATATTAATTAATAGCGAGCGACTGAGTTAATAAGATTGCGGGAAAATCGAATATCGAGCTGAAATGCGGTAAAAACATTGTGAAGAAATAATTATAACAATTTGAATATTAGAGAATAGACTTAGATATAATTAGTTAATAAGTTAAAATGTAACGGCGAAATAATATTATATTAAATTACGGATGTAAAAATATGTGGACAATACAATTAATAGTACTCATTAATATTAATAAAAGTTAGTGAATGAGTACTATTAATCGCTTCAAATTCCTTAAATTTCTTTTAGAAAATAACATTGCTGTAATGATTGATCTTGAAAACAGTTTCAATATTTAGGTGGAATTGAAACTACAAAAACCATATATAATCTATCGAATATATCGAAAATTATTCAATGGCTTAAAACAAATGCTGAAAGAGTTTTTAGAGAAATTGAACTTTTCCCATAGATTGCAATCTTTGATCTCATTTTTTATTATAGAATGAATCTCGAAACTATTGTTGTTATTCATGAATATTATAATTTAATATTATTATATATTATACATTTTGTTATCTTTCCTTTTAAATTTCATTATGAATCTTTATATTCATTATTTTATCATTATCATCATCATGTTATACTTTTTTTTTCTTAAAGGCGTTGATCGTCAAAATGCGTTGAGCGGTTACACACGGGCAGATTGTTGCCTACCGTAAAAATGTACAATGTATATATACACACTCTTATGTTCCAATAAACCTCATATCATATCATATCTTTACCATGAGTGATTGTCGAAGAAATTTGTCATGTACGATGCAAACGTTGATGTAACGTTAATGAGGCCATTGGATCTTTGCTCTTGATGCACCAAAATTTCTGTAACGATCGTCGGGTGCCAGAGCATGAACAGGCTACTCATCAGCGTTAATACATCCGCGGGAGATAAGAGAACATTTTCGACACCCGGTTTTCGCGCTCGGTTGAGCGAAAGAGATATACCGCAATGAATATCCCGTAAGCACAAGTGAGACGATACGAGAACGAGGTATCTTCTTATATCTTGTTCGTGCACGCGGCATGCTTTCGGTATAATTTTGCCATTATCCCCACGCCGCGAGTGCTCTTCAGTATGGATTGCTAGCAGCAAAAGCGGCGGCGGCATCGGTGGCGGCACCATCAACGTACGGCACAAGAGCGCCAAGAGGTTCTTCGATGATGCGACTAACACTAGGGCATCACCGGACATGGGGCAAAAGACAAAGAGGAGATTAAAGAAGACGCGAGAGCGATCATAATGGTTTCGATATGATGATCGTTCTCCTTGTTGTTGTTGTTAATATTATTATTATTACTCGGTTCAATCCAAGCGCTAGAGAAATTCGCTCCGCTTATTCCTTAAGGTAGTCCGTGTGCCTCGTATTCATTTCGCATAAGTTCGAGAAAAATTAGAGAGAATTGCATACACATTAAAGTTACTGAAAAAAGATTAATTTTCCGTAATAATAATTCTAAAATGTTATTAAGTTGATGAAAAAAAAATTGTTCAACAATTTTTCCGAAAACCCACATTTCTCTGAATACGCATGAATTTTTCCAGATTTTTGAATTCACTTAGAATTTTTTTCTTTTTTATATGGAAAAATATGCGAAAAATACGAAATTCAAAGTGAATTAAGCAATCTGAAAAAATTCATGCGTGTTCAGAAAAATGAATGAATCAATTTTATTTAGAAAAATGTGGGTTTCCGGGAGATTTGTTAAACTATTTTTTTTTAATCAATTTTTCAATAACATTTTTAAATTATTATTATGCAAAATTAATCTTTTCAGTACCTTTAATGCACATAAATTTTTTCAAATCAAGTTTTTAAAAAATGGTGCATATTTGAAAAAATCAGAAGCGAAACTTTTTAAAAAATGTGCACCATATTTTAGAAATTGATGTAAAAAAAATCCCTGCGTACAATCACGCCTAGTAATATGTACTTTAAAAAAAATTACAATTCAATAATTGCATAATAAAGTTCTGTAAACGAATTTTTCATCTCGCATATTATTTACCCACAAAAAATCGTCAAAATTAACTAACTTAATTACCTAATATTATTTGAAATAATATTTATTACTCGGTTCAATACAAGCGCTAGAGAAAGTCGTGCCGGTTGTTTTTGTAACGCTTTGCGTTTAGGGAATATACTCCATACAATTGACGCCGCGCACTTGATCTTAACTATACGTATATGTGTTTTTCATTGCATCGAAACTCCATATGCGAACGGACATCAACAACGAGCAATCAGCCTTGACGCGCCATTACTCACGCCGTTTGCGTCTGCCACATGGCACGACGCGTCAATTTCTCATGGGCTTGCTTCCACCGCTCTTTCCCATTTTCCTCTCGACTTTCGCAACAAGAAAAATCGGTATCTGATGTTTCTTAAAGACGTTTCATTCGAAAAAATTGAAAATTTATTTCAAATGAAAAATCAAATTTTTTCCACTTTTCCAAGTTTTTACAACAAATGTTCTTTTTAATAATTTATTGTCTATTTTTCGATATTATTTCATTACAAAATAATGACGTTGATATTTATTTATTTTACATCGCAAATTATCATACAAAGTTGGTGTCGATTTTATATCGAAATACATCTGAATGCGAGTTGGCCATATTGTTGCCTTTTTATTCGTCCTGTAATTGGCCGGTGGTGTCGTCGTCAAACACACTGGACCAAGTTCATGCATTGAAATTTTTTGTTTATGTCTCAAATGTCAAAATTTATATAAAGCGACTCGTTTATATTAAAAAGTTGCTTGCTACTCCCTGGTAATAATAATCATAATATCATAATCTATCTGATATAAATGAAACGGCTTTCTACCATTTATACAATAATTTCATGCTGATTGACTCGTTTTTCTTCTCATCGTTTCACAACTGTACGAAGTTTATCTTAATGAATTTTGAATATAATAAATATTACTCCTACGATCGTATATCTTAATTATTAAATTTAATACAAAAATTATATTATTTATAACTTATAAATATGTAGATTTATGATAGTACTTCTTAAATTCGCGGACCAAAATCCGTATTCGGAACGATAGAATTTTTAAAAAATCGTTTTCTATCATTTATTTTTACCAGAGTCGATTTCCTCCTTTCTATCTATTTGGCTTGCGGGTCAACGAATATATATACAATCGTATGTTTGCACTATAGCCACAAGAATAACTGACGTTATCCGATATCGCAGAGGACATACGTCTCCCGGCTGTCGGACAATCGTTATGGAACGATCAAACTCCTCACCTCGAAGCTACCTCCTCGCAGAATGTTTATACACACACTCCTTGACTTCTCGTCAGGACACGGACGTTACTCGAGCTTCTCATCAAACGCATATATATACAACATACATATATATACAGCAAAAATCGACGGTCAGCTTAACGCTTTTTACAAAGGTCCATCCTTCAAGTCCGTAGACCGAGTTGTTGCTTTCTCACTAAGCACGTGATGCAGAGTGAGAGACAGACGGAACTGAGAAAAAGATTCATCATTTTATATACATATAGACACGTGGGGACTCAACACCTGTGTCCTGATGACGATGGTCATATATCGCGTGGATTCTCGACTTGTTCATTCTCCTTCTCTTTCTCCTCCTCCTCCTCCTCCTCGAGTTCTCGTCTATACCATATACCACATATACATACTCTTGTTGCTCATTCTACACGTTCCCTCAACACGCGCACACATATTCCTCGATCGATCATCGCGTTAGCGCTTCCTTCGTTTGTCAACGTATCTATTATTTATTCCCTTATGTGTGCACACGATTTACCTTGTCTGAGCCGAAACAGGTGAAGTCGAAGCGAAATTAAGTGGCGAGAATTATATCGTTTTTATTATGAAGTACAACCCACGTGTTTTCACTGTGGATATGTTTAAATTCTTCGGTACATGTTAATTTATGATGTTTGAAAATTTTCAAACATCATGAGTCGGAAGTTGTGTTACACTTGCGGTTTGTGGGAATAATATGTCACAATTGCACTGAATCATTGAATTAATCATACAAGGAGAAAATAGATACCCTAGTGGGTTCGACCATCGTGGTTTCAGGTTAAAATTACCGGAAAAAACCGCAAAAACCACCTCCGTGTTTTCTGCACTTTTCCGCACAGCAATTCACCGCATAACCACTTAGCTTTTTTTTGTAGCGATGTACATTTCGAAAAGTCTCGAAATTTCGTAATGTTTTGTAATTTGTATGAATAACGGTAGAAATCACGACTCGACGGAATTTTCAGTGCCATGGTAATTCGCAGAATCCGTCTTTCCACTGATAAACAACAGTAAAAATTACCCACGTCAGTACTTGAGCGGACGATAACGTACGATCGCTCGTACTTATACACAGAACGGCGAACACTAACTTGCGAGAAACGTTTCAGCTCGTTCGCCATCTATCGGGCTAACTTCGGGTGCACGTGCATGATGACCGGTTTAGCGTCGCTAGATGGCGACTTGAAACGTTTCTCGCAAGCGATTGTTCATTTTTTCGTCCATATAAACACGTAGCGATCGTAAGTTGCTGTGCTCTCATGTAACTGAAGGAGCACGTTTTGGAGATGTCCTAACTATTTGAAATCGAGTACCTAGCCATTTAGAAATGTGGAACGAGAAAAAACGACATTGTCTTCTCTTCAGAGTTTCAAATGTTACACATTTTATACAACTAAAAATTAAATATTGACGGTAACAGCATTTAATTGGCTTCACGGCAACGTGAAATCTGCCGTGATTTAAGCCGTGATTCGGGCCGTGATTTCTACCATTATTTATACAAATTACAAAATATTACGAAATTTCGAAAATTGGTGATCGAAATAGCCAAAACCACCAATACTAGATTTTAAAAACGCTCAGTGGTTTTGCGGTGAATTGCTGTGCGGAAAAGTCCAGAAGACACTAAGGTGGTTTTTGCGGTGACGGAACCCACTAGGGTATAGGAATTATAATTACATCAGCGTGGTAATAATTACTGCAATCTCTTATCGTATATCCAGAAAGAATGTTCGATATAATTTCTCTTTATACATGGATTTATGATGTAACATATTTAATTTACGATGCACGTGAAAAAGTAACAACAGTTTTTGGTGGTACGAGACAAGAGAACAAGTGTCGCAAATCGAAAGCGATGCGAAGAAGAGCAGCAGCTTTTCTATGATTTTCGTCATTGTAGCTCGTCTTCTCGGTGTGCCACGTTTTTATTACGTGACGATCGTGCCAAGCTTTTTTCCCAAGCAATATACCCCGTACGGGATGAGGCAAAGTGTGCGACCACATGTCGCTGCGCAGTGTCATATGAGACGAAAATCTCAAATATTGGATAAATGGAGGAAAGAAAGAAGAGCGAGAGAATTTACTTTGCTCCTTTTTTCTCTAGCTGTGGTTGGTGAGATCACAAGCGCCCCTTAATATCCACACGTTTTTCCGCACCGCGCGATTCACGCCATCACGAAAGAACCGAGGTGACAACACGTGCGCTAAACTGCTTGTAAAAGTTTCCGCAATGGCGGAACCTTCACCCGGCGTGACATTCGTCGTTATCGATAGAACGAAATATGATTTTTCCGTCTTTTATCACTGAAAATTGTCTATTATTTTGCCATATCGCTGTTAAGGTATAAATAAAATTCAGATTATGATAATTCTTTCACACAGAATATTGTTATGTCGACTTAAGAGGAATATTCTTGTATTTATCTCGCAGATGTTCCGAAATGGCAATGCTGCAGCGACTTTCGTAGATTTTTTTAGCCGCCCATTCTCTACTTTTGTGCGCTCCCGGAGTAGCTACAAATTTTACCAATTTTTTTTCGCTACTTTTTAAATTTATTTTTTAAATTATTGTTACACTTGCATTGTATATATTCACATTTATAACCGATTATGTGCTACCCTAGCATTATTGACAACCGTCGTTTCCAGCTGACTCACCCTAAAAACAACCGTCAAACATCCGGGTGGTTTTTTGCAAAAAATAAACCGGAATTCGGTCGTAACAACCGCGAAAACAACTGCCTTAACAATGTTTTTCGGTTGTTTTTTCGGTTTTCCATAGTAAACTAAGAAAAACGACCGCATGAAATTTTTGAGGGCAGTCGTTTAGAAGGTTGTTACGACCAACTTTCGGTTTTTTTTTCGCAAACACCACCCGGTCGTTTTCACGGTAAAACGGTAGTTGTTGATATTGCCAGGGTATATGTATAATAACTTATTGTGTAATTTAGTCCGACTTTTTTTTCTGCCGTCCAATGTACAATAAATAAATAAAATCAATAAATAAAATTTATCATCACAACTAAAGGGTTTATCAATTTTTTCAGGAATACCTTATAAATGATAAAATATCGGAATATTTTTAATTATGAAAGCCGTAACAAATTAAATAAATGGGGGACGTATGATAATCCACTACTTTTTGTTTTTTATTATTTTTTCTAAATTGTATTCTCTGCATAAGTTTCAGCGATGTTTTAGACCGACCAGAACGTGGGCACCGCTATGAAAATAAACGTAATGCTCGAGGAACGTGGTTAATATGTTGGTAAATAAGCGTGTAAGTTATATCAAGTTCTCCAGTACATTTACCGATACAACTACCGAACAACTATTATTACGACCCTACAGTCTGCGGTTGGACACTCTCGAGCAGACACCGCGTGAAAACCCCTGATTGTATTAACGACGTGACGATTACGAGAAGATTGCTTGTTACGAGTGTGCGACTCGTTCAATAAAACTCGTTTATTATATGTTGGACAGCGAGTAAATAGCACATTCGCGGTGTGTCTTTGCACATCTGTGGTCTCGTCGCGAATAGATTAATCAACGTATGAGTTATGAGAGAAGATCAATGAATCGTGATTATTAGCGATAATCGATCAAGACGTTTACATTTCCGGTTGAAGGTCTTTACGTGTCATTTCGATTTTCGAACTTCACGAGCTGAAATACATTTTTTGTTGATGCATGTGGAACTCGCCAAACTTTGCAAATATCGAAACGCTCTGGGTGAATGTTGTGCTGCCATCTGTTCGAACGAAAAACAATTTTGTAACGAAAAAAAAAAAACACTCGATCGGTCTTGAAGAGTTTGATAAAGTAACCACTCGTCGGCACAAACGGAATATACACAAAAAAAATGTTCTGAGCAATTCTGATTACCATGCTTGAGGTTGGTATGTCAACCTCAACCTTACCGACCGATGATAGTTATCGTCTAATGCGTGTGCAGTGAAAGGCGGTGAAATCTTCTCAGTCGGTAACAAAAATTGTAACCAATTTTCCAGAGGACGCCGAACGTTTTTGGATAAAAAAAAGTCTTACATCATTGGTCTCTTAATGATGTAAGACTTTTATATTTCCCAAAAAAGATCAAGTTTCCTACAATTCTTGTTCCGAATTGTTATTCACTATCTTTCTCACACTCATGGAGGTTTGGCTTTTCCTTAAGGTGATGTGCTACACCGATTGAGTCGCCATAAGTGTTAGAAAGAAAACGCCATTGCCGGTCGCAGTAGAGCGAGAGAGAACGTATAATAAAGTGTAGCACATCATCTTAAGATACATGTCGTCTGTCTCTCTCAGATCGTCATAAGTGCGAGTGAGATAGCTGAATCTTCCCGAAGTGTTATTCTTCGCCACGGTTGATTTTTCGAATAAAATACGAGAAGTACTGACTGCATGTCAGTACTTCTCGTATTTTGCCTGAAATATCAATTGTAACCAAGAACAACGCTTTACAGTTTTTATTACCGACCGAGCAGTAGCACATCATCTTAAGGTGATGTGTTACATATCGTCTGTCTCTCCCAGATCGCCATTAGTGCGAATGAGATAGCTAAATCTTTCCAAAGTGTTATTCTTCGCCACGAGAAGTATCACATCATCTTAATGCGAGGTGAAATATTCATGGGTGCGAGAAGGATAGCGAATATCTTTCGGAACAAAAATTCTCAGAAACTGGACATTTTTTAGGAAAAATGAAAGTTTTACAGCATACAGAATTAAGAGACCAATGTTGTAAGACTTTTCTTTTATCAAAAAATGTTCGGTGTCGTCTGAAAGATTGTTTACAGTTTTTGTTACCGACTGAGTATGTTTCACCTCGCCTTAATTAGCAACGACGCGGCGACGTGGCGCAGCGATCGCAACAAACTGGTCCATCTATGTCCATTGTAGCTTCAATGGTTCTAAAAGTGTCTCACAAAACGATACGTTTTCCTCAACAAATGTTTGATGTGCAACAGTTGAGAGGTTAGAATTTATTGAAACGTCGAAAACAAATTGAATCAACAATAAACACCGTAATTTAATAAATTAAATAACTAAGGTACGTAGAGAAATAAGTGGAAAAGAAAAAACGTCGTTATGGAGAAACCACAGAAAATGCCCAAAGTGGCAAAGGTGAAAAACAAAGCACCGGCCGAAATTCAGATAACGGCCGAACAATTGTTGCGCGAGGCTAAAGAAAGAGATTTAGAAATTTTACCTCCACCCCCAAAGCAAAAAATCTCCGATCCCCATGAATTAGCAGATTATCAACACCGCAAGAGAAAAACATTTGAGGACAACATAAGGAAGAATCGTATGGTACTATCAAACTGGATAAAATATGCACAATGGGAAGAGAGTCAAAAACAAATAGCCAGAGCTCGATCTATCTACGAAAGAGCACTCGATTGCGATCACAGAAACATCGCACTATGGCTCAAATACACAGAAATGGAGATGCGCAATCGACAAATAAATCATGCGAGAAATCTCTGGGACAGAGCGGTGACGATTCTACCAATGGCCAAGCAATTTTGGTACAAATACACATACATGGAAGAGATGTTAGAGAATATCGCAGGTGCTCGTCAAGTTTTCGAGCGATGGATGGAATGGGAACCAGAGGAACAAGCTTGGCAGACTTATATAAATTTTGAGCTTCGTTACAAGGAAATCGAGAGAGCTCGCAAAATCTACGAACGCTTTGTAATGGTTCATCCTGACGTTGGTCACTGGATAAAATATGCCAGGTTCGAGGAGGCTCATGGGTTCATAAACGGAGCTCGTACCGTCTATGAACGAGCTGCTGCTTTTTACGGAGATGAGAGTTTGGACGAAAAGCTCTTTATAGCTTTTGCCAAGTTTGAGGAACGACAACGAGAGCACGATAGAGCGAGAGTATTGTATAAATATGCTTTAGATAATATTCCAAAAAATAGGACACAGGAAGTCTACAAAGCTTATACGATACATGAGAAAAAATATGGCGATCGCTCTGGTATAGAAGATGTAATCGTCAGCAAAAGAAAACATCAGTACGAACAGGAAGTCAAGGAAAATCCATCAAATTACGATGCCTGGTTCGATTATCTCAGATTGGTCGAATCGCAAGGTAATCATGAAGCTGTTAGAGAAATTTACGAACAGGCAATATCGAATGTACCACCAACGACGGAAAAACAATTTTGGCGACGTTATATCTACTTGTGGATAAATTATGCACTTTTTGAGGAACTGGAGACTGAAGATATCGAAAGATGTAGGCAAATATACAGAGTCTGCTTATTTGAAATAATACCGCACAAGGTTTTTACATTTTCCAAAATGTGGCTATTATATGCCAAGTTTGAGATAAGACAGAAAAATCTCACAGCAGCAAGAAAAACTTTGGGTATGGCTCTTGGTGTCTGCCCACGAGACAAGCTCTTCAGGGGATATATTGATATTGAAATTCAATTGCGAGAATTTGATAGGTGTCGAATTTTGTACGAAAAGTTTTTGGAATTTGGACCGGAAAATTGTACGACCTGGATGAAATTCGCGGAATTGGAAACACTTTTGGGGGATATCGATCGTGCGAGAGCGATCTATGAGCTCGCGGTTTCGCAGCCGAGATTAGATATGCCGGAACTTCTGTGGAAAACTTATATTGATTTTGAAGTAGCGCAAGAGGAACCTGAGAATGCAAGAAATTTGTTTGAGAGACTTTTAGAAAGAACTCTCCATGTTAAAGTACGTATTTTTCGTTTTATTTTATTCATCACCTAATTGATTAGATTACTACGGATAGAGGCTCAGTTTTTTATAAAAATTTTTTTTTTTTAATCTCGGAAAATGCATTGAAAGAGCCTCAAATTATTCACATAAAATCATATGATATATTTTTTTAGAAATAAGAAATCCTATAAAGCAAAAATGTAAATAACTATCTCATATTCTATTTTATTATATGTTATATTTTTATATTTATTTTTTCATTACCATATATTACTAAAATTTGTTTATTATTTTCTTTTTTATATACATACATATTTAAAAAAATTTTAATTTATATTTTTTGTCCCATGGTCAGAATGTTGCCTACTGTAAAAATGTACAGTGTCAATGACGGCCTTTTGTTTAAATATTAATTCGTTCATTCAAATTGTTTTTTATTTTCTTTTTTTATCGAATCATTTTTTATTTTAAAAAATGTATAAAATGGTTTTTTATAATTGTTTCTAATTGTCGTACTCGAAACATAGTATAGAATTTTTGTTTCGTTGTTTATTACAATAAAAAAATTTTCATCAAAGGTATGGATAGCGTACGCAAAATTCGAGTTAGCGAATCCAGTCGCCGAGGAGGGCATTGACAGTGTTGCTCTGGCCAGACGAATTTATGAACGAGGTAATGCAGCACTGAGGTCCAGCGGCGATAAGGAAAGTAGAGCAATGTTACTCGAAGCTTGGAGAGACTTCGAACACGAGAGAGGCGACGCAGAAAGTCGAGCAAAGATCATCGAGAAGATGCCGCGAAGAATAAAGCGAAGAAAACGAGTCGTGGGCGACGACGGGGTGAGCGCATTCAAATATTCATTATTTATTATAAAATATAAATAGATGTTATACATTTATTATAATTGTTTATTTATTTATCATTGCTTTTACACATTTCTCCTTACAGCCTATGTGTAAGATTTGTAATTAATGATAAATATTATCATTATCAATTAATATTAGTATTATTAGAGATATTGAAATATTGATAAATTAATAGTATTTTTTTGAGGATTTTATTTTCATCGGAAAAATCAATAGAATCTGACTGGATTTTCGGTTTATTGTATGTTGCAGACCGACGACGGATGGGAAGAAGTATTCGACTTTATATTTCCCGAGGATGAGTCCCAGAGACCGAATCTCAAGATTCTGCAAACTGCTAAAGCCTGGAGGAAACAAGCGATCGAAACAACACAAAACGACGTCTCGGCAAAGGAAACGAACGAGGAAGAGGGTGGAGACTCCAACATATGAAGGACACATCGTTGAATTGATAGATAAATTAATAACTCAATTGACAAAGCAAATGTTCGATATTTTGTAAAGTTTTTTTCTTTTTTTATTCTTAAGAAATACAGTATACGAAGATACAAAACTGTAGATTCTTACCGGAAGAGTAACGTTTCGCGTTACCAATAAAACGACGAGAAAATATAAGTTATTCTGTACAAGCACATTCTGAACAAATCATTCAGTTTTTGTTGTTGTTAATTCTACAATTAAAAACAAGTCAATTGAAAATACACGATTGTTGATTAAAATTCTTGGAAGAAAATAATAATGAGTACCGAAGACGATAACTGAATTTCTTTTCTTCTTTTAGCAAAATTTCGCACTTTCGGAAATTTCCGAAATCACAATCGTAATCGTTAACAAAAGCTATATTCAATTTATCTCGAGACGATTCATGTACAGATTGTGAAAAATGATTTGTTATGCGTTTGCGTAGCGCAAGTAAATGATATTCGTGATAACAATAATAAATAGTAAATACAGTTGGTCTTGATAAGAAGATACCCGAGAATTGAAGAGGCCAAGAGGCGCGACAGCGTTTGAAGCGCCAAATGTCAAGTGTAAAGAGCCTGGCGACCGCACGTCTCTTCTTAACCGGAAGGATTTGATATAGCTCGACGAAACATTCGTATGAATGTCAAGCATTCCCGAGCTTTTAGCTATCTACGTTTTTGGCGTATACTTTTTTTTTCGATACACGATTCATGAACGAGTTTCTACGATGAATAAAAAGTGTGCTCGAAATTAATTGGAATATGCAAAGGATTTTCCAAGTCTACGATTCCTCGATGACATCGAACCATTGCGTTACAATTAACTTTTGTGGTGGAGAAATTTGTTCACAATAAGAGCAGAGATATAAGATTCATTGAAAAAAAAAAGGATTGGTATGCTCAAATTCGCCCGGACATTTTGTTACAACATAAAAATGTTTGTTTCCTCAAACAGTAATTTGTTGAACCAAACCAACGCATTTTTTAAAATATCTTCTTGACATTAAATTAATGTGAAATTCGCTGTCCGAAGGATTTACATGAAGCAACCAACTTTTTTTTTAGTGCAAATCTTTTATACGTGCAACTTTTTTGTTATTATTAAAACAGTAATCGACTTTCACTGTCAACTGCCATTTGTTATACTGTCTACACTTACTCTAAGATACTTCTATCTATCTATATATATATACATATATATTATAAAAAAATCTCGCTGTCCCAGTCGAGAATCCAGGAGGTCAGTTTCACCAAACGAGGATCCAAGTCCTGTACAGGAAGTTGACTCCTTTTTCCTTTTCGAAAAGGAAATATGGTAGTGATGCGAGATTCTGATTCGATTATTCGAGAATCGATTTTTTTCATGAATTAATCGTCATTATTCATCGATTATTTAGACGTTCGATTATTTGCGAATCGATTATTTTTCCACGATTCTTTTGATAATCAATTCTAAAAGATTTTTGCATGAAATATATACAGCGAGATCGCGGTGAAACTAGACAGGGCGCGAGAAATTGGCCAATCAGATAAGCTAGGCGAGAGCCGCAGCCAATCAGATATCGTCTAGTTAATTGTGCCGATTTATTTTTATTTTTATTTTATGATTATTCAGTACTTCAGATGAAAATTAGATTTTTAATCGATTCTTTAACAATCGATTGATTTTATTGCGATCAATCGAATCGACAATTATTTTTTGAAAAATTTAATCGATTATGAGAATCGATATTTTTTCATGTACCGTCGCATCACTAAAATATGGGTCAGCTTCACTGTACGCGACATTTTGCCTGTTTCGTGAAGCCGGTACAAAAATCTCTGGTATACATATAAATATTGAACTTTTTCTGGTAATAGTGAAATGATGCGCTGCTCTCACTTCATATGCTTCTTTTTTTTCTCATCGCTTTCAAAGCCTGAGTCCAAATCATCGCTGAGGCACTTTTTCAGTATGCAAGCGCGGAAATTTTGTCGGTCATTTCTCTGCTCGATCAACAGTCTTTTGATGCTCTCGACTAAGTGTTTAGAAAAATTTGGATAGCCATCGTATCCCGGAAAGACATTAACATCGATTATGGCGTATTTTCCGGTGTGATTTTCGATCACAACGTCAACTCCTAACAGAACTAGCCCAAATATCTGAGTTACCTGAGCGACTATTCGCTCAAATATCTCGTATTTCGGTTGTACTCTAAGCGCCTCGTCATCAGCCGATATCACTGACCATTCTGAATTCGAACCGCTCTTCGATATATCATGTGAACTGAAGAAGAGCGTATTTAACGACTCGCAATCCTTGGAATAAAAGTTCTTGAAACTCGGTCGTTCTACGACGTTAAAGTTATTACCGACTATAAATACTTTGTACAAAATTGCACTGTGATTCACAAAGTCTTGAGCTACACATGGTGGCTGACAATCCTTCAAACCGTTCTCGTTAAAAATCACCATCATCTAAAAAAAAAATATCAAAAATATATTATGGTGACTCAATATTATATTTTATATTTATTCGTATAAATAAATAACCTTGTTTACACTGAACGCATCTACAATAGGCTCTATAGTGTGCCCGTGGGTGTACGTACAGTGCGGTTTTGACAAAAATCATAACAAGAGGGTAAAATATAGATAAAATAATAATATTGTCACGTATTTTTTTTTTTTTTTAATTCTTAGCCTCACCCTATAACCAGAGTTGTAAATCCCTATTAATTCATGAGATATAGTTTACAGTACAATTTGTTTTGTAATTATGATTTCATAATAATAATAGGAAGTGTCTATTGGGACCACACCGTAGAATCGCGGTATACCGTGAACCAACACACGGTATAATTACATTCGTCGAGTAATTATACCGTGCACGGAATAGGTTCCTATGGTATACGGTATTGGCATTTTAAATCAGAATATGCCGTAATACCGTGCACGGTTTTAGATACCTCAGAAAAATGTACGCACAGTCTCGAGGAGGTAACTGAAATACCGTACACGGTTTAGTAGCACAGTATCGTTCTAAAAAAAATGACACGGTCTCGACGTGATAACCGCGATTCCGTGCTCATAGGTTGAAATTGTCATAGGTTTAAGTGAGTGTAGTTTCGTTCATGTAGAGAATACCGTTTATTAATTATTCTGTGGATAATCGTATTTATTCCAATTTTAAGAGGACTACGTCTTAACAAATTATAAGACGACTTCAGCTTAACAAATAATTGCAAAATGGGATGTGTATTCCTGCGGACGGTATTCTTGGTATACCACTTCCCCGTCGGATACATCTATTACAATATTAATTACGTATTTGGATAAGTACGATTATCAATAGAATACTTAATAAATCGAAAAAGTAGATAACTAATATGATCGTAGATTACCTACGATCAGGTTGTTGGAGCTGAAACTGTTTGTAATTGTTATATGACAGCTCATCCATTGTCGATTTGTCATAGTTTATAAAAAAACATTTTTCTTCCATGAAATATTTGTTCCAGGATTGTATTCTCTACATGACCATAACGACGCTCACTTAGACCTATGGCAGTTTCAACTTGTTTGGTTTTGATTTGAAATATACCGTCTGCGAAACCGTGCACGACATCGCGGTTATCACGTCGAGATCGTGTCAATTTTTTTAGGAGGCTACCGTGCTGTAAAACCGTGTACGGTATCTCAGTTACCTCCTCAAAATCGTGCGTAAATCTTTCTAAGGCATCTAAAACCGTACACGGTATCACGGCATGTTCTGATTTGAAATGCCAATACGGTATACCGTAGGAACCTATTCCGTGCACGGTATAATTGCTCAAAGAAAGTGATTATACCGTGCGTTGGGTCACGGTATACCGTGATTCTACGGTGTGGTCCCAATAGACACTTCCATATTAATATGTAGTAATTATAAAATAGAGTGTAAACATTTGAATAGTTGAGAAAAATACTAATTTTCGCTTTAATATTGCAAGAAATAGTGGAAAAAATGGAAGAAATAAGTAATGCATTATTTTCTTAACGCATTACTTATTTTTTTTCATTTTTTCAAAAGGATTACCGTGAATTTTTATTGAAAAATAATAGCTTTTGCAGCCATTCCAAAGTTTAATCATCGTATTACAATCGCTACATGTTATTATTATAAAATCATAATTACAGAGCTGATTGTATCATCATCATTATTTCTATAAGTATTAGGCATTTACAACTCTGCCTAGAACTCAGTTCTCTATTGTCATACAATCGATTAAAGTATAGATTAAATTATAGAGACTGAAACATACCTTATGTGCATCACTCGAGCCATGAGCTAACAGGGGCTTACAAATGAATGGAAATTTAATGCCAACTCTTCTCAAATGCAACAGATTCTCTGAGACACTTTTTGACATTAATTCTACGGAATTTGGTGCAAAGACATCTGAAAGAAGCGGTAAGATATATTATCAATGTTTTTAAACATATAATTCAGAGGCGAAATTATAAAAAATATTTACCATTGGATTGTATTTCAGCCTGTATTATTTGGTAAGTCTTGTGGCGGTTGCTCAATTTCCGTACATTCTCTAAGGGATCTATAACTATCATATCAGGATGTCTGCGAATGTATTCTTGTACTCTGTTCACGATAGTTCTTGCCTATTTGAAGGAAACAAAAAAACGAAAACATTATTAAAATGGATGTTTTTAGTAGATTTCAGATAAATAAAAAAAAAAATTTGACATACATTCTGATCGTCAGTCTCTGCATGGGCAAGTACATCGGTTAGCTTATGAAGAAATATGTGGAATGGTCCCTGGCTTTCCAAATTCGAGTTAATGTCCACCTGAAAATAATTTTTACAATCTGCTTAAAGACAATGGGAAAGATATTAACCATGATATGTTTTTTATAGAATATGTAAAAATGATTTAAATGATAAATTACAGTCATTCTAATAGGAACTACATTTTTCCTCAAGTAAATCAACATTAAAAACATAGAATGTAAGTGTCTCGATACTCGTTACAAGCTGTAAGAAAGTTCTGATTTAGAGCAGAAATATTTTGGTAACCCTGATAAAAATAAATTATAGAGACTGATACTGATCGATAGAATTTTAATGGGATTTACTTAATTGTTCGTTATCATCTCTATGTATTTGGACTTTGACAAATTTATCTAAATTGAATTGCTGTTCTTAGTTTCGTATAGTTTGCATTTTCTATGAGTTAAATATGATAGATACATTATCAGTCAATCGGTTATCAAATTTATGTTTATTGTTGTTTATTTATTGTCAAATTTAATACAATTAAAATTTGTATTATTTATAACATTATAGGATATGGAAGAAACATATAGGATTTCGATCGTAAATTTATGATAGTACTTTGTAAATTCTTTTTTTTTAAATCGTTTTCTATGATTCGTTTTTACCAGGGAAAATGCTATCCTTAACCTCATGCTCCCGCACTTATTATTAACGCCGGGATTGTTGAATATTCAAACTGTCATGAAAATCTTTACTTACCTCCTTCAAAATGAGGCCTTCTTTCGCACACACGTTGTGAACATCGTTGCAATTAAATTTCTGTCGTTTCTTCTCCGATATCCAATATCCGATGACACTTTTATCACCCATTTTCGACACGTCGTTAATAGCACCTTATTTTATTTCATACTTTTTTTTTTGAAACTGTCGATCGTTATGCGATCGTTTCTCGACACTGTGTGACCACTTTTGTTTATCCACTCATCGTAATAATTGGTAATAAGGAGACACTATCATAGAAGGGGGTGGTTATTTCAGGAAACCGACATGCTTAATACACTCCGTGGAAGGTTATGTTCATTCACGCGATAGCTGATATACGGAAAACGCGCGTGACCTTGAAGGGCGCCCGGTTTTTCAGACACTTGACAGTTAATGATTCAACCACCTGTAAACGTTTGCCGATGATTACTAAGTGCAGTTCTGCACTGCACAGTTTGTTAAACATTCGAAGATGGAAAATTCCTTACTGCCACTTTTTATATGCGTTTATATTTATTTTCCACATGTCGACGACAATAATCAAATATTATGTTTACGGTCTGTCGCAGAATGTTGAGTGTGCGCGTCATATGTGGTAATAACAATAACGTTTCAATCAGTTGAAACGATTTTCTTTTACATTTCAATTTCGCTTCATACACGATGATCAGTCTAGTTGGATAATAATGATGATAATAATAGAACGTAAATAATAATATATTACGATGCAAGTGCGAAAAAGTTTTTTCAATAAGTATTGTACATAATTTTACTTTTTTAGTTTATTTGATTTTTTATTTTCTTTTTTATTTAATTTTTGGTTTTTCCTCATAGAGGAAGCTTTGTTTTCGTAAAAAAATTTTTTTTCGAGATTTTCATGTCAGGACACTCAGAATGATCCAAAATGTCGAGAACAGTGGTTTAGAAAAAATGTCCGTATGTATGTATACATGTGTGTGGCAGGGATGGGCAAAATGTATTTAAAGAAAAAAAAAATTAATGTTTTTCCACTCATTACTTATTTTTGCTTAAAATAATGAGTGAATTTCCACTCATTTTTTTTCCGAATCCAAATTATGAGTGGTTTTTCATTCGTTATTTTTTCAGATATAAATAATGAGTGGTTTTCCACTCATAATTTATTTCAAGTTTAAATAATGAATGTATTTTCACTCATTATCTTTTCCAAGGAAAATAATCAATGGATTTTCACTCACAATATATTTTGGTTTAAATAATGATTTTTTATCCACTCATCATTCATTTCAAGTTTAAATAACGAGTAGGTTACCAGAACGAGAAAAAACACTATGAATAATTAAAAATTTATTAACAATAATTAATGATATTTAATAATCATCAATAATATTTAATTATAATTACTTAATAATTAATTATTAATAGCGTTTTTCTTGTTCGGGAAAACCACTCGTTATTTAAACTCGAAATAAATAATGAGTGGTTTTCCGCTCATCATTTAATCTCAAAATGAATGATGAGTGGTTAAAAAATCATTATCTAAAATCAAAATAAATTGTAAGTGGAAAAACAATCGTTATTTGTTTCGAGTTTAAATGATGAGTGGAAAACTACTCATTATTTATAATTGAAACTACCCATTATTTATAATTGAAATTACTCATTATTTATAATTGAAAAGATAATAAATGAAAAACCACTCATTATTTGAACTCGGAAAGATAATGAGTGAAAAACCATTCATTATTTGAAGCGAAAGTAAATAATGAGCGAAAATTCATTTAGTATTTAAATCGTGTATTTAAATACTGTTTCACTCGTACGTGCCCATCCCTAGTATGTGGCACGCATGCAAAATTCAAACCGCTGTATCTCGAAAACGGCTTTAACAATCAAGCTGAAATTTGGTACGCTGGTAGAGGAGCAACGCCCCTTCTTATGTATACATTTTCGAAAAAATTTAAAAAGAAATTCAAATTTTATAAGCCTTTCAATTTTTCGAAAAATGTCTGTATATTCTCTAGTTTCCGCAATTTTTCAGTTAATGAGCTAAATAATTCTGGACAAATAAAGAAATGAAAAATGAAGGTCGTTATTGAATTTGAGCGAAATCCATAAAGCGGTTTAGATTTTATAAAATTTTGAATTTTCGAAAAAATTTTGTTTTCGTCCTTCTTCAAGTTAAGTTCAACCAAACCTGATCAATTCTTTTGCAAGGTAAAATTAACATCCAGTTGTAGTAGATATTGAATTTGGTGAAGATTGGTAAAGTGGTTCAGATTTTATAAGACATTGAATTTTTCACAAAATCTGTTCTCTAGCTGCCACAATTTTTAAGATAATGAGATTAAACAGTTTTTGACGAATAAAGTAATGAAAAATGACGATTGGCATTGAATTTCAGCGAAATACATAAAGCGGTTTAGATTTTATAGAATTTTGAATTTATGAAAATTTTTGTTTTCGTTCTTCTTTAATTTGTATTTAAAATAAGGATGCAAAGTTAAACTTAGCACATTGCTTCGACAATAATTTTCATTTTTCACAAAACTTCCTCTATGAAGAAGCCAAAAATAAAATAAAGAAACTTCCTCATAGAGGCGGCATTGCGAAAGATGAAAATTAATGAGGAAGCAATGTGCAAAATTCAACTTTGCATCCTTTTTTTCACTTCTTTTTAATTTATTTAATTCTTAATTTTTTATGTTCCTTTTAATCTATTTTATTTTTTATTTTTTATAAATATACATACAATAATTTTTATCCACTCATTGTAATAAATGGTAATAAGGCGACGGTATCATAAAAAGGGGCGGTTTATTTTACGAGATCAACATGTTTAATACACTCTGTGCAAGGTTATGTTCATTCACGCGATATCTGATATACGGAAAACACGCTAGACCTAAAAAAGCGCCCGATTTTTCAAACACTCGACAGTTAACGATTCTCAACCACCTGTGAACGTTTGCCGATGACTACTAAGCGCAGTTCGTTACTGCACAGTTTGTTAGTCATCCGAAGATGGAAATTTCCTCGCATTTTATAGGCGTTCATATTTATTTTTCATGACGGTTATCAAACATTATGTTTACGTGTGTATGTAGCAGATTGTCGCCGGGATATTGAGTGTGTGCGTCATATGTACTAATAACAATAATGTTTCAAGCAGTTGAAACAATTACTTTTCTTTTTTTTTCAATTTTTATTTCGCTTCAAATACAATAATCAGTCTAGTTACACAATAATAATGATAATAATGAAACGTAAATAAGGATGCATACTGTAATGTTACAGTAATCAATATGTCTAATTGATGACGTTGTAAGGATCGTAAAACTTGTGCTAATTTATGCATCAATCGATTTTAACTGCAGCATATGTCGCTTGCCCATATGGTGTTCACCTTCCGATGATATACCTCGCGAACCTTGAAGAATAACGCAAACACGGTAATAAAAAAATAATTAATTTTTCCACAGGTCGATTAAAAAGTAAATCTGGCACTCACTGCAAATCGATTCAACGTCCGTTTCCTGCACCTCTCCTGGGCTTTGCATTGGAGTCTGAAAACAAAAATAATTTTCTCATCCGCGTATCAATGTATATAAATGAAACAGAGTTGGGCAAAATTGTAATGGAAAATTACAAAATACAAATTACTGGAAGTAATTGTATTTAATTTGAAATCCAATACAATTACAAAATGTAATTGTATTTAATTTGAAATCCAATACAATTACAGAATGTAATTGTATTTAATTTGAAATCCAATACAATTAGAAAATGTAATTGTAATTCATTTGAAATCCAATACAATTACAAAATGTAATTGTAATTGTATTTAATTAAAAATCCAATACAATTACTGAAAGTAATTGTAATTAAAGCAGTAATTTCTGAACTAAGTAATTTTTGCTGCCCAACTCTGAAATAAAAGACGTATTTTCGCAGAGTACTTTAAGTGAAACGAATAAAATTGTAAATTGTGCATACATGAAAATGAGATAATAAAAATAGAGATAATACGATAACAAATTTTCAAAGTTGGGCAATGACTTCGAAAACAAGTAAGATGGAAGTACTATGTAAAAGAAATTTTCAAAAAATTTCCGTCCCCTTAGGATTTTTAGTTTTCGAAAAATGTGGAAATTTCGATTTTTCACTCTTGTGATATCTCGGCGACGATTGGTCGTAAAAAAAAAGTCTAACAAACGAAGATTTTCGCTTTATCATCCTCTTTCAGAAAAAAAATAGGATAGGTTCTTTATAATAGTTCAAAAGCGTTTTTGTGTGTTTTAGGCTATTTTAATTCTGGTATACAAGAACGGCCATAACTATTTCGAACCTTTATTTTTCGGTATATTTTAAAGATTAAAATCGAATTTTCGGGCCCGAAATTTTTTGGAAATTTTTTAACAGCTTAGTACTTTAATTTTACTTATTTTCGAAGTTATTGCTCAACTTGGAAAATTTGGGTGGCTAAAGTATCGTGGAATGCCTCAGAGGTACATCTAATGAAAACGAAAATATTGCCTTAATCAACTGCATCGATTTTTGCCTTTATGGATTTTGCTAGTGATAATTTTAGCTTTGACGTTAATACAAATTATATAGTCAAAATTTGTGAAAAATAGTGTATGCAATCGAGTGTATTCAACTTACATTCGAGACTTTGATTGTATTTTCGGATGTATGACGTGTAGAATTTTTATTGGTGAAATATATTCTCATTCCGCGAGCATCTTGAGCTGAGGACTGGATGACTGAGCCGACAGTTCCGTAGGAGCCACGTTGGGAAATTCTTATTTCGCCAAGAGAGTACGAGCACGAACTCGGCAAGTAGAGCTCACCCTCCGAGTAATTTTCCGAGCACGTGTCCGCAGCCTGTAATACAGAGGGTGATGGTATTAGCCATGAATTCGTGACAACTGGCTTTGCCGTACTATTGAAAATTCTCATCGCGAATCTACCAAGTTGGCGTGATCTTCATCGGGAATTGGTTCAGCAACGGGAGAAAAGTATTCTTCGCTGACACATCTCGAATTTTTTATCAGAAAATCCTTTGAGGTCAAATCAATAAATATCGAGGAAGCGAAATTAGCAATTTCTTCAACATCTGTACCAACAGCTTGGCTCGTTATATTTACTACTTTATCCGTAGAATTCGTTCTTGAAATGTTCATATTTATTTGTTTGTATTCCACGTTATCTTGCAATTTTTTTGATGATTTATTCGCGATATCGGTACAATAATGTAACGTTCGTTGCTCGCTCGAATCACTCGGTATTAATTGTTTGGGTGTCGAGTGACATTGTACCGAAAATTCGAAATTAGCAAATTCTTGTAATTTTCTGCAAGACTCGTTCACACTTTTACTGAATTTATTTATATTTTCGTGATTACCGATTCCCAAAATTTCCGATGACTCGAGTGATGTCCGTTGTTCTAATTCTTGCGATAAATTTTTCGCTTGATTATCAACTTGGTCTTTTGCTTCGCGGAATTTTATGCTATGCTCTTGAATCGTTTTTTCGGAAAGGATCGATAGATGTTTTTGCTTTTTGGTAGTAAAATTTTTGTTGCAAGATCTTTGATTCGATTGTGTCGAAGTTTCATCGTCATTATGATGACATTTTGGAGCTTTCGTTACGTGTTCGGAAATGAATAACTTGTCGTTTTTAACGGTTTCCAAAGAATCTTTCATCACCGTTTTAATTGTACCGATTGAGCTTGATTTTTCGTGATTGTCAATCGTCTTGTCAATTACGTAATTGGTGCATACTTTGCAATCGCATTTATCGGAAATTTGTTGAGACACACGACAACAATGATGAATACTATTCTTGACGAGTTCAAAGTGGTTCGGGACCTCATGATCGATCAATTCTATCGGATTCTAAAAACAAACAACGAAAAAGAAAACAAAACTGCGCGTTTAATATTAGAAACAAGGCAAACATGCAGCGAAATAGGTTTATTTGAATCAAATAAATTTTATTAAAAATTAATACGATTTACTTGTGTTCAATAAATTCTAATTGATCAAAATAAAATCCTATTATGGTAGTGTTTGAGGAAGAAATTTATTTAATGCCTGGCCTACTTGAGTTTTATTTCGATCAAATAGAAGTTATTGCAAACAAATAAATCATTTATTAAAAATTAATTTGATTCTAATCAAATTTCATTTATTTCAAGTAGATTCCATATTTAATTTAAATAAACCCATGAGACCGATTTCTCTGAGTGTAACAAAGATCAGAATGTTATCAACAAAACGAACAAGAGGATGTAGATCTTACTTTGATTTTTTCCTCTCTCGATTCTCCGGATATTGAACTGTAAAAAAAAAAGATATTTCAGTTTCGATTATAACAGACATTCCCAAATTAACATTTATTTCATGTACTTAATTATTAAACTGACCTCGTTCCAGATACTTTTATAGATGCGGACGTAGATGCAGCTTTGCTTTCGTCCCGGCACGATTTCTCGGAAACTTGTGGCATAATTTCAATAGTTTCTTTAATCTCTGAATTACATCCCACGTTGCGTTTCTCTTCGGTCAACAGGTCGTTTGAGCGATTTTCGCGGCTGTTAATTTTGTTATCTTGCTCTTGAATTTTGTCACTCAATTTGCTCGATGTGATTGACACCGATTTTTCCAAATACTGCGTTTCCCTCTTCGAGTCATTGTGCAACTTGTCCGTCTTCCTTGATTGTAACGACGACGGCGACGACCTAGACATACTTGCACTATTGTCGTTTATTAGTCCTTTTGTTTTTGCGATTGCTGCACAATTCGAAATCGTTTTTAATTCGGCATTTCTAGATGATACAGATTTTTCTTGAGCTCCCGATTTTTCGTGAGGTGCCAATTTTTCTCCCGATTTTTCTTGAGCTCCCAATTTTTCTCCCGATTTTTCTTGAGCTCCCAATTTGTCTCCCGGTTTTTCTTTAACTCCCGATATTTCTTGTGCTCCCGATTTTTCTTGAGCTGCCGATTTTTCTTGAGCTCCCGATTTTTCTTGAGCTGCCGATTTTTCTTGAGCACCCGATTTTTCGTCAGTTACAACCGGTTCCTCAAAATCTTCCGAATAAACGGTGGAAATATCAAATGAAGTTCGATCTTTCAAAGACGATCCTGTTGGTGATGCAGTAAAACAATTTTTATTATTCATTATGTCTTTATTTTTCTCTGAATGTTCATTTCTATTGCCCAAAGATTCCGGATGATCGACTTTATCAGGCTGCAAAGCTGTAGACAATTTTTTTTCGCTCTTTATTAACCCTTGATCGGATTGAACGACATTGTTTTTTGAAGTCTTCGTTCTTATAGATTCGATATTTCCACGAGCGATACTTTCGGTTACACGAATTTGACCGTCATGTTTATCCGCAGATTGCTTTGATTTCGTAAAATTTTTTTCAGATGGTATTTCACATTGCTCAAATTTACTAAAATCTTCTTTTCCACTGCAGTCGTCAATCAATTTGGTAGCAATCGATATTTTTTCCGATTGATCTGTCCGGCCAATCGCTGAGTCTTGAATCAAAGATCTCGTTCCGTAGGATCTTCCATTTTCTTCGATCGTACAATTTGAAAAATGTGTCTTATCTTCGTTATTCGCACGTTTCAACCGATCTCTACAGAACGAAGAACGTAAATTGCATTTTTCGCTCGTCTCGTTGGGGACAATATTTTTTTCGACTGGGTGAAATTCATTTTTATTTGCAACTTTGTTATCATCTACGCTTTGTGTCTCAATCCTTGGAAAATTGGCATTAGCCGAGGAACGTTTTTCCTGTGAATCATACAAATCCTTTGGACTTTGAATACCAATTAAAAATCTCGCGAATTCGTTCGACTTGCAATGAGAAATTTTCAAGTCGTTATTCAAAGGAGTGGAAAATCGTGGATGATGAATCAACTTCTTGCTTGATTCTTTTTCCATTGCTAATTCTTTTCCAATTTTCTGCCAAGGCTCGTTGTGATAACGAGAATTTTCTGAAGATATCTCGTTGGAATTTTCACAGGAGCCTATTAATTCTTTGCAACTCTTAATTGTATCTTTTACTGTACGATCCTCATATTTATTCGAAGTTAGTTTTTTTTTTAGATCTTCGGTATTCCTTAATTCCAGCTCATTGACACGATCCTTAGTTGGTACTGACGAAAATGATTTTAGATCATAGGAGCAATGTTGATTTTTAAAATCGAGTCTAGCCGAAATTTCCTCATCGTCGGAATATTCAGACATTATTACAGCGAGTTTTTTCATACCACGAAGAACCTTGTGCATGACGTCATCGATGGTGTTGAAAGTTTTCTCCAAATGCACGAGATTGGGGGCTTCCAAATTAATTTCTTCAAGAAGACACTCGTCCACGAAATCATCAGCTCCATAAAATTCTTGTCGTATAAAATGATCAGTTTTTGTTGCATTATTGTCGACAAAACTTCCATCGACTGCCTCTTCGGGTAAATGATTATTTTGCAATGTTTTTGAAGACGACGGAACATTCTTTTCTGTCTGACAGCGTTTTTCGTTCCTGAACTCGTTAACGAATTGATCAATAGCACGATCGAATATATTAATTTTGTCGTTCGTATCTAAACTTGGAAAATCCTGAAGAATCTCGTTTGTATGTGTTGTTGGAAAATTGCTGGAACGTCTAAGAAAATCTATAAAGCATTCGTCACGATTTTCGTTATTTTCGATATCTCTTTTATCCTCTTTAGAATCTTGATTTTTTTCATTCTCTTTCGGTGTGAATTCGGCCTGATTGGCAGTGTATCTCGTATCTCCTTCTGCATTATTATCCTCGTGTCCTTCAAGTTGATTTGGTGGAATTGATCGGGCGAATTTATTTTCGACGAGGTCAGAGCGTGACCCTTGCGAGGCCGATACGGAGCAGCCACGAATTTTCCGAATTGGATCACGCGATTTTTCGGGTTCTCCCACCAGTGAGTCACGAACCGCAATAACATCGTCCTCGATGAGAGGAGGAGGAGTTTGTATCGACTGATTTTCTTCCCTCGCATTTTTCCTGTCATCCACGCCGCAGCTTTCGTGTCGAAATTCGTATGTCTTGAAATTTTGTTGAACCGGAAATGAGGATCGAGGCTCGGGCGATATATTGACCTTCTGAACGTTCGTTATTGTCAGTTCGTTGGGAATATCGAGACGTGGACCCCGTTGCACTCTCAACAAATTAGCCACGTTCTGATTGTCAATAGTCCAAGGATTTGGGAAATCGTCGATCGTGCATTGTCCACGGTGCAGCGAAGGTTGCCCTGGTAAAAATAATAGAAAAGAATTATTTTTTAGATCCTATCGTTTCGAATACGAACTTTGGTTCGCGAATTTACTTAGTACTATCATAATTTTACTATCAAAATCCTAGGGGCCGTCCATAAATGACGTCACCACCGATTTGATGTTTTTGGACCCCCCTCCTCTCGCTGGTCACGTATCGTCACAATTGCAAAGCCCTCCCAAACATGACATCACGCGATCTCGCCTGACCCCCCCCCCCCCCCTCCATAAAGTAAAAATAAATTCAATTTTTGTATTATCGAAAAACGTTTTATATATATATCATACATAGTCGAACGATAATAAATATTTTTATATCATTTATGAATAGTAGGAACAATAATGTAACTTTTCATACACCGGTTAACAAAAACGTAAATACTCTGTTCGTTGACTAAAAATGCTCCGAGACTAGTAAAAACGAAGATTACAAATGAAATAATCGGAAGAAATCATTTCGTCATAGTGAAATGGAAATAAAAAAAATTTCGCAAAAGATTGCGAAATTTTGCGTGAGGTTTTTTTACATGGTGGTCGCGGTCAGGGAAAACCGGAAAAAGTCAGGGAAATAAAAAATTGATCAGGGAATCAGGGAAAAGTCATGGAATATCGAAATTAGTCAGGGAAAAAGTAGATTGTTGCCAAAGTTTCAATAACTGAATAAAAATTCATAAAAGAAAGACTTGGAAAAAAAACAACCGAAAAATATTTGAAAAGAAAAAAAATAAAAATAAAAGTTGATATAAAAATTACAACATAAATCTATTCGAACAAATCGAAGCACTCAACAAAAAAGTTTTAAAAAAGTGTTATATATTACAAAAATAAGTATTACACTTCACATCAGTATTTAATCGGATTTAAAGCATTATAATTCCAAAGAACGTTTCTGTTTTGAAAGAAAAAATATATCTTCAAAAGTACTATTCGTTGCTGATCAAGAAATAAATAACTTATCAAAAACACGTATCTGTTTCTAATACATTTTTTTAAATTCGCGTTATAAATTTTTTTAGTAGATGTCCTTAAAATTTCGGTCAGGGAAAATTGATAAATTAGTCAGGGAAAAATCAGGGAAAAGTCAGGGAATTTTTTCCGGAAAAAAAACGGCTACCATGATTTTAAAAAAATGGAAATGCGTGACGTCAGAATTGTGACTCCCGCCCCCCTGCTCTATCGTCACAAAACGTCACTTTTTTCGAGACTCCCCCCCCCCCCCCCCTGTGTTGTGACGTCATTTATGAACGGCCCCCTATATGTTTCTTCCCTATCCTATAATATTATTATAAATAATATAATTTTTGTATTCTATTTAATATTTAATAATGAAATCATACTATTATTATTTTAGTAGTATTACATTTTGCATTTTAAAAAAAAGTTTCAGAAATAAATGCTATTGATCTGTACCAGTCTCTATAATTTATTTTTACCAGGGTGTTGGTTCGAACGAATTCTACGATTTTTCTCGACATTCGTGCTTGTCACTTGGACGGATTTGAGTCGTGAAGTCGTTGAGGTTCTTTCGTTGGAGATTTTAGCGATTCTCGGTCGGACGCGTTTCGCTCGTCTGTGACGAATCACCACGGGTCTGCATATTCGCTCGGCCAAGGGTCTTGTCGAGGGTCTCGTAAATATCCGCGCGGATTCATTAGCCTCGTAGAATCTCGTTGCCACGACGTCGCGAATATACCGGGCATCCTCGTCCTCCGCTTCCTCCTCCGGTTCTGCAAATCTGCGGAAAATAATTTATTAGCTTGTTTTTTCTCATCCTGTTATTACTTATACACTCTAAAAACCATTCGTGCACTATTAGGAAAGACAGGAAGTTATTATGCATAAACTCGTGAATTAAATTTTGTGTACAATTGTGATATAAAAATAATGTATCTTTACAGAAAAATGAATAAAAATTATTGAAGATATTGCATCATATGTTAATTTTACGTCCCACTTGAATATTAAATTTAGTATACTTGTTTATGCATAAAAATGTCCCGCATTTGTACATTAAATTTGTAATAGATTTTTTTTACAGTGACTTTCAAGTGTGTTATTTTATTTATTTTACAACCTCTCACAGCCGAAAATACCACGATTTTTTAGACTAAAAAAAAACATATAACAATTAAAATAGCAAATTACCGTTTAGATTTTTCTCCCCGTTCAGGGCTTGAAGTGACATCATAACTAGCTTCCAGTATTGTTTTCTGGGCTTTCTTTAAAAGTATTTCAGCATTCTGGAGAGCATCCATAGTGCCTGGACTGACAATCGGACTTTCCGAAATCTTCATTGGATCCTTTTTTTTCCTAGGATTTTTCTAAAAATAAAATTAATCAATTGTATCATAGATTATGGAGATAATAATTTTAGTTGATTTTTTATGATTTAGAAAAAATTCAACGTTTTTGCTTTCTCATAGAGGAAGCTTTGTTTTCATGAAAAAAATTTGTTTTCGAGATTTTCATGTCAGTACACTCAGAATGGGCCAAAACGTCGAGAAATGTGATTTAGAAAAAATGTCTGTATGTGTATGTGTGTGTGTGTAACCTTCATAACTCGGGAATGCCTTGAGATATCAACGTGAATTGAACGTGAAATTTGGACCATAGATAGAGGGGTTAAGCCTCATCGTTCATACAGATTTTTGTTAAAATCCACTTCATCGTTAAATTATTACGCGTTTTTTAATTTTTTGAAAAATGTCTGTTTACGCGATAACTCGTTCAATTTTCGAGATATTTATCATAAAATTGGTATGAATGTGAGCTTTCATACGCCGGTGATCGCTATTGAATTTGGTGAAGATCGGTTGAACCGTTACAATTTTATGATGTTTTGAATTTTTCAAAAAATTGACATTATCGCTCTATTGTAACTTTTGCAAAACTTAAGATAGCGAGCTCAAATTTTGTATGTAAATGAAATAATATTCAGCCATTATATATGTATAATTTAGTGACGAACGGTATGAAATTTTTGATTTTATGGAATGTTGAATTATTTAAAAAAATATACATTATCACATTCACTTTCGGAAACGCTCTAATAATCACGAAATAACGTAATAACGAAATAGAAAAAGCGAATCCACAACATGTATATTTATCTAATTAAAACAAGGATGCAAAGTAGAACCTGGCACATTGCTTCCTCATTATTTTTCGCGTTTTACAAAGCTTCCTCTATGAGGAAGCCAAAAATTGAATAACATACTTCCTCATAGAGGTAGCTTTGTAAGAAGTGAAAAATAATGAGGAAGCAATGTGCAAGGTTCTACTTTGCATCCTTTTTAATTGACTTACACTGTTAAAAAAGACTGAAAGTTTTTATGCTAAATTTCGTAAATTGAATTCAATGTACAATTGTAGTACCAAATTAATGTAATTTTACAAGAAAATTAAAGCAGATTATTAAAATGAAAGTACTCTTGCAGAAAAACTCAAGTAAATCATCAAAATTCAAGTACTATTACAGTAAAATTTAAGTAAATTATTGAAATTACTGTAGCATACATTAATATCGCATTTGTATATAAAATTTAGTATACCATAGTTTAGTTTACGCACAAAAAATTCCAGTACTAAATTTCAAGTTGATTTTTTTTTTTTACAGTGTATGCAAATATTAAGCCCGCATTGGCCGAGTTCTATATAATAAATTTCTTCAAGAGCTGTATATTTTTTGAGCTTCGTACCAATAGCAAATAATCTTCGAGATTCTTCATGCTTCCAGGTCGGTTGTCGACGGGTGAACCACGATTAGCCTTTGCTCCTCGTACCGATCGAACCATCAGGCCGCTAGCAGTAGACCGCACGTGAGAATCAACGGCACGTTTGTCCGGGCGGGTCGTTTGCCCGCCAGCTGCACTTCGATTCGTACTACCTGACGGGAGGAGCTTCTCTTGGCAGCTTGAATCCGGCTCGAATGTTCTGCCGCTGAAACACGAAAAAAATAAATTTTACAAAACTCAGTCGAAATAATTGAACAACAACGAAAATTTACGACAATATTTATTAAAACCTCAAGCTTAAAATATAGTAAATATTTGTTAAGACTACGTTACATTTTATTAATTATTTTTTTAAATTATTTTATTTATATTTTGTAATGGAGAAAAAATCATAAATTCGCACATATTATCAGACAATAAATATTAAATTAATTGTTTCAATAAAATAAAAATAGTCTCAATGAGGAACGACGAGTTTAATAATGGAGAAAAAAATCATAAATTCGTAAATATTATCAGAATACGAATATTAAATTAATTGTTACCAAAAAATAAAATTTTTCTCAATGAAGAACGAGTTTAATAATAGGGGAAAAAATCATAAATTCGTAAATATTATCAGAATGTGAATATTAAATTAATTGCTTCAATAAAATAAAAATAGTCTCAATGAAGAACGACGAGTTTAATAATGGAGAAAAAAATCATAAATTCGTATGTATTATCAGAATACGAATATTAAATGAATTGTTACCAAAAAATAAAATTTTTCTTAATGAGGAACGACGAGTTTAATAATAGGGGAAAAAATCATAAATTCGTAAATATTATCAGAATACGAATATTAAATGAATTGTTACCAAAAAATAAAATTTTTCTCAATGAGGAACGTCGAGTTTAATAATAGGGGAAAAAATCATAAATTCGTAAATATTATCAGAATACGAATGTCAAATTAATTGTTTCAACAAAATAAATTTCTTCTCAATGAGGAACTTTGAGTTTCATAATGGAACAAAAATCATAAATTCGGAAATATTATCAGAATACGAATGTTAAATTAATTGTTTCAATAAAATGAAATGTCTTCTCCACGAGTGAGTTATAAATTGCTTAATCAATATTTGTTGAATTTTTAAATTTTTCGTACACTTCTAGTGGCTACGTCACGATGATTGACCCCTCGGTTCTGGGCACGCCACAGACCGAGAGACTTTATATTGATTCTTAAAGAGAATAAGCTCTGGTCGAGCATTTTTATGACTGCTTTACCAGAGTTGCACCATGTCCTCATTTAGGTTCTATATTTTTTATTTTTTCAATCGTTCTGTAAACCAGAATTAATAACGATTTTATCAACAATTAAACTGCAGTTCAATCAACACAATCGCATATTATTAATTAGAATAATTAATTCTCTCCTTTGCCTTGAAGTTCAAGTACCACAGCGACTTAAATAAATTTAATGCTATTACATTAAACTATAGAAATTTAAAGAGTGTTATTTAAATTTAATTTAAACGAATGTTTGATTACAAGTGCGACGCGAATCGTATTGATGAAAAATTCATGAGGGTGGATGCTCACGGCGAAGGGGAGTAAAAATGGCGGGCGCCGGTGTATTGACCCTTAAAGCAGAGGTACAGAGCGCCCTCGAAGCACCGAGACATTGCCAAGCATTAATTATTAATTCAGAAAACGCGAATTTGTCGAGCACGACACGCGAATGAAAATCGGAGGTAGATTAATGAAGGAAACTTGATGTAATCCTGAATGGCTTCGTTCCACATTTTGCATACATTGTTTAAAGTGTGTAGTAGAAATTTCCATCACAGTTAAAGGAATTTCTTTTGCAAAAACTGGTATATTAAATCTGATATGCAAGTGAGATGTAAAGTTACAATATTTTCTACAAAATCCTATAAAAATTAGGAAATGTTATATAAATATTTGCAACTTTACTACATTTGTGTATTAATTTTAATATATCAACTGATGATTAAAATTTCCGGTATGGAAATTTGAAAACATTTTAAAAAATGTGGAATATTTCGTCAGAAGTGTCTTTAAAAACGTCGAATCATTTCGCGCTATTTGTGAATTCTATTACAAATTTTGTCTTCGTCGCCAAATTTATCTGCGGTCGTTTTTTCATTTTTTATTTTTACTGAAATACAAAGAGTGAACATTTTATTTCACCTTAAACGATTCGAATTCTGTAGTAGATAGAAAAGAAGATATTCGATTTAAGAGATTCTATTACAGATTTTGTCTTCGTGAACACATTTATCTGCTGTCATGTAAAGTATTTTTTTTTTAAATGAAATACAAAGAGTGAAAATTTTATTTCACCTTAAGCGATTCGAATTCTGTAGAAGATAGAAAAGAAGATATCCGATTTAAGAGATTCTATTACAAATTTTGTCTTCATCATCACATTTATCTGCTGTCATGTAATATTTTTTTTTTTTTACAGAAATACAAAGAGTGAAAAATTGTATTTTGCCTGAAGCGATTCGAATTCTGTAGAAAATAGAAAAGAAGATATCCGATTTAAGAAATTCTATTACAGATTTTGTCTTCGTGAACACATTTATCTGCTGCCATGTAAAGTATTTTTTTTACTGGAATACAAAGAGTGAAAATATTATTTCACCTTAAGCGATTCAAATTCTGTAGAAAAAAGAAAAGAAGATATCCGATTTAAGAAATTCTATTACAGATTTTGTCTTCGTGAACACATTTATCTGCTGCCATGTAAAGTATTTTTTATTACTGGAATACAAAGAGTGAAAATATTATTTTACCTTAAGCGATTCGAATTCTGTGGAAGATAGAAAAGAAGATATCCGATTTAAGAGATTCTATTATAAATTTTGTCTTCATCGTCACTTTTATCTGCTGTCATGTAATGTTTTTTTTTTTTTTACAGAAATACAAAAAGTGGAAAATTGTATTTTGCCTGAAGCGATTCAAATTCTGTAGAAAAAAGAAAAGAAGATATCCGATTTAAGAGATTCTATTACAGATTTTGTCTTCGTGAACACATTTATCTGCTGCCATGTAAAGTTTTTTTTTTACTGGAATACAAAGAGTGTAAATATTATTTCACCTTAAGCGATTCGAATTTTGTAGAAGATAGAAAAGAAGATATCCGATTTAAGCGATTCTATTACAAATTTTGTCTTCATCGTCACATTTACCTGCTGTCATGTAGTTTTTTTTTACAGAAATACAAAGAGTGAAAAATTGTATTTTGCCCGAACCGATTCAAATTTTGTAGAAAAAAGAAAAGAAGATATCCGATTTAAGAAATTCTATTACAGATTTTGTCTTCATCGTCACTTTTATCTGCTGTCATGTATTGTTTTTTTTTTTTACAGAAATACAAAGAGTGATAAATTGTATTTTGCCAGAAGCGATTCAATCTCTGTAGAAAATAGAAAAGAAGATATCCGATTTAAGCGAGTCTATTACAAATTTTGTCTTCATCGTCACATTTACCTGCTGTCATGCAGTTTTTTTTACAGAAATGCAAAGAGTGAAAAATTCTATTTTGCCTGAAGCGTTTCAAATTCTGTAGAAAAGAAAGAAAAGAAGATATCCAATTTAAGAGATATTCGCTACTCGAGCTGTGTCTGGACCCAGCGGATCAATATTACGCGCTCCTTTCTCTCTCTTTCTCTATCTTGCTATTCTACTCTCTCCCACACGTAAACCAACCCCACCTGAAACATTGGCATTGATTTTTTCGTCAGAGTGTTCGACGTTGCCATTTGTTCGATACAGCACTGATACACTCACCGTGCGGATAGTATTGCGCAGTCACGAGTGTCCGCCCGGAATTATAAGCTTTGGACACCCATATTAAATGATGACATGATGTAGTAGCTATGGTTTCTGTCGATAAATTTGTAAAACCTCCTTTTACGTTTCGACTCTCATCCGAGTCTTCTTCAGAAATTAATTTATTATGTATAATCTGTAACGTTTTATATGATAAAAGTATCTAAGTTATAAATATACAAATGTGAAAGAAAAAAAAATGAAATAATAATTATACTTAAAAACATTTTAAACATTTATCTCACCAAATCAACATCAACATTGGTATGGTTTAACACCTAATATTTATTTTTTATAAGAAATTGGTGCACAGATTGTGATTTCAATTTTAATATAGTATAACAACCAACATTATTTTATAAGAAAATTTTATATTAAAATTAATAGTAAAATACTGTATTAATTTTAATACAATACAACACAAAATAATATTTTTTTTTCTATTAAATTGACATCACGTTCTGTGTATTTATTTCTTATAAAAAATAAATATTAGGTGTCAAACCACACCAATGTTGATGTTGATTTAGTGAGTCAAATTCATCACATCGGTCACAAATCACACTCATATTGGAATCCGTAATAAACGTCGGGGATTTTGTTGAAAATTTAGGGCTTGAGTAAAATAAATCTAAATGCATAGTTATACACATCAACACATATATTTTGCTTTTGCATGTTGCATACATACGATAAACAGTACAATGTTACACGTTTGTTTTTATTTTATTTTTTTTCTCAAGTTATGGTACACTAAAAAATGTTTTTTTTTATTTATTTATTTTACTTTATTTTATTTCATCTTATTTTGTTGGATTTTTTTTGTTTTCATTGATTATCCACTACTACATTTGCTATGCGACTTAATGTTCGTTTTTGTGTGTTTCCGTATGCGTTGCTGCTGTACAAGAGTCGTATAGAAAAAATCGATTTTACTTATAGTCGGCGTAAAGACACGACACGAGAGACGAGGATATTTTACAGGCTCGGATGAAACGGCTTGTTTATATTTAAACATCGGATGCGATATTGAATGTTCGATTAGAGTGGCGTTGCGTTGTGAAGAAAAAATATATAAAATCAAGCTCTTACCACATAACGTCGCTCGATAACGAGATAAAACTCCCGAACGCGTTAATCAATTTTCTTGACACAGCGTGACGCAAGCGCGTGTGTCATGGTCGAGCGTATGTGCTTCACGGTGATGAAACGAAAACACTGGTAATCTCTCGCACGAGTTCACCCGTCGTTAAGCTTCGATACGAACGATTAAAACCGATCGAAAAATCAATAAAACAACATTATTTTTTTGTGCCTGGAAAACCATTGAAAACGGAATTAAATCCTGTAATAGATAAATATTGAATGAAACAAAAAAAAGCAGAGAACCAACTACGCGAAATGTAGTCAAACAAATAACACGTTTCATCTCTTCATAATGTAAAAAATGTCGTGAGTTTTACAATTTCTTACAGAAAATGTATTTGCGAATTGTACGATTAAAACGACTCTTGTCTCTGTTGTCAATTGGTGTGTGGCAACGTGGGCCCACGAGGATAGGAACTACCGAATGGAGAGGCGAAGAGACGAAAATCGATTTTCTCCAAGTCAACAATATTTTTGCACATTTTTTTTTCGTCCAAGTAAAAAAAAAAAGGAAATCTTTTTGTGCTACTTCGCCGTCTCCATTGTCTGTTTTGAAATATTGGTATATGTTTGGGTTATACGATGCGATTCGAAAAAGTTTTTTTTTTTTGTTTTAAATATATTCCACCCACTTTCTCTCTCTCTTATCTTCCGCCTTTCCGTCGTTTCGCTATGAATACAGCGCGATAAAAAAAGTTTTTATTACGACCAACGAGCGTTCGGAAAATCCCGCGCTTAATCGAGACCGCGTTTTGCCCACGATTTTCCGAGGACTCGCGTTTGTCGCATCTATTACGACGCGATCGTTTTATACGCTTATACATTGTTTACATTTATATATATATATGTATATATATATATAATATATATTCTAATCGTTCGTTCTGCCGATTCATCTGTACAAATATATACAAAAAAAGAGGAGCCGCTCGCTTTCCAGGGCTCTCTATGAAAAGAGAGCTTCTCTCTAATCACTCACTCACTCTCTCGCACAATATTATCGTATCACTCTTATACTTTCTCACTAGGAAAAAAAAACACGGCCCTGGGCGGCAGCAAAACTTGTTCTCTCTTCGTTTTTTTTTTCTTTTTTTTCTTCTGACATAGCGAGTGTGTGGTTCCTATTCGTCGGGCGTACCTTTATTCATCGGATAAATGAAAAATTCAAAGGGCCCTCCTCACTTATAAAATTCTAGCGTTAAAGTAATAAAAAAACGCATAAAAAGAAAAATAATTCCAACCATATTGTGGAAGAACCAACTCGTTTTATTTCTTGGCAATTTTTTGGCTAACCGTCGCACAGTTTAGATCGAATCATTATTCGCATCTGTTCGCGGAGTAAATTCCATAAAATTGGTGCGTCATCTGATCCAAGTGCGATAACAAATAGTAATTGAAAAAAAAATAATAATTTTACGTCTTTGGAAATCACGAAATTAACAATTTAAAGCAGGACTTGGTCCGTGCTTTTTCACGACCCCAAAGACGATTTTATACATTCTCCTCTCGGGCCTTTTTTTTAAATCTCGTTCATTTTTCGTCGCGCAATCTCACTAAAGTAATATACATATATAATTGAACTTTTTTTTAAAAAGGGGATAGAGAAGACGAAGGTTCTTACGAACGTGAAAAATAAAATGAAAGATTCTTCCTGTTCTTTTGTACATTGAGAAATGGTTACTCCTCTAGTCATACGTTTTATTAATTAATGTCATATGTACACATATACAGAATGTACAGCAAAAAAGAGAAACCCTTTTTTATCGGTTATTTTTTTCTTTTTTTTTCTTTTTGCTTCGAGAGAGTTGCCGATGGCTCAAGAAATAGCCACGTATTTTCTTCTTTATTACGAAATATGGATGCGAAAAAAACAAATGAAGATGCAGGGTTTGCCGTGTGACAGATGAAGAGGGAGCGTGTGGTTGATAATTATTGCTCGGAAACTAAAAAATGACAAAAAGAAAACAAAATGATGAACATTTTTAAAAACCCTTGGTTATATAATATGCAACCGAATTCGTAATCGGAAGTTGCTTGTGACCAAGAAACAAAAAAAAAAGAAAAACGAAAAATAAACGCGACCCTCCCAGGCTTCTCTCTCATCGACCACCCAGTAAAACCGTTTAAAAAAATACAAATTACCTCGTATCGTCGTCGATTGCTTTCGAATATCGTGAACGTATCACGATATGACGTACGAGTAAAAGGCGATCAAGCCTAAGTACAATGGCCCCACTAGACATCTCGAGGGGTGACAAAAAGAAAAAAAAAAAAAAAAAGAAAACAAAAAATGACGTGACGCATTGCGCGTTAAACGTGCATATGTATTATTTAAACACGCGATTCCTCGCCAACGCCAATAAAAAAAAAACGTCCATCATTCATCGTTCGCGCTACGCGACTTTATGTACAAATAAGTCATCGCGCCAGATGCCAGCATACAAATTAGCCGAAGACTTCTTCTCAAATGCCAACGGTTTAAACACATCGCTCTCAAAAAGTTTTGTGTTTAATTATAATTTTTTTTTCTTCTTCTTTTTCTCGATCGTCGAAATCCGGGCTGAAGCAAATGGAACACGAGCGAAATGCTCGCCGGCAACTTTTTTTTCCAATTGTATTCATCGTAAAGTTTTAAAAATGAAACAGAAAGAAAGATGACCCGGTTCAGGATCGTAAACAACAGCAGCAACAACGGCGCTTTTTTCATATCCAATTCCGCGTCAACGTCTTCGGCTCTGACTCTTCTCTCTTCCGCTGCTCATGTAGTTGGCTCGTTTCTTCGTTATCTCTCTCCTCTCTTTCTTTCTTTTACTCTCTCTGTCCCGTGTCATTTATTTTCACCGGAGCCAACTATTTATCTCACTGGTTTACCAAAACTTTGTTTCGGTGGTCCTTCACGGTTTTCCACCAAAACAGCTACCCCCCTGTTTCGGGCATTAATCGAGCACCGGTTAAAGGGGGCAGAGAAAATTTGAGCCTCAAAACCTTCGCGATCGAAGGTCCCTTTAGGTCTCGCGTTCCTTTTTAACTTTGAGACCAGTGCCCGCGGTGTCCTCCGCCAGGATGGTCGCTATCTCACCCTGCATAAACGCCCAGGGCACTTGACTGTCGGCCAATGGACACTTTTCACCGCTCGGGCAATAAACCTGCAATAATAAAACAAATTTATTAACATATAAACGATTTTAAAAAGCAAGGACAAAGCGAATACGAAAGCTACATTTATGTACGTATTTATAAATTCGGTGAGTTTTTATAATAATTTACGAACATACACCGACAGGTCGTCTTTAATTATATACATTTCCATTCGTTAATTTAATTTTTAGCAATAAATTTAACATCGAACGAAATCTTCGCATTAAATTTGATACAAGCCATGACAGAAAAATTAACATTGCTAAATTCAGAACATTTTGTTGATATATTCATTCGACTTAACCATTTACATTCTTTCGAATCTTACGACCGTCTGACAGATCATAATTTAACAATAATCATGAGAAGATAAAAGAAAAAAAGAGATAAAAAGCTAATGAATATTCAGTCAGTAATATGTCATATTTTCCGCTTAACGAAAAGACAATGACAAAGATTTTTAATTAGAAAGATGAATGGAAAAACCAGCTATGAGAGTGATAATTTTGAACGAGGGTTTTACCCGAGAGTACAATTGATTTTTGCTCACCTCTGATCCTGCACCTTGCCTCTTGATACTGTCCCGGCTGCACGGGAAACAGAATTTGTGATGTGGGACGCTCGGACACTGAACGAAGTGCGTGTCCTCGAGACGTCCCTGGCAGAGTGTGCACTTAAGAGCGGGCGCTGTTACCGGTTCGGTACCAGCGGTCGTCGCCTGTGTCGTAGCCCCTTCCGACGAGGTCATCACCGTCGTGGAGGAGACGTGCCTGGAGCTGGAACCACTGGACCGCCTGCCCGAACCTGATCCTACATAGAAAAGAAGAGTTATTTATTTATTTTATTTTTATTTTATTTGTTTATTTATTTATTTATTTATTTTTCAGTGAACGGGACATGTCTCTCAAAAATAATTACATTAGTGGCATGACATATTAAGCACTATTACAATTTATGCATTCCATATTGAACCTAAAGTTCATATTGAGGAAAATTTTTAATTTTTACTTCACAACGTATGATAATGGGAATTTTATTTACGCGAAACGTAACGAGTGAACGAATGAAGTAAACTGGTTTAAGGCGGTCAAGAAAACAGAAATAAAAAAATCTAACAACACTGAGGCATTATTTCCAGGATCAGGCTTATCTTTTCATCAATATTTTGAAAAATATTGTATCTTATTTCAATTTATATCACACAAAGCACGGTAATAATGGGAATTATTATTATATTGACTGTTATAACTTAATAGTTATACAATTAATGTCTGTTTTGTTACAAACCTGAACTGTTCGGGCTGTGTTGAGAACCTCTCGATACGCTGCGTTGCTGAGCGTTTGAAGCTGTCGTTGGTGGGCTCCTGCTTGTAGGGCTCGGATTATTCGGTGGTTGTGGCACCGGTTCCGGAGACGATAGTGTGTCAGCTACAGACATAAGGGCTGCCATGGGTGAAGGTCCGCTCGCTGTACCCTGATAACAATGCAAGTTCACACGATGCCTCTTAAAACACGCTCATTTTTACACAGATGTATGGAGAAAAAAACAATAATAAAGACAAATCTCAAGTATCTAAGTTTCAGTTTTTGATTATTTTTTATATCGACAACTTACTCCAAAATTTCGTGTTTTATCTCTCCGATATGAAAAAAAAATTACTTTATGTCCGATATGTACGAAATATGTGCAAGTGAAGAATATATCTGAGATACATAAAAAATAAATGAAAATAGTATTTTTCTTACATTATCGTCGGAAAAGGCTTAAATGCCAGTTATATTTTTGTATATATTTCTTTTCCATAGGATTGCACTCGAAATTACTGCAAATCAATAGTAATTTTTGACAAAGTACAGAAATGACAATCGAATTAGTAGCATCAATGGTCGGAGTTTTGGTACGTTGCAATTTCATGAATTAAGTAAAAAAAAAACAACAACAGACTAACTTTTTTTTAACGCGCGTTTATCAATGTTCAATTGCTTCATTGATACTTGACATCTCTCTTTCTTTTATCCAAATAGAAATGAATCAACTTTAATTATGTGTAACTAACCTGATGATGATTTGACTGTGGATTTCCTCCGCCAGCTTCCTGAGGAGGTGGCGGAGGTGGCGGAGGACTCGTTCTAGGACGGAGCGGCGATCCACCGCCTCCGTTCGTAGCAACATTTGCCGGTGCCAGTGGAATTGAAGGACCGACATATCCACCTACAAAGACACAAGCAAAACAAACGATGTAAATACTATTAAGCAATTAAACAATTTTTTACTAAATACTAAATACTATTAAGCAATTAAACTATAGAGTCATCTTAAAGTAGATTTTTTTATTTTCTCTATGCTCGAGATTGCAAAAAATCTACTTGAAATTTAATGTAAAAGTACTGGAAGTTTTTATGCATAAATTGGTAAACTAAATTTAATATGCAAGTACAATGTAAAATTAATGTATGTTACAAATAATTTCAATAATCTACTTTAATTTTACTGTAAAAATTAATTTATTTCATACCACAATTGGACACTGGAATTTAATTGACGAGTTTATGCACAAAATCTTCGGATCTTTTCTAACAGTTGATAAAATTATTGACGTTAGTTTATTTATTTTATTTCCAATAAGGTGACACCCAGAGAAATGTGTATGATAGGTTTAGATGAATCAAATTTCATTTAGTGCAAATAATTTTTGTTTAAAATTAATACGATTTATTTTAAGGAATTAAATTCTTTGTGATCGGAATAAATTCCTGTTGGTCTGGTTATTAAATAAATTTCTTCTTAAATAGCCAGCATAATAGAATCTTGTTTCAATAGAAAAGAATTAGTTTAACTTAATTGAAAATTGATTTGAAATAAACAAAATTTCATTTGTTTTAAATGGATCTTGTTATTGATTCAAATGAATTTATTGAACCGATTTCTCTGGGTGTAGATCCTGAACACTGTAGCAAGAATAGGAGCGCTCGGAGTATTTTAAATGTTAAAGAAATGCAGAAATGAGATTCAACGCCGACACGGACCTCCGACGACGTACGAAGTAAAAGACAACGACGACAGTCTCTTGTTTTAGAAACCTTGAATCGAACGTGCACATTTGTTTTCGAGCGAATAGTCGATTACGTTCGTGTCGCGCATCGGAGAAATACGTGTCCGGTGATATAAAATCGTTTGCGAACTGAGCACCGATTCTGCGCTCGAACACGGGCCTAACAGTTTTCCCGATTGATTCTCAATTCACCGAAGACACTCGCTACTCGCAAACAGTTTGGCACGCACTTTTGCGCTATCGCACGTAGCGACGAAGAAACTTAATGCGTTTCACGAATCGGTCCCGGTGAACCTGACGGAATTGTAAATATCGTTGAGAACGCTCACTGAATAATCAACTCCGGAGCTTTTACAACTCTCTGACCACGCACTCTCCTGAGGTGGTCAGTTTAATCGATTTTACCGATTTGGAATTCTTTCGATGTTCGATCTCCTTTCCAATTTATAGTAGAAATGGGCGAACTTGAATAAGAAAAATCAATCCATAATTGAGAAAATGAATATATATTTTTTTTAATCCGAAAATCGATAATTTAAAAAAAATCAGAAAATCGATCTTTTTACCATCGGAAAATCGATCATTTTTAAAAAAATCGAAAGATCGATAATTTAAGAAAGGGAAAGATCGATAATTTAAGAAATCGAAAGATCGATAATTTTAGAAATCGGAAGATCGATAATTTCAGAAATCGAAAGATCGATAATTTAAGAACTCGAAAGAGCGATAATTTAAGAAATCAGAAAATCGATTATTTTTTCTGAAATCGGAAAACCAACTATTTTTTAAGAAATCGGTAAATCAATTATTTTTTATGAAATCGTAAAATCAATTATTTTTTAAGAAATCAAAAAATCGATTATTTTTTATGAAATCGTAAAATCGATTATTTTTTATGAAATCGGAAAATCGATTGTTTTTTATAAAATCAGAAAATCGATATTTTTACCATCGGAAAATCGATCATTTTTTTTTAAATCGAAAGATCGATAATTTAAGAAAGGGAAAGATCGATAATTTAGTAAATCGAAAGATCGATAATTTAAGAAATCGAAAGATCGATAATTTAAGAAATCGAAAGATCGATAATTTAAGAAATCGAAAGATCGATAATTTAAGAAATCTAAGAAATCGAAAGATCGATAATTTAAGAAATCGAAAGATCGATAATTTAAGAAATCGAAAGATTATTTTTTATGAAATCGTAAAATCGATTATTTTTTAAGAAATCAAAAAATCGATTACTTTTTATGAAATCGCAAAATCAATTTCTTTTTTAATTAGAGATGATCCATTATCTATATTTGTCTCATTTATAGCTATAGTATATCGAAATAATCAAAGAAAACGTATAACGCTACTTAGCAATGCGCATCACGACTCGAACATGATGGAATGTTAAATATTCGTTTCACGAGCTTAAAGAGCCCCACGTACGTATTCCATACGCATGTCGATAATATTTACTCAGGAGCTCATTGCCGCCTGGGCAACAAGAGGGTCGGTACTGGTAGCTGAATTCTCTCAACGAACGGTGCTTGACACGCGAACCACGCGTCCCGTGCACGTAAAGACCCTGAAAGACGAGGTGAAACGTGCGACTCTGATAGAAGCAAAAGAAATTCTTCCCAACGAATGTCAAAAGCAATATCCAAAATTCCTTCCAGCGATCAAAACATTTTTCTTCTAATCCAAATAATAAATTCAATTCATTTAGTCTCTGACCTTTGACTAAAATAAGTACACAATATATAGTAAATCTTAATTGCTATTCGAACTTATCGAGCGTATAATAAACATTAAAAAAGTCGTTCTAGTTTCGATACAGTAAATAAGAACAAGGTGTATGGATTTCCATTGCCAGGATCTAAATGGCCGAGTTCGTGACGCATTTCAATAAAAATATGTGTAATGTTATATATAGCACACGAACTCTATATACTTAACAATGAATGTTTAGCCTGATATATATATTCACTAGCCTTCAAAGGTCAAGCGAACTCCTCTCTACTCGACGTGCGAGTAATACTACACTGTTGGAATACTACTATATATATATATATATATATATACATATATATATATATGTATATAGAATGTAGTACGCGAGCGAGAAACGAGGTTTCATTCGGTGATGACGACGACGTCATGGAAAGGTCAGGCGAACGCACACTCGTCCACTCGTTGTGTAGTCGTCGGGCTTACTACGCCCGAGCGAACAAGCCCGTTCATTCGGCCCGCTCAGCCGACTACTACGCTCGATTTACGCAACAACAACCTAGCAGAAACACTCCACCGGTGGGAACAACAGTGGCGTGTGACGTCTCAAGAAACGTTGGATCTCTTTCAACAAACCGAAAAATATTCCAAAAAAACGAATAAAATCCGTACGTCAATTTTTTAAATTTTGAAAATCTACGTCAATTAATTTCTGAAGGTCATGAAGCAACGTTTTCTTCAAAACAAAAATACTTGGAATGGTTGACGTGAATTAATATTTGTTTGCATTAAATGTGCAATAAAAAACATTGGAAAATGCGAATAATTATGTAGTGAATTGGAAAAAAAATTAAGAAGACCGACGGGAATATATATCAAACCTACAAAAAAATTTGAAAAAAAGAAGAATACAATGGTAATGCATTGAATATGATTGAATATAGTAATGATTATTTATTATTTCGTGATTGTTTGTTAGGAAACACTTTCAACAAACCGAAAAATATCCCAAAAAAAGGAATAAAGTACGTACGTCAATTTTTTAAATCTTGAAAATCTATGTCAATAATATATGTTAATTAATTTCTGAAGATCATGAAGCAACATTTTCTCCGAAATAAAAATACTTGGAATGATTGACGTCAAATAATATTTGTATTAAATATGCAATAAAAAACATTGGAAAATGCAAATAAATGAATTATGTAGTGAACTGGAAAAAAATAATCATGAAGATCGACAAGAATATACTAAATAAATAAATTTAAAAAATAAAATAAATAAAATGCATTCGTCAATTAAAAAATCTTCCAAATCTACATAAATATATTCATTTCTAAAGATCATAAAGTACATTTTATCGAAAATAAAAATACTTAGAATCGCCGACGTAGAATAAAACAACAATAATATCTAATTGCATTAAATGTGCAATAAAAAAAACATTACAAAATGCAATTAAATAGATTACGTAGTGAACTGGAAAAAAAATTATCACGAAGATCGACACGAATATATTGAACGTAAAAGGTAATTGCAAAAAAAAAAAATACACAATGCATTAAATGTGATTGGTACTCGAATATAGTAATGATTATTGATTATTTCTCGGTTGGTTGTTAAGAAACAATAACTGCAGCGGCTCCAGGGCAGCCAGTCTCTTACTGGCACACATACAGCTAGCTCCTCTTCCTCGGAATAGATTTACTCCGTCGAGCGTGACGCGGGATACTCGAGACTAATAGCCGAGAATCGGAACGGCCGAGCGGAGAAGGACAGAAAGCACGTGGTGTGGCTCTCGATAGGTCAGAACTTGAAACCACTAGCGGCATATCTCAACAGTTCCACTGCCACAGCCTAATAATGGCCGTGTTGACCACGACCTACGAAAGATGCTCATCCGGTGGCTCGTCCAACTAACGATATACTGACGTAGTAACACAAAAACTACAGAATCTAGCTGCAGAGCGATTAACAGTAATATAACTCAATTCATCTTATTACATCAGTCTTGACAAATAATTATTTAATCTTCTTGAAAATTCATTGTCTTATGTGGCTCCTACTTATTTATTCAAAAACATATATGGACATATATATATATATAAATTAGGCGGACTAAAAAAAATTATTTCTTTTTAATAAAAATATATTGATACATTTTTTTTCGTTGCGCTACTTCTAAAAAAATTCGTACGAAGCTTTCCTTTAATGAGGGATAATATTAGGGTCAAGACTATAGTTTTTTTGTCTCTCGTTAAAGGAAAGTTTCGTACGAATTTTTTTAGAGGTGGTGCAACGACCTTTTGTAAAATTTTAGGCCGCATTGTGTTCGAGATATTCAATTTTGCGTAAACAGAGATTTTTCACTTTTCCAAAAAAAAAAAAAAAAAACGGTTACATAAGACAAACTGCCATCTTCTTGGTAGGAATATTGTGAAAATTTGTATAAAATTGATTAAGGACTTTCAAAAACTATCCTTCATACGATTCAGCCACATTTGTAATTATTATTTGTATTATTATTTAACAATAAAATGTTTATTAAAATATCTCATGAATTTTTTTTCTACTAGCCACGACGGAAATTCCCGATTTATACTAAAATATGAAGTTTCGTAAAAAGACAACACCCTGTGAATTTTTCTAAGAGGTACAATGATAAATTCCCATTTCCACCCTCTTATAACAGCTTTTTGTAAATGCAGGAAAAGAAAAATCTTCATTCCACCTTTTACAAGAATCCGGTGTTTTCTTATTACGAGATTCAATATTATGGTATAAAAAAATTATATATGAATATATATTTTTTTATTTTTAAATAAATATATTTTTATGAAAAATATTAAAAATTGAAATATTCATATTTTTTAATATATATAAATATGCAACAAAATACATATTTACAACTTCGGAATACGTAAATTCGTACGCCGGAAAATTCTATAGTTTCCGTATTCTTGTATGACAAATGCTACGTGACACATAGCACTTTGGGCGATGTTGTTTTTCGTAGTACCGCGACCACGACCTACGAAAAAGAGAGACGGCGCTACGGCGCACAATCGCCAATCATGTCGTGGTACGTCTGTCGAGTGCGGTACGCCCAACAATCTTCGTATAGCAGCAGCAGCAGCAGCAGCTTTGGCTCGAGAGAAGTCAGGCAGTCGAACGCCGTGCGGCTGCTACGCGAGGGGTGAAGAAGAGAGGAAAGAGGAAAGAAGATATAAGAAGCAAACAGGAACAGCACGCTTCGGTTGGAACGAGAAGCTCTAGAGAGCACGCAACCACCGCCGGGACATGTGACCGGTACTTTTCCGTGACGACTCAGATACTGGCTCCACGATTGCCACAAGGCCGCCGGCGGCCTGTTCTCTCACTCGGCGGTTTCGTCGCTCTACGCTTACAACACTTGTATAAAACGTGCGTGAGCTCCTGAGGCGTTCGCGTCTTCACTGAAACCTCCGTGTAGCAGTATATTTTCGCATCCCTCCAGAACATTTCGCGCATGCACCTCGACTGAAAATTGCCCCTTGCCAATCCAGTGACATAAAAAATTATTCAAATTTATTTTTTTCACACTTCAAAATTTATTCAAATATCTTCGATTTTTTACTTTATTAAGTTGCAGGGCCAATTGATAAACAGTTTTTATATGAATATTTTCAATTTGTTTTTTAATATACTATGAAGTAATTTTGAATGAAAATTATTATACTGAAAAATATACTAAAAAATTATTCAAATTAATTTTTTCCATACTTCAATATTTATTCAAATATCTTCGATTTTTTACTTTATTAAACTGCAGGACTAATTGATAAACAGTTTTTAAATGAATATTTTCAATTTTTTTTAAAATATACTATAAAGTAATTTTGTGTGAAAATTATTATACTGAAAAATATACTTAAAAGTTATTCAAATTTATTTTTTTCACACTTCAAAATTAATTCAAATATCTTCGATTTTTTACTTTATTAAACTGCAGGGCCAATTGATAAACAGTTTTTAAATTAATATTTTCAATTTTTTTTTTTTAATATACTATAAAGTAATTTTGTATGAAAATTATTATACTGGTATTGGAAGCTCGGATGCATATACCATACATAATTTTATATACATTTTCATACACATAAATCGGGAATATTTAAAGAATTAGTATGCGTTAATTGAAGACCACTTTTGATACGAAATTATATATTAAAAAATTTATTCAAATATCTTCAATTTTTGCAGTTACATCGACTATTACATTATTACCGTTGCCAACTTTATTCAACTGCAGGGCCAATTGATAAACAGTATTTAACTCAATATTCTCATTTTTGTTTCAATAAATTATTTCATTATTCATTAATTATTTTAGAATTTTAGCACTTATGGTTTGCCCAAAATTTAATAACGATTTTTTTTTCAATTCGCCTTATATTCAAAATTACCGAGCGTACAAAAAATTTGTACCTGTATAAAATTTAAGTTTTTGAATGTACTTTTTAATAACAAATTTTCCACAAACGCTTTATAAACATTTCCGCCATTTTTTAACAAAACAATTCTTTTTTTTCGTTGAGTCAGACCATTTCGATTTTTCTCACACAATTTCACAGAATTTCCAATATTATGTTTACAAACTACAGAAAAATTGGCGTGATGGCAAATGAATGATCCACTTGGAATGACTCTCGTACAAAAATTCATTTACTTTTGATAAATTTCGTATACAGACGATATATTCATTACTCAATGTATATTACTTTCTATCTTATACAACGGGACTCCACATTTTTTAAAAATTGTTTTATATGATAATTCCTTTCATTTTTTGTGTATAGACAACTTACTCTAAAACTTCGCGTTCTATCTCTTCGATATGAAAAAAAAAAAAAAAAAATTTAAGACCAATTATTCTTCACATTTCAAGAGAACTCTTTTAAAAATATATATATGCATATTTTCTAAAAATTCTATTAAAAAAAAACAATTCTATATATGTATATTTCCCTGCTTCGACATAAATACATATATGATTTTTTTAGTACACTTATACGTACTGAAAAAGTACATTCACGAGGATAATTGAGCATAAGCAAAGAACACGCGATAGGACGGTCTGGAGGTTGAGTGCGTGCCAGTGGACCACCTCGTGTGTGCATGCATGCGAGGCTCGCAGCCGCGTCGGGACGAAGAGTAACGAGGGGAAAGAAAGATTGTGCGCGCGCACGCGAACGACAAAGCGGCACGTAGAGGCAAACGCTGTCGGCTACTGTTGCTGTCGTGCAGCAGTACAAGAGTGGCGCGAGAAGAGAGGAGAAGAGCAGGGGGAAAAGGAACGATAGTCAGAGAGAGGGAAAGAGGGGAAAGGAGGGGAGATTGTGTGTTGCGCGGGGCTTAGTCACCGGTCGTTGCGTCGAGTTGTGGCCTTGTTTCGAAAGTACGAGCCAACGCCGCTGCTGCCGCCGCTGCTGCTATGCTCTTGCCAGTCTTACAAACACGTTATAGTCGTCGCGTATACACAGACACATAATATTGAACGTATAGTGCTTCGAATATATACGGGGCATTCCATCCCGATTCCGACCAGAATCTGACCCTCGACCTCCCCGATTTGGCTCGTAATTATTTCAAGGATTGGTTAGTCAATTTTTTTTTACCTTTTTTTAAAGTGTCATATTGAATGCCATAAATAAAAAATCTGAAAAATACAGTTTCATATACAGAAATGTTTGACATGTCATTCATAGTAGATTGATTTTTTTTTTCTATTTTTTTCTAATTTTTTAAAACAAAAAAGCTTAAAAACTATATGAAGAAAATTCTTCTCCACTTTGGGTCTAAGCTAGAAAATGTTGATATTCAACAAAGTATTTTTCAGAATTTTTTTCAGATTTGTAAATTATGGCATTCGATATGACACTTTAAAAAAAAAGTGAAAAAAAAATTTGCATAGAAAAAAATAAAAATCTGATGAATATAAACGTTTGACTAGTTTGACTAAACCCCATAAATAAACGTTTGACTAGTCGCCTATAGTAGATTCATTTTTTTTTCTATTCTTTAATAATTTGTTAAATAAACAAAGCTTAAAAACTGTCCAAAGAAAAATTTTCCCTAATTTGGCTATAAGCTAGAAAATATTAATATTCAACAAAGTATTTTTCAAAATTTTTTTAGATTTTTAGATTATGGCGTTCAATATATCACTTTTAAAAAATGTAAAAAAGGAAATTTGCATAGAAAAAATAAAAAATAAAAATCTGGTGCATTTGAGGGTCTAACAAGCAACCCTACAAAAAATAATGAGCCAAATCGAGAGAGACCCAGGTCGAATCGGGATGGAATGCCCCATACACACAAACTCGATCGCTGTGACGTAGACTGGCAGCGAAGCTGTAGAGAGACTATAACGTGCCACGCGATAAGCGAATACGTAGTACGTATCTTCTCCGCCTTTTCGCAGGGCGAGAAGGAAAGAGAGAAAGAGAGAGAGAGAGAAGAAAGAAAGACAACGGTGAGAACCGCGCGTCGATCGTTGCGAAAGTTTCGAGAGCCTCTCTCGGTGAACACACGCTTGTTGTCGACGTCGCGCTGCTATGTTGTTATCGTCGTGACTTGTGCTCGAGACGACGACGGCGACAGTGCAATTCACAACCTTCCTTCCTCCTCTCTTCTTGAAAGAGAACCTGGCTAGATCGCACGACGCCATTGCAAACTTTTGAGCTCTCTGAGACACAGGCAATACGTCGGGGCGGCTATTTCGTTTTACTCGCCACTGATGCAATATTTAACGTTCTTTGACAAAGCCACTTATTTGAAAGCGAGGTTGTGAATATTCCGATGAGGAGACAGGAAACAACGAGGGAAGGATAAAGTCGTTTAGCTATGTAGATTCGACGATTGGATTGTCTCAGTCATTTAGGGCGACGACTTTGTAATTATGAAAGATAAATCCAGTATTTAAATTTGTATAGAAATGTTCATGAAAAAAGAAGCTTTTTTTAGTTTATTTTAAGGCTCGTGAGAAATCGTATGCTACGATGAAATTTCTTTCTTCGTAGATCTGAAAATATTACGAGCTTTGCCGTTTCAGTGACTGGGACACGTTCACCTTAACCTTTGGACGTAATACGCGATACGTAACCGTGTAACGTGAGATTATCATCTTGTGACGTTATGAGCCAGAATTGTCGTTGTACTGTTTTATCTTGACCTACCTACGAAATTATAAGGGGAAAGCTATAATCAATGTTTCTGAAATTACTCTTGCTTCGATTATCTGAAGCGATCAATGAAACTATTCACAATTTGTCTTGCAAAGTTAACGCTATAACAACAGATTTTCGAAAATTTCAAAACTCCGTAAAATCCGAAACGGTTTTTTTTTCGGTGCTATTCAATTCTAAACAACATTAAATGTGTCTGAAGAGCTATTTAGAAAAATGTCTCAAATTTTACGTAAGTTAGAATATTCACATGTTTTCTAAAGAACTCGGAAAGCTATAAAATCAAAATATGTGCGAACATTTTGTCAAAAATTGCAATAAACAAATTTTAGCTGGATCGGTTGAGCAGTTCTTGATTTATAGATGATTAAAAAATCGAGGCTCTGCACACACAAACACGGACATTTTTATATTTGACATGAAAATCTCGAAAAAATAAATAAAAATGTCGTGTAAACAAAGTTTCCTCTATGAAGAAGCAAAGGATTTTAAAAAACCCGATACACCTATAAATATATGCGTATATATAAAAATACGTTATAATTATGATAAACACGCTCGTTTTTTTAAGCCTTTCTTGCGTCAGTCACGCGACAATCGGTGTTCCATCAAGCCTATGATCAATGCGATAGAGTCGCGAGCACGCACGTGGCTTCTCCGTGAATATCTCGAGAGTCGCGGGCTTTCGTGCTGAACCAGTAGCGCAGCACCTTTAGAGTGTAATCAAAGTCTCCCATAATCCACGTGCCGAATATTTTTACAAACCTATATTTCGCTTAAAAGGTTAATATTTTTTTTACATCCTTTGCTTTGGAAAAACTGGTCAGGAATAGAACAACAAACACATATATATACGTTATATATAGTATATATAGATTTTATATACAATGCCTTTAAAAAAACTTATTTTTATGTTATTTTTTCAATTTTTATTTTTCACTTGCCACATCAGAAAACTAAAGTCTGGACCCTAATATTTGGCGCTCGTTAAAGGAAATCTTCGTACAAATTTTGTTTTAAAGGTGGTACAACGACCTTTTGTATTTCGGTCGTGTATAGAAAAAAAGAAAATTATTGGGCATTTTAATATAAGTATTTTATTGTGTAATAATAATAATAATACAAATAATAATGACAAACGAAGCTAAATTGTATGAAGGACCATTTTTACATATCGTTGACCAATTTTATACAAATTTTCACAGTATTCCTACCAAGAAAAATGGCAGTTTGTCTCATGCGACAATTTTTTGGAAAAGTAAAAAATATCTATTTACATAAAATTGAATATCTCTGACACTATGCGGCTTAAAATTTTGTACCATACACGGAATTGAAGGTAATCATTTAAGCTATCAAATTCTACTTATACACAGAACCATCCATCGTGTACAAAAATAATAATATCTGTCGAAACGAAAGTTTCGATTTTCTACGTGTTAATCAAATGGGAAATACAAGAGGTCGTTGTGCCGACTCTAAAAAAAAAATTGTACGAAGCTTTTCTTTCACAAGGCTCAATATTAAACTAGAGATGATAGATTCTTGGTGTGGCAAGTAAAAAAAAAAGTTTTTTTTAAGGTAGTCTAATATATACGTACACAGAAGTTGATTATATAGAAACGTTAACAACACTTTGCGCCAACACCATCACTCTTGATTTCACGGCTCCTTTCATAACACACGGTGCTCCCGAGGCGTCTCGTTTATTTCCAGACAGCGGAGCGATTCCTCGCCAGAGAGAACCGGCGTTCTATTTTAATCACGCGCGGCGTGGAATCAGCAACAGCGCCAGCGACAAGAATTCAACACACGCATAAAACAGGCAGTACGCTTGAAAATATACGTATGCAGGCAGCAACAGCAGACGCTTCGAGCACGTATTTATTGCTGTGCCCGTGAAGCGGAAATACATAGTGTGCAAACGCTTCGAGAGTCGCCGGCCCGTGCGGAAATGAACGAGAAAATGGTGGAAGAACGCGTTTGTCGTTCGACGAAGGTTGACAAGATTCGAGAGAAAGTGAAAGTCACCGGTCGTCCCATATAGGAACAACAACGATCTTATTTTACGGTTTCGAAGCGTCTTTTTTTTAACTTCAAAGTCCATTTATGTTTCAAGCATTTCCGTGCGTTACATTGTAATACAGAGTTGTAAATCTCTAATTTATCTAGTAATATAGTTGATGATATAATTGCTTTTATGATTACGTTTCCATAAAATTAACATGTGGCGATTATAATATGTTTAAACTTTTGAATAGCAGCAAAAAATATTAATTTTCAGTTCAATTCCATGGTAATCTTCTTGAATAAATTGAGAGAAACAGTTAATGCATTGCGAAAATAATGGAGGGTTGTACTCTTTCATGTCTTCCGCATTTTTTCCCCAAGACTTGATTGAAAATGAGATTTGTTTTCAGGTATATAAAAATTCACATATCATTTTATAAAAAAACTGCAGGTTATTATTGCGAAATCATTGCAGCAAAACGAATTGTACTTTAAACTTTATTTCTTAAAGTAATGGGATTTTACAATACTGCATTGTACCAACAACTTTTCTCAGCGATCCAAAATTAATTTACGAGCTAAAGCGTACAAACAAATATATCAATGCTTCTAATTTTTTTCATTTATTTAATACGTTGCGAGTAGATAGAAGAGAAGATGTGTTGTAAATTTACTGTCACAATTTTTTAAAATAAATATGCCATGAAAGAATAAATAAAAAAAGAATAAAAGAAACGGTGAAGTCATCACTATGATTGTTTTGGTAAATTGACCGCTCAAGTGACTAGAGATTGATGTATATTGTGAGTGTAAATAAACGGTCGTATTTACAGCTAAAATCTCTGGTTAGTGCTACAGAAATTTTGGAACCTTGCTCGTTTTATTACACAAAGAAAAGTGCAATACGGAAGAGGGTTTGGAAAAGCACCGTTTGAATGGTTTTAAAGTCAAGAAGCGTACGCACACACGGATATTATATCTTTAGCCCACTTAGGAAGAGAGCTCGACCCTAAAGCCTAACGGCAATTAACGTGGCTTCATTCATCAAGTCGTGCGAAGGGACTGAGTGTCAGTAGCCACCCTGCGGTGCACTAGTCAGCTGAGCGAACTGCAGAAGACCTCGACATGTCGATGAGCATTTAACCTGTAGGTACAACGCACTATAGTTACCGTTACCGTCACTTTCTTTATTACGACCGCTTTACATCTCTTCTTCTAGACATTTTAACGGTTCTTTCGGCAACTTAATATAAAGATCGGTCTTTAAGATTTTACTTGCAACTTGTAAACCAATCGGATATGTCAGCTGATTATCGCATGTCTCACTCCTTCTTATGTTTCTTATTGCTTTCTGTAGTAGTATTATTAATTATTACTATTTTTTTTAAATTAATTTATTTATTTATTGTCGCATCAATTACAGGGTCATTAGCGACTTAAAAAAAGGGAAAAAAAATTTTGAAAATAATTATGAAAAGGATAAAATGGTTCCTTTACATTTTACATCAATTTTGTACCAGGTTATATGTTTTGGTAAATGTTAGTGATTTTGCAGAACTGTATACACTTTTCACACGATTTTTCGGTGTTGAGGCATTCCTTTAAAGTTTTTGGTAGCGCGAGTTGATCTCGGTGGGCTTGAAGTCTTGGACAGTCAATTAAGGAGGTTGGATACCGTCTTTTTGGCGGGGAGGTGCGCGGTTTGCCGGGGAGGTAATGTGCGAGAGAGAGATCCTTGACGCGCGTTCACTGGCGTACATTGTTGTACTATTCCAGCAGTTTTGTTTTTACGTTTTCTCGGAAACCAAGCAGACGAATCATTTCGGTCTTCGTAAAAGTTCTTTTCGAAAATAAAAGGAATGATTTGGTTCTGTTATCAACACTTGTTTATCATTTTTATTATACTCTCGAGAAGAACGTTGAAGGTGCGTATAGTTTTCGCTATGTTGCCCATGCATAAGAGTGTAATTTCAATAATTAATTTCTCGATAACCATCTAGACGATTGACATGGAATTTGGCATGGAGATGTAAGTTTTATCTAAGAATATCCTCCAAATATTTGAGAACATGTTTATCATTTTGAGTTGGGTATCCATCCTCCTTAACCAGTGTTCCACGGTAAGTGGGAATTATTACTATTAGTATTGCTATTAATTATTGTTATTAGTATTAGCATTGTTATTGATTGATATGCATCGCTGCAAAATTAGCACGAATAAAGCAGGAAGAGTCTGCGAATCTTCTACTTTAATGTATCTTTCTAAAATAGAAAAAATCTACTTGAAATTCAATGTACAAATACTGGAAGTTTTTATACATAAACTGGTATACTAAATTTAATATACACGCGCGATGTAAAATAAATGTATAGTAATTTCAATAATTTACTTGAGTTTTACTGTAAAATTACTTAAATTTTTCTGTAAATATCCATTAATTTCATATCACTATTGGACATGAAATTTTGTTTACGCATTTTATGCATTAAAATTTCCGATCTTTTCTAACAGTGTGAGCGTCGGCGAGGCGAGAGAATTGGGAACACTATACAGTTATTCGTGCAGCGGTAAGTTGCATCGACAAGAAGAAGAAAGAGATGACAAGGATGGTACGTTCTGCGCGAATTTATAACGGTTAACGAAAACAAAAAATTATCATTCATGAATTCCGTTTGGACAATTTTATAATGAACTTTGAAGGCAACAAAATTAAATATTCAGGAATTTCGGTCCTCCTGTATCGTTGAGAAGTAATTTATTTACCAAACTTTACACTTGAGTATTAAAAAGAAGAAAAAAAAAAAGATTGTTGTCGAAGAAAAAAAAAAGTGGGTCAAGAGTCTGTAAAGTAAGGAGGATGTTGACTATCGTCTATGATGTTTATTATCCCGGCGAAAATTGCAAAGGAAAAAAAATAAAACAGAAAAACAGAATGATAATAACGGAGGCATTTTAATGAGAATGTGAGTCACCGTGATACGACGAACACTCGGTCGTGCTGCGAAACACTTGAGTCGATCACGTTTCATAGCCGTTCATTTTTTTTCTCTCTCTCGGCCTCGACGACGTTGGCGATAACCGCACGTGCGCCTGGAAGATTCGCGAGAATTGTTCAATTGTAACAGTAAATAGTTATTTCTGACTTGGTTCAGGTGTATAGTATTTTTATTCACAATAATAATAATCGGTATTGCACCTTTATTTTTTTTTAATAACACCAAGAGCCGAATAAAAAGGTGAAGCCAATTAAAATACCCGAAAGATGGACATTTTTGTAATTTTTAGCAATGCAAAGTGGTATAAATATAGAAAGTTTATGTTCCCAAGTTAAAAAATTATATATAAAGTACATAAAAAAATTATATATATTCAATTCAATATCTCGGACTATATTTAATTTTTTTACTTGGGTTAAATCACAAGTAAAAAATTACATATAGACTATATAAAAAATATATAAATTGTATATAGAGTGTATGGCCAATTCTATGTTTAAGACTATACATATTTTTTCTATCTATATATATTTTTTTTACTTGGGGAATAATTTTTCGATGCGATTTACAGCAGTAGAATCGTACAGGTTGAAATGATTGACATTGTACAGTTCAACTAATTGATCGAGTGGCGAAGCACGAAGGCATCAGCTGCTAGTAGCAGCTCTTGTGGGGAGCACTGCGAGTTCGTAGGGGGATTCGTGCTATTATCGTTGTCGAATCGGGGGTCTAACCATTCATTGGTCTAAATATAAACGTCGAGAGAAGTCGGAGTGACGTCACGCTCGTGCTCGTCTTTCCAACGTCACGTTACGGCAAACGTTCTCGCTTTCTCTCGTTCCTGCTCATGTTTTTCTTCCGCTTTTTTTTCCCTTTCAAGCGTCCTATCACGTGCACCGTACTACTAACACGCCTTTGACTGTGCAAGGGGGAAGAATTCCCCCATGTTCGAATGTATTTCTGGCAAAACTAATTTTCGTTCATGAAAAATAACGCGAAAACATTTTAAGAATGCAAAAAAAAATTTCAACTAAAAATATTGGACTATGTAAAAAATATTCGTAGTTTTAAACATAGAATTGTATATATATATAGCCTACATATACCCAATTTCATGTGTCGGACTATATATAATTTTATTTATTTGGGCTCGAGCAATTGCCAATAAATAGCATCGCCCATAAGTAACTATTTTTAATTTTTTAATTTCTTTTTATTAATTAATTTAATAGGTATAACCTATTATAATATTAATTCAATGTAAATTCAATATTATCTTGGGTTAATCTTTGGTAATCTCAACACTTTAATCGTATAAAAATCACTTATTCCGATAGCGCGAAGTAAATAATAAAATAGCTTCTGAACTTCTTCTTTTGACTTGTATTGTAGCTGCATCCGCAACTATTTTCAACCATGCGCTGGCGGATGAATGATAATAATAAAGAAAGAAAAACTAGATGGAACGCAAACATTGACGGAAGTTCTTGGATATAAAAAAAAAAGATATGTCATCAGAACGCGAATAGAAAAAAAAAGTGTTATTTGTGCCAACCGCAACGGATTGGAATGACTCTAAAGCGGTCATCCCGATAACAACACAGCACACGATTTCTCATAAAGCATAAAACATATTTATAACGGGATAAGCTTATTAATTCCGTCGCTCTCTTTAATATTAATTGAATTTTCAATCAAGTAATACTCGTAATAACAATGACGATACTTTTTCGGATTTTTTCGTCGAAATATTATGCACAAAACACTCGAACCGGTTCACAATCTGAATAGTGATATCAACGAACGAATAAAGAAGTCAAAGGACATTATGACAGTCGTAAAAAAAAAGTAGCCGAGACTTGAATCGTCGGATATATCGAATCCCGCTATTTTTCACTTGATTTTGTTATTTTTCGGTTCGTGTACGAGACTTTATTACTATTGGACTATAATTCAGATTTTAATCATGCCACGGAATTTTTTACAATCAACGAAATACAACTAGGTATATTTATTGTATCGTTGAACATTCACGACTGCGATTATAAAGTCGTTTATGCAGAACATCCGGGTGGCATGAAGAAAAAGAAAGAAAAAACTCGTTGATTTCTCAACGGAATTTTTTTTTCAAAGCCTTAAAAGCGATATTTTAAATCTGTGCAAGGAACTATACAAAGAAACAATAACAAGTCCCCTCTACACCAAATCAATCGTTATCTCGCCATTCGTGAAGCAAAATACCAATTATATGAATTTAAATAAAGCCACAAAATGTTGGATAACGTATACACTGCAAAACTTTGCAGTTTTATAATTAAATATTTTTTGGAAGCACATATTAAGCAAATATGGAGTTTCGAATACGATATAATAAATGTATGCTGAAAAAGCTGATAGAAAATAGTGCGAAATAAGAAAAACAGGTAAGAAATTTCAACAGTATATATGTTTATATCAGAGTTGTAAAAGTCAAATACTTATAAAAATAAAGATGATTATACAATTCGCTCTATAATTACGATTTCATAATAACAACATGTAGCGATTATAATCCAATGTGCAAACTTTCGAATAGCTGCAACAACTATTAAAATCAATGAAATTTTACGGTTGTCAATTCGAAAAAATGAAGAGAAGAAAATAATGGAAAACAGTACTCTTTCATTTTTTCTGTCTTCCAATATTTGAGCGAAAATAAATATTTCTTCTACGCAAATGTTTACACTCAATTTTATAACAACTCCAGGTTATTATTATGAGATCATAATTATAAAATAAACTGCACTGTTCACTATATTTCTTGAATTAATAGAGATTTACAACATTGGTTCGTATCAGAGTTGTAAATTCCGATTAATTCATGAAATATAGTTTACAATACAGTTTATTTTGTAATTATGATTTGGTAATAATAATATGTAGTGAGTTTTCGCTCAAATATTGGAAGAAATAGTGGAAAAAATGGAAGAGATAATTAATGCATTACTTTTTTAATCCATTAATTATGTTTCTTCATTTTTTCAAAAAGATTACCATGAAATTGTATTAAAAAATAATAATTCTTGCTATTCAAAAATTTTGTCATCGTACTATAATTACTACATGTTATTATTAATGAAATCATTTATTTCTATAAGTATTAGGCATTTACAACTTTGCAAAGTTTGTATATATTGTGATGGCCCTTTCAGCCATACATTTCTCGTTTTCGAAACAAAAGAAAAAGCATTATTAATTATTGTCAGAAATAATTTAAAATAATTTAAATCCGAGCGAAAGGAAATTAAGACTTAGATATTAAAAATTGCAAATGACATGTGCGAGACTCACCGTTGGCCTTGAAAGTTGTAGCGGTTTCAAAACTGGGCGCTCTGACCGGATGTTTCTCCTTATTTCGGTCCTGAACATAGCTAACGGCGAGACTAACCGCGGGTAGTGAATCGCCTCTAGTGAGTGGCGGTCTAACCGGATGCTGTTCTTCGAGTGACAGTCTCTTCTCCGGATGTTCATCCTCGTCAATAGCCGAAATTCCTCTCTTGAGTTGCGTGCCACGATTGTGACTTAAATTAACATGATGTGCAACGGCAGCGAGATGAGCGTTTGAGATTCTGACATTATTGCCTCTCAATCCATTAGCCATTTCGTGGGGTGCGTCTTCATGACGCGACATTTGTTGCTGTTGCTGTTGCTGCTGTTGCTGTTGTTGTTGCTGTCTCGGTGCGCCGGAATTAAAATCCGTTATCGAATTTCTGTGATGAGCAAGTTGCGTATAACCCGCAAGATTGTGATGTCTCGAATGTGACTGACCGGCTGCATTTTGTATGGGCAAAACATCGAGATTACCGCCACCATTGTGCTCGGCATGGGCGCCCGCGCTTCTGTAACCCTTTGAGGCCGCGCTTGGTCTTGTGTCTTGAAAGCCATGAGCTTTTTTCAACTGTTTCGCAGATTCAAGAACGAGATCTATTCGATCGGCACCTTCGTAATTAACGCAACCGCGACAAACGGGCTCGGAAAATTCCATTATCATTGCCCACGGCATTCTCGGCAAATCGCAAAGATAACACTGCGTTCGTTTTCCCATCATCTTGACGCTTTCTTGTCTCCCAACCGGGATATTTAATTCTATATTATAATTCCGATAATCTCGAAATAATTGTAAACTTCTTTTTCTTTCACTTATACGTTTTATGCGGGTTCTTCTTAAAAGCTAAAAAATCACTCGTTTCTATCACCACAATGTGTTAGCTGTTTGATGATACACATCGAATAAGTTTGTCAATGTTATATATGTGTATTTACAAGTATTATGTATATACGTGTAAAAGTAATCGCGTGCACACTTAATTCACGATGTTTTCTGTATAAGAAAACTTAAAAAAATTCACTCAACACTTTGTGGAATCCAGAGCTCGTGGGAGTGTGACTTGTTCCTCAGTCTCACAAGAACTTTACCCGCTGTCCAGTTAGTACGATTAAAAAATGAAAATAAAAGGAAGAAAGAAAATAAGAAAAAAACACTTGGTTCTCGAATATACCGAAGTCAAGCGTGGCAACACCGCTCCGGCAAATCGCGTTTCTTATTTCTTCTCGCCTTTCTCTCTGTCTCTCTCTCTTTCTTTTTCACCCACACGTTCTTACGTTAGCAAATTGTGTACCGCTTCCTGTGTCTCGTATCACGTCACAGTAAAACGGCATAAAACTCGGAAAATTCGCACTGTTGACCGCACCAACAGCGCACACACACAACACACCCCACGGTTGATGGTTGATGGTAGTAGATGGTCCAGTATAATAAACCGCTCTCGTATTATCGCATTGATAAATATAATTCGCTTCGCGAAAAACGAAGCGCGTTTAAAAAAAAACAGGGGGCTCTTTTGTATTCCGGCGAAAATGTGGTAAAAGGCTCCACGAGTAAACCGCGTAGATTCTCGCACGATATCCCGAGAGCGAAACGTACGAACCGGAGACCAGCCGAGACGAACGCTCGAGAATGCGACGACTTGGCGGACTTACGGGGTGTCGACCCCCCACCCCGTGCCACAAACGAACGATCGACCAATCGTCGAACGTGGCGTCACGGCATGCGACGTCACGATTGGACAATGCGCATGCGCATTCCTCACCTGATATTCGCAAATTCGGTGGGGGGGCAAGAGGGAAGAGACTGTAGTGGTGGTAGTGCGTTGCCGTTGCTTCGCTGCGACTGAGGCCGAACGGAGGGGAAGACACGTAGTCAGAAGGCGATAGATATATGTGGACATATGGGGCATTCCATCCCGATTCGACCTGGGTCTGATCGTCGATCTCCTCGATTTGGTTCGTAATTTTTTGTAGGATTGGTTAGATCCTCAAATGCACCAGATTTTTTATTTTTCATTTTTCATTTTTTTACGGAGATTTGTTTTTTTAATATTTTTTTTTATGTGTAATATCGAATGCCATCATTTTTAATTCTGAAAAATACTTTGTTGGATATCAAGATTTTATAGCTACTAGCCAAAGGTGGTAAGATTTTTCCTCGCATAGTTTTTAAGCTTTTCCTTCCTCATCATGTCAGGACACTCAGAATCGTCCAAAATGGCGAGAAAAGTGGTTTGGAAAAAATGGCCGGATGTATGTATATGTGTGTTTGGCAGACTTGCAAAATTCGAACCATTGTATCTTGAAAACGGCTTTAACAATCAAGCTGAAATTTGGCATGCTGGTAGAGGAGCAACGCCCCTTGTATACATTTTCAAAAAAATTGAAAAAAAAAAATTCAGATTTTCTAAGCCTTTCAATTTTTCGAAAAATGTCTGTATGTTCTCTATCTTTCGCAATTTTTCAGCTAATGAGCTAAATAGTTCTGGAAAAATAGAGAAATGAAAAATGAAGGTCGGTATTAAATTTGAGTGAAATCCATAAAGCGGTTTAGATTTTATAAAAATTTGAATTTTCGAAAAAAAATTATTTTCGTTCTTATTCAAGTTAAGTTCGACCAAACCTGCTCAAATATTTTGCAAGGTTAGATTAACATCCAGTTGTAGTAGATATCGAATTTGGTGAAGATTGGTAAAGTGGTTCAGATTTTATAAGACATTGAATTTTTCAAAAAATCTTTGTATGTTCTCTAGCTGCAACAAATTTTTAGATAACGAGCTTAAACAGTTTTTGACGAACGAAGCAATGAAAAATGACGATCGGTATTGAATTTAAGCAAAATACATAAATCGGTTTAGATTTTATAGAGTTTTGAATTTTTGAAAATTTTCGTTTTCGTTCCGAAAATAAGCCGAAAATGAAATAAAGAAACTTCCTCATAGAGGCGGCGTTGCGAAAGATGAAAATTAATAGAAGCAATGTGCAAAGTTCTACTTTGCATCCTTATTTTAAATAGAAATAATTTCAGTTAAAAAATTAGTAAAAAGTAGAAAAAAAATTAATCTATGACAGGCGACTGGTCAAACGTTTATTTATGTCAACTCGGATTTTTTCAGAATTTCTTCAGACGTTTAGGAATTTTTCAGATTTTTCTGAACTAAGACTATTCCAGTACGATACAAGTCACATTCTAGCATCAACATGCCATAATTGAAATATCTGACAAAATACTCTATTGAATATCAAAATTTTCTAGCTTGGAGCCAAAGTGGGGAAGATTTTTCTTCATACAATTTTTAAGCTTTTTTTATTTAAAAAATTATCAAAAAACATAAAAAAAATCAATCTACTATGGACGCCTTGTCAAAAATGTCGGTATATGAAAATGTATATTTTTCAGAATTTTTTCAGATTAAGAAATTATGGCATTCGATGTGTCACTTTAAAAAAAGAATTAAAAAAAAATTTGCATAGAAAAAAGAAAAATAAAAAATCTGGTGCATTTGGGGGTCTAAACAATCCTACAAAAAATTACGACCCAAATCGGGGAGGTCGAGGGTTAGACCCAGGTCGAATCGGCATGGAATGCCCCATAATATACAGTATTATGTATACATATATCTCCGCGTCGCGAGTTTCGTCGTCGTCGTCGTCGTCGTCGTCGCGTTGTCGTAGCTGTGTCTCTTTTATATATGTGTGTGTGTGTAATTCTGATCGCTCTGCGGGTGTTGCTGCGTCGCGAGCGCCGACTCACCGATAGACCCGAAGGAGACTGGGCTGCGGGGTACACGACGAGGTTGTCTTTACACCCGAGTAAAACGTGACGAAGCCGCAAGAGCCAGCGAGCCCCGCCGCGTATATACTCGCGCTGCCGCGCGAGATATTCCACTCGGGCCGGTTGCTTTTTGGGTCATTCCAGGCTGTGCAGTGGGAAACGCGCAGCCTGGAACTACCGAGGGCCAGGGAGAGATGCTGTGTTTCCGCTCAGCCCCGGGACTTTTGCCAAACGTGTGACGAGGATCGAGAGAGTGAGAGAGAGAGAGATAGCGATATATAGTACAACACACCCGTTACCGAGGGGAGTTGGATCTCCGAGGTCGAGCTCGCGTCCTGGACCGCTCAACACGCGAGATTAACAAAAAGCCACGTTTAAACTGGGAAAAAAATATTTCCGCAAATCACTGTAACATCGAGTCCCAATGAAAAAAAATTATATATTGTGCGATATATGGAATTGGACATATGTATATGTACAGTCTGTATAAACCCTGTACACAATTTATGTATGGGATCAACTGTCAAGTTGGGTTTATGTATAAAAAATTGTATATTGATTGCATATAGAACGTATGTAGAGTATAGTTTTATAGAATATAGTTTTATGTTTAAAACTATATGAAGGATTCCAGCTGAATTTTTCATACTCTGACCCTGACCTTCAATAATTTTGACAATTTCACGTATTTTTTTATTTGGCCCTACGATCAATATTTTCGGCACACGAATTTTTGTAAAACTTTGAATTTTTCGGGATTTATATATTTTTAATCGCTAATATCTTGGAAATTAACAGTCCTATCGAAAAATGTTCGAGACGAAATTTGTTCGGTTTACAAAGAGCTACATAGTGTATATTAAAAATGTTATTTTAGCTTTCCCAAAATTTTGTTATATGACGGTATACAACAATATATTGTTTTGCAAAAAAGGGCCACTTTTTATAATTTTTATGTAAGTATATAAAAAATGGCCGTTGGAAATCTGATTAACAGAAAGGAGAAAGTGTATTTAATGAAGAGCATATGAAGTGTACGTGATTATATATTGGCTCAGTTCTTCGTACTGATAAGATTAGGTAAATATTATATACAATACATTGAGAGAACTGTTGCAGCATGCAGGTTTCTATTTCGTTGCGTGTGCGTGTCCTACAGTTATTGTGTCGAGAAAAAAAAGATAAATATGACGTCTGACTGATTGTAATAGACGTTAGATCGTAGTAGTGCGGGGAAATAACTACTACAAAGATTCTATCGTCATCGCTATGCGCAGCGATATTGAAACCGACCGCAAAGGCATTTATGAGTTTTCTGTTTTATACGTAACTTATAACTGACCTAAACTGAAGACAGCGTGAATAATTTATGAGTCCTGCAGCGTCAACTTGCTGTATTTTTTTTATTAACCTTAAGAGTTGGTAAATCAGTGTAAATCATTTTTTTTCTCGACTTCGCTGAAATAATATAATTTGGTGAGGAGCAAAATCGCTCGTTTTTAACCTCTGGCTCGTACGCATGCGCTGTTCAGTTTTATCACTCCCTTGGGAGGAAACCGATTAATTTACGCCCGGTGGGAGTAATGGAAAAATTAGCAATTTTCCCGTTTATGATCCAAGCATTAAATTACACGGGAAAGAGAGTTACTTGACTAGTTGCGTCTCATTCGCACCTATAAATGTCTCACATCACCTTAAGGGGAGGGAATCAGGTCAAAAAAATTGATTTTGGAAATTCAATATCATCCAAATTCTATTGTATATAAAAATGCCCAACGCACTATACTGTTGGTACTCGATGAAAGGATTTTTTACTGTCGTCTGACTTGCATATGCTTTTCAATATTATCTTAAGCAAAGTTCTTAGGTTTTCCATTCTGCGCATGATTCAGATCAAACTACTAGGCAGAATGGAATGGTTGACGTCTCATTTTCTTCTTCATGAAAAGATACACCGGCTAAATGGAGCAAACTATTTTTTTTCATTCTGAAAGCCAAGTTAATCACTGATTTAGTAAAAAGCATAAAATTTATTTATTAATAATTATGTCACTTAAAAAATATTACCTTTTATTAACATTTGCTCCATTTAGCCGGTGTATCTTTTCATGAAGAAGAAAATAAGACGTCAACCATTCCAATCTGCCTAGTAGTTTGATCTGAATCTTGCGCAGAATGGAAAACCTAAGAACTTTGCTTAAGATAATATTGAAAAGCATATGCAAGTCAGACGACAGTAAAAAATCCTGTCATCGAGTACCAACGATATAGTGCATTGGGCATTTTTATATGCAATGGGATTTGGATGATATTGAATTTCCAAAATCAATTTTTTTATCCTCCCCTTAATGGAAATTCCCGAAAATTGGGGTATTTGTGCAAAAAATTTTCCTACCTCCGAAGTCGTATTTCGGAATCGCCTGTGGAAGTTTTTTAAAAGCGCGCATAGACAGCGCTACTGACACGATGTAAACAGATTGACGAAAAAAAATACACAAAGAATTTCTGGCTGTATGTTGGTGATAATACTACGGCATCTTTCACGCTGCTACGAGAAATCACGTAACAATTTGCGTAATCGAGTGAATTCGTGAAACACTCAATTTGTTTTTTTTTCCTCCTTGGAAAGTTTTGAATCTCTTTCATCTGGACTTTGTCTACACTTTGGGTCTACAAGAGATGTCACTCTTTTTTTTACGAATTATCTGAGATGATTAAGTATATTTTTAAATTTCAATAAATCAATAAATAATATATAAAAAATTGAATATTTGTGTTTTATTGAACGCGTATAATGTTGGTGTTAAAATAAGTGTTGAATGCGGCAACAACAAGATAAGAAGTAAGTTATAATTCGTGTTATTTACGTAATTATTTGTGCTGTTTAAACATATTTTTTAATTTCAATAAATAATATATAAAAATCGAATGTTTCTGTTTTATTCAACGCGTATAATATTGGTGTTAAAATAAGTGTTGAATGCAGCAACGACAAGATAAGAAGAAAGTTATAATTTTTGTTACTTATGTAATTATGTGTGTTGTTTAAACATATTTTTTAATTTCAATAAATTATATATAAAAAATGTAATGTTTGTGTTTTATTGAACGCGTATAATGTTGGTGTTAAAATAATTGTTGAATGCAGCAACGACAAGATAATAAGAAAGTTATAATTTTTGTTACTTATGTAATTATTTGTGTTGTTTAAACATATTTTTTAATTTCAATAAATTGTATATAAAAAACGTAATGTTTGTGTTTTATTGAACGCGTATAATGTTGGTGTTAAAATAATTGTTGAATGCAGCAACGACAAGATAAGAAGAAAGTTATAATTTTTGTTACTTATGTAATTATTTGTGTTGTTTAAACATATTTTTTAATTTCAATAAATTGTATATAAAAAATTAAATATTTGTGTTTTATTGAACGCGTATAATGTTGGTGTTAAAATAATTGTTGAATGCAGCAACGACAAGATAAGAAGAAAGTTATAATTTTTGTTACTTATGTAATTATTTGTGTTGTTTAAACATATTTTTTAATTTCAATAAATTGTATATAAAAAATGTAATGTTTGTGTTTTATTGAACGCGTATAATGTTGGTGTTAAAATAAGTGTTGAATGTGGAAACGATAAGATAAGAAGTAAGTTATAATTCGTATTATTTATGTAATTATTTCCACTGTTGAAACATATTTTTTAATCACAACAAATAATATGTAAAAATGGAATGTTTGTCTTTTATTAAAAGCGTATAATGTCGGTGTTAAAATAAGTGTCGAATGCGGCAACGACAAGATAAGAAGTTGTAATTCGTTTGTTTAGCTTATGGTATTCAAAATATAAAATAACTTCCACCTTGACGAGACTTTTAGAGTGCTCGTAACAAGGGTGACTGTTATTGCCCCAGACTCGACCGGTAGAGATAGTATAGTATTTTCTGTCTGCATGAGAATCCTCGAGTTTTCGTTCGATCCGATATAGCACGTATAATCTTGGCGGGACGTAAACAACGTCGGTCAGTCCGTTCGTTTTTCTCAGAGCCGATGAACGTCCAATCCGCGAAGCTTCTCTTATACACAAACACGAGTCGTAGCTAACAATTTTATTATCGGGCACGGTTGGCTAGCGACAGCTCGATGCTACTTCTGGCGCAGCATCAGAAGCACGCTGACGATAAACGCTGTTACGAGGAGCTTCGAGGCTTCTAGCGAGCGATAACAACTCGCTTGCACGATAGAAACACAGTGTACCTATCTCCGAAGTCTCACCGACGCTCAGAGTCGGGACAAAATTGCGACTCGTCAAGATATATCTACTTATTCAACTGCTAATCACTCGTGCCGTGACTGACGAACTGTTGTTCCAACAATAACGTCCTTACGATACGAACGACAGAAACAGAATAGTCGAGAGTCTAAAAACTATGAGAAGAAAAGTCTTACCCACTTTGGTTATAAGCTTGAAAATTTTGATATTCAACAAAGAATTTTTCCAGACTTTTACATTATTTTTATTATATTCGATGTGACCGATAGCAGTGGACGCGCGGTCGGTGTGTGGCTTCGGCGGTCCCAGAGTTAAGCAGCATTATTTGCGGTCATAACTTGGATGGGTGACCGCTTAGCCTTGCACTGGTTTGCGCGCCAACTGCTGAGCGGGAGGCAGTTTTTCTGAGCTTCTAATGTATTCTCATACAGTAGAAATAAAGTAAAAATAAAGCCGACTGTATCGGCCAGGTTTTTCCGCAGTTTTCCTGTGCCCTCGTGCAAATGCGATACAGTAGTGCATTAGGATGAGTGGCTGCGGACAACACTCTAGAGGGGTCTCTATGAAGGAACGGAGAAAAGGGGAGAGGGGAAACGTAAAAGCCTGAAGAAGGCATACGGAAGAAACCATTAATAAAAAATATTATATTCGATGTGTCAATTTAAAAAAATATACAAAAAAAAATTTGCATAGAAAAAATAAAAATAAAAAATCTGGCGCATTTCGGGGTCTAAACAATCCTACAGAAAATTACGAGCCAACTCGGGAGTGTCTTTAAGACGCTTATATATATATATATGGGTCATTCCACGGGATTTCGCACAAAAAAAAACCCGACCGACTCCAATTTTCGCCTAATTTTTTTATATTGTTGACTATGTCAAACGGAGCATCTGTGAATTTTTTGAGAATTTTATTCTTATATTTCGACGAGCCATAAAATAAAAGGTGAAAAAAATGAAAAAAAAATCTGACGTCAAGTGGAATAATGATATCGACAAAAATAACTAGGTCAAAATTTTCGTAATTCAACACAGTTTACGGTAAACATAATCAAAATAAAAAATAAACATAACTTCTATTTTATTTATGTCTTTTACCAAGAAGAGGTACCATTTCGCCAATTTGGCCCCGTCCGATTTCAATACAAAAAATCACGAATATACTACATGGAGTACCAAACATTTTAAGCACAAGCCCAAGATGGAGAACGCATTTTACCCATTTTTAAAAAAATATTTCGGGTAATGGATTTTTTAAATTTTCTTCCAATCTTCTGCGTATTTTTTTATGTAATTGGTAATATTAAAAGGAGCTTATGTGATTTTTTTCATAATTTTATATGTAGATGTATTCGATTCATTAAATGTAATCGAATTACAAATGTTTAAAATTGTATTTTCGTTGCGTCTTTTACAAAAAAAGGTACCATTTCACTTATATGGACCTCTCCGATTAAGTTAAAAAAATAACAAAATTACTATACGCCTCAGGCGTATCTCGCGACGCTAGCGCTCGAGCGGCCACTGCGTGCGTAACGAGACGATCAGCTGATCGCACGCCCCAGGCGTACCCCAGGCGAATCTCGCGACGCCAGCGCTCGAGCGGCCACTGAGTGAGTAAGAAAGTGATCAGCTGATCGCTTTCTTTTTTTAAAATTTAAAAAATTTGTAATTCGATTACATTTAATGAATCGAATACATCTACATATAAAATTATGAAAAAAATCACATAAGCTCCTTTTAATATTACCAATTACATAAAAAAATACGCAGAAGATTGGAAGAAAATTTAAAAAATCAATTACCCGAAATATTTTTTTAAAAATGGGTAAAATGCGTTCTCCATCTTGGGCTTGTGCTTAAAATGTTTGGGACTCCATGTAGTATATTCGTGATTTTTTGTATTGAAATCGGAGGGGGCCAAATTAGCGAAATGGCACCTTTTCTTGGTAGAAGACATAAATAAAATAGAAGTTATGTTTATTTTTTATTTTGATTATTTTTACCGTAAACTGTGTTGAATTACGAAAATGTAGACCTAGTTATTTTTGTCGATATCATTATTCCACTTGACGTCAGACTTTTTTTTCATTTTTTTCACCTTTTATTTTATGGCTCGTCGAAATATAAAAATAAAATTCTCAAAAAATTCACAGATGCTCCGTTTGACATAGTCAACAATATAAAAAAATTAGGCGAAAATTGGAGTCGGTCGGGTTTTTTTTTTGTGCGAAATCCCGTGGAATGACCCATATATAAGAGTCTTATATGTATATAAGTGACACTTTGCCCATAATGTCATTATTGGCGACGCAGTTTATTAGGGTGGACGAAATCCCAAAATCCTCATGTGGGACCCCTTAAAAATCTTCGATTTAATATTTTTTAAATGCGTGTAAAAATTCAGCAGGATTGGGTAACTTTTTCCCGTGACCCATTGCACTTGAAGATTAAAATTGGTATTAAATGAAAAAAAACAAGCTTTTTAGTCTTTTCCATAACTAAACTAAGTTCCATAAGTAAATAAACGGGAAAAAATCTGAAAACTCGTGCTTTACACCAATTTTACTGTCAGTCTTTGTGAGAAAAACAAGACCATTGTTCATTGTTTCTTTTTTCATTCAAATAATGGGTTTTAACATTTTTTGCGTTATTCTTCAGGTATTAAAATTTCAGTCATTCAGTGGGGAAAAAATATTTTGTGGTTTCACTAATTCTGTTTTACACACAAAGATTGAAGTATTAAAAGAGATTAGCAATATTTTAAGTAGACATGTCGCTTTATGAGCTAGTTAAGACACTTAATTTCCACGACTGTGAAAAATTTATAAAATATAATATAAATTTATAAATATTTATAAAATCATAATTCTTATTTTTTATATAAATTGTAAAAAGGAAAAAGCGAGTCGCAAGATATAAAAAAATTAGGAAAATATTAAAGTAAAAAGTAAATAATCATAAAATTTTTATTCGGTAAGCCAATTTCGCATAAATTTCAAGCGTATTTTTCTCATTCGTATCGCGCTTTCATTGTCAAATCCAAGTATACATGTAGCTGAATTGTTAATTCACGGAAGATTACCAGATACGGATTGTAATCAGTTGTCGGTACAGATGTCACACCCGGTGCTTATTTCTCGCGCGATCGAAATATCCAATTAATCTCAGGATAAATAGAGATAAACCAAAAATAACGTAACTGACGTATCATCAATTTTTTCTTATCTCTTTTTTGTTGTGTTGTAATTCTCCGGCATTTGTCGGCATTTGTGTAAGCGTTTATTAATTAACATATAAGAAGTGTTACATTATTTTTTGAATCTGAGAAACACGTGACTCGTAGTTTCTGCAAATGTTTGACATTATTTCTCGATTTACACCCGAACGAATATCGATATAGTGTAATATTAGACAGTATGAACAATGAGTGTTCCCCGCGACAAGTGACATCACCATGCAAGAGTCGTGTCGCCCGCTGACATCATGTCAGCGATGATACGTTTGTATATGGGCCATTCCAGCTAAATTATTCATGCCCTGACCACCCTGACCACCTTCAATAATTTTGACAATTTTTTATCAAAAAGTATTTTGAAAAAGAAAAGACACGTATTTTTTCGTTTGTCGCTACGACCAATATTTCCGACAGACGAATTTTTGTAAAAATTTGAATTTTTCGATATTCATATTTCTGGAAAAATTTGAATTTTTCGATATTCATATTTCTGAAAAAATTTGAATTTTTCGATATTCATATTTCTGGAAAAATTTGAATTTTTCGATATTCATATTTCTGAAAAAATTTGAATTTTTCGATATTCATATTTCTGGAAAAATTTTAATTTTTCGATATTCATATTTCTGGAAAAATTTGAATTTTTCGGTATTCATATTTCTGGAAAAATTTGAATTTTTCGTTATTCATATTTCTGGAAAAATTTGAATTTTTCGGCATTCATATTTTAGTAAAAATTTGAATTTTTCGGTATTCATTTTTTTTTTTAAATTTGAATTTTTCCGCATTCATTTTTTTGTAAAACTTAGAATTTTTCCGCATTCATATTTTTGTAAAACTTTGAATTTTTTGGTATTCTTATTTTTGTAGAACTTTGAATTTTTTGGTATTCATATTTTTGTAAAAATTTTAATCTTTCGGTATTCATATTTTTTTACCATTAATATCTTAGAAATGAACAGTCATATCGAAAAATGTCGAAGATGAATTTTGTTCCCTTTGCAAACAGCTACATTTTTTACATGACGTTAAACAACGAAATATCTTTTTACAAACAAACCAACATTTTTAAAATAATTATTAAATACTTACAGAAAAATTTGGCTTAAAATTATTTTGTATTATTTTGAGACGAGTAATTGACATTTTACGTTATAATTCAGGAGTCTAAAAAATGTCATTAAAAAAAAAATGTTTGTAAGTACATAAAAATATTAGTATAGAGTAGAATTGTAGTAGGTTCCGATTCTTTTCATATATATAGATATAGAACACACTACTCGTAAATATACAGTTGATTTGAGTCTCTTTGAGTACGAGCACGAGGCGGTAACGTGAACCTCGGGGCATTTGGATTGTGTACACGCGCCGCGTCGCTCGCACAGCAACACTCGCTTTGGTAGCCTGGCCTAAACATCATTGTGCGAAACGATATATTTGACAAACGTCACTGCCGATAATCCCGTGTCTTGAACCGAGTCGCCCTCTTTAGTGGATATTTGGGCTAATTTTTATTGTATTTGATTATAAATTAAATTTATGGTTTACGAGATATCTATGGTGGTACAGTTAAAAGAATATCTAAAAATTATGAATTATGGAAAATTAGATATTATATATATTTTAATTATATCTCAAATGATTAACATATAATGCTTATGTATTTCGGAAGACTTTTTCTGATTTTGAGCTAATACATAATAAATTAATCAAAACACTCAATTTTTGTTTTTACTTATTTTCTCTTTTTGTCATGGGTTCAACCTGTGTCTGTACTTAATGTATATGAAAATTATGCTTTTCACATAATTTGCATATAATTCTTATACATTTTAGAGAACTTTTTCTGATTTTGAGCAAATACACCACAAATTAATCAAAACACACAACTTGTTTTTTTGTCATCAGTTAAATCTGTTTCTATGCTTAATGTACCTAAAAATTATGGTTTTCAGATAATTTACATAATACGTTTCCAATACGTTTATAATACATTTAAAACACAGAATTATTGTTTTTCTTTATTTTCCTTTTTTGTAATCGGTTCGATGTGCTTCTGTGCTTAATGTATCTAAAAATTATGGTTTTCAGATGATTTATATATAGTAGAATGGGACCTTTTTTTGTAAAAGACGCAACGAAAATACAATTTTTTAAATTTGTAATTCGATTACATTTAATGAATCGAATACATCTACATATAAAATTATGAAAAAAATCACATAAGCTCCTTTTAATATTACCAATTACATAAAAAAATACGCAGAAGATTGGAAGAAAATTAAAAAAATGAATTACCCGAAATATTTTTTTAAAAATAGGTAAAATGCGTTGTCCATCTTGGGCTTGTGCTTAAAATGTTTGGGACTCCATGTAGTATATTCGTGATTTTTTGTATTGAAATCGGAGGGGGCCAAATTAGCGAAATGGTACCTTTTCTTGGTAAAAGACATAAATAAAATAGAAGTTATGTTTATTTTTTATTTTGATTATTTTTACCGTAAACTGTGTTGAATTACGAAACTTTTGATCTAGTTATTTTTGTCGATATCATTATTCCACTTGACGTCAGAATTTTTTTCATTTTTTTCACCTTTTATTTTATGGCTCGTCGAAATATAAGAATAAAATTCTCAAAAAATTCACAGATGCACCGTTTGACATAGTCAACAATATAAAAAAATTAGGCGAAAATTGGAGTCCACCGTTTGACATAGTCAACAATATAAAAAAATTAGGCGAAAATTGGAGTCCACCGTTTGACATAGTCAACAATATAAAAAAATTAGGCGAAAATTGGAGTCGGTCGGGTTTTTTTTTTGTGCGAACTCCCGTGGAATGACCCATATAATTCTTATGCGTTTCAGAGGACTTTGTCTCATTTTCAGGTAAGACATGATAATTAAATCAAAGCACACAATTGTTGTATTTGTGTCTTTCTTGTCATTGGTTTAATCTTTTTCTGTGCCCTTTAATGTGGTACTTCCAACGACCCATGAATGACCTTGAGCGTTTGATCGCAGTTGATGCGTTTGAACGCAGATATGCGTTCAAAGGGGTTGAGCCGTGACAAGCACACGTGATGTATGCTACTGTGGTAATAGAGAGGGGGGAGAGAGAGTAGAGTAGAAGAGGTGCAGCAGCAGCAGCAGCAGCACATGATGTCCGTGCGGGCTTCGTGTGCACCAGTGAACTCTCTCTAACTACGCTCGGCATCCCCGGGAATTGCTGCTGCGAGCCGTATAGAGGCAATTGTACCCTCGACCTTGAACCGTATCGATTTTCCCTCCGGTCGTTGTAGAAACCCCCACTCATTTCGTTTCTCCTTCTCAATTCATCACACTATCATCATCTTACCTTAAAAATTTGCATTTTACTTGTTTCTATAATTATTAAAAAAAACAATACTCTTCAACACTCAGAGAAAAGTATATCGTTGATTTAACGATTTCACATAATCATCTTACCTAAAAAATTTGCATTTTACTTGTTTCTATAATTATAAAAAAAAACAATATTCTTCAACACTGAGAGAAAATGATATCGTTGATTTAACGATTTCACATAATCATCTTACCTAAAAAATGTGCATTTTACTTGGTTCTATAATTATTTAAAAAAACAATACTATTCAACACTGAGAGAAAATTATATCGCTGATTTAACGATTTTACATGATCATCTTATCTTAAATTTACATTTTACTTGTTTCTATAATTATTTTTAAAAAAACAATACTTTTCAACACAGAGAGAAAAGCATATCGTTGATTTAACGATTTCACATGATAAAACGAATATGGGAAGACTCGCAATGTTTTATGGTTCAAGCGATGATAAAATAGTTGAATAAACGATACTTGCAAGGTTATTGGAAACAAATGTAGAAATCGTATATGCAACGAAACGGCATATTTGGAACTATTATTATTTTGATGATTGCTACTATAATCATATTTGCTATAACCATAAAATAGAGACGTTCCTCCCGGGAATTATATTAATGGTTCATCCAATTATTTTCTTATATTTGCTATAACCATAAAATATAGATGTTCCTCCTGAGAATTATAGTTTGTAGTTAGATTATCGTCGCTTTAACTACATTTTAATTACTAGATTTTTTTCTCAGTGAATATGATTATTTACTTACCGAAAAAATATGCCCAAGATTTTTTGTGTCAGTAATTTGACTACTACTAAAAGTGACAGATCGATTAGGTTAGGTATTTAAAAAAATCGCTTGGGGTGGTGGAAAAATTCTAAGGCGAATCGCCAATAACGACGTTGTAACAGTGATTGAATAGTGTTTATAATTATAAAATTAAAAAAAAAACAATACTCTTCAATATGTATATGCTCTTTTAAAAAGTTGGTAGCTCGAGATATCTCGAAAACATCGCAGTCATTGTCATCGTTTATATCCTCTTTTAAAAAGTTGGTGGCTCGAGATATCTCTAAAATATCGAAAATACAAAATACACACTGCGATCGGAACCAATATCATGCATTCATTTTTTTTTTGTTTATATCAAATGTCAAAAGTTATATAAAGAGACTCGGGCGCTTAAGCGCCCCAGTTTATTTATAATAATATAAAGCATTTCTCAAATCCAGTGTAATTTTAAAAAGAACAAATTATATAATGCAATGCAATGTAATTATTATGGGAAATATTATTAGGCAAAATATGCGGAAAATACACAGCAGTTGATTAATTCACGGCTTTGGCTTAACGGTATAAGTCGTGGTGAGATAAGCTTTAAGAAGAAAAAAAAAACACGAAGGAGTGTTCTAAAAGATAATAGAGGCAATTGAAAAGAAATATCGCATCTGCTGATGAAGAAAAGCACATTCAATGGGAAAACCAGTTTGAGGATCTTCTCAATTGTCTGGCTCTTTGTCGCATTCCTTCCAAGCCCGTGATCGTCTACATTATATCTATGCAGTGTATAAAGGGTAGCACACAATAATATGGATATTATATATATTTTTTTTAATAAATCAAGTAAACAAACATTTTTTTCAAGAATACTTATATTTATAATTGGTATAATAAAATTATTTCACCTATAATCGATAATATTAACATAAAAAATGCATGAACTGTAACAAATTGAATTATAAATTTGGTCATTATTTATTAACAATCCTGGATTTCCTAATTCTATACGAATAATAATTCTCATTGAAAATCCAATAATTTCTGCTCATATTCCAAAAATAAAATCCGGAACTTAAAAATCTGCAATTGCACATTTAAATAAATAAATATATATTAGTTTATAGCTGAGAGTCGACGATAATTAAAAGTGACTTAATAGACCGACGCCCGGATTGAAGCGAAACGTCGGAGGTGTAGCGATACGAGATGAGCAATGTAGAGCGCAAAACGAGGCACAAGCCGTACGCACGTGACAAATATATGCCTTTCCTTCTCCAAGTCTCTGTCGTCTGCTTGGTGATCACCTTACGCGTCACACTAGTTGTCTATTGTACATTGTAGCAGTTTCCTCAGTTCTCGATAATAGTTAAATCGCGATAAATAAAAAAATTGCTTTAAAAAAAATGTTTACAACAAAAAATTTGCTTAAAAAAAAAGTTTAGAATAAAAAAAATGGCTAACAAACAAAATTTTTACATTAAAAAAATGGCTAACAAACAAAACTTTTACAATCAAAAAAATGGCTAACAAACAAAATTTTTACAATCAAAAATTCACTTTAGAAAAAATGGCTAACAAACAAAATTTTTACAATAAAAAAATTGCTTTAAAAAAAATGTTTACAACAAAAAAATTGCTTGAAAAAAAAAGCTTACAATAAAAAAGATGGCTAACAAACAAAATTTTTACAATGAAAAAATTGCTTTAAAAAAAATGTTTACAACAAAAAAATTGCTTGAAAAAAAAAGTTTACAATAAAAAGAAATTGCTAACAAACAACATTTTTACAATAAAAAATTTGCTTTAAAAAAAATGGCTAACAAACAAAATTTTCACAATAAAAAAATTGCTTTAAAAAAAATTGCCTGCGAACAAGATTTTTACAATAAAAAGATTGTTTTAAAAAACATTGCTCATAAACAAAATTTTAACGATCAAAAAACTGCTTTAAAAAACATTGCTCACAAACAAAATTTTAACGATAAAAAAACTGCTTTAAAAACCATTGCTCACAAACAAAATTTTAACGATCAAAAAACTGCTTTAAAAAACATTGATTGGAAAAAAATTGTTCGCAAAAAAAATTAAGCCAAATTTACTACTTGGCGTCGAGACGCTACCGCGTCTGTTGATACAACATAACACGACGTAATGGAAAACTACAACTTTCGATAGTGATTATTTATCGACATTTTTATTTATTCAACTCTCGAAGTGTTAAAAATATGATATTTCTTCACTGATAGTATATAACAACGACGGAAGTTTTAAATATCGATATTATCATTATTTAATAATAGATGCAATGAAGCGAGACGAAGAATGAGTGTGAGTCAACCGTACAGCCGGCTGAGTTGTATATCGATTGACACGGACGCGCGCGCGCGTTCGCTCCGTCGATCTATATAGTCTGTACTACACAGATACTATAGTATAGTATTGTGCGTTGTGCGATAAGGACGGAGGCGAAACGATCGATAACGTGATGTAATATCGCTCTGTTCTACCTGCCTCTCTTGAGAAAAAAAATAAAACGTTAATGAGAAGAATAAAAATTGTTTATCTGACACAAAAGTTGCGAAAAGTTACGATACCATAAATACATCGAAAAATATTTTTTTTTAAACCTGTAAAACAATTAATTATATTATCAACGAAATAATTTTCATCAGAAAGTCAACAAAGCAATTTCCAAACTTAGGGTCAATTAATTTTTATAAGATAATTCTATTATGTAGAATTCGGAATTATAAAAAATATGTAAATTATTATTATATGGACTAACTAGTACATAATGTAGTTGTAAGTTTTTCTAGCTTTTTTCCAAGTTTGGAAATTGGTAAATCAATGCTGTTGTAGAGATATTGGAACAAGTGGCAGATTGTGCATTGGTCTGAGGATCGCAAATGACCTTGACGTGGATGCGACTATAAATAAGCGAAATTTAGAAAAATAAAAAAATAAAATATTTGTCTGAGGTAAAAACGCCATTGGCCGCTTTGTTTCACCCAGCAGCAAACAGACGATGCACGATATGCGAGTGTATTGTTTTGTGTGGTGTTTTTTTTTTCGATGAATTAGCTAATACGTGAGGTACACGCAAAGAGCGATGACGATATTCAAGACTGCTCCATAAATCAAGAAAAATCTATATATATATATATAGGTCCACAGTACGACGCTAAAAACCGAGAAATTGCGTTTGCTCAACAGTCCCGCTGTAATCTCTATCCTCGGAAAGTTATTGTAAACATTTGTCGAGCGCGCCGTAGTCAGACTCTATTAACGGAATTTTATTTAGTGTCCGAGCTAATGATTTTTTGAGATCATCTACACTTGTGGTAAATTGAAAGATTGGATAGTATTGTACAAGTTTTCAAAATTAATATAAATAAATTATAAATCCAATATTGTTATGGCAATAAAACTGTTGTCTAATAGTAATAACAATAATTCGTAAATTTATCTATTCCCTTATCCTGTTGTAACTTCTTATTCAAAGCCAACAATCAGAATGAAGATTTAAGAAAATAGTATTTGTCGACACAAGGCGACAAAATTAGTATAGGTAAGTAAATTATAATTCCAATACTGCATATGTCAATAAAACTATTATAGAATAATAATAATAATTCATAAATTTATCTATTCCCTTATCTTGTTGGAATTTTTTTGTTCAAAGCCAACAATCAGAATGAAGATTAAAAAAAATAATATATAGCAGTTTTGTTCGTAATTTGTTGTTGGCACATGTCGCCAAATTAATATAAATAAATAAATTATAAATCCAATACTGCATATGGCAATAACACTCTTGTCTAATAATAATAATACTAATAATAATAATTCGTAAAATTATTTATTCCCTCATCCTATTGTAAATTATTGTTCAAAGCCAACGATCAGAAGAAGATTTTTAAAAATAGCATATAGTGGTTTTGTTGGTAATTTTTTGTCGGCACATGTCGCCAAAATTAATATAAATAAGTAAATTATAAATCCAATATTGCATACGGCAATAAAACTCCTATCTAATAATAGTAATAATAATTCGTAAGCTTATCTATTGCCTCATCCTCTTGTCATTTTTTTTATTCAAAACCAACAATCATAATGAAGATTTAAGAAAATAGTATTTGTTGGCACAAGGCGACAAAATTAGTATAGGTAAGTAAATTATAATTCCAATACTGCATATGTCAATAAAACTATTATCAAATAATAATAATAATAATTCATAAATTTATCGATTTCCTTATCTTGTTGGAATTTTTTGTTCAAACCCAACAATCAGAATGAGATTTTAAAAAATAATATATAGCAGTTTTGTTCGTAATTTGTTGTTAGCACATGTCGCCAAAATTAATATAAATGAATAAATTATAAATTCAATACTGCATATGGCAATAACACTCTTGTCTAATAATAATAATAATAATAATAACAATTCGTAAAATTATCCATTCTCTGATCCTATTGTAAATTTTTGTTCAAAGCCAACGATCAGAAAGATTTTTTAAAATAGCATATAGTAGTTTTGTTGGTAATTTTTTGTCGGCACATGTCGCCAAAATTAGTATAAATAAGTAAATTATAAATCCAATATTGCATACGGCAATAAAACTGCTATCTAATAATAATAATAATAATAATAATAATTCGTAAGCTTATCTATTGCCTCATCCTCTTGTAATTTTTTATTCAAAACCAACAATCATAATGAAGATTTAAGAAAATAGTATTTGGTGGCACATAGCACCATAATTAATATAAGTAAGTAAATTATAAATCTAATACTGCATATGGTAATAAAACTCTTTTCCAATAATAATAATAATAATTCGTAAATTTATCTATTCCCTCATCCTATTGTAACTTTTTATTCAAAGCCACCAATCAGAATGAAGATTTTGAAAAAATAGTATTTGTTGGTAATTTTGTTGTTTTTGCCCAGTGTAAATGACGCTCACAGCCGGCAAAGTCCGGGCCGGTCGAGGCGGAGGCAGCGGCAGCCGCTACACGTACTCTACCTACTAACTCGTCGTTGCCGTTTCCCCTTGTTCCGTGTCATGTGTGTAGGCGAGTGCAACTGTGTGCTGCCCGGTGTGTCGTGCGCTCGCGCACATCTCGTGTGACGTCACCCGGGGCGACGTCTGGCAACGCCGAATACATATAGAGTATACGCGGCGCGCGTTGTGTGTGCGTCGTTCTGTGGTGCGACGTTGCCGTAGCCACCGTTGCCGGCTTGATTCGCGCTCTTGTTTTGCTCGTTTGCTCTCTCGCTATCCTTCTGGGCGTGCAATGGATGGGGCGAGCACCACGCGCCGGAAATCCGACGCGTCGTCGTCGTCGTCGTCGTCGTCAGCGTCTTCTGCGCTCGCTTTCGCCTTACGGCAGCTGGTGGAGCTTCGCTCAGCTTGGCTGAGGATTGCGCCTCGCCGCTGCTAATTCCGTTATGACTCGACGATGCCTGCGTGTCTGTTTGCTGACTTTTTTTTTTACCCGCTAGTTCCGAGAGACTGTGGAACGAGGCGACGCTTTGCTCTGTTGAGCTTTGTGCGGAAATGTATATAACCACACTTTGAGCAGTGCAAACGCACAGAATGCACGCCGTTATCAATAGTAAAACAATGCAAGAATATTTTTACTTTAATGTGGAATCGCAGGCAATAGAATTGATTTTTGATGCATGTTTCTGTGGAAAGTTTTGGCTATTCTGATTTAATCATGTCACTAAGAGGATTGATGCATATGATTAATTATTCTAGTTTTCCTTGATATTTTCATACAAGTACAACTTATTTCACTATTAGAGGAATTTTATGTAATGAGAAAAATATGCCCAAGATTTTTATATCAGATTTTGGCTACTGACAATGACAGGTCGATTATTTCATTATTCATCGAGGAATTTTATATAATACGAAAAATATGCTCAAGATTTTTTCTGTCATATTTTAGCTACTGAAAGTGACAAATCGATTATTTCACTATTGATAGAGGAATTTTATGTAATTCGAAAAAATATGCCCAAGATTTTTGTGTCAGATTTTGGCAACTGAAAGTGACAGATCGATTATCTCACTATTCATAGAAAATTTTTATGTAATTCGAAAAACATGCCCAAAATTTTTGTATCATCTTTCGGCTACTCAAAGTGACAGATCGAATGACTCAGTTAGATTTAAAAAAAATTCTAATACGGTGATGCAAAATTCGCTTGGGGCGGTGAAAAAATTCCAAGGTGAATCGCCAATACCGTCGTTGTAACAGTGATTGAAGCGGGAGATTTCGCTAGAGGTATTACAAAGTATGTCGTGGTACAGCGATAGAACGTTCAGTAGTAGCAGCAGCAGCAGCAGCAAGAACCTCGTGGGATTATAACCCAGAGCATAGCGGTGGGACGCAGAGAAAGACCATTTTGTCACGTCACAAGGCGTGCGGGGCGTGAGGTAAAGAGAAAGAAGAGAAGAGGAGAAAGAGAAGCACACGGGCGACGGTCGCTGGCTCGCTCGTTCGTTCGTTCGCTCGTTCGCTCGCGCCAGCCGGAGAAAATCAATCCGGTTCCCTTGCACGCCTCGCTTCTAGGTCTCTACTAACCTTCCGGCGAAAAAGCGGTAGCGGAGCTCTGGTCGCCTGGCATGCCGCGCGTTCAACGCCTGGCATTCTATACTAACCCGAGCGCTTACGTACGCTGCCGTGCGCTACGTCGAGACCGCGGTTTAAGGGCCTCCCCCTCCATGACGCGCTGCGATATTGACCCGAAGTTGCGTTAGGTTATTTCTGCGAGGTTCGTGTACCTTTGCACGCTCACGCTACTAGCGTGCGCGGGCGCGTTGCCGACGCCGACGACAACAACGACGACGGCAACGATCACGACGCACCGGCAAACCGCCTCTTCCGTATATTCTAGAACGACGAAAAAAACTCAGTATACAAATAGGATTCTGCTGAACATACAATCTATAAAAAAATAATCATTTTCTCAATATGTTTGGAAGCGTTACATTTTTTTTTATATTTAGAAACTTCATGTATCCGTAAGTTTTAGCAAGTTTTTAAAGAAGTATGACGTACAATTGTGTTGTACTTTTATATTGAAGACGAAATAGAAAAAAATTGTATCATTTTATATAATGAATTTAACGTACCGGTTTATGGAGAGAAAAAATTCAGCACCGTCTAGAACTACAAAGAAAAACCCAATATAGAAATATGCTTCTGCTGAGCATACAATCCATAGAAAAAATTATAATTATCTCGATATATTTCGAAGCATTAAATTTTGCAAAATATTTAGAAACTTCGTGTATACGTACTGGTAAATGCAGAAAAAATTTCAGATTGATTAAATTTGAAATAGATTGTTTTCGCCTCTTCCGTATATTCTAGAACAATGAAAAAACCCCAGTATACAAATATTTTTCTGTTCAGAATACAATTCATCAAAAAGATAATAATTTTCTGAATATATTTGGAACCATTAAATTTTCAAAAATATTTAGAAACTTCATGTACCAGTACTGGTAAGTTTTTAGCCATTAAATTGAATATACAAATATGACGTACAATTGTTATGTACTTTTATATTCAAGACGACATTTTAAACATTTTTACATAATTAATTTAAGGTACCGGTTTGTGAAGAAAAAATATTCATCATCGATAGATTAAATTTCAAATAGATTGTTTTATCCGGTGCATAAAGATTTTAACACAATAACTGTTAAAAAATATATCCTAGTCATATAAATACCGCAAACTTGTAAACACCCATGTTGGTTATTTGCCGAGATACGACAGGACAAATTATGAGTTTAAAGATCTAATAAAGATTAAAGATATATTGTCACTTGACGAGAGAAAAGATTCATGTTTACATTATTATCATAGAATATCAATAGATAATTAAATTGTAAACAACCATGGGATTAGTTGCGGAGATACAACAGGACATACTATGAGTTTAGGGATCTAATAAAGGATAAAGATATATTGTCACTTGACGAGAGAAAAGATTTATGTCTATATTGTTATCATAGAATATGAATAGATAATTAAATTGTAAACAACTATGGTGATTATTTGCGGAAATACAACAGGACATACTATGAGTTTAGGGATCTAATAGAGGATAAAGATATATTGTCACTTGACAAGAGAAAAGATGCATGTTTATATTGTTATCATAGAATATGAATAGATAATTAAATTGTAAACAACCATGGTGATTATTTGCGGAGATACAACAGGACATACTATGAGTTTAGGGATCTAATAAAGGATAAAGATATATTGTCACTTGACGAGAGAAAAGATTCATGTTTATATTGTTATCATAGAATATGAATAGATAATTAAATTGTAAACAACCATGGTGATTATTTGCGGAGATACAACAGGACATACTATGAGTTTAGGGATCTAATAAAGAATAAAGATATATTGTCACTTGACGAGAGAAAAGATTCATGTTTATATTGTTATCATAGAATATGAATAGATAATTAAATTGTAAACAACCATGGTGATTATTTGCGGAGATACAACAGGACATACTATTAGTTTAGGGATCTAATAAAGGATAAAGATATATTGTCACTTGACGAGAGAAAAGATTCATGTTTACATTATTATCATAAAATATCAATAGATAATTAAATTGTAAACAACCATGGTGATTATTTGCGGAGATACAACAGGACATACTATGAGTTTAGGGATCTAATAAAGGATAAAGATATATTGTCACTTGACGAGAGAAAAGATACATGTTTATATTGTTATCATAGAATATGAATAGATAATTAAATTGTAAACAACCATGGTGATTATTTGCGGAGATACAACAGGACATACGATGAGTTTAGGGATCTAATAAAGGATAAAGATATATTGTCACTTGACGAGAGAAAAGATTTATGTCTATATTGTTATCATAGAATATGAATAGATAATTAAATTGTAAACAACCATGGTGATTATTTGCGGAGATATAACAGGACATACTATAAGTTTAGGGATCTAATAAAGGATAAAGATATATTGTCACTTGACGAGAGAAAAGATTCATGTTTATATTGTTATCATAGAATATGAATAGATAATTAAATTGTAAACAACCATGGTGATTATTTGCGGAGATACAACAGGACATACTATGAGTTTAGGGATCTAATAAAGGATAAAGATATATTGTCACTTGACAAGAGAAAAGATGCATGTTTATATTGTTATCATAGAATATGAATAGATAATTAAATTGTAAACAACCATGGTGATTATTTGCGGAGATACAACAGGACATACTATGAGTTTAGGGATCTAATAAAGGATAAATATATATTGTCACTTGACGAAAGAAAAGATTTATTTCTATATTGTTATCATAGAATATGAATAGATAATTAAATTGTAAACAACCGTGGTGATTATTTGCAGAGATACAACAGGGCAAATTATGCAGTTAGAGATGTAATAAAGGATAAAAATATATTGTCATTTGACGAGAGAAAAGATTTATGTCTATATTGTTATCATAGAATATGAATAGATAATTAAATTGTAAACAACCATGACGATTATTTGCGGAGATACAACAGGACATACTGTGAGTTTTGGGAACTAATAAAGGATAAAGATATATTGTCGCTTGACGAGAGAAAAGATTTATGTCTATATTGTTATCATAGAATATGAATAGATAATTAAATTGTAAACAACCATGGTGATTATTTGCGGAGATACAACAGGACATACTATGAGTTTAGGGATCTAATAAAGGATACAGATATATTGTCACTTGACAAGAGAAAAGATTAACGTTTACATTGTTATCATAGAATATCAATAGATAATTAAATTGTAAACAACCATGGCGATTATTTACGGAGATACAACAGGATATACTATGAGTTTAGGGATCTAATAAAGGATAAAGATATATTGTCACTTGACGAGAGAAAAGATTTGTGTTTATTTTGTTATCATAGAATATGAATAGATAATTAAATTGTAAACAACCATGGTGATTATTTGCGGAGATACAACAGGAGATACAAATTATGAAGTTAGAGATGTAATAAAAGATAAAAATATATTGACACTTGACCAGAGAAAAGCTTCATGTTTATATTGTTATCACGGAATATGAATAGATAATTAAACCAAGAAAATAGTAGTATAAGAATGTAATTATCGGTGGAACTCCTTAATTCTTTGTTGATAATCGTGTTGAAGAAAAGACACGGGAGAGGATGTCTCGATGACCTGCTGTGCGCATAGCGAGGAGAGTTGGCACATGTCCTTGGCCTACCGGGAGCACGAGCGGCACGCGCGTCCCCGAGTGTAAAGGATCTCTCACTCGTCTCCTCCCCGCCGTTAGTGCACGCTAACGGGCAGAACGTTAATTGGATTTCATCACTCGAGAGGCAATAAGAGCATAAACCGAAAGAGAGAGAGAAAGAGTTTCCTCGATTCAAAGAAATCTCTTCGAAATCTTGGCCTTCGAAACATTTCTTTGTCGTCAATGAAATAATATATTTAAATTAATATTATCTTTTGATCTTGTGAAATTCAATGAAATTTCGCGGCATTGAATTTATGACAAATTTTCCTTGAACCAAGGAACCATTTTTCATTCATTTCAAAGAAATTTAACCGTTTCTTTGAAATACACTATTTCATTGAAAGCAAAGAAACATTTCCTTAAAGTCAATGAAAATAAAAAACGCGAATGCACAATTTCATTGAAAGCACAGAAACATTTCCTTAAATTCAATGAAAAAAAAAATTCAAATACACGATTTCATTGAAAGCACAGAAACATTTCCTTAAATTCAATGAAAAAAAAATCGAATACATGATTTCATTGAAAGCACAGAAACATTTTCTTAAATTCAATGAAAAAAAAAATTCAAATACACGATTTCATTGAAAGCACAGAAACATTTCCTTAAATTCAATGAAAAAAAAATTCGAACACACTATTTCATTCAAAGTAAAGAAACATTTCCTTAAAGTCAATGAAAAAAAATTCGAATACACTATTTCATTGAAAGCACAGAAACATTTCCTTAAATTCATTGAAAAAAAAATTCGAATACACTATTTCATTGAAAGCACAGAAACATTTCCTTAAATTCAATGAAAAAAAATTCGAATACACTATTTCATTGAAAGCACAGAAACATTTCCTTAAATTCAATGAAAGAAAAAATACTAATACACTATTTCATTGAAAACACAGAAACATTCCTTAAATTCAATGAAAAAAAAGTTCGAATACACAATTCCTAATAGTCACTATTTCCTTAGTACACTATTTCCTTATAGTCAATGAAAAAAAAGGAATCCACTCATTTCTTTGGAATCAATGAAATCTTTTTTTCTCGTCGTATACGGAAAGAGATAACAGTTAAAAGTTATTATTGACGTTAATGATTTTCAGTTCTTATAATCCGTTAGATTATTCGGTATGATTTTATTCCGGGAAACAAGATTATCGAATAGAATATACTTCCGGAGAATTATCGAAACGCAAATCGTAAATGATTTACGATCGACGCGCGAACATGAGACACACACGAGGCGCCCACAGACGAATCGTTTACAACGCCGCTGCCACTCTCCACTCTGCCGTCAGCCAGAAATAGTTTCTCTCGTGTTTAGTGTTCTGTTCGGTTGAATCAATGGGATGACGTCATGGCGGGCCGAGCTTCGTGCGCTCAACACGAAGTGAGGGCAGGACCGAAAAATTGCGTCTCGCAATCGCTGTCGTCGTCTTCCCTGTTGCGGTGATGTGGAGTCGACTTGTCTCTGCTGTGCTATACCGATTGCTCATAAGCTTTTACCGGATCGTAAGCGGATAACGCGCGTTCGGCGCAACACACAATATTTCGGTTGAACCTTTTCATTCATTTTTTTTTAACAACTTTTTCGCTCAAGAAAAAAAAAACAATCAAAGTCAATAAAACAAATAGTTATATAATTTTGCTTCCTCATAGAGGCTTTTTTTCATGAAATTTTTTTTTCGAGATTTTCATGTCACAACACTTGAAATGGTCTGAAACGTCGAGAAAAGTGATTTAGAAAAATTGACCGGATGTATGTATGTGTGTGTGTGTGTGTGTGATGAAAGGCCAAAAATTCATACAACTGTAACTTGTAAACTATTCGATCGAATCAGCTCAAATTTGAACCACATGTACAGTACTGGCTAATCTTCAATTGGTATGAATTTTATAAAAATCGCTTAACGCGTTTCATTTTTATAAGAATTTCGAAATTTTGAAAAAAGTACGTAAACGCTGTAGCTCGAACGAATTTTTAGCTATTGGGCTGAAATTTCGTATTAAAATTGAACAAAGTGATGCGGCCTTTGGTATTAAATTTGGGCCAAATTGGTAAAGCGGTTCGGTTTTTATGAGATTTTGAATTTTTCGAAATTTTTTCGTTGTGCTCTAATTCAGGTAAAAAATAGACAAATCGACTGAAATTTTCTACACAGGAAAAATAACATTCCGCCCTGCTACGTACGAAATTTGTGGAACGGTTCTGATTTAACGTAATTTTACATTTTTTCTTATTCAAGGTGATGCATTTTTTCAATTTTATAACAAAAATTTATTTTTGCCATCATACATGGATACAACTTTCTATTGACTTTTAGTTTTTGTTTCTCTTTTTGAAAATTTGTAACCAAATTTTATTTCTTCATGATTCAAATTTCTATAAAATTGAGATTTTTAAATTTGTATTTAAAATAAGGATGCAAAGTAGAACTTTGCACATTGCTTCGTCAATAATTTTCATCTTTCACAAAGCTTTCTTTATGAGGAAGCCAAAAACAAAATAAAGAAACTTCCTCATAGACGTGGCTTTGCGAAAGACGAAAATTAATGAGGAAGCAATGTGCAAAGGTCTACTTTGCATCCTTTTTAAATAATTAGCAATATTCTGATTCTATTTAAACCGGAAGCTCAAGAATTGCCAGCGAGTCTTTTTTCTCAGTTATTAATCTATGAGTAAGAATTCACTTTAAAGCAGACGAATACAACGGTAACTATTATTATATAGCAGCGTAGAATATGTTTTATATTTAAATATCTGTGATACGTGAGATTTCTGAGAATTCAACGAAGCGTAGTCTAGGCCGGGAAATAGACAGTCAGCTGCGCACGCACTCTTAGGCACGCACGCATTCACGGTGCGTGAATAAAAGTGTGACAAGCGGGATGACGTCACGATAGTTGATCCAGCCGTTACTAGTCAGGAACGAGGTATGCTATACTACTACGCTGTATAGTTTGCTCGATCGCAGTGACTCGTGACCGTACTACGAACTAGTCGAGAGGAGAGATCGACTAGCGGGACACAGTTAGGCATAAGTTATATATACATACGTATATAACTATCAACGCATTCGATATTTCCTATGCCGATGACGAGACGCGTATTTAGTTCTCATCTCAACGACCAATATGGCGTCGTTAGCAACACAACGCGATGACTGCAATACCGCGAATCGCTTATGAGTCTCTCTCTATGTCCGGTAGTACCGGAAATTCGAGCAATTCCGTTTAATACTAACGTCATAAATCATCTAATAATACCAAAAAGTAATATAAAATTAGGATTATGCGAATATCTTATAATTTATAAAATGACTTTCGTATTACGAACATTTTCTTCGAATCCAAGAAAATGCATGGAAATTTCTTTTTTTTCCGTCTATGCGAAAAAGACTATATTGCATGCCTGCAACCCGGGTGGACAGTCGTCGTTTTTTGACCGACGGGAGGAAAAGTAACTATTCGGGAAGTAATTATTGGGGGAATAAATATGGGAAATTGGGAGGAAAAATAATGCAGCGGAGGAAAAGTAACGCAGCGGGAGGAAAAGTAACATAGCGGGAGGAAAAGTAACGCAGCGGGAGGAAAAGTAACATAGCGGGAGGAAAAGTAACGCAGCGGGAGGAAAAGTGGCTGCAGTGGCTACTAAACTGCGGGCAGAAATAGTATATTACGCCACGAGGGCAGGAAAACTCTTTTCTCAGCTCGTGTGATTGAGCACTCGTGAAAAAGAGTTTTCCCGCCCTCGTGGCGTAATACACTAATTCTGCCCGCACTTTTCTACTCGCTGAAGCCACTTTTCTGTCCGCTGCAACACGTTTCCGCCCGCTGGAATCGAATGGTGCGAAATTCGATTATTTAATATTTTAACCTATTTGTGTCGTTTTGCCATTTGCATACACAAAAATATGTTCTTTTTACCATAGACTTAAAAAAAAAGTATCGTATGCCATTCGGTAATAGCGGATTTCCACCAAAACAACCACGCACTTTCACAAAAAATCCCGCACTTCCTCTCCTGTAGTATAATGTACTATTTTCAAGCCTGATATTGTAGACAGTGAGGTGCGAGATACCATTTGATAATATCTATACTAATTCGATGATATCACAAAAAATTCCTAGCTGTGTATGTCCGAGACGTTGTTTGTAAACAGAGAGAGGAAATGAGTGAGAGAGAGACACACACACAAAAGTAGGATCGATGGATGACGGGGCGAGGAGGAGGTCGGTCCAGGTTTACCAGCAGCTGTGCTATAGCTGCGCTAGCAGCCGGAGCGTGTCGATGCAGCGGCAGTATCCAGGAACGTAGCCTAGTCAGAACCAAGCGCGCGCAATACTTCCGCCCCTCTCCTCTCCCCTCCCTACGTCGCGATGTCGGCCGCCATCTTGCTTTTTCTCGTACAACATACTAGGGTGTGACGTCACATTGCAGCAGTCGCTCGATGAAGTAGGAAAAGGGAATGAGGAGGGAGAGAGAGAGGAAGAGAAAGAGAGAGAGAGAAAAGTGAGACTGAGAATCTGATGCAGCGACGAGGCCGAATAGAGTGAACGGTGCAGATGGAAGGGGAGAGGCAAGAGACTCGACACGCACACTAACCGGAGGTCAGACCGAGACCGCATGACATCAGGGAGGTGCGCAGAAGCGCGAAAGATATCCCGACCTGGTCTGTCGTCGTGTTACGTAGTAGTAAGGATAGAACGTCGACCGTAGTATACCATAGACGGGTCGCGTGCTCTATAGTGCAAGCACACTAGTACGTACAGTCCGTACACAAAGTTTCTACCCATCCCAAACATCGTTTTATTTCATCAGAGATGAAAATTTATCAATTCTGTGGAATGTAAAAAAAAAATCAATAAAAGTCTGTTAGATGTGAGTTCAGCAAATTTTAGTAACGGCTAAAAAAAAAATATGAAAGGGTATGGAAAAAAATTGCGATGGTACATCTTTAAAAAGTTGCAAAGTAGAACTTTGCACATTGCTTCGTCGTTGAGTTATATTTTCCACAAAACCATTTCTATGAATAATCGTATTTATTATTTTTGAATTTCTCGTAGAGAAAGTTTTGTGAAAAATATGCGACTTTTTTTTGTTAGCTCTATAGTTTTTAAAAAATTATTTCATTAGATTTATCATTAGAAAAAAAATAAAATTAGAATCCCATAAAAAAGGAACTTTTTAATAGATTTATCCCGAATTCAATATCGATCCTCCTTTAACATAGTTTTATTCATAAAAAAATTATTTAGCTCATTCACCAAAAAAATGGGACAGCTAGAGACGGTTACAAGTTTTTTTTCAAAAAATTCAAAGTATTCTAAAATCTGTCTTAACATCTTTGTAAATTTTTACAAACGAAGGGGCGTTGATGCTCATTCATACATTTTTTCTAAACCTGTACTGAGAAAAATCGTGGCAGTCCAGGCAACTATTAAGCGATAACTGTAGATTTTCAGGCCATGCAACAATTTGAATAGTTATTTTAACTGTTTTAATGGTTAAATTAACTACGTTATAGTTACAGCAACTAATTCTATAATCGGCTTAACATAATGTTGTAGTTACTTTAACAGTGAACATATAGTGAAATACAACCTTAGCTATTTTCTTCTAGTTAGTGCAACTTTATTATTGTTGTAGCCAAGACCATTTCAAACTTGTTGAATAATTTCTCAAAGAATATAGTATTCTTTGTGATGATGTTTTCTATGAATAGTACCTCGCATCTATCGCTAAATTTTCAAAGCAATATACTTTTTGTTGCGATAACTATTATTAACTATTGTATTCACTATAAATAATTAGTATAGATAACTTTTTTTAAATGGCTGAGTCCGTATTTTACTATAAAATTATAGTTACGACTATCTTTTTTTTTCTCTCAGTGTGACATGTCCTGATGTGAAAATGTCGAAAAAATAAAAATGTTTTCATCTATGAGGACGGAAAGATGTATCAAAATAAAATATACATATTGCAACTGACTCGTGCGGAAAAGAGTTAAAGTATTTTTGTTAAATGTTAGAATTACTAGGAATTACAGAAGTGTTAATTATATATTTATCTACATGAGATTTGTAGAGGCAATTTTACGTGAGATCTTTCAGTACATACACATCGACTGCGCTTTCTGGGTTTTCAAGTGATACGTCCAATATGGCCGCCAGGGTGTACAGGAGGCGACGGAAGGGAACGAGCTGTGGAACCAGCTCGGACCCTTTTTCTGCCCCGCCCGTTGGCACAAGCTCAGTGCCGGCAGTGTGTAGGTTACCCCTCGCTTTCCCCGTTCGTCTCGCCGCGGGGCGCGACCACTACGTTTCTCCGCTACCCGGTGCAGAATTCTTTTCGCTATTACTCTTTTGCTGCTCATTTAGCCTTCTCCGTTAACTTAGCCATACATTCGCTGTTTTAAAACTTTTTCTTACCGCCGCATTCAACTTATATACGATACAATATATATTCAATATGATTGTTTTTTTTTTTTTCGGGATTTATTTTTTAAAAAGTGAAAATTTAATTTTGCTCGAAAAATCTATCTTGGATTCATTTTTTTAAATCTCAAACGATTTCAACGTGTTAACTTGTGCAAATATGCAATATATGTATTAAAAAATACTTTACAAATTAAATTATTTAATTATTCGTATAAAAAATACTTTTTGAATTTAATTATTTAATCATCCGTCTTAAAAAAATAGTTTTTTAAGACTTTGAACCAGAAGCTTGGCCCAATTCTTTTGAAAAACAAAAAGAAAATGTTCCGAAATATTGCAAATAGTGGGGAAAGTGACTTTAATAACCCTTTACCTGAACCTCCTTCCAAATTATCAATACTAATTAATATTGGTTATTATTAACCGGCAATTGTAATAATTATTAGTCTATGGTACTATTTCCGCATTTTACATTAATTGTTCGCTTGTTATTGTAATTGAGTTAAATATATTGTGACTATCAACGATCTCACGTAGTTATAAAAATTAGTTGCACGCTCAATTTAAATAAGAATATATTTGAAAAAAATAAAAGCGATGTCTACGATCAGACTGAAGAAAAAAGTGAATTTCCATTTCTTCTTACCCAGTTCTAATACTCAAGATATCGAGTAATTTTTTTGCGTCTGCTCACGTTTTCTGACGTTTTATTTTTACTTGTCGCGACGAAACGCAGACGATGAATAAAAAGGCAATGGCTCGAGCAGTTGGCAGCAGCAAAAGCAACGTTCACCTGCACATATTGCACCGAATGACCGCACGCGGCACAGAGTATAATGATGATGGGATGGCGTGATTTCGGGGTATAATGCAAGGCCGGGGTGTGGCGAAACGTTTCTAACGCGATATCGCGTGTGCATATGCGCTTCGCTGTGCCTCGCGAGATCCTCATTCTCTTTCTCGGTGTTTTTCGGTGTCGCGTGCGTCCTCGCTCGAGCTTGGAACACGCGAACCTGGCCTGTTTCTCCAACCAGTCCAGCACGCTATCCCGCCGCGTTCTTCGTTAAGGATGTGGGAGCGGTACAGTCCCGTCAAACGTGAGTTTCGAACAAAAGTTTCAGATACTTCTCAAGTGGTCATAAATCTGAAAAAAATCAAACACGTTTAAGGTACTGAAAAGATTGATTTTGCACAATAATAATACCAAAATGGTTATTAACAAATTGATGAAAAAAAATTCATGAAAATTATTTGTTAATTTTTCGGAATGCGCTAAAATTTTTCCGAATTTTATCTAATTTTTGAAAATTACGTTTTTTTTAGCTTGAGCTGTATTTGCGAATCTACTTGAACAACTATTTGCACACAAAATTCATGACTTTCCGCAAATTTTTCAAAAATGAAAAAAAAATTGAATTTTTTTAAAGTATTCAAAAACACGGTTTTCAAAAATTACCCAAAATTCTGAAAAAATTCGTAGGTATTCAGAAAAAATGGCAAATAATTTTCATTTGACAAAAAAATTAGGTTAACGGTTAATTTGTTGACGAATTTTGTTTTCCTCAATTTGTTGATAACATTTTGGAATTATTATTATGCAGAATAAATCTTTTCAGCATTTTATACATGCTTGATTTTTTTTCAGATTTTATGCCATCGAGAAGTGTTCGGAATTTGTTAAAAATTAGGTTAGCGGATAATTTGTTAAACTATTTTTTTTCATCAATTTGTTAAGAACATTTTTCAATTATTATTATGCAAAATCAATCTTTTCAGCATATTATACATACTTAATTTTTTTCAGATTATCATGCCATCGAGAAGTGTTCGAAATTTGTTAAAAATTAGGTTAACGGATAATTTGTTAAACTATTTTTTTTCATCAATTTGTTAATAACATTTTGCGATTATTATTATGCAGAATCAACCTTTTCAGCATTTTATACATGCTTGATTTTTTTCAGATTTTCATGCCATCAAGAAGTGTTCGAAATTTGTTAAAAATTAGGTTAACAGATAATTTGTGAAACAATTTTTTTTCATCAATTTGTTAATAACATTTTCAATTATTATTATGCAAAATCAATCTTTTCAGCATTTTATACATGCTTGATTTATTTTAGATTTTCATGCCATCGAGAAATATTTGAAATTTATTAAAAATTAGGTTAACGGATAATTTGTTAAACTATTTTTTTTCATCAATTTGTTAATAACATTTTGCAATTATTATTATGCAAAATCAATCTTTTCAGCATTTTATACATGCTTGATTTTTTCAGATTTTTATGCCATCGAGAAGTGTGCGAAATTTAGCCTAAAATCATGTTTGGCGGGACTGTACCGCTTCCACATCCTTAAGGGCAGACGGAAGACTAATACTCGGCCACGCTCCCGGTTAAGAAACAGAAAGAGCCAGCGTCATGGAGATCGTCTCAGTCCAACGGAGAACACACAACGAGTACATGTCACGACGTACAACGTCGAGTCAGTCTTTTGCCTCACCTTAAAACGTTTATTCTTTTCTTTAACTTGCTTAAGGCTCCATCTCACTTGGATCTTTTCTTCGTTTAAATGACCCGACGCACGAACTTGCATTCGGCCCTCATGCCCCAAACGTTAAGCCCTCTTCCTCACAATTCGCGGCGAATTGCTCGTTTGATGAGATATGCCGCTGCATACTCGAGAAATGCACGCGACAGCAAAACACAAAGATAGAGAAAAGCAAGCACCGTCATGTGCCAGCGGCTTTTGTAACTCGAGGACTCGTTGACGCTGCGAGACAAATTCGCTAACGTTTCTTCGCAAATTCTCCAGGTCACATTATACTCATTATATTGCTTTATCGAATAATCACGTTCATGAGAAACAATTCTCCTCTAGCATTTTACACGAGTTATCGAATTAAAGAATAAAAAATTATTCGCACATTCTTTACGAATTATTTTTTATTCCTTTGTCAAATAATCAATGCGAGAAGAGAAACCATTCTCTTCTCGCATTTTACACGAGTTATTAAATTAAAGAATAAAAAATTATTGGCACAGTCTCTGTGAATTATTTTTATAGTTTATTTCGAATTTTATTATCACCGTGAATCATACGTTGTAATAATTTTGCTTCCTCATAGAGGAAGCTTTGTTTTCGTGAAAATTTTTTTTTTCGAGATTTTCATGTCAGTATGCTTAGAATCACCTAAAAATTCGAGAAAAGTGGTCTAGAAAATATGTCTGTATGTGTGTGTGTGTGTGTGTGTGTGTGTGTGTGTGTGTGTGTGTGTGTGTGTGTGTGTGTGTGTGTGTGTGTGTGTGTGTGTGTGTGTGTGTGTGTGTGTGTGTGTATGTATCCAGACACTGAAAATTCAATTGCCCATAACTCACGAACGGCACGATGGATCTAGCTAAAATTTTGCACGCAGGTAGAGTATTGACTCCTCTGTTATTGACGTGATTTTTAATTAAATGTATCAATGTAAACAGATTTTATGCAATTTTTAATTTTTTCAAAAAATGTCGTGATCGCTCTAACTTTCGTAAAAGTTCGCCAATTTAGCTAAATAGTTCTTTATAAATGAAGACACGTTAAATGACGTTTGGTATTGAATTTCGACGAAATCGGTAAAGCGGTTCGGATTTTATAGAATTTTGAATTTTTCGAAAAAAATAGATTTTGATCTAAATTACGTCGAATTTCAACAAATGAACAGAAATTTTGTACAGACGAAAAATAACATTCAGAAATGCCATGTACCAAATTTGGTGATGATCGGTAAAGTCGTTCGGATTTTACACCATTTTTCATTTAAAAAAAAATGTAGATTTTCGCTATAACTTCCGGAAAAGTTGAGAAAGTACGACAAAAATTTGTATCTAATCAAAATTAGATGTAACGGTGTTTGCAAAGAGACACAAGGTATAAAAATAAAAGATGCAAAGTAGAACCTTGCACATTGCTTCCTCATTATTTTTCGCTTTTTACAAAGCTTCCTCTATGAGGAAGCCAAAATTGAATAACATACTGCTTCCTCACAGAGGGAGCTTTGTAAAAAGCGAAAAATAATGAGGAAGCAATGTGCAAGGTTCTACTTTGCATCTTTTTTTGCTATTGTAATAGTAATCGCTATTTTCCTCTCGTCAAATTAAAGAATTACAAATTATTCGTACATTCTCTGAGATTTAAAAAAAAAAATTATTTCGAATTTTATTATCACTGTTAAGCATACGTTTTTGATCACAGCGTTATTTTAGTACCATATATTGACATAATGTGGCATATGTAAGATAGAAACGTAATCGCTATTTTCCTCTCGTCGATATATGTTGTCAACCGTACACCAGTGTTTATAGTTTTGCAGACACGTGCATTTTTTTTCCTGTACAAAAAGAATAGCGCATAACACTTATACGGGGCGATATATCGTACGGCGCGATGGGTTGACTAAGCGCGTGGGAAAATACACCGTGGATACACGTCACCGTCTCGAAGCTACGATCATTCTGCTAGACATAATGCGCAGTTTACCTACATATCCCAATAGTTTAACAAATATGTAAATTTTTAAATCTTAGTCATTAAAACAGGAATTAACGTTTACAAATAAAGATTATTAAATTTCCACTATGGAAATATTAAAATTTAACTAGAAAAGGAAATTTGTGCGAAACATATATCAATCCGATATAAATATAAAAAATCTTCCGCCATCTTCTATGTAAACAACATTCTGTTAATCAAAAATCGGTTTGGCGACACCAAAAAATATATAATTTACAATCAGTAAAAAGAAAAAAATGTAAAGGTTCTAAGTCTTTTTTAAAATAAATAAATATCAAAAAATCTTCCGATTCTTCTATATAAACAATATTTTATTCATCAAAAATTCAAGTTCAAGCTAAATTCAAAGCTAAATTCGTTTCAAGAAGCCTGTGAAAAGAAAAAAATGTAAAGTTTCTAAGTAATTTTTATCATAAATAAATACCAAAAATCTTCCGCCATCTTCTATGTAAACAAAATTTTGTTAATCAAAAATTCGTTTCAAGAGACGAAAAAATAAATAATTTATAGCCAGTGAAAAGAAAAAAATAATTAAAGATTCTAATCCTCTTCCTTAAACATAATTAAATACCGAAGATCTTCCGACTCTTCTACATGAACAAGATTTAGATAATCAAAAATTTAGTTAATCAAAAATCTTTCATCAGTGACAAAAAAACGTAAACATTCCGAGTCTTTTTTTTAGCACAATTTGTATTTCCTCCATCAAGATAGAAAGTCGTTTTGTACGATAAATATGCTCATTATTACTTTATCCATATGCACAACAAAAAAAAATATGCCTCTGGCTCTTTGTCAGCTGTTGAAACGTCGTGGCAACGTTCACTTTCCTCCCAGTCTTTTCGATACTCAGAAAAGGAGTGGACAGTCTTTCCAATTAATACAGTAGCAACATCTGTATTTGCACTTGCTTTTATATATATATATATATATATACAAGTAACATCTGACTGGAGTTTGGGACTTCACGGCGTATGTGTATAAACGAAGTGTTGTCCGTTGGGCGCGCGCAGCCTGCGTCGAATTTCACTTTTCTTTGTTCCGAAGCGTGGCGCAGGCCGTTAGCCATCAGCAGAAGTAGCAGCAGAAGCAGCAGAAGCACCTGACGCACCCGCGTCGCTTCGGTTTGCGCTGCTGGCCGCTATTCGCCGATGCCAGAGCCGTGAAGCGCCCGCATGCGCATACCTGTGGCAGGTGAATCGAGTCAGGTGCCCGAACAGATGGGCTTTCCTTCTTCCTCTACTCGAGAAAGCGTTATAAACGGTCTCCCTATCTTAAAAGTGGGTTAGCACGATGCGCGAATGACGAGAACGTTCCAACAACAAAGAAAGAAAGAAAGAACGAACAGCAGGCGATTAAAAAAAAAACGAAACATTCAGCCTTTTCTTGTTGTCAATGATTTTGTAGATTTTACAAAAAGCAGAATTAAATATTTGGTGAGGATTGATTGGAGGAATCTAAGCTCTTCCGCATTAGTTACTTACGAGAACGCTGACAACTAAAACATCAAATAAAATCAAGCCATTCAGCCTTTTCTTGTTGTCATTGATTTCTTAGATTTTAACAAAAAGCTGAATTCGATATTTGGTGAGGATTAATGCGAGGAATCTAAGCTCTTCCTCATTAGTAAATAGTTACGAGAACGCTGACAACTAAAACATCAAATAAAACCAAGCCATTCAGCCTTTTCTTGTTGTCATTGATTTCTTAGATTTTAACAAGAAGCTGTATTCAGTATTTGATGAGTATTAATGAGTGCAATCTAAGCTCTCACTCATTCGTAAATAATTACGAGAATGCAGACAACTAAAAAAACAAATAAAAACGAATCATTCGGACTTTTCTTTTCTTGTTGTCATTGATTTCTTAGGTTTTTACAAAAAGCAGAATTAAATATTTGGTGAGCATTAACGAGTGCAATGTAAGTTCTTCCTCATTTGCAAATAATTACGACGACGCTGACGCCACTTGATAATACAGTCTCGCGATCTCTTTTACACAGGCGAAAGTGACCTCGACGGGGGTTATTCACACTTCTGCAAGAGCGCGTCATGACTCGACTATCCTAGAGCTCTAATCATGTCCTTGAAGCGTAACGACAATGACAACAACGTGAGACTGTTGTTGTTATTATTATTCCTGTAGAAAATTTCGCATTCTTACCCAAATGGATCTTCAGTCTCGGTGCAAAGAAATAAAATCGCTTTGATCTATTGAAAATTTGATTAAATTAAATATTGTAAATAAATTCAGCAAACACGATTTGTAATTACAATAATTGTGAGCTTCTAATAATCTGCTTCGCAGATATCATATTTCATTGACATATCATATTGACACTTCTGACTAAAGCTAAAAATAAAGGAAACAGGAAAAGAATATTTTCAATGACATATTATGCAAAGTTGGTGTGTGATTCACGAGTTATCCTGGCATACATATGGATAGAGCCATATATCGAGTATGCATAAACGGGTGTTAGTTCGGTAGGTATTCGTGGCGCGTGGACAAGTCCCGTGTTACGAAGCCACAAGACACATAGCGTGCACCACACGAAGGCTCACACGTAGGCGCGATAGGGAAAACGTGACGTTATAGAGAGCGAGCGAGCGTGCGATGCGAACTGTCTGTGACATAATTCACGCTTCTACGTCGCACAACTCGGCTTATATCTCTGCATCTATATTCCGGACTGTATGAGTAAAAGAGACGAAAGGATAAGGAGCTCCAAGGATATTCAAATTAAACGTGTATTACACTTGAATACTCGACGCGGAATACTCAACGGTTATATGTTTCGTCATATTCTTAATTCTAATGATCTATTACAAAATCTGCGAACTGAAATCCTTCTAGTACGCATTGAGAGAATAGTAGTTTTCGTTACGAGTGAGACGAAACTTTTTCTCAACGAGTGTGAGTTCCGAACAAAATTTTAGGCTACCAGTGTGCGAAGTGTGATTTCGCACACGGGTATGGCATAAATATACAATTCAATACATTGAATTTTCAAACACACCATTTATTTTTTAATATTCAAATGCATGGGTTTATTTGAACCAATTATATATGTAATTGCTACTTTTGTTGAATGTAATAAAAATTTTATTGACTCAACTAGTCAATAAAATACTCAATTATTAATTTATTACTAGTAATACATAAATAAATTAATTAAAAAATTATTGTATTTATTAATCGTAATAAATAAATAACATTCTGAGTGTCCTGACATGAAAATCTCGAAAAAAAAAACTTCCTCTATGAGGAAGCAATAAATAATGATAATAGAAAATCGATGCTCTAGCAGATGTCGTGATTTAAGAAAAACCAGAGAAATTTCAAAAGCGATCGAAGAAATGATGTTGAAAGAAAAAAAAAGATGAAGGTGGATATCAAAATGGCGATAACTGATCTTTATCGCTGTTGCTGCACGACAACCACATCTGTTTCCTGTGGATCTTATTAGAACAAGACAAGACGAACGCCGCAGACGAACGTCCGTTCCTGATTCCTTTGTTCTGTGTGCATCGATGCATTCTACTTCTCCAGCTACGCTCGACTGTCTAATTATGCGGAAATCTTTACCCCGCAGTAGCAGCAAAAGTTGCAGCTTGAACAAGTGATTTCATCAAGATACATTTATTATTAGGAATTAAGTGGGTACAAAAGTGTACTATTAATCTACCCGAGACTATCGAGATTTCTCGAGCGACAGAATTTCACGAGGTAAGGTGCTACTAGTGTCAGGTGTTGTTTTCTTTTCCGCTCTTTTTTTTACTTTGTCTTGGAAGTCATTTTTTAACGAAACTCGAAGCTGTCTTATTTTTAAATAATTCACTCCTGGAAAAGTCTTACTTAAAAAAGTCACATAACACATGGATGGTCGAAATATCGAAAACTGAATTTGTAGCGAGCCGCATAAATAATAAAAATATCTTACTTAATAAGAAATAAATATAAAATGAAAACTAGTTACAAGATATATATATTTTTTTAAGTTTATATTTTTAGATAGAAATATATATGTATATTGCGAGTACATATATAATAAAAAAACGAAACACATGGCCCTGTGTTTCGGTGCAATCGACGTTTTAACTTGACAAGGGAAAATTAGAAACGAAAAATTGACGTTATTAAATGTATTGAAATTTTTTTTCATCATTTTCCTGTGATTGTCTAGACTCATTAGTTACTATAGATTAATATTTGAGATTTTCAACATATAGATTGGATTTTAGTCATCATTGTCATTTTCAAGTCGCAAATGATTTACCACAGAGAAAACCGTTTGAGACTTTTTTTTTATAAATACCATTTTGTAGATATGTATAACGCACGATGGAATAGGTTGAAAAAAGAGCTATAAAAATTTTTCTTTTGGTCACGGGACACATGGAGTTTATTTAAAGAAGTTAAATTCGCAGGAACATGAAAGGGCAAGGCGATATTCGTGTACATATCAAGGAAAGGTTCGCGTGCATCAACGACGAGGAATCTTGGGCTTCCCTTGAGAAACCTTTCGCCTTGTGGATATATATAGTATAGACGTTCATGCAGGAGGACCGACTGGTTAGGCTCTCTGGCATTGGTGAACCACAGCAACAGCAGCAGCAAGCTTCGCGAGCCCGCGTGAAAACGAGGATTCGCATTCAAGGTCATCCTGTTCTTCTGCATCGTCGAATCTCAGAACAACTTGAGCGGTGCACTGCCTCGAGACTTGTTGTCAACAGTCTCGAGCTACGAGTATTATAGAGCTATGGTGTTGATTAGGCTGGTCCAAAAAAACCATTTTTGCTTCCTCACAAAGGAAATTATGTTTTCGTGAAAAAAAAAAATCCAAATTTTCATGTCAGTTCACTCACAACGTTTTTCTAAAATATCGAATTTTGGCCTTCACTATCGTTCTCAAGTCGCATATTCTACCTTGAAAAATACCCATTACATGCCTTTTTACAATGATTTTTAAAAAAAGTGTCTTTTTCCCCAACAACTTTGACTTGGTCAAGATTGTTTTGAAAAAAATTCAAAATTCTGATAAAAGTTTAAGTACCTCCTTTTACTTAAATAAAAACACCGAAGGAGTGCCATACGAAAAAAGCCGATTTTTTTTACTGCATTAGTATTGATGAATCCTTAACAAAACCCCTTGATACTAAAAAAATAATGACGTTCAATTTTGCGTATAACTTCAAAACGAATAGAAGGTAAGTTTATAACATATTGTATAAAGCAAATAAATAAGTAAGGTAGAGCAAAATTTTTGTTTAATATCGTGAAAAAAAAAACATTTAGCTATATCGAAGAAAAATACCAATATTTACTATTCACACGCAGCTGTCCCTACCCTATAACCAAGTTATACGTGATAGAATGCTGTTTGAATATTTCTGTCGACCAGTTGAGAAATAGGTCGAGTGGGACGAGATATTAATAAATATAGCGCAAAACGTCCAAGCATATCGGTTTAGAGTGAACGTTATACCTTCCTGATCATCGCTAACGCAGCACGACGACAGGCGAAAATAAATAAATTGTCTCGCAAAAAGTTTGCCTGTGCCAACCTGACCCAATATCTACAATAGTGAGTTAATACTAGGTCAAAAACCCAATTGGTCATTCATCGGTAAAAATGATATAAAAATTATCAACCTAAATCTTTTCCGTACATATATATATATATATATGAGGGATTCCACGGGACTTTCGCCACCCCGAAAAAAAAAAATCTCAAATTTTATCTAAAAATCAGGTTCAGCGGTGTCTATTGATGGACCAAATTTCAAAATTCTAAAAAAATAGTTGACCGGAATATGCAAATTTTTTCGTTTTTTATCGTTTTTCATTTAATCTGTAATATCTCAGAAACTATTGATCGTATCGAAATCATTAAAAGATGAAAATGTGCATTTTTTTATGGCCAACAAGAAAAAAATATATTCAAAATTAATTGCTTAATTTCAGGTCACATTTTATGGAAAAAACAACAAAATTATTTTTTTTTTTATGGTTGGACTTCAGATTTTTTCATCGGACAAATTGTCTCGGAATCTTTGAGTGATCGCCGAATTTTGAGTATTTTTTTTTCATGGGATGGCCCAATGCTGTGACGTTACAGCAATCTGAATGTTTTTAATATATATAAAAAAATCCATATTCAAAATTAAAATTAATTAAAATGGTTGGACTTCAGATTTTTTCACCGGACAAATTGCCTCGGAATCTTTGAGTGATCGCCGAATTTTGAGTATTTTTTTTTCATGGGATGGCCCAATGCTGTGAGGTTACAGCAATTTGAATGTTTGGCAATTTGAAACATTCAAATTGCTGTAACCTCACAGCATTGGGCCAGCAATTTGAATGTTTGGCAATTTGAAACATTGCTGTAACCTCACAGCATTGGGCCATCCCATGAAAAAAAAGTACTCAAAATTCGGCGATCACTCAAAGATTCCGAGGCAATTTGACCGGTGAAAAAATCTGAAGTCCAACCATTTTAATTAATTTTAATTTTGAATATGGATTTTTTTATATATATTAAAAACATTCAGATTGCTGTAACGTCACAGCATTGGGCCATCCCATGAAAAAAAAAATACTCAAAATTCGGCGATCACTCAAAGATTCCGAGACAATTTGTCCGATGAAAAAATCTGAAGTCCAACCATAAAAAAAATAATAATTTTGTTGTTTTTTCCATAAAATGTGACCTGAAATTAAGCAATTAATTTTGAATATATTTTTTTCTTGTTGGCCATAAAAAAATGCACATTTTCGTCTTTTAATGATTTCGATACGATCAATAGTTTCTGAGATATTACAGATTAAATGAAAAACGATAAAAAACGAAAAAATCTGCATATTCCGGTCAACTATTTTTTTAGAATTTTGAAATTTGGTCCATCAATAGACACCGCTGAACCTGATTTTTAGATAAAATTTGAGATTTTTTTTTTTTCGGGGTGGCGAAAGTCCCGTGGAATCCCTCATATATACGCTGTTTATAAAAAACTGGACGTTTTTATGAATAAACTCGTGAATTACATTGAGCGTAAACTTATGATAAGCAATTCAAGGAAATTATTGAAATTACTCTACCATATATTAATTATTTTTTTTACAGTGTGTGTATATAAATATATTAGAATTTTTTTTTTTCTCTAACTGGGATATCGAGACTAGTTTTAAGTGGGCCGTTCACCTTCAATTGCCCACAGCAAGCTCAAAGCGACACAGTTATAACGATCGCCAGTGACAGAGAAAAAATAATGAAAAGTAAGGGAAAAGTTGAGAACTTTGTAGAAAGTGTCACGTCGGGATTGCGTGTCGATACTGATAATTCGTTGAATGGTGGTGCAAGCAAGTCTGCGGGGTTGATTACGTTATCACATCGTCGTCGTCGTCGTAGTGTAGTCGTCGTCGTCGAGTCATCGAGCGATAAGGCAACGTACAACCTTATCCAGCGCACCGCGACCGGAGTGCGATAATTTGTGAAACGCAAACAGCAACAGCAGCAGCAGCATCGCGCAACATAGCCCAGCGGAAAAAATTACAGTTGAACATCGATTGTAGTTTTTTTTATCCGAATTTTCGATTTATTCGTATTTTCGATTTATTCAAATTTTCGATTTAACCGAATTTTTTATTTATCCGCAATTTCGATTTATCCTAATTTTCGACTTATCCTAATTTTCGATTTATCCTAATTTTCGATTCATCCTAATTTTCGATTTATCCTAATTTTCGAGTTATCCTAATTTTCGAGTTATCCTAATTTTCAATTCATCCTAATTTTCGATTTATCCTAATTTTCGATTTATCCTAATTTTCGAATCATCCTAATTTTCGATTTATCCTAATTTTCGATTTATCCTAATTTTCGATTTGTCCTAATTTTCGATTTAACCTAATTTTCAATTTATCCGAATTTTCGATTTATCCAAATTTTCGATATGACCAAATTTTTTATTTATCCGCAATTTCGATTCATCCTAATTTTCGATTTAACCTAATTTTCGATTTAACCTAATTTTCGATTTAACCTAATTTTCGATTTACCTATCCTAATTTTCAATTAATCCGAATTTTCGATTTATTCTAATTTTCGATTTATCCCAATTTTCGATTTATCCCAATTTTCGATTTATCCCAATTTTCGATTTATCCCAATTTTCGATTTATCACAATTTTCGATTTATTCCAATTTTCGATTTATCCCAATTTTCGATTTATCCCAATTTTCGATTTATCCCAATTTTCGATTTATCCAAACGGTAGTCGGTCCCAATTATTTCGGATAATCGACGTTCTACTGTATTGCAATACAACACGACTATTGTATATGCACGATATGATTGGTTGGTAGTATTTATAATGTAACGAAAGAGGGAGAGTTTTTATCGAGAATAAGCCGATGACGTTATTCATCAGGATTCCACGAGCTTGAAGAATACAACCGAGATAACAGTTTTATCTCTTTAACTCCGACTATATATAGATACAATCTCTTTCGTTGTCCGCGAGGAAAAAGATAAATTATCAATGTTTGATTGTGCATATACATCTGTATAGTAACCGAGTCGAGTATGTAACTAATTATTATTTTCCTGCCATCGCTTAAAAAATGAGTATTTTTACAAATTAACATTTGCAACTTTGAGTCGTCTTTTATATGAGAATTTGATTGAGAGAACAATCAAATGTCAGTCTGTGACTAATTATTTTTTTACCGAAGCTAAAAAACGTGCATTTTTATAAATTAACACTTGCATCTTTGTGTCGACTTTGACACGAGAATTTCATTGAGAGAACAATCAAATGTCACGATTGCATATACATCAGACAGGGGAAAACCCGATATCAATTCGTCACCGCAAACAAGCAATTATAATCATCATTTCAGCTCTGCACTTGTGACTCGTATTGTTTTGCATACACTACATGTGTTCATCTCTGTTTTTCCAAAGGACATTTTTTTCCCTCTCTTTTTATTGCCCACAACTCGACGTTTCGCAACTTGCACTTACACTTTACGTTTCTATTGTACATTAACGAGCTGTTAGCTTCTGCACTTCGGCACGAGTGGAATAAAAAAAACACGACCGTAAGGAAAAAACGTGGATTTCCCATATGCATGATTGTTGACTATCCGTAACTTTCTCGTAACGAATTGGTTAGACTTGAAATAACTTTATGTTCCCTCGTTGTTTTTTCACTCGAAACATATTTTATAACTTTTCAATAATTTGTGGATAAAAAAGAAATGCAATGCTTTTATCCGGTAGACAAATTGTTATAGTATTTGTAATTTTATAATGAAAAAATTGTTTCAATGTAATTATACTCGGTTAAAAAAAATACAAACAAATATTTTTCTACACGTTTTGGGCAAATAAAAGAAAAAAAATGAGCATATATGTTATAGCCTTTATTTTTTCTGGTTATTGCTTCACTCGAGACACATTCTATCATTTTTCGATAATTATTCAATAAGAAAGATGCAATTGCTTTTTATTCCATAGAAAAATTATTATAACATTTGTACGTGTACAATTTTTAAATTGTTTTAATATTATTATACTCGACTTGAAAAAAAAAGAAATACAAGGTTTATGCAGCTAAACTTGATCAAGATTGTTAAGACAATGTTTGCAATATTAACAATATCATGTATGATTTTAAACAATTATTTCTTCACGCATTTTGACGAATCAAAAAAATTGAAACTAGCATACATGTCTCACTCAAGATATATTACATAACTTTTCGATAATTATTAAATAAAAAAGATGCAATTGCTATTTGACTCGTAGAGAAATTATTATAACATTTGTAATTATACAATTTCTAAATACTTTCAATGTAGTTATACTCAAATTAGTTGAAGGAAGTTGTGTAGTTATACTCAATTTAAAAAAATTGAAATAAAGGCCTTATACTGCCAAATTTAGTCAAGATTGTTAGAAAATATTTATGATATTAACACTGTAATGTGCGATAAAAAAAAATACAAAAATAAAAATTTGTTCAGACCCTTTGACCAACAAAAAAAAATGATCCAAAGTACAGCAGATTGTACATTGCTTCCTTATTGCTTTCCATTTTTCATATAAATTTTCTGCCAATCAATACATATGCTTGATGATAGCGGCGATTCTAAATAAAAATGCGATGTCATTGCGAATATCGCGAAAGTTTGTAAATTTTGTTGCTTTTTTTTTGTAGCGTACGTTTGTTGGATTGTAAGGAGGCAAAGAGGGCAGTGAAAACGAGACAATCAAGAATTTACGATGCTCGTCGTGACGTATCTTCTTCTTCTTATATTAATGTACTTATATTCAATTTTAAAAAAATAAATAAAGGGCCTATACTGCCAAATTTGTTCGACGTTGTTTTGAAATATTTACCATATTAACACTGTCAAACTGTAATAATCCGGCGATAAAAAACATAAAAACTGCAGAAACAATAGCTTTTCGTAAACTCACTAAACTCAGACACCCGAACAATCTTCTACACAACCCATCAAATACACTTCTTTACGAAACCTCTGGAGTAACACCTATTGCCGAAAGAACAAGAAATCTGAGCGCCAAATTCGTGCAACGACACCTCGAAGCAATCACCCCGCTATGTAACACACGAACACCAAACATTAGACCAAAACACAAACTGCCAACTCACACAATACTACAAATTTTGTCAACGATAAAGAATAATCAATAAGTCCACAGCTCAAACTACACTAAATTTGTAACTATTCTTTTATGCAGAAACAGCCGTTTATGCATCTAAAAAGAAACTCCAAAATGTCACAATAAACGGGCTGAAGGACCTCGGTCGATGGTCATTTAACCATGGACACTCGATCACGGTATATTAACTCGCACACAATTGTACACGCATTCCCTATTTTTGTAATGGTTAATAACAATCTTGTACTACTACTAACAATGTCATATGAGATTTAAAAAAAAAGTATATCCGCCCATTTTGGGCAACAAAAAAAAGATCAACCAAAAATTGGCCTTATTGCTTTCCATCTTTCACGTAAACTTTCCGCCGATCAATACATATACTTGATGACAGGGATGGTCACATTCGAGTGAAGCAGTATTTAAATACACGACTTAAATACTGAATGAATTTTCACTCTTTATTTATTTTCGCTTGAAATTATGAATGGTTTTTCACTCATTATCTTTCCGAGTTCAAATAATGAGTGGTTTTTCATTTATTATCTTTTCAGTTATAAATAACGAGTCGTTTTCCACTCATCATTTAAACTCGAAATAAATTACGAGTGGTTTTCCACTCACAATTTATTTTGATTTTAGATAATGATTTTTTATCCACTCATCATTCATTTTGAGATTAAATGATGAGCGGAAAACCACTCATTATTTATTTCGAATTTAAATAACGAGTGGTTTTCCCGAACAAGAAAAGCGCTATTAATAATGAATTATTAAGTAATTATAATTAAATATTATTGATTATTATTAAATATTGTTAATTATTGTCAATAAATTTTTTATTATTCATAGCGTTTTTTCTCGTTCTGGTAACCTACTCGTTATTTAAATTTGAAATGAATGATGAGTCGATAAAAAATCATTATTTAAACCAAAATAAATTGTGAGTGAAAATCCATTGATTATTTTCCTTGGAAAAGATAATGAGTGAAAATACATTCATTATTTAAACTTGAAATAAATAATGAGTGCAAAACCACTCATTATTTATATCTGAAAAGATAACAAATGAAAAACCACTCATAATTTGGATTCGGAAAAATAATGAGTGGAAATCCATTCATTATTTTAAGCAAAAATAAATAATAAGTGGAAAAACATTAATTTCTTTTCTTTTCTTTAAATGCATTTTGCCCATCCCTGCTTGATGATAGTGGCGATTCTAAATAAAAATGCGATGTCATTGCGAATATCGCGAAAGTTTGTAAATTTTGTTGCTTCTTTTTGTAGCGTACGTTTGCTGGATTGTAAGGAGGCGAAGAGGGGAGTGAAAGGGGCACAGAAGCAAGAAGGTACGATGCTCGTCACGTAGTCCAGTAGTTCGGAGGGTGCCGGGGAATGGTGCGCGCACTCCCCCATTGCCAGAGTAGACGCGAATGTCCGTGCCTCGCACGGAATACCAGAGAGAGAAAAAGAGAGGGAGAGATAGAGTCTCGCGCACTCGCTAGTCCGCCGCCGCCCGGAGACGTCGAGAATGTGCGACGAATACGGTAAACTATACACCGTACCTACATCGCACGGTCCAACCTCGTGGAGAAGAGCGCCTTCGGCCCCACCGCGTTACAGCGTCGTTCTACAACGCGAATATATGCTCGTCACGTGACCGAACGCCACTGTAGCTCGTTACTTGCGGTGTCGCTACGACCTACCATCCCCATCCAGTGAGATCCTGCCCTCGCTATTCCAAACAGGATAAATCGCCTTCGCTTCACCAGTTTTTTAAATTCTCTCTCAATCTCTCTCTTACCCAGTACAAATTTTTCTTTAAAGAAATTGATATATTTTTGTGGGAATTTTTTATGCATATATAACCGGTATGTTAAATTTAATATATTAAAGTTAATAAATAAAAACTTCCCACAAAAATATATCAATTTCGTTAAAGAAAAATTTGTACACTGTAAATAAGAGAGAGTATATTAATTTCTTGAATATTATGAAATTTAATATAGTTTTGTCGGAATTTTTTAATGCATAAACCGGTATATTTAATATACAAAGATTATGTAAAAATTATACACGGTATATTAAACACATTTAAAAAAACGGTGATATGAGTATTGTAATATTAAATTTAATATACCGGTTAATGAATAAAAATTTCCGATAAATGTATACTAATTTCCTGAACATTTTTTACAGTCTATACATAGAATAATTGAGAAATTTTCATTTTGTCTTTGTGTATTGTCTGTTTTTCGAGCTTAGAAAGATACGATGCACGTTTTCTCAACGTCCGCGAATATTTTGGTCGTGTTCGTTTCGACCATTACCTCGGCTACGTGCCGAAGTCCCACGAGCCTGTACGTGTGAGACAGGCTCTCAGGAGGAAGGGGGGAAGTTGTGGGCGCTGGATGAGGTTTCTACCGGAGAACTGTACGGTAACGACAAATCGTCATCGTGCAAATTTGACGCAGGATTTTTTGCTTAAATTTGTCCCCGTTGACATCATCAAGTCTCTTCAAATCTTTCACAAATTATAGCGAATTTCAACATAATGAACGTCCGAATCTAGAATAGCCATTATTATGTAATTCGCTACTTTAGCCATTCGCCATTTTGATTATTCTCTATTTTTACCTATGCCCCGTCATAACTATTGATACTTTTCTAGGTTTTAATATGAGGCTAAATTTTGCACTTTTTTTCAGTAACTTCAGATGTTCCAGCTTATCCGAAATTATTGCTAAGCGGTTCTTTTTTTTCGTTATATATCCACTCGTATTCTTCTTTCCATTCTTGTTCCTCCTGCTTTTTTTATCGAACGAAATTGGTAGAAAGACGGAAGCAGTTGAGCCCTCGTAGCTTATATATCCCTCTATATTATAAAATCTATATTATAAAACACCACCGTCACCGTGTAGGATAATCGAGCAGGCCGGGGTCAAATGACACATCCAAGTCGGAAATATTCTAAGTCCCCCAGGGGCCCCCGAAGTCCGGATTTTTCTAATACTCCCAGCTGTCCCCGAAGCCCGGATTTTTCTAAACCCCCCAGGGGCCCCCGAAGCCCGGATTTTTCTAAGCCCCCCAGAGGTCCCCGAAGCCCGGATTTTTCTAAGCCCACCAAGGGCCCCTGAAGCCCGGATTTTTCGAAGCCCCCCAGGGGCCGCCGAAGCCCCGCTTTTTCTAAGCCCCCCAGGGGCTCCCGAAGCCCGGATTTTTCTAAGCCCCCCAGAGGCCCTCGAAGCCCGGATTTTTCTTAGCCCCCCAAGGGCCCCCGAAGCCCGGATTTTTCTAAGCCCCCCAGGGGCCCCCGAAGTCCCGATTTTTTTAAGCCCCCCAGGGGCCCCCGAAGCCCGGATTTTTCTAAACCCCCCAGAGGCCCCCGAAGCCCGAATTTTTCTAAGCCCCCCAAGGGCCCCCGAAGCCCGGATTTTTTTAAGCCCCCCAGGGGCCCCCGAAGTCCGGATTTTTCTAAGCCCTCCAAGGGCCCCTGAAGCTTGGATTTTTCTAAGCCCCACAGAGGCCCCCGAAGCCCGAATTTTTCTAAGCCCCCCAAGGGCCCCCGAAGCCCGGATTTTTTTAAGCCCCCCAGGGGCCCCCAAAGCCCGGATTTTTCTAAGCCCCCTAGGGGCCCCCGAAGCCCGGATTTTTCTAAGCCCACCAAGGACCCCCGAAGCCCGGATTTTTCTAAGCCCCCCAAGGACCCCCGAAGCCTGGATTTTTTTAAGCCCCCCAGGGGCCCCCGAAGTCCGGATTTTTCTAAGCCCTCCAAGGGCCCCTGAAGCTTGGATTTTTCTAAGCCCCACAGAGGCCCCCGAAGCCCGAATTTTTCTAAGCCCCCCAAGGGCCCCCGAAGCCCGGATTTTTTTAAGCCCCCCAGGGGCCCCCAAAGCCCGGATTTTTCTAAGCCCCCTAGGGGCCCCCGAAGCCCGGATTTTTCTAAGCCCACCAAGGACCCCCGAAGCCCGGATTTTTCTAAGCCCCCCAAGGACCCCCGAAGCCTGGATTTTTCTAAGTCCCCCAGGTCCTCCTGAAGTCCGAATTTTTTTAAGCTCTTTTTGAGATCAATAAGAAAAATAGCAATGCGAGCGCGTGAATCGCGCCAGCCACAATAACCTCTATATATATATATATATATGGAAGCTACAAGAGCTCAGTGCTTTCGTCTTCCTACCCATTTCGATATATATGTATATACATATGTGCTAGACAGTATTATATTTAACGGAAAGTGCGCGAGCTCACAAGTTGGAGGGAGAGCCATGCGGAGTTACTCCTGAATACCGACGAGTACTGGCGGGAAGGAGTAAGAGGGGGGAAGGGGGGATAGGTCGTCGGGATGCCGAGGACTCTCTTCTACTATGCCCTCTTACACTACGTGACGGGCATTCGCGGATCGTGCACACGCTGTCTGAATCCGAAATCACGATGTACATACCGGCTATGGCGAAGAACGTCCTATATATATAGTACAAATGAAAAGGTATAAGTGTACTATGTATGTGCAATCTATAAATTTTCTCCTTAATTGGCGACTTCTTGTAGCTAAATTAAGCTAAAGAATTTCAGGCGTATATTTATCAACTTCAAGATAAATTTGTTAATTCCATTAGTGACAATTAACAATTTTAGTTGTATCGTCGCTTTGAAAAAATCTATTGTAGAATCCACATCAAAGTTAGACGGAAAATTGAAGTTTCTCAAAAAATACTTAAATATCCGTATTTTCAAAATAATAAATCTTTAAAGTTATTATTAAAAAATATATAAACGATGGCCACTGATAAAATGAGCTCACAGCTTTTTTGTTGGTAAATTCTTATGATTAAAAAAAAATGTTACATAAAAAAACATTGAGGATACTCCGAGAATTTGTAGTAATCTGTTGGATCGACGCTCGAGTATATAGCAAAATGGAAACTTTTTCACTGGCTCGTCCAAGGGAGGCTTGTTACGCGGAGCGCAAAACAAGGCCCTCGGGGCAGGCAATGTACGTGGTGCAGACAGGTTTCCATCCGAATATGGTCATGATTCGTGTGTGGCCTGAATCGATGGAAAAATCCACTCATGTTTTTCCTCTCCATCGATCGAACCAGTTATTCTCGTATAGTGTATCAGTAGAGTGTGTAGAGATGGATACGAAACAACGGATTCGCATAGTCAGAAGTAGCGAGTTTCACGAGGGACCCCCTCACTATTGAAAAAGGTTGAAAAGTACTAATAGAAACCGATAGAAATGGACAAAAACCGCATAAATCCTGATACAATTCTATCAGGATATCTATGAAGATTCTAGAATTCTGTCTGATAGAATCCTGATTTTAGAATTGTAGAATTCTATCTGATTTTAGAATTGTAGAATTCTACAATTCTATCTGATTTTAGAATTTCAGAATTCTAGAATTCTATCTGATTTTAGAATTTCAGAATTCTAGAATTCTATCTGATTTTAGAATTCTAGAATTCAATCTGATTTTGGAATTTTAAAATACTAGTATTCTAACTGATTTTAGAATTCTAGAACTAGAATTCTAGAATGTTGATATTAGAATTTCAGAAGTCTATCTGATAGAAACCTGATTTTAAGATTTTAGAATTCTAGAATTCCATTTGATAGAATCCTGATTCTAGAATTTTAGAATTCTAGAATTCAACCGGGCTTCTACAGCAAGCCACTTTTTATTTATTTTATTGTCATTCTCTTTCACTCTTTTTTATAAATCTTGCTATGTGTATGCAACATCGTTGCAGAAGTTAATAATAACTTTACGTGTATAATATTTAATTCACTGTAAATCACTGAATGAATTTATGTCACGACTACTAGTCAATTAAATCGAATGGTCGATTTCAATTCTTGCTAACTTATAACACTGCTTCATAATAAAATAAATAAACTCGTTAAATCGTTAAATCAGTTACATACTGAAAATTAAATGGTAAAATAACGGAAATAAAAAGAGAATAGAATAAAAAAAAAAAAAAAATTGCTGCCTCCTGTGAGGTTTGAACTCACGACCCCTGGTTTACGAGACCAGTGCTCTACCACTGAGCTAAAGAGGCCCATGTGTTTCCTCTACCTACGGCGCCATCTTGAGCGTAACGCCAGTTCAACAGGGAAATTTTCTCTGTATATGGACACTATTCACTATTTCATGACCTATAATTGGTGTAAGACTCTACGTAATTATTTTCTCAATATTTTTAAAGCGGAAATGGTTCATAATGTAAGTTTTATGGTTGTTATTATATATATATGTATTTTTATTTTATTTTTGCTGATTCGTACGCCATCATTGTTTTGATTATTTTCAAGGGCATGCTTCTTCCACTGTCAAATAAATAAATGAATAAATAACGTCAACTTAGCGCACTACTGAAAATATATTGAACATATGATGAGATAATTAACCTTTAAATAAAAAATAAAAAAGTACCATTGCTTGAAAGCTCAAAATTCAAGTTTAAATTACAATTTAAAAAATGATCGTTTCAGAGATAAGTTATTATTTTTATATTATTAATTATTGTTATATTAAATTTAATACACGAGTGTAGTTAAATTACAAATTTTTATATTACATTTCCTAATTTTCATTGAATTTAGTAGAAATTACTATAATTTTACATGGCATTTACATTAATATAACATTTTCTGTAAAAGAGCTTCCTTTACACGTAATGGTAAATTACGCTAAATATTTTCAACAGTGAACTACAGTTACCGATACTTCTCCATTTCTTTTTTACCGTAAGAAAAAAAAACAGATGGAGAAGAGTTCGTTTTACGGGAGCCGTAAAACGTACTCTCTAAAAATAGTTCATGCCTGCCATAAATCGTGCGGTGACGTAAGACAGATGTCACTTTTCACTTGCCGTTTGGTTGTAGGCAAGGCGTTCAACGCACAATGATGCTGTGCGTCGTTCTCTTCACTTCCGGATGCGCGTATGGAGTCTCAGCCACGCGGTCAAAGGACTCGACTACACGCGCTCGCTTTCTTCTTTCACCCTCCTCTCCCCGCTCGTCGTGTTCCCGTTAAAAAGGGACAGATGTGCTCACGTACGAGCTTCTTAAAGATTTCGGCGTTAAGCCTCTTCCCATTTCCCCTTTTCACAGTCCATAGGATGCAATAAAGGAAACCCATCGGTAAAGAAATGCATATACACGTTAACGTCGTACAAACCATTGTCAAGATTAAGCAGATGTTATATCCAGACCGGTGAATGCGTAATAGAATAAGCGCTCGTACTCTCACTAACGCTTTGCCAACAAAGCAACACGATTCTCGCATGGACCAGTATTCGCGACATCAGGTAGAAGAACTTTTTATTTTTTAATTATAAAAATGTTGAAACTCTCGACTGAAAAAAAATTAGTCTAATTAATAAATAAATAGGGTAAATAAGAAATTGTAAAATAATAATTCGCATTTCATAATTTATCTATTAATTCATTTAATATCAAATTAAAAAAACTCCGGACTTAAAAAATGATTAATTAGTAAATAAATTGGGTAAATAAGAAATTGTGAAATAATAATCATTCGCATATTATAGTCGGGAGATTAATTCGTCAATGTTATGATAATCTTCCAACTATAATATGCGAATTATTATGTATGTAATAGTTTTATTTCCCTATTGGGTGTTTACAGTTTCCCTTCCCATACATATCAAAAATACATTTTTGGTATTGCCAAATATACGACATCGAACCCTTACATCTTTAGGTATATTGCCGATTTTCCACACTACAATTTTTCCCCAATTTTTCTGCATCATTCTAAAACTTAGCAGGTACACCTCGTAATACACTTTATTTCTCTGGCATTCCTATTCTCTTTACCTAACTAACAATAGATCACATTCCTTTTTAAAAATTTTTATTCCTATTCCCGTTAATCACCATAGTCTTCTCCAATTTCCTCTGAAACGCACATAGTCTGTATCCTTTTTTCATTATTCCCTCGATGTTCACTTTTCCAAAATATTGTTTCGCTACTGTCTTCTTTCCGCCTTTTCCCTCGTTCATTCCGCTGCTATTGACATTTCCGATTATTCTTTCCTCGTTGTTCCGTCGATGTAAACTTTCCCAAAATATTGTTTCCCTGCTATCTTCTTCCCGCTTCTTCTTTAGTTTTCTTCTCTTCTATTTCTCCACAATGCTTTTCTTATAATGTTCTTTCGCATATCCGGAATTTTTCCCAGTATCTCCTGCAACATTTCTGTTTCCAGCTACTTCCCTTAATTTTCTTCTCGATTTTCCATATATCTTCTACCCTGGTCGGTTGTTGTTGGATAACGGGTCTCCGTTCCCTTCCTTATCGACTGCGAATTTCCGTATCTCAGCATCATCTACCGCTGCTTTCTTATTTCCAGATTCCTCGCCGCCATCTTGCCCTATTCCTGGCCGGCTAACCTCACGCAAGAAAGCCACACAAAAAGTTCTCAGTTTTGTTCAACACATAATATTTCCTTGAGATAACACTTCTCCGTATACTGTGTCTTATTCCCGACATTTTGGTATGCCTTTTAATGGTGTCCTCTGTTCCGTTCACCAAATATTTTCCAAAAAAAACACCGGACCCTGCCGCGGACACGTGCACGCGGCGCCAACGCCACCGACCGCCCCTCAATATGCGAATTATTATTATTTTACAATTTTTTTATTTACCCAATTAATTTATTAATTAGACTCAATGTTTGAGTCGAGATTTTTATAATTTTTACAATTTATCGATCAATTAATGTTATAATAGTACTTTGCGGTACAAGGACGAGAAAGCGATTATTATACGCAGGTTGGGAAGTTGATCGCACGAGCTCCACGAGTATCACAGCAGCACGAGCCGAACGCGAGTATGATGATCGCTCTCTCGCTCTGTATCGCATAATACTTTTTGTAACAAATGCATGAGAAGTGCTACCGAGTGTAATGTCGCGCGCGTGCGAGAAGTGCGTGCGAGAAGTGATTCCCGTGCGAGAAGTAAAATAGCATCAATGGCCGTAAAGCGCCACTTACGCCACGCGCGGCAGGCACAAGAAGTAGCACTTCTCATGCATGCGTTACAAAATTTTTTATAAAAATTGAAAAACTCGCTACCGAAACAATTTTTATTTCATCGTTTTTAAAGTAATTCCAATACTTCACCATAAGCGCTATGAAGTGAGTTACAGAATACGCAATAATGGCGGCCATCTTGTGACATTTCGATATATTCAAACAGGCGAACAGACTCTTTGTTTAAACGCTTATATCTTTCGGAAATCGCACCTAATACATACAATCTATGAAAAAAGTCACATGAACCGGTACACAGAAACTGTGTACCAAATTCTGTTAAGACATCTTTAACCATTCTAGAGAACATCGTGCTAATAGAAATAGGCATATTCGCGCCTTACCAGTGAAACACGTACTCTTACTTACCTACCGAGAGTAAAAAAATGATGTTTAATTAATTGTACTTTGCGATGTTTTCAACAATAATGCAATATGGAAAATATATGACAATGCAACGAGAACATAGACACAATGCATTGTCAGACACGTGAGACATTATTAGATTTTTGCACGCTCCTTTCACAATGTTCGGGGAGAGCCCGAGGTGCAAACAAGCAGCGTGGCGCAAGAAGGAATATGGAAAGAAAGCAAGGTTGAGAGGAAAGGGCTGCTCCTCCTCCACCCGACCACACGAACAAAGACGTTCGTTCTTTCAATTGGATTCTCCCACGTTGTCATAAAAAATGCAATTTTTGTTTTTGCATATATTTCATTATCCTTGTTTCGCCCTTACGAGGTAAACAACGACGTGCATACTTGTTCTTTTCTCTGAGCTTTCGTCTGCGGATGAATTTTTGAAGATCAGAATTATAAACATTCATTTTGCATAGTAATAATAATTCCAAAATGTTATACAAAAATTAGTGAAATAAAAAGATTGTTCAGAAAATCACAAGCATCCAAACTTTGTAAAAAAAATTATTAATTTTTTTTTCTTTGAGCTGTTGCCAAATTTTGCTATGTATTCGTTATGGAGAAATTTCGGGTCACAATGTCGAATATGCCTTCGATGATCCCGTGTGTATAGGGAGGATTAATGGTGGTAGAATAAACTCTGAAAAATAGGTACATAGTCTTCGTGTGAAAATGAGTTCCGCGAATCGCGTGGACCACGAGCCACGACAACGACCAAGACGGCGAATGTCAGCGTTGTAAATTCGTATCCCGTCGGTCTGTGCGCTGTTGCGCTGGCCAACATTCCATCAGGGCCGCGAACAACGAGAATCAGCAATATATATATTAATTATAAATTTTATGATTGTATAAATTATGAACTATAAAAATGAACTCTAATATCTTTACCTCATGCACGAAATTTGCTATCATCAATAAACTTGTATATCATCAAGTTGGAATAATTTTAACACTATAATATCTACAGTTAGATAATTTTAAAAAATGTGAAATGATTTTTGATGAACAGTAAAAATTATTTTTTTTCTCATTTGTATAACGCACAATGAAACTGTCAAATAATCATAAAACCGTACACGACAGGAAAATTTAAACAGGCAAATTTAAACAGGAAAATATATTTAAGCCTAGAAACTTTACAGTCCTCCTTTAAAAGGTTTGAGTAACGGAATGCATTGTCATCGTTTTATTCGTCCTGTGATTGGTTGCTAGGAAAGTCCGTGGTAAACAAGTTCAGTTTGGTGTCAAATTTGACATAAGAGGGCGCTGCAGCGCCCGTTACCTTTTAAAGTTTTGTAAGAGCGCAGCAGCGCAAAAGCTACTCAGGCACGCTCGCCAGCGCGTGCGATTAGCCTAGTGTCATCAAAAAGTGTCTCTCCCTCTAAAATCAGAGAGTCAAAACGAACGATCCCTTTTCGCCCTTATAATAAAGTCAACCGATGGCGATAAACAAAAGTTACGACCAAAAGAGCATAAAGAGGCCAAGTGATTCATCATAATTTATAGCTCAAGCGAATTCGATCACGACTTGTTTGTATTCGATGTGCGGTTAATCAATAAATTTATAAATAACACAAAAGTTAATTTTTCGAAATATCAGAATAATAATAATAGTAGTATTAATCGTGATATATTGCCAAAATATACATAATTATTTCGTTCTGATTCTAAGTATCGCGAATTATAATTATAATTCCTATTAACTTATACATTATATATATTTTGCCAATTGGCCATCGTCCGTGGTCCTTCAGCCTTAATAATAATATTTTTAAATCTTGTGTGCTTCATCCTACAAAAAAAAATTCTATTATCACTCAACAATTATCGCCTTCCACCAAAGTTGTCGAAAAAAAATCCATAGAGAATTCTATTGAGACGAGGATATTTGCGCGAAGCAATTCGCAAATCGCGCGGTGCGGCCCTGTTTGTGTCTGGCCTCCAGAAGATTCCCGTTGGATGAAAGCAGCGGTCGTATGCGTTCGCAAAGCATGTGAGAGACAAGAAGCTACGAGAAAGGCAATGCCAATGTGTGTTTACATGTGTGTATGTGTGTGAGACAGAGAGAAAGAGAGGGAGAAGGAGAGATAGAGAAAACCAAGCACCAAGACTCAAGACTAACCGAGGGATTTTCGTTGGGGTCTGCGTGGCAAAGAACGCGCTGAGAGCATACAGCGTCGACGACGTCGGCGTGGGACCAACCTCCGCCTCGTACCCTTGAACCTAAGCTGAGAGAGAAAGAGAGAAGAAGCGAGAAAGAGACTCGTTCGTTCCCGGTGACGACGTCGTCGTCGTCCGAGGGCCGAATGCGACGTTGCCGCCTCCTTCGAGTCTGCTTCTGCTGCTATGCACGCTGTGCTATGCTTTCATCGCAAGAATTTCAACCGTCGAGCGCTAGTGTTGTTGTTATTAGTGGTGGTAGGTAGTATAGTGTTGTAGTATGTAGTCAAAGTAGAGGTGCATTGCTCGGAGTTGCTGCGCTTCACGAGAATCTCTGCACTGCCGAGCGCTCTCTCGTCTCTCTTATACTGTCACTGCTGCCGTAGCAACTGACGTCACGAACGTGCTTCGCCAAGTTGCACGCGTGGGGTTACGTAAAAAAACGTGATGGTATACACAGTGAACCCGTAGCTCTCGTAGTCGTCCACGTCGTTGTCGTTGTCGGAGTTGTACTCGCGAGGCTAGTGCCCCACTTATGAATGCCTTCAGACGCTGTATACCTGACAGTCCACTGAGTTTCCTCATTGCGGAGTTTATAATGTCATCTAAAACGCGATGTACTTACACATGATTCTCCGTGATTTTTGTTTTCTTTTTACTGTTAAATTTGCGGATGTCTGTTCTTTTTTTTTTGCTTCCTCATACAGGAAGCTTTGTTTTCATGAAATTTTTTTTTTCGAGTTTTTCATGGCAGGACACTTAGAATGGTATGAAATATCGAGAAAAGTGGTTTAGAAAAATTGTCCGGATGTATGTGTGTGTGTGTGTGTGTGTGTGTGTGTGTGTATGTGATGAAAGGCCAAAAATTCATATAACTGTAACTTGTAAACTATTCGACCGAATCAGATCAAATTAGAACAACGTATACAGTACTGGCTAATCTTCAATTGGTATAAATTTTATAAAAATAGCTTAACGCATTTCGTTTTTATAAGAATTTTTTAATTTTGAAAAAAGTACGTAAACACTGTAGCTCGAACGAATTTTTCGCTATCGGCATGAAACTCCGTATTAAAATTGAACAAATTGATGCAGCCTTAAATATTGAATTTGGGCCAAATCGGTAAAGCGGTTCGATTTTTTATGAGATTTTGAATTTTTCGAAAAATTTTCGTTTTGCTCTAATTCAGGTAAAATTTAGACAAGTCGACTGCAATTTTCTACACAGGAAAAATAACTTTCAGCCCTGCTACGTACCAAATTTGTTGATGATCGGTAAAACGGTTCAGATTTTACGTGATTTTCATTTTTTTCTTATTCAAGGTGATGTATTTTTTCAATATTATAACTATAATTTATTTTTAGTATCAAACATGGTTGCAACTATGGAGTGACTTTTCGTTTGTCTTTTTCTTTCTGACAATTTGTTACCAAATTTTATTTCTTCATGACTCAAATGTCTATAAATTTGAAATTTTTTAATTTGCATTCAAAATAAGGATGCAAAGTAGAACTTTGCACATTGCTTCGTCAATAATTTTCATCTTTCGCAAAGCTACCTCTGTGAGGAAACCAAAAATAAAATGGCGGAGTTTATAATGTCATCTCAAACGCATGATTCTCCGTGATTTTTGTTTTCTTACCGTTAGGTTTTCCTACGTCTGTTCCGTTCTTTTGTGTGTTTTAGTGTACACTTTGGTTTCTTTTTCCTGGAATATATTACGGAAGCTGAGAAAATATTTTTATTTATCAGTCTATATTCTTATTTCACAGTCTACAAAATCTTGGGCTTGATGTTAATGTTCAAAGAGATAATATAGGTTAAGTATATCCAACTAATATTTTAACCGAAATAACTCTATTTAACCTATTTTTAATAACTCTATTTTATTTTATTAGAGTTATTTATTTTTAATAACTCTATTTTTAATATTTTAACCGAAATAACTCTATACCTGGGCAAAAGTTTGAAATAAAAATACGTAATTTTGTTACATAAAACAATTGTAGTGTACAATCAAGTGCAGAGTCGCGTTTTTTTTAAATGTTTAGTTGGAAACTGTAAAAATGTCGTATTGCCTTTGAAATCCGTGCGGAACTCGTGTTCGTGAAAAAATAATCGCGCGATTCGCTGTTAACTAGTTTTCCACAACTACAGAGTACAGTCAGTTGTAAAAGAAAAAAATTGTATGACCCAAGTTCGCGGGGTTCTATCTCTCTCGTTTTCTCAACCTATCTTCATCTCGCTTTCTCTGCTTTCGTGTCAGTCCGTCTCGATCGCACAAGGCGAACTCTTGTGTGCTATTTACGAGAAAAACCGGTTTACACTCTTTACGCTCGATGGCTTCGCGCTAATAACGTTGATTTTTGCTATACAGGATCCTGGGAACCTACCCCACATTATTTTCTGACATTCAACATGTACGCCTACAACTAGTCAAAACACCGAAAAAAATTCTTGAGCCATATACATAAAACAAAATCCCTCTAAAAATTGATGTTTCAATTTCAATTCTTGCTGTCCAACTATATTTTAAAAAATCTTACACCTCGAGAAGATATTTAAATAAAAATCTCTTTTTTTAAAATCAAAAGTAAAATTTTGTTTCAAATTAAATAATTACAAAGGAATTATTAAAATGAATAATTAATTAGTAATTATTCATTTTGTAATTTCTAGCGTTTCCCCTAATTTTTCGATTACCGCAGCGCCTGGAGGAAAATTTGATTTTACATTATACTATGTTAATTTTAATCGATTAGTACATGACGTACTTGAGTTAGCAAAGTTGGGCAAGATCATTCGGAAGCTGCTCGTACTCGTTGGTTATTCGCGCCGCGATTACATGGTCGAAAATATTTTTACTACGCGTACGTGGCGCGCATTTGTGAGACTGACATTATTAATGAAATGGGCGGGTAAAAGAGACGAAGCCCCTTGTCTTTTGTTCTCACTAACCTACAGCAGTCTGGCGTGACGACGACGACGACGACAAAAACGATTTGCATTTGACATTCGTGACTGTGCTGCTAAAGACGCGATTCCTTAAAATAGACAACAACGACGATTCAGACAGGCGTGTCGTGCTACTGAACCGTTTCTTATCCTCGTCATTTACAGTCACTCTGTCCCGTTCTTTCGAATCACGTTTTTCAGTTTTATCGCTTTGTGACACAATTCAGCTGTCCGAAGGGCAATTGGCCTAGCAGAAAGTAACCTACGTACCACCAACGTATAGTTGTTCGATGCTCTTTTATTATTACATACCAGAAATTAGTTAAAAACTTGCTAAAAAGAAAAATATTAACAACTGGATGTTTTATTTTTTTGTCGTATTTTATCTGTTTTATCGACCATAAACGCTAGTCCATATCATTGGATCCAATCCGGACAACCGGAAGATCAAGATTTTAGCTTTTTGCGGTAACTATAGACCACCAAATATTTTAATTACGATATTCTTGACCACCAAACGATTACACATCGATTCCTCACCTACCGAATCAAATTCGTAGAAAAAAAAAATCGGCTAACTTCACGAGCTAATTTTAATTAATTAATTTAAAAAAACGGTTCACCGCCAAATTCGCTAATTAGGCTTTCGTTATTCTCGTTATTTAGAATCAAATTCATTAAAATTATCGGCTAACTTCACCTAAGTGTATTTTATGATCTCGTTGATATTCATTTTTCCTCTCGACTGTCCGTAGAGCAAAAAAAACCGGGAGTATGTGTTTCACTGGCATGGCGCGAATATGCCAATTTCTATTAGTACAATGTTCTCTAAAACGGTAAAAATGTCTTAACAGAATTTGGTACACAGGTTCTGTATACTGGTTCATGTGTCTTTTTTCATAGATTGTATGTATTAGGTGCGATTTCCGAAAGATATAAGCGTTTAAACAAAGAGCTTGTTTGCCTGTTTGAATATATCGAAATGCCACAAGATGGCCGCCATTATTGCGTATTTTGTAACTCACTTCACAGCGCTTATGGTGGAGTATTAGAATTACTTAAAAAAGGATGGAATAAAAATAGTTTTATAAAAATTAAAAAAAAAAACTCGCGACTGAAAAAATGAGTGTAATTAATAACCAAGCTGGGTAAATGAAAAATGGTTAAATACCACACACTTGACGAATTAATCTCTCGACTGTAATATGCGAATAATTCTTATTCAACCATTTTTATTTATCCAATTTCTTATTAATTGCACTCATTTTCTCAATCAGGAGTTTTTAAAATTTTTATAAAATTATTTTTGTCTGCTGGTTCTCACGAGTGTTGTTGAGCTAAAAATTAATACACTTTACCCAGCTGTCAAAATAAATATTGAATCTCCTTTATTAAACACGATGAACAGAAAAAATGTCTAACTTGCACATTAATAAATAATTATTATTTCTCCAGAGTCGAAATATCGAGCTAATTCGAAAAGTATGAAAAGTTTTAAAAAATTTTTTAGATTTACAACTTATTATCTAAATTATATAGTTTTAGTGACGCTTAAGTTATTAATGTTATAGCTACGTACGAAGAATTACGATCATGAACCAACATAGAGAATCTCACATAATCGCGTGGACCAAACATTCTGCCTTTTATATATAATAAACAGAAAAAAATCCTCATCGCGTTTGCAGGCGCACAGTGTACACAAACAAAACCGGTTACGATCGTGCGTTGTCGTCGCTACGAGACTTTCGAAAATTCCAAGATGACGCAGTCGCCCGTGCCAGCACAAAAGGCCCCTTTGTTCTTAATTAACGGTTGTGTAATAATCGGAACGTCACAATATTTGCATCTCGCCCACACCGATATTAATCGATCGATTAACAATTATGGCCAACGTTCTCATAAAACTTGACAAAAATTACAGGCCAGTGGTATTAATAAATAATGTATCCTCGTTATAAGTGCACAGCGAGCTTGACCTTTGACGAAGGGTCAACCGGAGAAACCTCTGGGAACAAAAATACTTGCAGTCGATAGAAGACATAACACGTGTACATATTTTATTCATCACTTACCTCGAGAAACGGTAACACACATGTTTTTGCGTCACTCGTAAAAACTTGACAAATGTATACAAAAAAAAACACGTCCGACTTGCTGAATAGAAGAGATATTCTTCATTGCTTTCACGATGCTAGAGTCTATGCAACCTGCATTTATTATGTATACTAGACTCGTCACGACGTTGTTGGCGCACGTGTTGCAAAATATTTGAGCTTCCAAAGCCGTATAGAGCTAATTGGCAAGTATGTCGCAGCAAAACGGCTCGACTTACTTTCTTACTATAACGGAGGACACATATTTACGCTCATGAGTGTTAACTCGAGTTTTGCCACTCCTTTTACAGTAATTCATTCATTTTCTCGGAAGAATAAATATAAAATTTACTCACCGGTGATAAACCTTCTCGTGACTCTCTTGGGAATTGGCGGTTGTTCTTGGTGTTCGCGATTTACACATTGCAGCTTCTGTAACGTAAGCGACGACATAAACATCACAAAAGCCGCTTCGATCCGTTAGTTTGATAGCAATTTACTATAGTATGCAATAAATCCGTAATTATATAGTACAACTTGTCACATAATCCTTTCAAGATGTACAAGATGTAATCAAAGTACAAAATGCTCTTTTGGTAGTTACACTGAGAGAAAATTATGGTATTAGTAACTATAAAGGGATAACTATTCATTTGTGGTTGGTACAAAATTTTTTTTATAGTTGACACAACTATCAAATAGTTACTATAACTAGCAAAGAGTTATCATAACTATTTTCGTAGTTATCGTAACTATAAAAATAGTTGCATGTAATAAAAATGAATAGTTGTCACTTTATAGTTGACTGTACTATTACGATTTCTCTGATTGTAAGATTAAGATAGAAAAATAAAATGCTGTTAATAAAAATGATGTTAGCAATAATATCATTAAGTATAATATAGAGAAAGTTTAATAAATCGACGTACTGTGTTATTTGGAAAGATATAAAAAGAGGTTGGGAAAGAGAAGTATATTGGGACAAACAGGGACCAAATCGAATAATAAAAGAGCAATGGACAAGAATAAAATGTGGTAATGTTGGAATAAAAAAAAAGGGGTACACAGACTGGATATGCAGAGGATGTCGAAAAGAGGAGGAAAGTCTGGAATATATATGGACTTGTGAAATTGCGGAAAGGGAAATTAAAAGATTAATAAGAAATTAAAAAATTAAGGATTGGGTAACAAAAATAGAGGAGTGGATAGTTGATCTGGTCGGAATCTATCTTCGGAGCTGGCGGAAATATTGATAGGTGAACCTTGCGTGGAAATGTGTGAATATACTGGATCTTTTGAAAAATCACCATAAAAAAAACCAGAGCAGAAAGGGAAGGAAGTCAAAGAGTTGAAAGGGAGCAATAGAAAAGAGAAGTTTTATCTACTGTAATAGTTAAAAATTTTAACTCGTTTTAATTTCGATTTTATCGAAACATCCAATGTACGCTTATAGTTACGAAACCAGAATGAGGGGGGAGATGGAATAATTTTAAGATGCAACGTGATAATAAATTATGGAAACTAGACTAAGTTTGTGAAAAAATGGTTGTAAAAGGTTGAAGAAACCATACATTAATCGATAAATAATAATAAAATCATAAAGTATAATAAATAAAGGTGACGAAAAGGAAAAAAAAAGAATTGCCAATGCCGAAACCCGGGATTGAACCGGGGACATTTAGATCTTCAGTCTAACGCTCTCCCAACTGAGCTATTTCGGCTTGTGAGTTGAAGTGATCGCTCAATGTATAAGAGAAAAAAATACATTAAAAGAAGTATGAGTATCGATAATATCTTTGACTGTATAATCGAGTCAGTTAATTATAGTTTGATTAAATAAAAAATACCTATAGAGCTTTAAAATTGAAAATTGTCCAATTTTCGAGCGTTAACATGATGTGCTACTGCTCGGTCGGTAACAAAAACTGTAAAGCGTTGTTCTTGGTCACAATTGATGTTTCAGGCAAAAGACGAGAAGTACTGACTGCGTCTTGACAGTCTGCAGACAGTACTTCTCGTCTTTTATCTGAAACATCAACCGTGGCGAAGAATAACACTTCGGGAAGTTTCAGCTATCTCACTCGCACTTATGGCGATCTGAGAGAGACAGACGACATGTAGCACATCATCTTAAGGGGAGGTGAAACCTACTCAGTCGGTAACAAAAACTATAACCAATCTTTCAGAGGACACCGAACATTTTTTGATAAAAGAAAAGTTTTATATCATTGCTCTCTTAATTCTGCATGATGTAAAACTTTCATTTACCCCAAAAAAGTTTAAGTTTCTGAGAATTCTTGTTCCGACAGATATTTGCTATCTTTCTCGCACTCATGGAGGTTTCGCCTCCCCTTAAGGTGATGTGAAACATGTTAGGAAACCTCAGTCGGTATCGGAAACTGTAATCAAGTCTACTCCGAGATAGTTGATATTCTAGACAAAAGCAATTTAATTTCCACTCCGTTATAGATAGACGAAGTGGAAACTAATTTGCTTTTATCTAGAATATCAACTATCTCTGAGTAGACTTGATTACAGTTTTTGATACCGATTGAGATCGGGATGGTCGGGGGGGATGGGATTTCACATGCCCTTAAAACTCAAAAGATTGCGTTTCGAAATTTACTTCATAATCACGAATTTTCCGTAATGGTAATGTTACGTCGGCTTTTATTGACTTTTTCCGCTAACCTATCTCAGTTTTTTTGTGTTCTGTTAATGAATACATTATATTAATTGATTCTGCATGAATACATTTAAAAAGAAAAAAATTTCTTTACTACTATTATAGTTGTTATTTATATCTACGCTTATCTAGATATGTACTTGTACGTCATCATGTTATTGTATTTTCAAGGGCTTTTCCCGTCCACTGTAAAATAAATAAATACAATAAATAAATAAGTAAAGTGAATTAGTTGCACTCACCACTTTGTGCGTTAGCGCTCTCTATTTTCGTGAGCTTATCCTGTACCGTATTAGACAAAGTTTCATAGGCTCTCCATTCACGAATCTCTTTTCTCAACATAACAATCGGATCGTCTGTATCGGTTTCGCCCACCAACCCTGATGAACGTTGCATCGCATTTACCGACTGGGCAGCGAATTTTTTTTCACTGTAACGTTTTCCCGCTCTCGTCGCGGCGAAACCTTTTGCCCGTGTGTATTGCAATTTTTTGGCGGAACGATCTCTCGACATCAAACTACTAATGTTGCTGCTGCTGCTGCTGTTGCAGCTCGTTCGGCAGGTCGACGCAATAGCTTCAGTTTTTGTTCTTTCGGCTTTTCGCTGCTGTTGCAACTCAATTCGTTTTCGACCGGCCATTGCATTCGTCGATTTTTCTAAATCGTCCGACTTTGATCGCGTTTATCTATTCTCTTTTGCATAGCGAACATCGGCACAAAATTATCGTTAATGTTATTCGTATTTTAAATTTATTTATCTTGCCTTGAATTTTTCAAACACAAACTAAATCACCCGGATTCTTTAACACTCGAAATTGTTACGGGTAAAGAATTTTTTAAATTCGAGAACTCGATAGAAGTGAGTTTTAACGTAAACACCGGAGAATTAAAAGCGTACATCTGGAGGCACCTAACGGACTTTCCTCGAACACAAAGAAATACTCGCGCATGCGTTGACTGCCACTGAATTTAAAGCCGCGAATTTGTCCATTGCCGTATGTTTCAATTTACCTCGAGTAAAAACCAAAACCCGCACCAATCAAAAGAAGAAGACTAAAGCCGCGAATTTTTTTATTAATCTGATATACCGAATGAATAAATAATATTTTAGCAATAGCTCGTCTAGCAGATCGACGCAACGTTTTCATTTTTTGTTCTTTCGGCGAATTTTATTATTAATCTGATGTACCAAATAAATAAATAATATTTTAGCATTTTGTCGAGTCGACAATCAAACGTACTAAATGCTGTAGACGAAGCGATCGGCAAGTGAGAGAAAAAAATTGGCTAACCCTACAACGAAACAGACCACAATAAGCGAAAACAAACGATCACTAGTAACAGCCGTCAACATGAAGGCAAAAATGCTTGTCGGAAGCATTTTTTATGACTGAAAATTTAAACGCGATTATAAAACGACACTTGGATACTTTCGCGGTATTCGCGGTGAAATTTCTTAACGCACGAATGTGATGCTAGACGTTTAGTTACTAAAGAATGATGCCACATAGTTTTTGTTCGGAACTCGAAGCGCCCGTCACCTGTTGTTGACGATTCACTGCCGATATTCAGTCAGCAACATCTGCTACCCCCGCTTTTTTACTCGACGAGTCCTTTATTTTAGGCATGCAATTGTTAGTACTTGCATAAAATATACTCGAGCATTTATAAAGTCACCTCAAGGTTCCACTTAATTTATTAAAGTGCCTCGATTTTTTAAATCTAAAAAAATGTAAATGCGTTACGGCGAAACAGCTGCCATTTTGTTATTTTGGTATATTCAGTATATATTCAGTTTCACTGCAGTAATTGTCCAGAATATGATGGATTTGAAAGTGACGGATGAATGATAATGAGTTAAAGGACGATGAAAAAATGAGATAATCGAGGAAATTCGTGTGAAAATAAAATTGGGTAGATATTAAGCGGAATATCGATTGATTGATGATGGTGATACAGTTTTACCCTATCTCAGAGCTGCGTAAGCTCTGAGAAGTTCCTCATACTCGCGTCTCAAAGGTCTCCACGAGCCGTGCAACCTAACCTAAAAAAATCCATCGTAACGTTGCGTACGAATGGTGTTAATTTTTCGTCTTATTTAAAATATTATATATCTTGACTCGGAAAAATTGTCCACGATGGCATTGCAAGCTCCTGGAGAGATCGAAGCTGATCAAGTTAAAGCTGTACGTATTTTATCGAAATATAAGATTTTTCTAAAAAATGTTTGAAAATCCCATAATCATATCTAACACTGGTAAAAATAAATTATAGAAAAGGATTTTGAAAAAATTCTATCGTTCCGAATACGATATATCCTATAATATTATTATAATAATATAATTTTTGTATTAAATGTAATAATAAAAATGTAAGAAAAACAATTTCTATTATTAATTATTTATCGACTCTTGTAACATACTAAGGAAAAACAATTTCATTCACAAATCTTTGGATTGAAATATCTATTACATTTAAAATTCATTATGATAGACTTCCTGAAGATGTGAAACAATGAGAAGAGAAACGAGTCAATCACCATGAAATAATTGTATAAATTATCTAAAAATGTTCTATTTGTATTTTTACAGAATACAGCCCAAACAGATAAAAATGTACTAGTGACGAAATGTAAATTCAATATAAAATATTATATATCCGTTGATGCATTATATATACCGATAACATATCCATAGTATTTACCCATAGAAAATGAAAACTATAGGAAATTAATAACAAGGATTCAAGTCCGAATAGAGAGTGATGTTAACATATGATTAAATTCTATTCAAAGTCTATCGATCTGTATTAGTCTCTATAATTTATTTTTACCAGGAAAACGTCTGTTCATCCATTCGCACTTCTCGATGATAATAATAGCAACAATTTTTTTCATAGTTCAAGGACTTTCTACAGTCCTACAACAAATTATCAGAAGTCTGTTTCGTGGACTGCGTAACGGACTTTACTACAAGAGACATCAGGGACAAAGAAAATAAGTGTGCGGTAAACTGTTTGGAAAAATATATGAAGATGACCCAGAGGCTATCGCAGAGACTACAAGAATTCCAGATGATTCAGAATGAAAATGCGCTGGCCGCTGCAAAGAAAATGGGACACACGACTTAGCATTAAGACGATGAGAGGATTATAATAGTTAGCAAAAATCTTGTTACCAAAAAAAGATTCAAAATATATGTAATTTTTCTTGTATTTAATGTATAATCCATTTTTCTACATTACTCGCTTACTACAGAAGATTTACTATCAAAACTTAATATCTAAACTTCGTAAAGCTCGATAAACAATTTTTTTTTTGTTACTTTTATTGGGTCATATGATATATATATATATATATATTTTTTCGATTCGGACAACTTATAAATATGGAGAAGATTTCTAATTGTGATTTTTTTTGCATAATATACAGTCCCAGTGGGAAAGTTTCAATTTATAAAATATGTCTCAAGTTATAAAAATGCATCTCAATTTAAAGTGTTTCCGGTGTATGAAATTCAATGAAAATTTTTTATAGCTCTGTACAACCACCAATGGGATATAATGTAAATTATCCCACATTGCTCTACTTTTATGATGAGAAATTTCATTCAATTCCAATTAAGTGTGAAATTAATATTATAAAAAATGTGAAGAAACTTGAAAAATTATTACAATTTCTCATAGGTTTTAATTGATATTTATATTATTCGGGTATTATGCATGACTTAAAAGGAAGATAGAAGCTTGTAGCTTATTTTTCGTGGATAAAAAAAATGATAGCTGTTCAACTAGATTTGGAGTGACCGAAATGATGAAATTTCGCTTTGTGTTGAACTTCAGTTTCAGGGCCTTGAGTGACCCACTCGTAATGGGAGGACTGAGCCAAATTGTGCATCGAGCCGATATTCGATGTCTGAGCTTCGAAACTCGCCAAATTTGCGACCTGTATCTCAGGATTGTGCATTAAGGAGTCAGGATTCGGCGAATTCGGTGGAGTCTTTCGGAGTCTCTTGTAATCGGAAAATCTGTTTAACGTGCTTTGATCGACGCAAATAGCTTGAGTGGTATGTCGAGTTTTGTACAAAACCGGACAACTAAGATCGCCCTTTAAGCTCAAACTGTAGAGATTTGCAAGTCGTCCAAGTTTCTCGCGTTCGGGTTGACAAACTGGATGCAATTTGAGTTCGCTCTGCGAAGGATCCTGCAGAAATCTCGAGACTTTTTCATTCGCCGATGTTATTATAGAATAACCGGGTGTATTATCGACGTGACGACGACCCGCGCGAATTTCTCGGCCATTTGGCACTTCTCTTATCCATTGTATTCTTTGACGATAATTTTTCTTGGCCTCGTCAGTCAGATGCTCGAAACTTCCGTGCAATATTGCCTGAAATGCAGGATCTGCCGCGACTTTTTCTTCCACCGTTGTTTCGCCTTCGTCCCACAAACTTGATTCGCCCACCCAGTCTGATTGCTCGTCGTCTCCTTTAAATTACAATTTTATTCATTCAATAACTTTCTATAAACAATTTCCCCACTTTTCCAAAAATTAACTATGCGTTACACAATTATGACAATGAAAAGTTTTATTACATTGAGCAATTCTTATTTTTTTATTAATTAAAATTTTTTTTTAAATTTTTTTATTTAAACAAAAGACCATCATCGGCGCTGTTCATTTTTAGAGAATGAAAATGCACATGGTGCAGGTATAAAGAGCTCGCTGCTTAAGCAAAAGATAAAAAGATAAAAATATAAAATATAAATGTTTAAAAAAATATGTAAGTATAAAAATAAAATAATTTTATGATAACTGGAAAAACAGATATCGAAATATATAACACATAATACAATAAAAATATAAGAGAATAACAATTTTTCTTAGATTTTCGCTATATAGAACAAAAGGATTTCTCTAAAAAAGAGAAGGATTCTCACCTTCACGATCTTCATCGTGCGTTATTATACCCGCTTCTGAGTCGCTCGACGAGATACTCGAGCTTGATATTCGCGAGCAATCCATTGCGTCCTCGTTATCAATTTTTCCTCGATTCTTTGATTTGGAATTACGCGACGGTTTAGGCGAACGCATCTCGCAATCGATGGATCGTTCGCGACACGATCTCTTGCGTTTTCCGCACCTATTAATCATTTAAAAAACGTTAATTCACAAATGCGCCATATTAAAAAGACAAGATTTTCGAAATAATTGATAGTAAAAAGAATTCTTGCCATATTCCGTATCCATTGTCGCAATCACTACGTAAAATACGTTTTTTCTTTCCAACCGAATTTGCAATTAGAGTCACGGGCTGCGAAGTTGAAGGATTCGAGTCTGAATCTACCGCCATTCTCTTAAACTTTCTTTTCCTCTTTATATTTGTTCTCGGTACAAAATTCTCGTTTACCGAATCGCTCTCGATATTGCTGCCATTATTGAGATTCGAAAAACGTGCGAATCTCTTTGTTTGATTGGTATCGTCGCTATCCGATTGATACTTCGAGGTTGATGTAGTTTTCGGGATGCGGATATCACAAATTGACGATGAACTGTCCTCCGAATGTTTGTTGGCGCTCAAAGAAGCTGAAAAACGTCCGTAATTTAATAATTAATTTATTCATTTTTTTTACAGTACAAATTGTTAAATTAACCCTTACACTTACGAATGTTTCCCGTCGATCGAGCTCTACGTCTTAAACCCCACCGTCTTCGCACATTAGTGCCGTTACTGCTCTCCTCAAGCGCGAGAGTTAAATCGTGCACCAGTGCCTCCATTTTAAATCTCAGATCGACTGGTACAGCCTTAAAAACGCGCTCCATCTGAAGATTACGCTTTTACCTGTTGCCAAATTATTCGATTATTCTCACGTCCTCCACGCAATTGCGGACCGATGATGTGAGTGAAAGTGACGTGAGGTCGTTTTAACAGCGCCTATTTCATCAATACTTTTCTCGCACGATTTTTCAAATAGAATTATTAACACAATTTATTTCAACTCTTTGAATGTACAGAACAAAATCATTTTTTTGTTTGTTGGGTGAAGAAATTGAAAGGTACAAATTAGAGTATTTAATCAATCTTTAAGATTTCATAGTTAGAAATAAATAGAAAGTTTCACAATTTATAATTTATTTCAGTACTTTGAATGCGCTTAACAAATTATTTTTTTGTCTGTTAGATGAAGAAAATGGAAAAAATTAATTACTGTACTTACAAAGTAATTTTGTTTGTTAGATCAAGAAATTGGAAGATACAAATGAGTGTTTAATCAAACTTTTAATTTTCGCAGCTGACAATTTACAATTTATTTCAGCACTTTGAATGTGCAAAAAAAATTCATTTTTTTGTTTGTTAAATCAAGAAATTGGAAGATATAAACTAGAATGTTCAATCAACTTTTGAATTTTCATAGCTCACTTTATGGTCTAATGCATTTTTAGATTTATGAATACTCATAAAATTCAGATTGCTCCGATGGAACAAATTAAACGTCAAAGCCAATTTTTCAATCGCACATAATATTCAGTGAGATTTTATCCGATTATATCTATAAGTAACATTCAAACTGACAAATTAGTTAGCCTGTCATAAAAATTAATTAATGAAAAACATTCTGCAAGACTTCGATTGTACAGATGGAGCAAATTAATTGTAATGAGGTCAACTCTTATTTCTACATTTTCCATAATCCATACCTGAGTATTTACTCAAATACATATTTTCCATTTCGATATAATATTCAGTCGATTTTATTTTATTTTTTTTTGCAAAACAAGTATAAAGATAACATTCCCATTAAAAAGCACTAAAAAAAATTCTAAAAAACTAAAGAAAAGTGTTTTTGAAAAAAAATGATAAATACATTAACAATTTTTTTCTAAAAATTATATATAATTTTATATTTCTATCTCAAGCAGCTCAATGACAATAATCAAAGAATATATCCAAAAAAAAATGACAAATACATTGATTAAAGTACCAATTTTTTCTAAACATTATTATAATTTTATATTTCTATTTCAAGCATCTCGATGACAATAATCAAAGAAAATATCCAATTGGATGACACAAATTTTCATAATAGAAGATTTGTATCATTGACCTTTGAGCGAATTAATACTTTTGGCTCGTTTCCCGACGGATTATCCGTCACTAGCTCGTTGACACACGACTGCTGTAATTTAACCACATGTCGTGAAATCGACAGACATGAAGGTTTTTAAAAAATCAGCAGTGCGATCTTTAAATGCGCGTAAACAAGTGACGGGTGAAAGCAACATTGCAGTACTACTCTATAGACGAAATTCCCGATGGAGAATGTTTGACACAATTCGGAAAATCTAATGTAGAGAATGTAAACCTAATGTAATGAATTTGCGGGTTGACCTTTTTAACTCGAACGACTCACGGCTATTCGAACACTCTCGCAAATCTTGGCACTATTGGTCGACATACTGTAAGTAAATAACCAAGTCTCTGACGTCCGATGCGAAACAAGTAAACTCCGGTCAACTGGAACTGGCAAACTACCGTATATTAGCCTTACACAGCTGTGCGCGACTTTTGCTCCGTCGCGGCAGCACTGCATTCGTCAAGTAATTGAGAACAACAGATTCTCCAACAATGAAAAACGGCAATACTATCTAATGTTCCTATTTTTGCTTTCTCATAAGTAGAGGAATCTTTGTTTTCGTGAACAATTTTTTCTTTTCAGATTTTACACTCAGAATGGTCCAAAATGTCGAGAAATGTGTTTTAGAAAAAATGTCTGTATGTGTGTCTGTGTGTATGTGCAAGATTTCCTTGTAAGCACGATAACTGTCGTACTTATAGATGTATCTTCGTCAAATTTTGCACGCAAGTGAGCTGTCATACACCGATGTTTGGGATTGTAGTTGACGGAAATCGGCTGGAAAACTCAAATTTTCCAGCATTTTGAAAATGTTGAAAATATCGTTTTCACGCTATAACTTTCGCAAATTGAGAGATATCGGGCTGAAAAATTGTACGTCAACGGACTACCATCAAACCATGATTTATACCAAATTTGGCGAGAATTGATAGGTTGGTTCTAATTTTATTGCAATTTCAATTTTTTTTTAATGCTCCAAAGACCAACTCCTGTAAATTCTGAGATATCCGATTGTAATTTTCGACATGATTTCACGATTATTGATTATCGATAATGAAGTTTGTCAAAGGAACTATCGGTACGTCGACAAATTTCGATTTTGGTGATTAAAAAAGAAAAAAAATGGCGAAACAAAAAAAAAATTTCAACGTTTTCACAGATTTATCTTAAATTTTGTTCACATAAGTATCATCAAAAAACATTTGAGTACGAATTTGACGCAGATCTGTGAAGCCGTTCAAATTTTATGGTATTTTGAATTTTTCGAGAAATGTCTATAGCATCAACAAGCCTGCAAAGTTCCACTTTGCAGTCTTGTTTACCGAACTTCCCGTAAAACCGAAAAACTGGATTCTGGACATTAAATCACCGTAAATAGAGTTGATATTTTAAAATTTATACGAATAGAAATAAATAGAGAGCGAAAAAATTAGACATTGGCATTTTCTTCTAAAGTCTAAAGTCGTCGAATATAATTGAACAATATTTTTTTTTACAATCTACACAAAATTTATAGATAGAGCCGGCAAAAAGATAGATTTTTTTTTCATCTTTAGTGCAATTATATTGTAAAATATAATGCGCACACGGATATTGGTCAATTTTTTTTCTTTATATTTTCATGTTGGCAAAATAGGTTGATTTTCAATAAGAAAATTTGTTATTAACGCTCATTAGGGATGGGTAGTAGATTTTCTGGAGAATTTAGATGATTTATATACAATATTACGAAACTAAATAAGATAATAGATTTTTTTTTTTTCCAGTACTCTGTCGGTAATTTTATTGTGAGAAAATTTGAGTGGCGCTCGTGGCGTTCCGTTGACGATTATAAACCGCCACGAGGGAGTTCAATGGGTGTAACTGGATAGTGGCTATTACATGGCTGTCAGCAGAAAACAAGAATGTCTCAATCTACCAGAAAAATAATAATCTTACAAATAATATTATGTGTGATAATAGAAAATTGTTTGAGCGAAGATATTCTAGGATGCGGAGGTTTTATCAAGAGTCACGCAAACATTGACTTTTCGAAAGTTCACATAAAACTGTAAGTATACAAGATTATGGTTGTGACGCGGCATGTTTTAGAGCTGATTCAATAATTCTTAATTAATCACATAAAATTCGTGCTATAAACAGTTACACGAAGGCAGGAAGTTTAAAGGATCAAACTGAATGCGCACCCAACAACGGATATTATTTTCTACCTCTTTATGATAAAGGAGAATATATACTGAAGGTATCACAATTTGCACAACATAATATTATCATACATATATGTATATATTTATTTATGTATTATCATATTGTTGCAAAAATTTGCAGCACGAATAATTCAATACGATAAATAAATAATGGAATTTTTAATTAGGTCGATCCACCTCGTGGCTGGAGCTTTGAACCTACAGTTGTGCCGTTGGATATCGATGGCTCTACAGATATTTGCAGTCGAGGAAAAGACATTAATTTTACTTTCAAGGGTTTTGGCATTACCGGCAAAGTAAGATAAAAGATTTAACTTGCTTTTTGGTATTAAAAACTTTCCGTTGGATACTCAATCCATGTAATCCCATTAATAGGTAACGAGTAGCGGAACGAATCAAGGTCCAGCAGGTGTTACAGTGTCTTTGTACAAAGATACACGCGATGGTAAACCTGTAGGCACGACGACCACCGCTCCAGGTGGAACATTCTACTTTACTCCTATTCAACCAGGAAAATATGTCCTGGAGGCTTCTCATCCTGTGTAAGAATATAAAACACCGTAAATTTTCTAAAAAATTTTATAGGTGTTTGTGAGCTGTCAATAACTTTGATGAGTAACTATAATTTGTGAAGTGCACTGTAAAAATGTGATTATCAAAAATTTATATACTTTTGTCAGAAGTTTTTATGCATAAACCAGTATATTAAATTTAACATACAAGAATGATGTAAAATTTATTCACGGCATATTATAAACATAAACAAGGATGCAAAGTAGAACCTTGCACATTGCTTCCTCATTATTTTTCGCGTTTTACAAAGCTACCTCTATGAGGAAGTATGTTATTCAATTTTTGGCTTCCTCATAGAGGAAGCTTTGTAAAACGCGAAAAATAATGAGGAAGCAATGTGCAAGGTTCTACTTTGCACCTTTGTTTTAATTAGATAAATATATATGTTGTGGATTCGCTTTTTCTATTTCATTATTACGTTATTTTGTAATTATTAGAGTGTTTCCGAAAGTGAATGTGATAATGTATATTTTTTAAAATAATTTAACATTCCATAAAATCAAAAATTCATACCGTTCGTCACTAAATTATACATATATAATGGTTGAATATTGTATCGTTTATATACTAAATTTGAGCTCGCTATCTTAAGTTTTGCAAAAGTTACAATAGAGCGATAATGTAAATTTTTTGAAAAATTCAAAACATCATAAAATTTTAACGGTTCAACCGATCTTAACCAGATTCAATAGCGATCACCGGCATATGAAAGCTCACATTCATACCAATTTTAAGATCAATATCTCGAAAATTGAAAGAGTTATCGCGTAAACAGACATTTTTCAAAAAATTAAAAAACGCGTAATAATTTAACGTTGAAGTGGATTTTAACAAAAATCTGTATGAACGATGAGGCTTGATCTCTCTATCTATGGTCCGAATTTCAGCTTGATATCTCAAGGCATTCCCGAGTTATAAAGGTTTACATTTTTCGATCGTGTAACATACACACATACACACACACACACACACACACATACATACACATACACATACAGAGATTTTTTCTAAATCACTTTTCTCGACGTTTTGGCCCATTCTGAGTGTACTGACATGAAAATTTCGAAAAAAAAAATTTTCATGAAAACAAAGCTTCCTCTATGAGGAAGCAAAAAGATCATGTTTGATATAAAAATATTGTAATATTACTATATAATTGTATATTAAATCTAATATGCTGGTTTATGCATATTTACTTTCGATAAATGTATATTAATTTCCTGAACTTTTGATATTCAAATTTTTTAATTCTATGATAGAATTGTGGATGTGTGTGTGTGTTTAATTTTTTATTACAATTGATTGTTAAGCTGGAGTATGGAAAAGGCTGTAGTCGAAGTGAGGGTACTGGAGGGAAATACAGAATTGCCAGATAACAGTCTCGTAGTATTCGGTTATGACGTTAGCGGTCGTGTCACAAGTGAGGATGAGCCTGTTAGCGGAGTTTCCTTTATTCTTTTCGGCGTGAGTATATCGACATTCTGTTAAATTTCTCATTACATTATAAAATCTGCTGCTGCTATTTAAGTATTTGTAACTGTTACGTCCTGGGTATTTTTTCCATTAATTATATTCTATTTAATTTTGTTCTAATTTCATTTCAAAACTTTGTATTCTTTTTCTTATATTATTGCCTGCATCTAGAATCTGACCATTTGGTCGCGCTGGATGCTAATATCGTATTTTACCTACTCTTAACCGTGAGCGTCCGAATCACCTTCGCATTCTTGCATCTTTCTGCAGTTTTTCTGCGTGCAATCAGCGAATTTAGGCCGGCTCACAGCCCCTTTAAACCCCACTACTCACTCTTATTCTCTACTTCACTAGTTTTCTTCATCAGTCTTAATTTTGTTTTCGCTTGAATCAGATCTTTTTAATAATTGTTACTCTGAGTTAGAGTTGTAAATCCCCATTAATTCATGAGATATAATTTATAGTACAATTTGTTTTGTAATTATGATTTCATAATAGTAATATGTAGTGATTATAAAATAGAGTGTAAACATTTGAATAGCTGAAAAAAATACTAATTTTCGCTTTAATATTGCAAGAAATAGTGGAAAAAATGGAAGAAATAAGTAATGCATTACTTATTTTTTTCCATTTTTTCAAAAGGATTAACGTGAATTTTAATTGAAAAATAATAATTTTTGTAGCCATTCCAAAGATTAATCATCGTATTACATCGCTACATGTTATTATTATAAAATCATAATTATAGAGCTGATCGTATCATCATCATTATTTCTATAAGTATTAGGCATTTACAACTCTGCTCTGAGTGAGTCCTTCGTACTTCTGTATTGGTCTAAACAGCACTAATTACTTTGTTTTGGGTTTTTGTCACATTGGTGACCACTAATTATTGAATACTTAATATTTACAATAAATAATAATCGTTTAAATCGATTACTTATTTGATATGATTAATTGGGAATTCTTAAATTACAATTTATGGTTTTATGTATCTTTTTCTTTTTCTTTAATTGAATAAATAATTGCAATAATATTTGTAATTTTCGTTTCAACGATTAATCGGACAAGATCCCACCTTAGTTAATTTATTATTCTAAATACATGTAACGTCTTGACGTAACAGTATCAAATTAAGTTTCCATATAAATGAATTTTTCAGACTGGCAAGACGAGAAATTGCGCAACGAGTGCTATCGCTGGCTTTGAGACGAAAAAGCCTCTTTGTCACGTAACATCCGACAAATCAGGTCGTTTCAAGTTCCCGGCATTGTCGATCGGGGAATATACGATAATTCCACATTATGCCGGTGCACAGACGAAATTCGACGTTCAGCCTCCGGAAGTTACCTTTAAAATTCATCACGACAGTTTGTTATTGCCTCAAGATTTTAAAGTAACGGGATTCACCGTCAGTGGAACTGTTCTTATGTCGGTGAACGGAAGTCCTCTCGCTGGAGCGAAGGTTTTTCTTTCCGGGCAGGAAGTCGCGACGACAGACAAAAATGGACAGTATACCGTGGAAAAAATCAAGGCTGGACAGTACACGCTTAATGTCCAAGCGGAAAACGTAAAGTTTGATGAAACTGCAGTAAAAGTGTCGCCGAGTTCGCCCGAACTTCCGGCTCTTGCACCCAAATCTTACAAAGTTTGCGGCTCGGTTACTCTCTCGGCCAAAGGCACTTTGCATCATCGTAAAATAGCCGTGGAAAATACCGCGGCAACATTCCGTGAGGAGATCGAGACGGATCCGAAAAATGGACAGTATTGTCTGTATCTCGTACCAGGAAAATATCAATTTAGCGTTATTGTGAGCAACGACGAAAAAACCAAAGGACTGCAGTAAGTCAATTGTTTTACAACGTCTCAAACAGTTAAAAAGAAAAATATTTCTATTAAAATTAATATTTTTTATCTGCAGATTTTTCCCACTACAGCAAACAATCGACGTGTCATCGAAGCCAATAGTCGATATCAATTTCTTACAATTAAAAGCAATTGTTCGAGGCTCGGTTCAGTGTCTAAAAAACTCTGATTGTAGTCAAGTTTCCGTGACGTTGAAGGTACTCGACGGTATTACAGTGAAAACTTTGCAAGCCAAAGGTAAATATATTAAATTATCAAACAATGTTTGTCCATCTGATCGGTTTCTATCAGTTTCAATCGGAATTACTAAGCATCCCTGCTTAGTAATTCCGTGGCCGTATCCTAAAATACAATCCTTCCTCTCTCTTTGTAAAGTTTTCTTTCACCAAGCAGACGGACGATACGAGTTCACGGATGTTCTTCCCGGTCACTACGAAGTACTTATCGACACGGATGTCTACTGTTGGGAAAATCCGAGTCATCGAGTTTCGATAACTTCCGAACGTGCCGAAGTCGCACCTTTTAAGCAAACCGGATTTTCCGTGACTTTTATATCGTCGCACGATACAGCCGTAGAATATATCGAGCCAACTAAGGCAAAAAAGATGACACTGGAACTTCCACTCGGTAGTACACGTCATTGTGTTTCCAAACCCGGCGAATACAAATTTGTCCCGAAAGGTTGTCATGTTTATCCTCGAGATTCTTACAACTGGGACACAAATAATCTTTCCCCAATAATATTGTCCTCGACTGAGCATAATCACAGAGGCAAAATTGTCAGTACCGCGTCGCTGGATGACGTGAAAGTGAAAATAGAATTGCCCGGTGGTGGTGAAGCTAATATTCTCGGACCACTGAAACCATTGAAAAATGGTGACGTGTATCGTTACGATTTTGATTTTATCGCAAGCACCGATAACACGTACACCATTACCCCGTTGTCGAATATTCTTCTCTTCAATCCACCGTCCACTAAAGTCGTTGGGATTAACGATTGTCACAATGATATTGCCACTTTCACCGGAGAACTCGGAAAGGTAAACGAACACTCTAAAACGTACAAAAACTTGCGATATTTAACAATGTTTTTCTGCTAAGATCGTTAGTGGATCGATATCACCGCCTCTGGAAGGCGTGACCATTCAGATTTTTGGAAAAGACAAAAACGCACCGGTTCATACGCTCGTAACTGAAAAGGATGGGGCTTACAAAATCGGACCTCTCGATGGAAAAGTCGAATATAGGTAACTTGAAATTTTTAATCTTATATCTAGAAGTATACGATAATCTTAAAGAAAAATAATAGTGGGCAAAAAAACATGGAAAAGTCGGTGTATTTAACGGTCTTAATTTATATAGCATAGATTAAGGTAAATTATTCATGATAATTTGTATACGAATACAATGTTTAGCGTGACAATGTAACATAGCGTAGGTTAGGATTAAGGGTGCGCGAATGTTCAAAAATATCGAATATTCAGGTTCGAATCGAATATTCGAATATTCGATAATTTCGAATAACCGAACTTTCCTGGTGAAAAAAATCTACAATACACTACGCCATTTCAACAACAATTTACTTGTTTTTACAACAAAGTAAGCGATGTGTACAACTCATAGATTCTGTTACAACTTGTAGTTTCGATGTACGAAAATTTGTATTTGTATTCGTACAATTTAGAACTTTAAACGGAACCAAAGTTCGAATTTCGAATTTACCGAATATTTGATTTAAATTTCGAATATCGAATCGAATAGTGCAATTCGATTGGATTCAATTCGATCACTATTCGCGCATCCCTAATTAAGATAAATTATTCACGGTTTTGGTACGAATATAATGTTTAGCGTGACAGCGGAGAAGGAAGGTTACGTAATCACAGGACCCGACGTAGCTTCCGGTACATTCCTCGCTCATAAATTGGCCGAAGTTATCGTCAAAGTATCCGATCAAGCGGATTCAGCCTCTCTTCAGGGAGTTTTGCTCTCTCTATCCGGAGGTCAAAGTTATCGAAGAAACAGTGTCACCGGCGAGGATGGTTTACTTACTTTCAACTCTCTTTCTCCGGGCGAATATTTCCTTCGACCGATGATGAAGGAATACCGATTCGAGCCGCCATACAAAATGATAAACGTTGCGGAAGGTGCGACCGTGAGAGTGGAACTCTCGGGAACGAGAGTAGCTTTCAGTGCTTATGGTTCCGTAACTTCGTTAAACGGTGAACCTGAGTCCGGACTTCTCGTCGAGGCCCAGGGACAAGGTGATTGCTCAAATTTACAGGAAGAAGCGACGACGGAAGAAAACGGCAACTTTAGGATTCGCGGACTTCAACCAACGGTAACAAATCACGAAGTCTTTTTTCTTTTTATTAAACATTATAAACTTCTTTAATCCACGAAAACACGAATATCGACTTAATTCTAGTAGAGTAGAATTACTAGTAAATGAACAGTCAAGCAGAACGATTTGTTTATCATGGGATTCTATAAAATGTTATATTTCCAGACTCCGAAATTTTTAACGGATAATCGGAATGTCGAGTTATGTGATGCAACTTTTAAAAACCATAAATGCAAAAAAAACATCCATAAATGAAAGGGCAAATCTGACCTACACTTTTACTAGAAAATAGAATTCTACGACTAAATAATCGCAGTAGATAGATAAAAAAATAGACAATTAAAAAATCTAATGTACAGCCAAGCTGTTGTTCATTCACTGGTGGATTCATTCTACAAAGAAGCCAATATTAAATTAATTCTCGTAGTGTAGAAAAGAGTGTGAATTAAAAAATGCAAATTGCAGTGTATGTACGCGATCCGGCTCAAGGCTGAGGTAGAAGCGAACAGCCACATCGAACGTGCGACCCCGAGTTCCATCGCGGTTCAGGCAACCGCAGACGTTCACGGTCTTCGTCTAATCGCCTTCTATCCGATTTCTCGTACAGACGTTTCGGTTCACATAGTCGCAGCGCAACCGGAGCATTATCGTACTTTGCGCGTCAAATTGTGCAGAGAGGATCTTCCAGACTCGCCGATTCATACCTCCAAATTGGACAGTCAACATTCCTCAAAAATCGTTAATTCCTATAATTCCGGTTTCCTCATTCACTTCCCACCTCTTCAAGCAAACGGTAACAAATACTTTGTTCAACTTGAGTCGTCGCTCTCGCAGGCGCTTTACAAATATCGAACGATACCGATTTACTTCGAGGCTAACACGTCTTTCAAGCAAATTACTCTCAAATTCAACGCGGAGAGAAAAGTTGATCAGGGAGAAATGAGTCAAACATCCGTTGTCGCTTTGCCATTTATAATGCTCGTTACTCTTGCGTTTTTCTATCGCGATCAAGTTTGGTCATGGTTGAATGGTCAAGTTGAACAATGGTCGAAACACGTGCCCGCACCGAGACCAACACCAGTTCCAACCATTCCCATAGATCCTCGAGCCGATGATATCATTGTTGAACAAATTATGAGCATTAACAAGAGAAAGACGAAACCACGAAAAACCTAAGACTTATCTATAGTGCCTGAATTTTTAAAATTATTTCCATCGACAGTTGGTCATAAGTTGTTTCATCTACTTCGAGCATCAACTTTCAACAAATTGCTCAAAGTATTGTAAACTTACCTCGTATCATCGTACACGAATTATCCCATCAAATAGCGAAATAATTGAATGAGGAATAATGCGAGAATATTATAAAGTTACCAACATTTTCGATATAAAATTATTCTTCATGTGTATATAATGTCGAATTAAATGAATTTGTCACGAGAACGACGATGATTCAATTTTAAACTAGTAATAAAAAACACCAAAAGATAAATTCGATGATTAATTTATTCAAGTATCATATCGGTTATCATATCGGGGAATATCTAGTCGGCGTCGACCTGGTCCATCCTAAACCACGAAGTATTGCTGAAAAACAATTGATCGAGATTGTTTTCTTTTTTGTTCTTTTCTTTGTTTTTTTTTTCAGACCTAAAATATTTACCTCCGGATTTTCATGGTAGAGGCATTTGTTAAAGTTGTATGATATATCGCACAAGTCCGTTCCAGCTGCAAATAAAGTAATATCTCGTATGTAGTGAGTTAACGAATCCAAGTGGAAAGAAGATTGTCATGCTCACTAGTTTCACGACAAGTCTCGATCGATTTAGTTGCCGTATCTTTCATCGATGCCGGTACCAGTTCCAGCATAGCATCGAATTTTATTTTCTCATCTTCGATCTGATAAAAAAAGAAAGTCAATTGAAAAAATGTAGTTATCAATTAGGGAAGAATATTTATACAAGCACTTTACCAATGTGAATTTTTCCAAGATGCATTTGAAGTAGCATTTTAATTTTTCGTCGTCCGCGAATTCGCCGGTAGAAGCTTTTTCCAGCATATCTAAAAAAAACGACGAATAAGAAGTGAAAAAAAAATTTCTAACAAATGAATATCAGTGACGGTTAAAACCATTTTTGTTGTTCAGAAAGTCGTATATTTAATTGAAGACGATGTGCTTCTGCTCGGTCGTTAACAAAAACTGTAAAGCGTTGTTCTTGGTCACAATTGATGTTTCAGGCAAAAGACTGAAGAAGAATAAAAGTCGAGATGTACTGACTGCAGAGTACCAAGACGCAGTCAGTACTTCCCGACTTTTATTCGAAAAATCAACCGTGGCGAAGAATAACACTTCGGTAAGATTCAGCTATCTCACTCGTACTTATGGCGATCTGAGAGAGACAGACGATATGTAACACATCACCTTAATATATAAAGCAATATTTTTGTCAATGGAAGAAAGGCTATATTAAATTCGGTATTTCGGTGCAAGTCCAGCTCTTTTGCTTAGTCACAGAGAAAGCAAAAGCTTTGTTTTCGTAAAAAAAAAATTTCACAATAAATACCGGTCACAAGACTTTTTACCATGATTTTTAAAAAAGTGACTTCTTTCCGTTTCTGAATCCAAAATTCAGAGATCCGACTTCCGGTCGGAAAATCCAACCTAAATTTTGTTTACTTTAAGATATCGAATGTTGGCCTTCACTATCGTTCTTAAGCCACATATTCTACCCCAGAAAATACCGGTTACAAGCTTTTTTACCATGATTTAAAAAAAAGTGACTTTTTTCCGTTTCTGAATCCAAAATTCAGAGATCCGACTTCCGGTCGGAAAATCCAACCTAAATTTTGTTTACTTTAAGATATCGAATGTTGGCCTTCACTATCGTTCTTAAGCCACATATTCTACCCCAGAAAATACCGGTTACAAGCTTTTTTACCATGATTTTAAAAAAAGTGACTTTCTTGCGTTTCTGATTTCAAAATTTGGAGATCCGACGTCTGGTCGGAAAATCCAAACGAAATTTTTTTCTATAAGATCGATTTGTGGCCTTCACTATCATTCTCAAGTCGCATATTCTACCTCAGAAAGTACCGGTTATATCCCTTTTTGCCTCCTCATAGAGGAAGCTTTGTTTCCGTGAAAAATTTTTTTGTTGAGATTTTCATGTCAGTACACTCAGAATAGTCCAAAACGTCGAGAAAAGAGATTTAGAAAAAATGTCTGTATGTGTGTGTGTGTGTGTGTGTGTGTGTGTTACACGCTCAAAAAATGTAAACCTTTATAACTCGGGAACGCCTCGGGATATAGAGCTGAAATTTACACCATAGATAGAGGGGTCAATCCTCATCGTTCATACCAATTTTTGTAAAAATACCCATAATCATTAAATTTTTACGCGGTTTTGAATTTTTTCAAAAATGTCTGTTAACGCGATAACTCTTTTAATTTTCGAGATATTAAGCTCAAAATTGGTATGTACGTGAGCTTTCATACACCGGTGATCCCTATTAAATTTGGTTAAGATCGGTTGAAACGTTAACATTTTATAAGATTTTGATTTTTTTAATTTTTTGATTTTTTTTCTGCGATGCGAATTTTGGTATCAAATATCGAGCTGGGAGTCAAATGAGTCCCAAATTCATGATTAACAGAAAAATACGTTAGATATAGCCCGAAAATGTTGAACGATAACATATTTTCACAGCGATGTTGTACAGCCTATATTGCGAAAAGTAGCGATTTATGTCGTATAGACTAGCCATATCCTTGCTTCCCAATGAAATTTCGGAAACCACCGATTTCTATCGTGTTCTACAAAAAAAAACAGAGAAGATAGAGTATTCGTGGGAGTTTCTGGACCGTTCGTCCTTATTATATTTTCACAAAGCGAGAGTGTGCGCTTGTTTATATTTATTTAAAACAAGGATCCAAAGCAGAACCTTACACATTGCTTCCTCATTATATTTCGCTTTTTACAGAGCTTCCTCTATGAGGAAGCCAAAATCAGTTCCCATACTTCCTCTTAGAGGTTGCTTTGTAAAAAGCGAAATATAATGAGGAAGCAATGTGCAAGGTTCTGCTTTGCATCCTTTTACGTTAATTTTTATAAAGTCACTTTTTTCCATTTCTGATTTCAGAATTCATAGATCCGACTTTCGGTCGCAAAATCCAAATTAATTTTTTGTTTCTTAATGCCAGCATATTTACGTGTGTAAAAAGTAACTTATTGTCGTATAATATAAAATAAAGCTCCAACCTTCGGTTGCTCCAGATTCTTCGATACACGCGGTACGCGCCGCTTTTGCTGGCACTTCCAATTCCTTGGGCACCGCCTGACAATTGAAAATGAATATATTTTTCTTTTTACTTTCGAAATTCTTGTGAGAATCAAAAAATTAATAATAAAAAAAACTTACGGCACCCTCGACGGCAACGGCGACGACAGATACAATCGCAAAAGCGATCAGAATTAATTTAGTCATCTTTGCTATAGTTATTGACGTGCAACTTCGCAAGAAACACACAAACTGCTTGTTCCAGCACGAAGCGAGGTGTTTTATACGAAAAAGGCGCAACTTTTAATTGCATATCGCGCCGACAATGAGATAGATAATCGTCCAACTCGAAGATTGTTTCCTCAGGGTTATTTTCCTCGATCACGTAAGATCATAACGATCCGTCAACGCGATTACGGCTAAATAATTCTGAACCAACATGCGATAACGCATTTCCTTAGATTTTCATGATTCTCACCGACATGAGCGATTGTTATACTACTATTTTTATGCGGGGGTAAGGTAAACGTACCAATGGCGGGACGTTTAAGGCGGTGTCTGTTTTGTATGCCAATTTCCGCATGCATATATTAATTATTTTGCAAATGGTGGTAACGAATTGCAAGATTAGGGTTTCTAGTTTCCAAAAACTATACAATAAAAATATTTCTGATTGTTTGATAAATAGTTATTCATTAAAACGCTGAAAAATGCAGATGTACCAGTGCCGGGACGGGTATTTTTGTTCATGTCCCGCTGCCGGGACACCAAATGTGCGTATCGGTGGACATCTACAAATTTTAATGCTTCTGCTTGAAAAGAAATGCCAAAAAATGTGCGGTTCACATATTTACACCTATGATGCAATAAATAAAACATATATGTTTATAAAATACATATATATATATTTTAGTAAATTATGAATGAAGTTTTTGCTATCGCATAACCCAACATCCGCGTCAAAATGTCAATCGTGCGATTGTGTCCCGGCTCTGGGTCGCAGCGAGATTGCTTACTACTTGCCCCAGTCGCGGAACATACGTTGGACAGTGGTGCCAACGTATATTCGGTCAGCTCCAATAACGGGACACAAAAATTACGAGTTTTAAGATATTGTACGTAACATTTGACAGTGTAATCTTAAACTTTAAGAATTTCTGAATTTGAAATACCTATGGAAAGTCTCGAACGAACTATAATCTCCGGGGTATCATATTAATGATTATTCGGCTCTCCTTAGCTAATTGGTTTAGGGATTTGCTGAAAAAGCTCGAACACCATAGGTCCGCTAATATACTTATTATTTAAATTTTCAATTTACGATGAAAAACATGAAATCTTTTCACGTATGTTAATTATATATAACAGATACAATTGGAAGAGTTATTTTTAAATATTTTATCCATTAAACTCTTAGTATCTACAAATATCCCTTTAGTGTCCCTCAATTGGGACCTGTCCCACCATTGGTACGTTTACCTTAATTTAGCATAGAAATTCGTCCAAACTCCACAGTAGTCGATTATCTCTTGATTATTATCACTAACGCAAAGACGATCGCGACTAGCTTTTTCTACGTGATTCAAATTGCTCGACACTTGATTGCAGTCGTACGTGACTATACAGATTCGAGAGAGATACGCGGGTGACAGCTTGCCAATTGACCCAGCTCGATCGCATTTATTCACCTAGTACCAAGTACGTTGAATACGGAGATGAAATCTAGAAAATACTCGTCAAGGTTGTTACACCGTTTATGTCAACGAATCGCTTCATAAAATTATCGAAAAATAACAGAATGAAATAAACCCGACCGTTAATGACAAATTCACTAATTTTCCAATTAAACAAATTCACATTTAAAAATTTCTTCGATCCTTTATACCGATTAAAAATTTATACGAGAAAAGTATAATTACATTTTTGTTATTTAATTTTAATTATCGATTATATAAATAAATAAATATAAAATATAAAATATAAAAAATAAATAATAAATAAATATTCGATAAAAAATTTATACTATATTTGAGTAGGACATTAGATTTGAAAATATATCACTTTGTATATTTTTTTTGGGATGATGTGTCATTTATCCTTGCGCGATGACGTTTAAATTTGTTGAATGTTGACCGTAATTGATACTTAGAATTGAATAATCGGCGCGACACAAAAACAGTACAAATTGACTTACATTTTTACGACTCGTTGGTAATTGCCGCGCAAATTTTTTTATTGCAATGGATCAAATTTTCAAGTACATTCGGCATTTTTAGATTGTTAAATATTTTATTTAAACCGACACATCGATTGTACAAGATTTATGTTGATTCGAACCGATTATATTATTGCACACGCATGTTACAGGTATAAATTTAATTAAACATTGATATAAATATTCGGCGAATTGGTTTAGTTGAGCATATACAGTAAAATTTTGGTTTTCATTCGTTTTTCCTCGAGCTTTCGTTATTCGCCTAAGAAATCATTCTAAAAGAGATAGTAAGTCTGGAAAACAAAAAAAAAAGACAATTAATGAGATAAATGGTTTTTACTTTGGTAATTGCATTCGAAAGAGATTTAAAACTCACGTTTGGTGATAACTCGGCGTAACATCTGTTGAATGTATAGGCGTATTGACAATTGTCGCCATTCGCTGTAAATGAACAAATATTAAGTAGAATTAACTTTAAGTAAGACTGCGGCTCGAGTGCAATCGAAACAGCACATTTAAAAAAATATTCATTATGAAATTTAATATATTTTTGTCGAAAGTTTTTATCCATAAACAGGTATATAAATTTTAATATACAAGTTTGTTATAAAATTAATAAACGGTATATTAAAAACGATAAAAAACGTACTGTAAAATTATCATGTAATTGTATATTAAATAATAATATACCGGTTTATGCATTAACACTTCCGATAAATGTATATTAATTTTCTGACCATTTTTTACAGTGCAGAGTAACAACATTGCCATTGGCTTAATCATGCGCTCGTGCAATATTTATTTTTATTTTATTCAATAAAAAACGAAAGCATGAAACTTTACAAAATTTCGACTACACCCATAACGTCGCACAATTAATCGTGCAAAAAACAACAAATAACATAGATACCCAAATATTTACCGATCGCCTTGCACTTCGTAACGGCTCTTTGAACTTCCTCTCTGTAGGCAGGTATTCTTTGGAAAAATGTGAGCATTCCATTGAGACTTAGCTCTCTCTTGTCATCCACTAGGCCAAATTGTTGCCACAGGCAATACATGTAGCACTGAAAAATATAATAATATCAAAAATATATATATAAACATTTTTTTAAAAATAAAATAAAAAATATAATTTGTACATGTAGCACTGAAAAATATAATAATATCAAAAAATATATATAAATTTTTTTAAAAATAAAATATAAAATATAATATATACATGTAGCACTGAAAAATATAATAATATAAAAACTATATATATAAATTTTTTTTTTAAATAAAATGAAAAATGTAATTTATACATGTAGCACTGAAAAAATTAACGATAATTCCAATTGATATTTAAAATTTACCGAAATAATTTACAACTTTATGAAAAATAAATAATTGAACGTTTAATCGTTTGTTTTTTTCGTAAAGTTTACCTTTAATGGATCTGATTGTGGCCACTTTCCGTTCCTTACATCCTCGATGTCATCTGTAAAATGTTATATATAGAATGCCAAATGCTCGTCGATTAAATGTCAGTAAATTGCAAATTAATGTGATTAATTTATACCTGTGGCCACGCCTGTCAATGTCTGGCACGCGTTCACCACACTCGCCGCACCATCTATCAAAGCGTCGGTGACAAAGCTCGGCCGTGTCTGTAATTAAGAAAAGAAAAATAAGACAGGCCACAATTTACACCATTTATGTATTTTGTTTAAAAAAAATGAAACAAATTTTAAGCACTATCGCAGAATAAAATTGTACAGGGGGTCAAATGAAATTGTCTTCTACATTAAGTGGAACACGTTGTTGTTCAATTTACTATCGTTAAATAGACAGAGTGTTTTTACATTCATTACAATTTTTTTTTCACCGGCAGCAGATAATTTCTATAGATCCAAGCAATTTTTGTCGTGAACCTTTTTTTTAATTTACTTTCATTTCAATATTTGAAATCACAAACGTCAAGACAAGAAAAAATGTAGTAAAATGTTGTAATGTTGTAAAAGATTAAAAACATTTAAAGACAAAATACATTAAATGGAACACGTTGTTGAGTTTACCAACCGTTAAATAAATTGAGTGTTTTTACATTCATCACAATTTTTATTTTTGTTTTTATTTTCACCAGGAAGCGATTTTTGTCGTGTAACTCTATTTTTTATATTTGCTTTCAATATTTTAAATAACAAATTTGAAGACACTGGATAAGAAAAAAAAATTGCTCGAAAAAATTTAACAAAATGTTGTAATGTTGTAAAAAATGAAAAACGTTAAGTGCGAACAGGAGATTAATGCAGCGCGCAACGCTTAAGCGCTATGGGGCTGTTGCAGAATTATCGACCTACCCCGCAATAGACGAGAGAAGCCTGCAGCAGACAAACAACCAGCACCGAGTATTTCATGGTCCCCACGATTAATATTATTTCTTTCAGATTAAATGTCTTATTCTCTATTATTTGATATGAAAATGTTAAACGAATACACTTAGCGACCGGCCAACTGCGACGTACTACTGAAGAGATCTGTCCGGTGTACTCTGATGTTTTTATTCGGTGGCCTATATTCGTAATCTGAGCGGTACCTACGCGGAGCCACCAAGGGTGCGACTGAAGCCGCGCGCCGGAGATGAGAGGGATACCAAGTTTGCAGACGCGAACAGAAAAGTTGACCAGTGAAGCGGGAGTAGGAGAATATAAGCTTTTGCTGCTTCATTGTCAACAAATGAAAAAAGCCCTGGTAAAAATAAATAAGAAAAAATAATTTTTTTTTAAATCCGAATACGGATTTTGTTCCGTGAATTTATGAAGTACTATCATAAATTTACGATCAAAATCCTATATGTTTCTTCCATATCCTAGTCTCATTTTTCATTACAAATAAGAAGTTTCATCCACAAATATTTGGATTGAAATATTTATTTTATTTATTTATTTATTTATAAATATATGTATAAATAAATAAGTAAATAAATAGGATAAATATCAAGTTTGCAGACACGAACAGAAAAGTTGACCAGTGAAGCGGGAGTAGGAGAGTATAAGCTTTTGCTCCTTCATTGTCAACAAATGAAAAAAGCCCTGGTAAAAATAAATGATAGAAAATAATTTTTTTTTAAATCCGAATACGAATTTTATTCCGTGAATTTACGAAGTACTATCATAAATTTACGACCAAAATCCTATATGTTTCTTCCATATCATAGTCCCATTTTTCATTACAAATAAGAAGTTTCATCCACAAATATTTGGATTGAATTATTTATTTTATTTATTTATTTATAAATATATGTATAAATAAATAAGTAAATAAATTTATTTATGTATTTATTTATAAATAAATGTATAAATAAATAAGTAAATAAATAGGATAAATATCAAGTTTGCAGACACGAACAGAAAAGTTGACCAGTGAAGCGGGAGTAGGAGAGTATAAGCTTTTGCTTCTTCATTGTCAACAAATGAAAAAAGCCCTGGTAAAAATAAATGATAGAAAATAATTTTTTTAAAATCCGAATACGAATTTTGTTGCGTGAATTTACGAAGTACTATCATAAATTTACGATCAAAATCCTAAATGATTCTTCCATACCCTAGTCCCATTTTTCATTACAAATAAGAAGTTTCATCCACAAATATTTGGATTGAAATATTTATTTTATTTATTTATAAATATGTGTTTAAATAAATAAGTAATAAATTTATTTATGTATTTATTTATAAATAAATAAATAAGTAAATAAATAGAATAAATACCAAATTTGCAGACACGAACAGAAAAGTTGACCAGTGAAGCGGGAGTAGGAGAGTATAAGCTTTTGCTTCTTCATTGTCAATAAATGAAAAAAGCCCTGGTAAAAATAAATAAGAGAAAATAATTTTTTTTTAAATCCGAATACGAATTTTGTTCCGTGAATTTACGAAGTACTATCATAAATTTACGATCAAAATCCTATATGTTTCTTCCATATCCTAGTCTCATTTTTCATTACAAATAAGAAGTTTCCGGGCTGAAGGACCTCGGTCGATGGCCCATTGGCAATATATGTACCCTGTAAATTGTACTTAGATGCTACTTTAGAATATTTAATGTAAAAAGGTGAAATGTAAATATTGTCAATAAACACATGTACTACTACTAAGAAGTTTCATCCACAAATATTTGGATTGAAATATTTATTTTATTTATTTATTTATTTATAAATATATGTATAAATAAATAAATAAGTAAATAAATAGAATAAATATCAAGTTTGCAGACACGAACAGAAAAGTTGACCAGTGAAGCGGGAGTAGGAGAGTATAAGCTTTGGCTCCTTTATTGTCAACAAATGAAAAAAGCCCTGGTAAAAATAAATGATAGAAAATAATTTTTTTTTAAATCCGATTACGAATTTTGTTCCGTGAATTTACGAAGTACTATCATAAATTAACGATCAAAATCCTATATGTTTCTTCCATATCCTAGTCCCATTTTTCATTACAAATAAGAAGTTTCATCCACAAATATTTGGATTGAAATATTTATTTTATTTATTTATTTATTTAAAAATATGTGTTTAAATAAATAAGTAAATAAATAAATAAGTAATAAATTTATTTATGTATTTATTTATAAATAAATAAATAAGTAAATAAATACAATAAATACCAAGTTTGCAGACGCGAACAGAAAAGTTGACCAGTGAAGCGGGAGTAGGAGTGTATAAGCTTTTGCTTCTTTATTGTCAACAAATGAAAAAAGCCCTGGTAAAAATAAATGAGAGAAAATAATTTTTTTTTTTTAAATCCGAATACGAATTTTGTTGCGTGAATTTACGAAGTACTATCATAAATTACGATCAAAATCATATATGTTTCTACCATATCCTAGTCCCATTTTTCATTACAAATAAGAAGTTTCATCCACAAATATTTGGATTGAAATATTTATTTTATTTATTTATTTATTTATAAATATGTGTTTAAATAAATAAGTAAATAAATAAATAAGTAATAAATTTATTTATGTATTTATTTATAAATAAATAAATAAGTAAATAAATACAATAAATACCAAGTTTGCAGACGCGAACAGAAAAGTTGACCAGTGAAGCGGGAGTAGGAGAGTATAAGCTTTTGCTTCTTCATTGTCAACAAATAAAAAAAGCCCTGGTAAAAATAAATGATATAAAATAATTTTTTTTTAAATCCGAATACGAATTTTGTTTCGTGAATTTACGAAGTACTATCATAAATTTACGATCAGAATCCTATATGTCTTTTCCATATCCTATTTCCATTTTTCATTACAAATAAGAAGTTACATCCACAAATATTTGGATTGAAATTTGTATTTTATTTATTTTATTTATTTATAAATATATGTTTAAATAAATAAGTAAATAAATAGAATAAATATCAAGTTTGCAGACACGAGCAGAAAAGTTGACCAGTGAAGCGGGAGTAGGAGAGTACAAGCTTTTGCCACTTCATTGTCAACAAATGAAAACAGCCCTGGTAAAAATAAATAATAGAAAATAATTTTTTTTAAATTCGAATACGGATTTTGGTTCGTGAATTTACAAAGTACTATTATAAATTTACGATCAAAATCCTATATGTTTCTTCCATATCCTATTCCCATTTTTCATTACAAAAAAGAAGTTTCATCGACAAATATTTGGATTGAAATATTTATCGTATTCAAGATTGATTATTCATTTAATTTATTTATTTATGTATTTATAAATAAATAAATAAGTAAATAAATGGAATAAATACCAAATTTGCAGACACGAATAAAAAAGTTGACCAGTGAAGCGGAAGTAGGAGAGTATAAGCTTTTGCCCCTTCATTGTCAACAAATGAAAACAGCCCTGGTAAAAATAAATTATAGAAAATCATTTTGTTTTAAATTCGAATACGGATTTTGGTTCGTAAATTTACAAAGTACTATTATAAATTTACGATCAAAATCCTATATGTTTCTTCCATATCCTATTCCCATTTTTCATTTAAAAAAATATATCATCCACAAATCTTTGGATTGAAATATTTGTCATATTGAAGATTGATTATTTATTTAATTTATTTATAAATAAATAAATACTTAACTTATTTATTTATAAATAAAATAATAAATTTAATAAATCCTAAGTTTACAAACGCGAACAGAAAAGTTGAAGAGTGAATTAACCACTAAATTCAACCAAATAAATTTTAAAAACCCGCAAAGTAGAACCTTGCAAATTGCGCTCTCATTATTTTTTGCTTTTTGCCTTTGATCGATTATGACTTCCTCATGGAGGAGGCTTTGTAAAAGGCATAAACATAATTTGGAAGAAATTTGCAAGGTTCTACATTGCACACTTGTTTGCAGAATTGAGAGCTCTGTAATTCAGATCGTGTATACAACTGTGTCTCTGTGCTCTCATTCCGAAACTCCTGTCGTATGTAGCGTACGTAGGCAGACAGATTTGATAGGCGGATGCTACTAGTTTAGTGTCGGACCCCATTTATTATTCTATCTCGTGTGCCCGTTGCCGGCACATGTACCACGGCCGACAGCTCTGTGACTTTGTGACCATAGGCAATTTGACAATTCGCATTCGGCGATGCTTAAACTTAATTCAACGCGCGGGGCAACGTTCAACAATATTTTTTGTCCCATATACTCGTTGCAATATTCAGTTTTACTATAACACACAAATTTTCATGATTATTTATCATTCTCATAGATTAATATAAGAAATCAAAAGTTTTTTAAAACAAAACTCCTGTATTATTATTTTTGTCAATAAACATGAAAATATAATTCACTCCCATAATGCAAATGCATTTTCGTGGCTAATATACGGTAATTTCTTACTCGATATTATCACCAATCAGCTGCAAATATCTTAACCGATAATATAGAGAATTTCGAAAAATGTCTTTCATTTTCGTTTGCGAAAGTAAAGAACGTCTTGTTCTTCTTTTATTATTTCATCGACGCATTATTTAATGCATTTTAGTTCTAGAATGAACTAAAGTCATATGTGATTTAAACTGTAAATTCACATACGATATTTGTCCTTGAATCGCTCGTTTTCAATTACCTGTTCTAAATCTACTCACTAAATCACTAACCTGAAGAAAAATTTTAATAACATTTGCGGGTTTTGTGGGTCAATATAATTCCGTCGAAGTTGCACGAGGAGCGCCGATTTAACCCGGAATAACCCCGATCGTTGGTACAGTCGCGTGGCAAAATATTGACCGCCTTGTACATGTAAATTTGCTTTTACATGTAAATTCGCGAGAGGACATTAATCATCACGCATTTGCGTAAAAATAGAACAACTGAGAATCACTTGAAATAAAGAAAAAATTCATTCCAATTTTTGTACTGTAAATTCCTAAACACAAACCGGACAAAACTAATTCGATCGACTGTACGCATATATATGGCGCCTGATGTCCTGCGTAGTTTTTTAATATATTCTGTAATTTTTACCAACGAACTGATTTCAGATGTTGCAATAATAATTCACAGCTTCTCTAATTTTTCAACAACATCCAAGATGATTATATTTATTTATTTACATATATATGAAATAAATACGCGAATTAATTTCGGAAAGCTGCTTTGTATTGGACAAAATTATTGCAACGGACTGTACAGCTGGATGCAGCGTACAATTCGCCGAACACTTATTGACGTCTTCTTATCCCAGATATTTAGCAATATATTGTCGTTCGTGGATCCTGTAAATATATCTATTTGCCTGTAATCGCGATTTTCAATATTCCGTGCATGTGAAATTTTGAAGGCATGTGTTTCTTTTTCGAAACTCACGATAGTATCGAAGTGCGTAAAACTGGTCAAAATAATCTCTACAGACTGTACAGCAGAAGTTGTATTGACACCGGAGAGATTTTGCAGTTGTAGCTTGTGCATTTTTACGAAATTCATCGGTAATTGAGGGAAAGTTATACTTAATTATTAAAAATTTCGTGTGTCAGTGAAGCTCGAACGAAAAGTAAAAGAGGTTAAGTGTCAGTGAAATCAAACGAATCCTAATGCAGCTTCGATTCGTAAACGCATTTCTACTGTCATCGTTAACAAAGTGGCGAAGATGTCGAAAGCACGAAAAAAACGTTATGGCCAATGGATCTTTATAACGCGAACGAAGCACATTTCTACACTAATTCTTCCGAATGGCTATAACTTGGAAATGTTTGAGATTCGCTAAAGCACGCGTCTCATGGTTATTTTAATCAGAAATGGAACTTTTAAAAATTCGTTTGGAAACTATTGACAATTGTCACGTGGCCCGTGTTGTTACGCTCGAAACGTCATCGGGAGCGTGAAATTTGAATCTCCAAACGAGCGCTCGGTTCGATCGACCGAAAAACACACACGATTTAAAAATAATTATATTCTTAACGAGAAAAAAAATGGGGAAAACTCGGGGCGTTCACGAAACGACTCCGGAATTACGAAACCGGATGGTTGGCATGTACGAAGCCGGTTTGGGGCTTCGTGACATTGCGGCAGCGGTAAATTGTTCGGTATGTATTTATTTTTATTCAACATTATTATTTACAGGATTTTCTCTCAATATTTTTTCTATAGAAAAAAAAAAGAGGCAAGCACACATTTTTACCTTGAATTTTTCTGCCTAAAATCATTCGTTAATGTTAAATTTCTATATTTTTAGCAAAGGACGGTCAAGCGATGGCTCAACCGATTTGACAAAGAGGGAACTGTGGAAACTAGAGAACGATGCGGTAGAAAAAGGGCAACTACGTCTGAACAGGACGAGGCGATAATTCGTCTGGCTACGCAAACTCCTATAACAGCAGCAAAAGCCGTTCTTCCAGCTCTGGGTCTTTCCTGCTCCGTTGATACGATAAGAGAGAGACTGCATAAAGCTGGCATTCATAATTGGAGCCCCTCCAGAAAACATATTCAAAGGATTCCTCTGGGGTTAGCAGATACGCATGGATATTTTTAATGTTTCGTTAATGACAATTAATAATTACATTACTAGATTAATAATAATTAATAATTACGTTACCAAAAATACTACAGAATTTTTACACTGCAATATGCATGGACAAATGTCAATTGAGGGCAATTACATTTTTATATACAAGTAATTCTTTTGTAGATAAAAATTAACAACAAACTATATTATTGAAATTGAGGGCAATTACATTTTTATATACAAGTAATTCTTTTCTACATAAAATTAACCAACAAATTATATTATTGCAATTGAGGGCAATTACATTTTTATATACAAGTAATTCTATTGTAGATAAAAATTAACAACAAACTATATTATTGGAATTGAGGGCTATTACATTTTTATATACAAGTAATTCTGTTGTACATAAAAATTACCAACTAACTATATTAATGCAATTGAGGGCTATTACATTTTTATAATACAAGTAATACAAGTAATTCTTTTGCACCATAAAAATTACAGATTTCAGTTTTTTTATTATGTGCATGATGCTGACTAAATTGCTCGAGTAATTTGGCTCTGTGAAAATCTCATTTTCTTCTCTATGAGAAGACACACTGTCTAAACAGAACAAACTTTTTTTTTTCACCCTGAAAAAAGATTTATTCATAGATTTCATAAAAAGCCATAAGATTCGTTAATTATTATCAAGATTTTTCAAATAAATAGACTGATAAATGATAACGCAATTTTGTTGGTAATATTTGACTCAGCAGTGAAGGTGAAAGCACAACCATTCAACAAGCTGTGTGGCGACCAACGGGCACTCAACTTGGGAAGAAAAAACTCGTGACAAAAGATGCGAGCAACAAAAATAAAAAAAGCCCTGGTTCAACAGCGAAGAAAAAGCAAAGATCAGTCAAAGCACGATCAAGGGATGTGTACGTCGGCGATGGGGCTCCTGCTGATGCGCTCAAACAAGCCGAACTTTCTCAAGATATAGTTTTTCTTCAACAAAGTTTACCTCAAGAGCAACAACCTCCTCCCATACCGCATGAAAACAATGATATTCAAGTCTCTAGAGATCCTTTGCCAAACGGCCAAACGGAATTTGGTGACCCTTTGTGTCTTGTTCAAACACCACAGCCACAGGTTTATCAGCATCATCCTGGATTAAATGTTGTGCAGAATTGGCCGCTTGATTTGGTCCAAGGAAGTCATCATTATCCACAGGTTAGATCTTCAAACTATTGAATTTAATTACCTAACGAATATCGCAAAGGAAAGCCGTAATATTATTTAGATTTGCACTAAACAAATAATTTAATATTAATTCTTTTATTACAATTTTTTGCAATATTATAATATTGGTTGACAACTATTTTAAGCTATTTCTTACTCGGTATTTTCACCAACCAACTGAAAATATTTTGTCCTATAATATAGAGAATTTCGAATAATTATCTCTCATTTCCTGTGTATTTTTCAACTTTTTAGGGATAGTTAAAAATATCTTCTTCATTTATTATTTGACCTTCCGATCGACACATTATTTAATGCATATATCCTAATTTCAGTTAGACTTGAACTAAACAAATAATTTTATATTCATTCTTCTTTTACAATATTCTACAATATTATAATATTCGTTAACAACTATTTTTTATTTCGATAAACAAAAAGAATATTCTTTATAAAAATGTGATATAGTTCTTGTTCCATTATGGCTAAATATAAACATGTAATTATGCGTTAAACGCCTCATTATCCTCTTTGTAATACGTGCAAATTTCTACAAAAATAAACGATTATATATTTATTTTTGTAAAAATGTGATATTTAAGGGACAGCCACATTCGATGAGTCACGAACAACCGCCACCTCAGCAACAGTTGCAAGAATTACACACTCAAAGAGAGCAACAACATATGCAGGAGCAGGTTCAACAACAGCAAATGCAGCCTCACCATCATCATCAGCAACAACAACATCACCATCATCATCATCATCATCATCTTGAGCATCATCAGCAGCAGCCTCAAGAGCATCAAATAGAGCAGCATGAAATCCTGCCTCATGGACAAATTCCATGTCAACCGGAGCGTTCCACAACGAGTCATCGACAAGAAAAAATTCTACGTTCAGACAGTTGCTCAAATTCCGGAAGTTCAAACGAACAAATGTCGGACTGTGACGATTTGAGTAAAGACGGCTCCAGAGAAGATTGCGAAGATTCGTCGAATAATGATAGACAAAAGAAGAAGAAAGGTGGAAAGGCTAAAGGAACATTAGAGACTAGCGTGGAAATAAGAAATCGAATGATTGGAATGTCAGAAGCGGGTTTGTCGACACTGTCAATCGCACTTGCGATCAACAGATCGGAAAGAACAGTCAAGAGGTGGCTTGAACGTTGGAACAAGGAAGGCAATGTTCGGACTAAAGAGAGAAAAGGTCGACGAAGGATCACGACAAAAGAACAGGATGAGGCTATTATCGCTATGGCGACGCAGCATCCTCTCACCGCTGCTAAACACGTAGCACCTGCTTTGGGTTTAAATTGCAGCGTCGATACTATTCGGGAACGTTTGCACAAAGCAGGAATTCACAGTTGGAAACTTGGCAAAAAACAAGGGTCAGTAGTAATTTTCAAAATATTTTAATTTTAATATATTGAAGGAATGCTTAAAATCCTACGAAAATTAATATCGCAAATACTCCAAATTATATAATGCGTAGCGCATGAGACTTTACGTTAAACGAGAAACAAAGTAATAATGAGATTATTTTTTATTCAATTTTTTTACGAATTTCTCCACTTACATGATTTATAAGATTTTAGCATAGAGTGACATTTTGAAAATTCCAGATTATAACAACAACAAAAATATATATATATACGCAGTAATTCTAAATAACAACTCATAAAAAGGGATTGCTTTACTAGCTTGAGCATGACACGTAATGAACGGTATGCCCGTACAATTAAGTGACCGACACTCGTTTCCCAATCTCGCCAAATGCTGATTAGTTGAATTTCTCATATAATTCGCCCGAGTTAATTTTTCTAATTTCTCCCGAGTTAATTTCTAAAAAAAGGTCCTTTATCACAGGTACTCTCTCTATTTGATGACCTTTAATATTATAATTATATTCCACTTTTTTTTCGACTTCGTGAAGGATATAGATTTACACTTGCTTATATTGAATACTGCATCTTATCGAATCATAATTAAATGATGGTTATTTAACAGAGAAGGGAATGCGGTCCACACAGTTCATCTGTGGCAGCCGAGTGGGAATCGACCGAACAAACCGAAACTCCCGAACGAGAAGAGAAACAAATCGTTGGGTGGAAAAAAGAGAGTTTCTTCTTCCGGTAATGGACCAAGGCGAGTTCTAAGAAAGAAAAAATCGGCGGTGGCAGAGAGTCCGCAACCGAAAATCGTTTCCCCATCTGCTAATATGATTCCGGAGCCTGACGCAATGCAGTTTCATGACAATGCAAATTGTAAGTTAGAGTTTAGGAGAAATAATCTTCAATATATTTTTGTGGTAATTGATTTTTCAGTGGCGAATTACGTTCCGGGTTCGGAAATAATGCACAATCTTCCGACTCAACAAACTTCGCTCGTTCCGGCTTCGGGTTCGGGAACTCAACCGCCCGGTTCTCAATCTATACAACCCATGGGACCTTTGATGGAACAGAGACCGGACTGCAGAATGGTACCATCGATCGGACCACCAGTTCCTGGACAAAGTAATAATCCAAGTGTCGCGTATCCTTCCTGCATGGTTAGCAGCAACAGCCACGTTACTCACATGGAACAACAACCCGATCCATTGAATTACGAGCCCTACATTTGGAGCTTCTAAATAACGAAATATCGACGAATGCTCCTCGAATTATGATCTCAAAGATTGGCGAAATCAACGACACGAGTCAATTGAAATTTCTATAATTTAACGCAAATTTAATATCCCTTTTTTACAGTTTTATCGTCGTTACTTAAAGTTTCATTTTCCTTCGCCATAGATTGAGATTCTTCGTTACATCGAGTAGAACGATTTTACACAACACTTTTGAATCTCATTATCATTGATTAACTGAATTTTAATTCCATTATATTTTGGAAGATAAATGACTGCGTCGTCTGCCTTTATATATATATATGATGTACATATTTACATATCAGTGACGATCTTATTGGATCGAAAAAAAAACCGAAACGTACGGATCAATCGGTATACGTCGCTTAGATTACGACGTAGATAAATAACGTACTTTTTATTACGCGTTAAAATTGTGTAGCCAATCTCGACGAGTATTATAACCAGTGATAAATAAAATAGGATAGATAATGATTTTTATATTAAAGAAAAATACAGTGGTACGAAAGTGTGTCTTTCTATTTTCGTAATCTTAACATATTCAGTGAAACTCACGATTGAGAAATATTTTGACAGTCAATCAAGAGTAGGTTTTACCGGCCGCTTTCAAACTGTAACTCGAATTATCTCTGACCACACGTCGCAAACAAAATAAGAATGCAAAGTAGAACTTTGCACATTGCTTCCTCATTAATTTTTATCTTTCGCAACGCAGCTTCTATGAGGAAGTTTCTTTATTTCATTTTTGGCTTCCCCATAGAGGAATCTTTGCGAAAGATGAAATTTATTGACGAAGCAATGTGCAAAGTTCTACTTTGCATCCTTATTTTAAATACAAATTAAAGAAGTACGAAAACAAAAATATTCATAAATTCAAAATTACATAAAACTTAAGTCGCTTTATGTATTTCGCTTAAATTCAATACCGATCGTCATTTTTCATTGCTTTATTCGTCAAAAACTGTTTAAGCTCATTATTTAAAAAATTGTGGTAGCTAGAAAACAGATTTTGTGAAAAATTCAATGTCTTATAAAATCTGAACGACTTTACCAATCTTCACCAAATTCGATATCTACTACAACTGGATGTTAATTTTGCCTTGCAAAAGATTTGAGCAGGTTTGGTCGAACTTAACTTGAATAAGAACGAAAACAAATTTTTTTCGAAAGTTCAATATTTTATAAAATCCAAACCGCTTTATGAATTTCGCTCAAATTCAATACCGACCTTTATTTTTAATTTCTCCAGTTGTCCAAAACTATTTAGCTCAGTAGCTGAAAAATTGCGGAAGCTAGAGAACATACAGACATTTTTCGAAAAATTGAAAGGTTTGTAAAATCTGAATTTTTTTTCAATTTTTTCGAAAATGTATGCATAGGAAGGGGCGTTGCTCCTCTACCCGCGTGCCAAATTTCAGCTTGATTGTTACAGCCGTTTTCGAGATACAGCGTTTTGAATTTTGCAAGCGTGCCACACACACATACATACATTCGGACATTTTTTCTAAACCACTTTTCTCGACGTTTTGGACCATTCTGAATGTCCTGACATGAAAACCGTGAAAAAATTTTTTTTACGTTAACAAAGCTCCATCAGGAAACAAAATGTGTCAGGTCCAATATTTTTTATTTTTTTTCGTGTACTATTTACAGTGAAATATCATATTTTCCATACGTTTTACACGTCACGTAAGATCCCATATTTGTGAAATGTTGTTCAACACCTTGTCGGGATTATTTTTGTGGAACATGAAGAAGCCCTGTATCTGTGCGGGGCTCACAGGTTTGTTGTGCTTCATTACGTTCTCGGCGAATTCGCGCGCAAGTTGAGTGGACGATTCTTCGGGGCCTCTGTAAAATCTGAGGAACATTTGCTCAACCTGATCGACGCTGCACCAGCCGATGTATTCTTTTACATCGACTCTGCCTGGCCTAACGAGAGCGGGATCCAATCGCTCTAGATAATTTGTCGTCATGAACAAAATTCGAGCTTCCGTTGAGGCAACGCCATCCAAACAATTGAGTAGACCGCTGAAGGTTACTCTGTTTAAACCGTCAAAAGCAGCTTTGACTGTGAACAAGATTGTTCAATGAAATGTATTATTGTCTACTCTACCCATTTTCTTTTTCAAATACAGTGGAACGTCGATTATCCGAACTAATTGGAACCGATGACCGGTCGTATAATAAAAAATTTGGATGACCGAACAACAGTTGTTTGTGAGTGCGGAGGGAGACACTGATTTAATGAAGATATTTAAAGATTCAAAAAGACGTTTCGGAAAAATCTTTAAAAAATGCTAGAACATTCTGTATTATTCATGAAATAATTTTTTTCTACCGTTTTTTTTAATGCTAAAATTCAGGTGGAAGAAATGCTTGGATATTATGAATTTTGGGTCAATAATTTTTATGTCTGTCACAGGATTTTTCAGAATTTGTTCAGATTTTTAAATTACAGCTCTCAAGGTTTTTGAAAAAAAAAAAAAAAAAAAAAAAAACGTGTTATAACGTACTCAAATTTGAAAAAAAAAATCTAAAAAATATCTTGTCTGCTATTTCGAGTCGGAAGACTGATATAAAAATATAAGTCGACCTGATATGGAATGTCCCAAATATTATATATTTTGATAACGAATTCTATTTATACTGCTATATTTTTTGTAAAAAAATCGAGAATTTTCATCTGCTTTACGACAGAAACTCTTTTTTGCGGGGCCAAATTACGACAAAGTCTTTCGGGCAATCGGAAATACGGATTAATCGAATTCCCATTCGGATGATTGACGTTTCGGATAATCGATCATTCCACTGTATTTAACAACAAAACAATCAAGTATTTTCAACAAAGAAGCACAAAATTTTCTTACTTTCTTTAGTCTCCTCTCTGTTACCGAAAGCCGCGTCAATGTCCTCCAGCAAAATAATTGTCTGTTGCGGTGCGACAGCCAATAAGTGGTTTAATCTATCGTCCGTGAGGCCTCTTTCAGATAAATTGAGAACACAAATGCCACGTTCCAATTCTCCAGCCAGGGCAGTGATAAACGAGGATTTTCCACAGCCAGGTGGACCATACAACAGATATCCACGCCTGTAAGGAATTCCTGCAAAACGAAACACAAAATTCGACGACGGTATTATTATTGTTCTTTTACTCCTCGATTTTCAGTCTGTCGATACTTTACACGAAATAACCTCGGTCGCTATACCATCCAGGATTGTTAATAAATTCCCGACAATCGGATATTATTCTCTCGGCAACTCCAGTGTCCAGTACAACTGAATCCAAAGGACGTCTTTTTCGTGGATGACCGAATGGACGCCATTCACTTCCCATTGCCGTGTACATTATCGTCTTTCCCTCATGCTCCTTCAAAGCCATTTGTCTCGCTGTTGGGTAATTAATTTTTCTATTTATTTGTATCTTTCCGTATGCCTTCTTCAGGCTTTTTACATTGCCCCTCTCCCCTTTTCCCCGTTCCATCATAGACACCCCTTTCCCCGTTCACTTCATAGAGACCCCCCCTAGAGTGTTGTCCGCAGCCACTCATCCTAATGCACTACTGTATCGCATTTGCACGAGGGCACAGGGAAACTGATGAAAATCTGGCCGATACAGACGGCTTTATTTTTACTGAGTTTCTATTGTATTAGAATACATTAGAAACTCAGAAAAACTGCCTCCCGCTCAGCAGTTGGCGCGCAAACCAGTGCATGGCTAAGCGGTCACCCATCCAAGTTATGGCCGCAAATAATGCTGCTTAACTCTGGGGACCGCCGAAGCCACACACCGACCGCGCGTCCACTACTGTCGGTTAATTAATTTTTCTATTTTATTCCCTTATATTACTCGAGATCATTACTTCGATATTACATTTTTACAATTAACGAATAATTTCAACTGACAAATCTAAATGTTAATCAACATAAATTTTCTTTATATTAATCAAAATAAAATAACGTAACTTCTCTTTATTTTAATCCCTAAGTTCTAGAACTGACATTTTGCTGTGTATATTTTTTCAAGAGTCGATAGTTTGAAAATTATACTAACTCAATGCCAAAAGTTAGTCACAAAATTTTGAAGAAGTTTTGTCAAGTCTATGGCTATTAATATTTTTCAACGGGAAAAAGAAAAGCCACAATACAAATTGCCCTTCGAAACCATCGATATATCCATTAAACTTTGACAAAATTTTTTGCAATGGAATCGTACTTCGTTATATAACTTATTTTTCAAATAGATCCATTGACAATTATATAACATTGGCACAATTATTAACAATTGCAAAAATTTGAAATTGGAGAAAAGGAATAAAAAAGTAGTGTTAAAGTTTAAAAAAAAAACAAAATACAAACCTTCTTCTAGAATATTGAAGTATATATTTCTATCCTTTCCAAATGCAGTGAGCTGCACAGTTTCCCATGGAATTCCCATGTGAAGATCCAGAGTCTGTTGTTCTCTGGTTCTCTCGACCTTAATCCAATTGCCTTGATATCTAAAATGAAAAAAAAAAAAAAAAAAAAACAAAATTATATCACAATTGTTTTATAAACCATGAATAAAAAATGATTTTGTAAATACCTAAAAAAGTGTGTGCCTATACTTGGTATAAATTCGTATTTTGTTTTAACGTGTCCAGTATCACGTTGTTCGAAACTCGTTTCCACTGAGAGATGCTGAGTTTTTCTCGCACCTTTGTGGGTGATCCATTGAAGGAGCCATTGATAACTCTTGTCGCGGCATGGTACCTCGAGTGTTATCATGTAATGACGTCTTTAAAGAGAAAAATAATAAATTATAGCAATTAAAGAAAAGTAATGAATTGATAAATTAACAGAGCTTTAAATACCTGAAAAGGATAACACCGACTTGCGAAGCTCTTCGTAAAAGTGCAGCGCTAGCGCCTAACCCAAAGAGACCAAAACCTGCGCCGAAATAAGGGTTATCCGAGAGGGTTTGTATGTAATCGGTTAAACCCATTTTTTTAGATACGTCACACACTTGAATGAAAAGCAATTAAAGGAATCCACGGAAAATTATTGCTACTATTTGTAGCATCGAATTAGAATGATTAATATTATATTTTATTCATTAATACGTTGTAGAAAATAATCTGAACCAGCAGCGGCGACGATAGTGCGGCTCAAACTGATCAGCTGAGCCAACTTCGCCTCGCATATTATTATGTATTGCTATTTTCGGTACTTTTTCATCATTTTATCGAGGACTGTTATTCAACATCAAATGGGGCTGGTAATTTGTTATAAGAAGGTATACACGATGCAAGAATCATTTCTTAATTTGAAAATAATACTGTTTTTGGATATAAAAAAACGAAACGTTGTCGTTTTATTATCGACCGATGGTCTCCCAATTGTTGAATCTTTTATATATTTTATAATGATAACACAATGAATAATTATGTATGAAAAATAGAGTATCGAGTTTTAGAATAAAATATAAGTTACTAGTCTAAATCATAAGTTTTAGAAATAAACATAATTTTGGTTAAGATAAAACCAAAAATGATTCGAAAATGTGAAGCAAAAGCAATGAAAAATTATCTTTTTAATCTCGTCGATGGATTGTGCTTGCGAATACGGTAACAAGAGCATAATTTAATTAACAAACTGCACATACACTTTTTACTATTAATATAAATATATTTATTGACAATAAAATAGTCGATATATTTGACAATATTGTTGCAAATATGTCGACATGATTTTGAATAAGCAATTTTAATTTATAGTATGCTATTATGAGTTATATTTTATATATTATGTTATGGAATGCTATTATGAATTATATTTATAAATTATGTTATTGAATTATATGAGTTGAACTAAAGATTATGATTTACTGCGATGTGATATTATATTATACTATTTTTATCTGTAGTGGTATCTGAAATTGAACTATGGACAAGGGTTTATCCCGTTAAACAAGTAAATAAGTTAAATAAATGATTTAGAAAATTATGTTTATTTCACTCGGTGTGAGAAACGTGGTTTTACGCACGCATCACAAAAATCCTCATTTTTACACCTTGTGAAATACAATTTCGTTCGATACTCGCGTGATAAACGTTTTTATCGCACTAGTATCGTAATAGTATATTACGATACGAGTGCAAACTTTTTCTGACGAGTGTGAGTTTGCTACACGAGCCGAAGGCGAGTGTTCCAATCACATGAGTTCAGAACAAGTTTCTCGCACGAGTTTCGTATACAACTTTATGCCACTCGTGCGAGAAGTGCGATTTCGCGCACGCGAAGCGAAGCGAAGCGTGAGAAGTACGCATTTCTCGCACGGAGTGGCATAAAGTACTATTATGTTTATAATTGCCTGTACGTTTTGTATATACTTTAGTAAATTTCATTTTATACAGTTTGATACATGATTTAATACGAATAAACTATGCAAAGTGTATATGCACGTCTTTCGACGAAGAATCGCATACGACAATGACAATATGTAACTGCATGGGCTAATTGAGTGTGGATATCATTCGTACATTTTTTATACGTACGTCCGGTTTATATGGCGGATATTTCGCGCGTCTGTCGCACTGTGGTGCTGTGTGGTTGTGTGGCTAGCGGCACGTGCGATACATGGATTGGTCGTTGTCACGCACCTGTGTATTCTTTATGAGGAAGAATAGATTATTATATTGAATTAAAAGTTTTGGAAGATATCGTTGATTAACCCGCCATTTCACACAAGGATATCCGAAACCGAAAAATTGTGCTTCTTCGAAATGTCGGCATTATAACCAAGTGTTTACAGTTTAGTTTATCGAACGTGTGTAATTTTTCACCGAGTCTTACATCAAACTTCATAGCTACTCGGTAAAAACAATAATTCTCTTAATATTACGTTAATTCTATGGAGATAAATCACATGATATCAATATTTTCGACATCATCTTACATTTTGCGATTTTTTAACTATCCTTATCTTTTTTTTCGTTCTTTTTTTGCAGATGTGGTATCTCGCGTTTACGTGTGTGTTGCTAGTCGGTTTCAGCGACGCAAACACGGACAAGAAAGTAAACAAGTATGTTACTACACAAATAAATGCCAAATGGAGCGAGACACCAATAATTTTGGAAGTCGCTGAATATCTCAGCGATGAAAATCCTAATTATTTCTGGAGATTCGTCGAAGCTGTTTCTGCAACAAAGGACAATGTTCTCATATCCGGTAAACATCCTCACCTTTTATTGGTATAATTTTAAAATAACAATATACCAAGTTATAGTTTTAAATTTAGGAACCGAGAAAGAGCGCTATGATCGAGCGATCGAACTTGCTAGACAATTTCTTAGCTCTACTGAGGTTGCTGTTCTCAAGCTGGCACTTTCATTGCGCATCTACTCTGCAAGGGTAGAAATGTTCTCACAGATGGCAAGAAATAACAATGGATCTCATTTGGAGTGCAATGCTTTTTTGGATGTCGGTGGCAAATTTGCCTGTGATGTAAAGGAAATAGAGAGTTTGATTGAGGAGGTAATAACTTTAGATGCGAACTGCATTTTCTAGATTGAAGGAGAAGGAATGAATTTCCATTATTTATTACACAAATTAACACAAACTTAAAAAAAAAAGTTTAATAAAACAATCTGTGGGCAATCAAATGTTCTGCCACAAAATTATTTGTCACATATAAAGTATATCAGTCATAGCGATAAAATTTTATGGTTTTTTAACAAATTTTTTCAGTAAAAAATAATAGCTAATATGAAGGAAAAAAAGACATTGAGTTTTTTGACGAAAGATCTTTCTCCCTCCAAATCTATAATATACACAGTTTGTTTGCTCCAAAAATTTGCTAATATATGGATTTAATAATTAATAATAATTCACAGAACGATGAGGAAAATTTGGACACTTATAGCATTGATCATAATTATCCAGGAGGTCAACAATCATCGAAACATGCTGTGCTTTATGGTCAAATTGGAACACCAGAGTTCTCACAGTTTCACGACAAATTAAAGACGTTGGTTGAGGCGAAAAAAATCAACTACGTTTTGCGACATTACGTTAAAGTATGAATTTCAATTAGAAAATTGTTCTATCCCAAAATAGTTTTGTTTGAATTATCGAGTGTTTATTTAATGAAGGATCGTCCAGATCGGAAGCTCCGATTGTCGGGCTATGGTGTCGAGCTACAAATGAAATCGACCGAGTACAAAGCTACCGATGATTCAGATATCAAAGACAGTCCTGGAAAAGGATCCGAGGCAGTGAACGAGGGTGTCGAAGAGATTGATGGCATAAATTTCTCTATTCTGAAGTAAGATCCTTTAAAATGACTTACGAAAAATACCACTGGAATACAACGTTTAGGTGTTTTTTTTTTTCGTTTTTTGACTTTGTTCGTTGGTTTACTTTGTTCCTTTTCAGAAATCTCTATCCCGATAAACATGCCGAGCTCGACGAATTGCAGACACATTTATTGGAGACAAGCCACGAAATAGGAGCACTGAAGGTCTGGCAATTTCAGGAACTCAGTCACCAAGCTGCAGAGAGAATAATCAGTGCCCCACCGACGGAAGCGATTAAAGTTCTCACCGACATCGCGCAGAATTTTCCAATGCAGGCAAAATCATTGATACGAACAAAAGTCAGCAACGAGATGAAAAAGGAAATGAAACAGAATCAAGATATCTTTTTTGGAAGTTTACACATTCAGCCAACGGACACTGCGCTATTTGTCAACGGTCTTTTCTTCGATTTAGAATCAATCGACGTACTTTCCCTTCTCGAATCGTTGCGTGCCGAGCTTAGAGTTATGGAAGCTCTTGACAAAATCGGTAAAAAAAAACTACGTATTTTCCCTTCGATCTTAAATGATTTTAACGTAATCTGTCGACAAACGAATCAAAATATTCATGTGGTTAAATAGAATTGTTGATCATTTTAACGAAATATAATAAAACGATGAATTTCAGGTTTCAGCAACAAAAAAATGGAGAAAATTCTTGCTTTGGATCTGTCGGGAGATCCGGAGAATCAAGATTTCGCTATAGATATTAGAGACTCTGCTATAATATGGGTGAACGATGTGGAGAACGATCCTCGTTATAACAGGTGGTCACCGGCTTTGAGCGGTCTGCTTCGACCTACGTTTCCGGGAATGCTTCGCAACATTCGCCGAAATTTGTACAATCTCGTACTGATAATCGATCCTTTAAGCGATACCTCGCGGTCCTTCGTAACTTTCGCCGAGTCTCTTTTCTCAGCTTATCTCGCACCTTTGCGCGTGGGTTTCGTATTCGTTACCAACTACGACACCGCTGTGACTGGATTGACTGACGCTAGTGTCGCTATCAACAACGCTTATCACTACTTCGCAGAAGCCAAAAGTCCCAAGGAGGCCCTCAACTTTTTGTTAGATGTGAGACAAAATTCAATTCTAATAGTTATCTCTATCAAGTTTCTTAAGCTTTTCTGCACTTTTAATGATTGCCAAATAAGTTTTTATTAAAATTCGATATTTATATGGAGGATTCCAGCTGAATTTTTCATGCACCCTGAATTCCTTCAATAATTTATTATATAATAGTATTTTGAAAAAGAAATGACACGTATTTTGCTCCTGCATAGAGGAAGCTTTGTTTTCGTAAAAAAAAAATTTTCGAGTTTTTCATGTCAGGACACTCAGAATGATACAAAAACATCGAGAAAAGTGCTTTATAAAAAATGTCCGGATGTATGTATGTACATGGTGACCGCGGTCAGGGAAAACCCGGAAAAGTCAGGGAAATAAAAAATTGATCAGGGAATCAGGGGAAAGTCAGGGAATATCGAAATTAGTCAGGGAAAATGTAGATTGTTGCCAAAGTTTCAATAACTGAATAAAAATCCATAAAAGAAAGACTTGGAAAAAAAACAACTGAAAAATATTTGAAAAGAAAAAAAAAACAAATAAAAATTGATATAAACATTACAACATAAATCTATTCGAACAAATCGAAGCACTCAACAAAAAAGTTTAAAAAGTGTTATATATTACTAAAATAAGTATTACACTTCACATCAGTATTTAATCGGATTTAAAGCATTATAATTCCAAAGAACGTTTATGTTTTGAAAGAGAAAATATATCTTCAAAAGTACTATTCGTTGTTGATCGAGAAATAAATAACTTATTAAAAACACTTATATGTTTCTAATACATTTTTTTTTATTCGCGTTATACATTTTTTAGTAGATGTCCTTAAAATTTCGGTCAGGGAAAATTGATAAGTTAGTCAGGGAAAAATCAGGGAAAAGTCAGGGAATTTTTTCCGAAAAAAAAAAACGGCTACCATGATGTATGTATGTGTGTGTGTGTGGCACGCTTGCAAAATTCAAACCGTTGTATCTAGAAAACGGCTTTAACAATCAAGCTGAAATTTGGCACTCTGGTAGAGGAGTATATATTTCCCTTCCTATGTATATATTTTCGAAAAAATTTCAGAAGAAATTCAAATTTGATAAGCCTTTTAATTTTTCAAAAAATGTCTATATGTTCTCTAGCTTCCGCAATTTTTCAGCTAATGAGCTAAATAGTTGTGGACAAATAGAGAAATGAAAAATGAAGGCCGGTATTGAATTTGACCGAAATCCATAAAGCGATTTAGATTTTATAAAATTTTGAATTTTCGAAAAAATAATTGTTTTCGTTCTTATTCAAGTTAAGATCGACCAAACCTGCTCAAATCTTTTGCAAGGTAAAATTAACATCCAGTTGTAGTAGATATCGAATTTGGTGAAGATTGGTACAGTGGTTCAGATTTTATAAGACATTGAATTTTTCAAAAATTCTCGGTATGTCCTCTAGCTGCCACAATTTTTTAAATAATGAGCTCAAACAGTTTTTGACGACTAAAGCAATGAAAAATGACGATCGGCATTGAATTTAAGCGAAATATATGAAGCGTTTTCGATTTTATAGAATTTTTAATTTAAGAAAATTTTTGTTTTTGTACTTCTTTAATTTGTATTTAAAATAAGGATCCAAAGTTGAACTTTGCACATTGCTTCGTCAATAATTTTCATCTTTCGCAAAGCTTTCTCTGTGGGGAAGCCAAAAATAAAATAAAGAAACTTCCTCATAGAGGCGGCGTTGCGAAAGATGAAAATTAATGAGGAAGCAATGTGCAAAATTCAACTTTGCATCCTTTTTTTTTTGTGTGGCGCTACGACCAATATTTTCGAGATTTTTTTTTTCGAACATATTTGAAGTTTTACATAAGAATTCAGGATATAAAAAAAACTTCAATTAGGTAGAACTTCTTATTTTTTAAATTGAGCTAAAAAATTTCGTACTTTTATACTGAATTTTTCTGTATAAAATTGTTATAAAAATAATTATTTGCAGTTGGGTAAATATCTTGGAACTGCTGGAAAAGATGTTGAGGATGTTAAGAGGGCAATACGTGCGCGAGATCCTTCAGCAAACATCGATTATATTCTTGGCGAGGAATCGGAATATGATGTTGGTCGCCATTTGGCAAGTGACTTCGTGAGACGAACAGGTTTTAAGAAATTTCCGCAAGCTTTGCTTAATGGTGTGCCACTGACATTACCACCCAACGACCTCGATGCCGATTCTTTTAAGGAAACCGTTTTTGCGATGATCATGACTCAAACCCCTTTGCTGCAAAAGGCGGTTTACAGGGGTGAAGTCACCGAGGGCGACGATGTCGTTGATTTCATTATGAATCAACCCAATGTTATGCCAAGGTTAAAAATTGCACAGCCATTATTCTATTTATTAATAATTGATAAGATCATGACCGATGTATATATAATATATGGATATTCTGCGGCATTAATTTGACATTTTGTCAATTTATTTATTATTGTTTTTGTAAAATATTCCACCTTTTGAATATCGAGGGAAATATCAATTTTCTGAAGAGGACTTCGATGAGATTCGAAACGTAAAGAAAAGGAAAATTACCATTCATTTTACCTATGGGGTCGAATATTGCCGCAGGATACTCATATATTATCTATTTATTACTTCCTGATTTTTTACTTTACTTAAAGCTTGATTTTTTATTTTACAGATTGAACGAGCGGGTTCTGCAATTGGAAAAGAACAAATGGCTTAATTTGATTGGTGTCATTCCTGATAATCAAGACTTTACCACTTGGAGTCCTCAAGACAGCGCAGCATGGTTAATGTCCAACGTTAAATACTTGTCGGTTCCACGACGAACGAGCGTTCGACATTTGTATTCTTTTTGGATTGTCGTTGATCTCGAAACCGAAAACAGTCGGCAATTGATGCGCGAGGCTCTCGAGTATTTGGTATGAATATTACACATTTAATTTTGCGCATTAGTTCATTTTTTTTCCTAATAATGAATTTTCATGCAGACTGCGAAAAAGATTATTTTTTAAACGCCCGATTTCAGGAGTCTAATGCAGATGTGAGACTCACGATACTCATCAACAGTGTTGACGACACAGACTCCCAATCCAATACAATCAATAAAATAGTGCTAGCGGCGCTAGAATCTTTGACCGGTGAAAAAGCCATAAGTTACGTCAGGCGAATGATTAAAGAAGATACAGCGGAATTGATAAAGAACGGAAATTTCGATATCGAAGATGAGAATGTCAAAGCCATCGTAAAGGACCAAGACTTTGCTCTGAATGTTCATCGTTACTATGCAAAAAATGTTCTCGAATTGGATACTCAAGCCAGAGCTATTGTTTGTAACGGTCGCGTGATTGGACCGTTGGAAGAGACTGAAGAATTCACGTCAGAGGATTTTGCTCTATTGGAAAGGTTTAGCCAGAGCACATATGGCGATAAATTGTTGATGAATTTGATAAAGATACAAGCCATCGAAGACGATGATGATTATGGTAAAATTTGCAACTTTTTCACTATAAACGAAAATTACATTTAAAAATTACATTGTTATTATTTATTTTTATTTTTTTTTTTGTAGAAAAGAACGAAGTTTCCGATGATATGATAATGCAGATATCGTCGCTTCTGGTGCCCAGGCCACAAACCCGAAGTCGCTATGATGTTCCCTTCCGTGGCGACGAATACAGGTAATCTTAATTTTTATTCGGTCAATAATACCGGCCGAAATTTTTTCTTCTTTTTTCATTCTTTGAAATAATTCTTCTCGCCCAGACAAAAATAATGCATGATTTAACATATTTTTTAAAACATCGGTAGAAAACATATTTTCAATCTGTAACAAAAATTCGAAACAAAATACCAAAACGATTCTCGATTTCTATGAATTTCGCTATTGTAGAATCTGCAGTGAAAATTGAAAAGTAAAAAAAATAGCAATTTAAAAATTGTCTTTTTGTTTCAATTATAAGAGATTTTTTTATTTCGAAGAAGAATGTTCTTATCGATTTTTGTTTCCACTCAATTTTTGAATAATTAATTACAAACGAAAGAAAAGCCTATTTTGTAACACTTAATCTAAATGTCTCAGCGCCGTAAAAATCCCAGCGGCAAATCCGGACCAAGTGGCGTTCAATCTCATGGCAATCGTGGATCCGGTATCTCGCGGTGCCCAAAAACTCGGCTCGATATTGACGACCCTTCAACAGTCTCTCAACTGCAACATAAAAGTATTCCTGAACTGTGTCGAAAAAAACAGCGACATGCCATTGAAGAGTTTCTACCGTTTCGTTCTCGAGCCGGAGCTTCAATTTACCGCTGACGGTCAATTGGCAGGTGCTATCGCGAAATTTACGAAACTCCCGACTTCCTCGTTACTCACGCAGTATATTCACGCTCCGGAAAATTGGCTCGTTCAAGTTGTAAAGAGCGTCTACGATTTAGACAATATAAAATTGGATAATGTGGCGATGGGTGTGCACAGTGAATTTGAGCTTGAGCATCTTCTTCTCGAAGGACATTGCTTCGAGGCTCTTATGGGAAATCCTCCGAGAGGATTGCAAATAACATTGGGCACGGACAATCAGCCAGTGATGGTCGATACAATTGTAATGGCAAATCTCGGATACTTCCAACTGAAAGCAAATCCCGGCGAGTGGATTTTGCGACTTCGTCAAGGACGTTCGGCTGAAATTTATGACATAACGAGCGTCGATGGTCAAGACGTTATTCAAAAGGGCAACGACGTTAAAGTTCTCCTTAGCTCATTGCGAAGTCATGTACTCAAGTTAAAAGTGTCGAAGAAACCGGATAAAACGGAAATGGATTTGCTCTCGGAGGACGAGAAGAGCTCGGGAATTTGGAATTCGATCTCCAGGTAGGAAAACACTCGTCGTCTACGTGTTCGAAACACACAGACACACACACACCTCGTCTTCTTCTCTCTCTCTATCCTCTCATCCGTTCTGTTCTAGCTTTTCCAATTTTTGGTAAGCTCATTATTTCTATGTAGTTATTCGTAGATTCTTTGATTCTTATATTATATCTGTTATATTATCAATGAGTCGGTAGAGTCTGGTGAAATTGTTACTAAAATTAATTAGACACATTTTACTGGACTGTACGGGGGGCTTGGAATGTTTGGAAATATTTTATACTGATGTTATTTTTCGTGTTTCATTTTCTTTCCACGTCAGGACATTCACAAACGGCGACGAAGCTGGTGAACCGGAAGAGAAGCTCAACATATTCTCGTTAGCTTCGGGCCATCTTTACGAAAGATTCATCAAAATTATGATGCTCAGCGTGATAAAACACACGAAAACACCAGTGAAATTTTGGTTCCTCAAAAATTATCTTTCTCCCACTTTAAAGGTTATTAAAATTCTTGAATTATTCTAATAAATGATACGCATTTGATGATTATTATTGTAAGATTTTTTCAGGATTTTTTGCCTCACATGGCTGAGGAATATGGCTTTGAGTATGAACTTGTGCAGTATAAGTGGCCAAGATGGTTGCATCAACAAACTGAAAAACAGCGAACGATCTGGGGCTATAAAATTTTGTTCCTCGATGTACTATTTCCTCTGGACGTGAAGAAAATAATATTCGTCGATGCTGATCAGGTCGTTAGGGCCGATCTCAAAGAACTCGCGAATTTGGATCTCGAGGGTGCTCCTTATGCTTACCCACCTTTCTGTGATAGCCGAAGGGAAATGGACGGATTCAGGTAATAAATGAGTAATTCTCCAAGTTCTATTACATTGTTATTGTTTTTTTAAATTTATTTGGAATGTTTATTTTTAGTCATTTTCAAATTATTTACGTTCATTAATATTATTATTATCAAGAGACGCGGTAGCGTCTCGACGCCAAGTGCTTAAAAACGAGTTTTTAACGCGTCGAAATCGACGAGCTCTAAACTTACACCAATATTCGAGATGTCAAAGTTCCGACCGATAATGCTGGCAAACTAAGCTGCGGTTCGAATTTCTGGAGGCACTTTTGCAATATAATTTCGGTACAATCTTTCCAATGAGACTATTTGTAATTAAATCGGTTCAGCCGATGCTGAGATCTCGGCATCGTGACCAACAAACTATCCAGAAAGTCACACTCAGAAAAATCCTAATAGTACAGTCAACTATAAAGTGACAACTATTCATTGTTATTACATGCAACTATTTTTATAATTACGATAACTACGAAAATAGTTATGGTAACTATTTGCTAGTTGTAGTAACTATTTGATAGTTGTGTCAACTATAAAAAAATTGTTGTACCAACCATAAGTGAATAGTTGTCACTTTATAGTTACTAATACCATAATTTTGTCTTAGTGCATAAAGTGTAATATGTAGACTATAATCAGTTTCATATACATATTTTGCTCGTATACCGTTTCTGTGAATTATTTAATGGTGTACATAATGTTTATTGGATGCTTATGTACTTAAAATCATAATTGAGAAAAAAATTGTGAATTATTGTTACATTGATATTTAATAGATTTTGGCGGCAAGGATATTGGAGAAATCATCTCCAAGGTCGAAATTACCACATCAGTGCGCTTTACGTCGTTGATTTGAAGCGTTTCCGTCGCATTGCTGCGGGTGACCGACTCAGAGGCCAATATCAGGCTCTCAGTCAGGATCCCAACAGTCTTTCGAATCTCGATCAAGATCTCCCGAATAACATGATTCATCAAGTCGCCATTAAGACTTTGCCACAGGAGTGGCTTTGGTGCGAGACTTGGTGCGATGACTCGTCCAAGCGATACGCCAAAACTATAGATTTGGTTAGTTTATAATCAATCATTTATTTTCAACAAAATAATCACTCATTTATTTGTAATCGTTGCAAAAACCCCAACTAATTTTCATTTTATGCAAAATAATTGGTAAGCAATATTTATTCAAATTCTTAAATTCATTCTCAACACAATAATAACCCATTAGTTATTCATAATCGTTGCAAAGGTCACAACTTTTCGATTTATGCAAAATATATGGTAAACAATATTTATTTAAAAGCTATACTTGAAATCTAACTCCAAAATCATAGATTTAAAAAATAAAAACAGAAAGCACTTTTTTTTAAATTGAAAAACGTCATTGTACGTTTTGTTTAATTCCTCCATCGATATTTCAACGAATTTAATATATATGAGTCGTTATTTATTGCGAGTTTTGTGTAATTTTTAGTGCAACAATCCGATGACGAAGGAAGCCAAGCTGCAGGCCGCAATTCGAATCCTGCCCGAATGGACGGGCTACGATGAAGAAATCAAGGCGCTCCAACTGAAGCTCGAGAACGAGAATAGGCAATTGGAGAAAGAAGATAAAGATTCAGGTTATTTATCACATATTATCATAATATCACTCGAATTAACCATAATTGAATTACGACAGCAAAAACCATTGCAATTTTTTTTTTTTAGATGCTGCCAAGCACGAAGAGCTGTGAAATATTTCTACCCGAATGAAGGAAGAATTTTAGCGTAAATTGTACAAACATTTTTATAAGATCCTTTTGTCCGTTTTTTGTACCCGTTAAAAGAGTGAGCGCGAAAGTGAAAGAAAGAAAGAGAAAACACGTCCGAATCCGTCGTACATCGTCGACACGTGGGTACTTGGAATAATTTGCCGAAACGCCGGAAGAAAATGCAAATTTTTTGCAGTTTGTCGAAACTCCAATCTGCTCGAAAGTTGACAACGTAATTTTGCGATATGCGATATCGCTTCAGTGCAACTATGAATTCTCATAAATAAATAAAAATTAAGAACCTCAAAGTGAAGTTATTAAGTAAAATGTTATTCCTGAATGTCTTTCGTTATCTAGTCACACAGTACTGAAAAAAGAAAAAAAGAAAACGACATTAAATTCAAACCGGCGTCGCGTGAGTCTCGTTATATAATTTACTTTTATGCAATTTAATTTTTTAAATGTACTTGGCGTCGAAATGCTACGCTCGAGTCTCGGTACAAACCAGTTTTTCGTATCTGGTATTGACGTGCTGCGGCATCGTATATGGCAACGGTTATTATATCATTCGAGGTCATTTCTGTGATTAAACCGAGAATTTTCTCATCGTGATTTTTTTTCTCAGCAAAAACGAGGGTACAAAAAAATGTCCGCTGAGATTTGCTCTTTCTAAATCGTCAGAAAAATTCGCATACTGTTGAAGCGATTTTGGTAAATTCAATAAAAAGTTTTATTATGAAAATAGAAGAAAAAAAAATTAAATCTTTCGAAATGAAAAATGAAATGTTGAGCTGGTGTGTTGAAATTTTGATATATTCAACATATCAAGAGAAATACTAGGATCGATCGAATATACGAATGTTGTATAGATTCTTTGACGGATCCGAGATCACCGATAAATGACTAATAAATGATCAGGATCGATCGAATATACGAATGTTGTATAGATTCTTTGACGGATCCGAGATCGCCGATAAATAACTAATAAATGAAGTCATTTTGCTCGATAAATGTACTAGGCTGATGATTGAATTGTAACCGATTTTTGGGGGGTCAACTACCTGTGATTTTTAAGGGATTTTTCGATTATTTTACCGAAAAATTACTCGAATGATACCTGAAATTGCCTTGAAACTGACCCTGTAAATGGGTATACCAACAGTCATTCCTGGGCCCGATCTCAGTTATATGACCGAAAAACTACCCACAAGCTACCAAAAAACAACTTCAAATTTGGTCATTAACTGGTTACAAAAATGAAAATTATGACTTGTCATATTTAAGTGACCCTGGAGTCACTATCCAGTCAATTGACTCGACAATAACGAAATTTTGACTCCTAAATGACCGCGACCGGTCGGTGACTCGTGAATAACTGAGAAAAAATGACTGAGCAGAAGTAATTCTGGATCCGGACTAATTTTTCGTTGATCGAACGGTTTCAAGCTGTTTGGGGCTTGTTTTTATTTTTATATTGGCAAATTTTTTAATTACAGCCAAATAATAACGCACTGTAGTAAAATCAGATGACAAATGAAATGAAAAACTAGTGTTGGTATTATAGAAATAGCATAGAATAGAAGCAGATAAACACCAACGTCAAAATAATCGTCCAACTGATAAAAATTTTTTCCACGTCCCGCATAGTGACATTTGTCAGCGTTACATTTTTTTTTACGTCCACTGGCATCGAAAATATTCCAAGTGCATAAAACAATCGAATCGCATCGAATTTTTCGAGCGGTTTACAATCTTCCATGGGAAATAGTCGCAAAACGTTCGGACCTACTGATACTGATACTGAAAGTTGCTTCCACGTTACGATGATGCCGAAATTGAAGGAAAGAGTTGCTGAGGCAGGTAACAATGATAATAAATACGAAAAAAAGGAAACTGCGAGATTCTACTTTGCCGGCTTGTAGCTTGAATTATAGTGGAATTCCGAATAAATTGTTACAACACCTATTGTCATTGTTAGTTTGATGATTATTTGCGTGGCGGTTGGAGGATCGCGCGTAGTGTCTCCCGGTTAAGATAGCGTAGGTGACGCGATTTGGGTCAGTAGCCCCGTCGTCTAGAGCTTTGACTCTATCTCTTTGACGCGAAAATTTTTGTAAACACGATATATTATTCTCCTCTCGCTTGCGGTTAGCTCGTCGAGTATAGTCATGACATCTTCAGTCGCGATCCGACTCGGACGGGAAGGACAATGGTTTCATAAGCGTCTCTCGCCGTGTCGCACGTCAAGTACCTATACGTCGTTGTTTTTTTTTTCGCGTGCTCTCTTGATCGTCTCTTTTATTGTTGTCTATGTTAATTGCACAGAGTGAACAGAAGAAGCAAATAACAAAGCAGTTTTGACGTCCACGCTCGGATTAACTCGGAATGGACGGAATCACCAAGAACGACTATAAACAGTAATTTATTAAGTTTATTATTTAACATAAACATTTTTACACTTATATTACACATACACATACGCTTGAAATTCACGTGGCTGCAAACGCTCTTAACTTTCTAAATCATTTAGAATTTATCATTTTTCGGTACTTAATATCTACATTAATCTCATTAATCATTGTTCATCAATCCTGAAAACTGCGAATGCATAAATGTGTAGGATCGAAATAATTAGAAATTACACTTGGGTCAAAATTTTCTTGGCGATGTAGTTTAAGTTTCTCGGTTAATTATCTTTCGGTTTCATTAATATTTTATTTTCTATTTTGTATAGTGTTAATTAATGTATCTTATAGATTTTACTAAACATTTTCAAAACTATTTAATACGAGTATAGTAAAAAAAAAGACTGACTGTAAATTCCATATTTTCAGCTTGAAACGTATTAAACCTAATTTTTATAAATAAAAAAATGTAAATATAAGTAATATAAATTTGTCGGTTAATTATTTTTCAATTTTATCAATATTTAATTTTCCATTGTATACAGTGTTAATTAACTTACAGAATTTACAAAATATTTTCCATTAAATCTTCTCATCATCATCATCACGATTGTCGCTGTTTGTATCTGCGGATTTTTCGATCTTTCGCGATTTACACTTGGGCCATATTTTTCTTGTCGATAGTTAACATTTTTCGGCTAATTATCTTTCAGTTTCATCAATATTTTATTTTCGATCGTACACAGTGTTAATTAACTTAACTTACACATTTTACAAAACATTTTCAATCCTAATACGCGTACAGTAAAAAAAAAAATCGGACTGTAATTTCCATATTTTCAGCTTGAGACGTATTAAACCTAATTTTTATAAATAAAAAAAGTAGATATAAATAATATAAATTTCTCGGTTAATTATCTTTAAATTTTATCAATATTTTATTTTTCATTCTATACAGTGTTAACTAACTTATCTTATAGAATTTACAAAATATTTTTCGTTAAATCTTCTCATCATCATCATCATCATCATCATCATCACGATTGTCATTTTTTGTATGTGCGAATTTTTCGATCGTTCACGATTTACGTGCTGCCTGTTTCTTTTGTTCGTCGTTGATTGTTTATATTAATCAATCGATCTCGATTTACCGATATTTATTTGATGGTGATTGTCTGTGATTTTTGTCATGTGTCTGAGACAAGATTGTGAGGTATGTTCTCGGTACTATCACAGTCAAAAGCATCAATCCATCCAGCTTTCACATTAGTAGAGGCTGTTTTCGCGTGCAAAAAAAGGTCACGGTGACACGAGGTAGATAGTGGTGGGAGAAAAACGTGGTGTTCGCAATGACCGCATTTGTGGATTACACGAGGAAATTTACCGCGATGGTGCGGTAATTCACCACTGACCATTGTCCGTTGGAAGTCGCCACTGATAATTGAACTGAAAACTCTCGTGTTGACAAACTGTTGTTTACCAAAAACATCTTTCCTCGACCATGCGTCTAACCATAATATTTCCGCTTGTCTGTCGCAAACACCAGCCAGACGATACACATTGTAGCGTATGTGATTTCATTAGGGAACTATTAATTCACAACTATTTTTCGTTAGTCCATAATGAAATTCCATCGACTTGTCACAAGCGAAATAAGTTTCAGTATTTTTTGTACGTAAATTCCAACGATATAGTTTTCAATGTTTTTTTTTTAGTTCAATAGAAAAGATATCGAAATTTTAATACGAGTATAATAAAAAAAATAAAGATGATTGAATGTAATTTCCATATTTATAGCTTGAGACGTATTAAACCTATGTTTTATAAATAAATAAAAATAGACTTTGAATCATTCGTAGCGTGATAAATTTGACACTTTATCAAGATATTCATTTTTATTAATTTTTCACAGCTGCTTGACAGCCCGAAATGGTTTCCTCGAATAAAATTGAAGCCTTGAATATCCATTCGTTGCCGTTTCGATGAAAACTGTTGAGTTATTCGAGACAATGTAAATTCATAAGGAAGCTGTCTTTGAATATTGAAATTTACGGTCTTATGTGCATTTAGATGTGTAAACTCAATTATCTAATGCCCGGAAAACCAGAATCAGTCAAGACACATTAATTTTCTTTTAATAGTTCGCGTCTCTTGATGTAAGAAATAACGAGCATTGTGAATGTTAGAGGTCGCGCGTTAACGAACGTGTCTTCTTTGAGTTACTTACTAAATAAATAAGCGACGTCAATCGTATCCTATATGAGTTTTGAAATGAATAACATTTTTTTAAATTTTCATAAATGAAGGTTTTTCGAAAATTCGTTTTTTCTTCGACACATTGTAAATACTAAACATGTGTACACTAAGAGAAAATTATGGTATTAATAACTATAAAGTCACAACTATTCATTTTTAGTTTGTACGACCAATTTTTTAATAGTTACCACAACTATCAAATTGTTACTATAATTACCAAATAGTTACCATAATTATTTTTACAGTTGTCGTAACTGTGAAAATAGTTGGATGGACTAAAAATGAATAGTTGTCACTTTACACTGTTAAAAATATTTTGAAAATTAATATATGAATATTAAATTTCATTTGATATACAGATATTATGTTGTAATCAGAATTGTAAATCCCCATTAATTCATGAGATATAGTTTACAGTACAATTTATTTTGTAATTATGATTTCATAATAATAATATGTAGTAATTATAAAATAGAGTGTAAACATTTGAATAGCTGAAAAAAATACTAATTTTCGCTTTAATATTGCAAGAAATAGTGGAAAAAATGGAAGAAATAAGTAATGCATTACTTATTTTTTTCCATTTTTTCAAAAGGATTACCGTGCATTTTTATTGAAAAATAATAATTTTTGCAGCCATTCCAAAGTTTAATTATCGTATTACAACCGCTATATGTTATTATTATAAAATCATAATTATAGAACTGATCGTATCATCATCATTATTTCTATAAGTATTAGGCATTTACAACTCTGGTTGTAATATTCCAATAACTATATTATACACACAACTTTGATGAAGTGTTTAGTATACTATATACTAATTGTACAACAATTTTTTTGTACATTAATTAATGTTTGTATATTAAATTTAATATGCGCGTAACCGCAAAAAAACTTCCAATAGTTTATATTAATTTTCATACAAAAATGTCTAACAGTGTACAATTGACTGTACTATTACGATTTCACTGAGTGTATTTAAAAAATATACATCAACAAACATTTATAATAATGGTCAATTTAAAAACTTAAATTTTCGTTGCGTTTTCAAATATTTTTCAACAACAATATATTTAATATAAATATAAAATTGAAAAGTTAATGGCAATAGTGAAAATAATCTCACGAACTGACAGTTAAATAAAAATCAACGAGCGATATATTGATATTCAGAGATTCTCACGACAATTAAGCAGACAAAAATTTTATATCGTTTAATATAAATATGAATATAAAATTGAAAAGTTAATGACAATAGTAAAAATAATCTCATGAACTGACGGTTAATTATAAATGAACGAGCGATATATTTATATTCAGAGATTCTCAGGAGATTTGAGAATAAAAAATGTTTTTATATCGTTAAAAAAAGCGATTAGATGGGATGGATGATAGTTGAATGAAGGATTTGGCAGATTTAAAAAAATTCCTGCACGTAGTTAAGTACTCGATGATTCGCTGCGATTAGTTACAATCACAACATTTTTTATCATACGCGACAAGAATATGGCGAAAATATTTTCAATCGTGGATCAATCTTCCGACGATGACGTTCAATTGAGGGAAATGATAAAAGGGTTTATATGCGCATTATTAAGAGTATAAGAGCCGAGTTAAATTTGTGAAAGCGACTTCTGGAACAGTTTCTCTCGGCAATTGCTTTGAGCTCATTCGGGAACGATCATCAGCGGTAACAGTGATTTGACAGAGCAAAAGCCGCAGTAGGGTGATAAGGAAAAGTTGCCTTGGTCGTCTCAACATGGGTTAGTAGTGACAGACAGTCCGTCGGTATGTACGGTAATATTTTTTAATTGTTCGAACGAGCTCAAACGCTCTGAAGCCGAAATAACCGCGCCTATACGTTTACTAAATTAATCCAAGTAAATCAAGGTCGCTAAAAATCATAATATTGTGATGCGAACCTAAATAAAAATAAATGAAAAAATATATATATGGGGTAAAACACGTCAAGTCGGCCACACGAATTTTTCATTTCAATAAAAAGTTTTCAAATTTGTTGAGGCTGTTGATCTGGCTGAAAACAAAAATTACAAATTTTTTCCGATTTTTTAATCGCATATTTCAGCCGTTACAAAAAACTGGAAATGATAATCGTTAATTTTTTAACGCCGAAACTACAGCTCTCGCAAAAAAATCACGTGAACAAAAAATTTAAGGTATTTAACGTTCTTTTCAATAATTTTTTTGCAAAATCTTCCTACTCCGTTTTATGCTATTTTCCAATGGAATAAAATTACAATATTTTTTTTCTCCAAGACTGCGTTCCCGATTCGGCTGAAATTTTTACGTTTTGTTCCTTAATATGTCTAGAATCTGAGAAAAAATTGGCGAGATGGGCGGCGATTTCATTCCACTGTTACAGCTCTTCAAACGATCGAATATCAGGGAAATCTAATGTGTAATTGCTCTGTACGTTCAACAGACTGTTTACATAATAATTCTAAAGCCCGCACTGCATTTTTTGCATCGGATATTTTTCCCTCTTCAATTTTTGGGTTTTTTAATACATTTATTTTATCGACTGATGGAATTGAAACTTTTTTCCTGATGGCACGTAATTGATCATCGTGCTCTTTTCTGATCAATCGAAAATTGGCAAAACGTGGTGAATGAATGTCTCTTGAGTTCAATATTCACGTGCTCAACGTTACACGACCATCGTTCTGCGTTGTGAACACAAAGTGTGGACGACAGGTACGGGGGAATTTGCCAATTAACCTTATTAAAAAAAAAATTTAATTAAAAATAACAAAAAAATAAACAAGTAATGCGGGCTTTAGATTTTTTCTATTGACAATCTCAACCCTGTTGAACGCAGAGAGCAATTACACATTAGATTACCGTTATGTTCGATCATTCGAAGAGCTGTAACTATGGAACGAAATCGCCGCCCATCTCGCCAATTTTTTTTTCAGATTCTTAACATATTAAGGAACAAAATGTAAAAATCTCATCTGAATCGAGAAGGCAGTTTCGGAGAAAAAAAAACATTGAAATATTATTTAATTGAAAAATAGCATAAAACGGAGTAGAAAAATTTGCAAAAAAATTTGTTGAAAAGAACGTTAGATACCTTAAATTTTTTGTTAACATGTTTTTTTGCAAGAGCCGTAGTTTTGGCGTTAAAAAATTAACGATTATTATTTTCAGTTATTTGTAACTGCTGAAATATGCAATTAAAAAATCTGAAAAAATTTGCAATTTTTGTTTTCAGTCAGACCAACATCCTCAAGAAATTTGAAAAGTTTTTATTGAAATAAAAAATTCGTGTGGCCGCCTTGACGTGTTTTATCCCATATATAAGAAATAAATAAAATAAAAAAAATAAAAAAGCGCTTTTAGGGCATTCGTTTAGTTTTTGAGAATTGAGAAATATGTCTAGTACAATAATACAATTAAAGTAGTAAAGATACAATGATTAAATATACGTTTTTTTTAGAAAACCCAAATTTCGATGAACACGAGCGGGTTTCGAAAAATTGCGATACCGCGGCCGCAACCGATTGCTGGTATGTACAGTTACCTGTAGCTCACTCAAACATTTTTCCGCTTGCTCATACAGAAAACATTCGTTTCAATTTCCATGTAAAGGATACACTATAAAAAAAAACATATACTTGGAATTTAATGTACAAGTGCGATGGAAAATTAATGTATGGTATAGTAATTTCAATTTAATCTTACTTTTATTAATTTGTGTTAACTTTACTGTAAAAGTACATTTATTTCATATCACAATTGGACATTGAATTTAATTGACGAGTTTATGCATAAAAACTTGCAATCTTTTGTAGTCTAAAAAATTGCTTAACAACGAAATGTGTATGCACATTTTTTTCTTTCCTCTCGCATTTTTTTTACTCATGTGTTCAAATTTAATACACAAGTTAATTATCATGTTAGCAATAAGGTTTTGGATTGCATTTGGTCTCAAACTGTCGAGTAGTTAATTTTTTATCACAATTTTGTAAATTCTCAGTTACGTGGCTGCAATTTTCTACATAAATTGACGATTCATTATCGAAGATACATAATTTTTCAAAATCAGACGCTGATGCTGTTGAGCTTACTAATATCGGGATTTCAAATCTAAATTTAATTTTTCCGATGGAAAAATCTTGCAATTTCAAATTTTATAGTATTTTTTTATTTTATTAAATCTTTAACTCAATCGAAGATGAACATATACAAGGAGTAATACCGTACAAAGCCAATACTATCATTGTGATAACGCATTTCGTAACATCACTGAATAAACGCGTTCCAGATTTAACGTACCTAGAAATTGCGCGACGAATCTTTCATTACAATAATTGTCTTGCACAATGGAAACGACGACTATTCTTACTCTGATATATACTCTACTAAAATGCCTGATGATGGTACGGACTCATACCCTAATTTCATCGACTAATATCTTGAATTCATTTTCTGGCAACTTTTCGAATTCTTATTCCAGTGAAATTATGTTTAAAGCAAAAACATATAATATTTTGGGATTACTGTAAAAAAAAATCTGTTGGATATTCAAAGTACAAGTACCGAAAATTTCTGTGCATAAACTGCTAGACTAAATTTAATATACAATTGCGATGTAAATTAATATATGCTACAGTAATTTTAATAATTTACCTTAATTTTACTGCAAAAGTATTTTCATTTTAATAATTTGATTTAATTTTAATAATGTGCTTTAATTGACGATTTTGGGTATAAAAACTTTCGTTCTTTTTTAACATTGATTTTCTTGAATATGGTTAAGTCATTAGCCGCAATTATTAGTTACCCTTGCCCCGATTTTTTTCAAATACTTTTTTTTATGTCACTGGTTTATCCTCTTGTGAAAAAAAACCGCACACACTAAATCAGAACCTAAATGAATGAATAAACAAATAAAAATTTGTTCAACAATTATTAACATCGAATCCTTGATTAATAATTCTTTTTGCAGGAATAGTAACGATAAAACATTGTAAATTAAATATTACCAGATAGCAGAGTTTCCCTTTGGATTTTTCACGCCTCGATGGTTATAAATGAATGAATAAACAAATAAAAATTTGTTCAACAATTATTAACATCGACTCCTTGATTAATAATTCTTTTTGCAGGAGTAGTAACGGTAAAAACATTGTAAATTAAATAATACCAGATAGCAGAGTTTCCCTTTGGATTTTTCACGCCTCGATGGTTATAAATGAATGAATAAACAAATAAAAATTTGTTCAACAATTATTAACATCGACTCCTTGATTAATAATTCTTTTTGCAGGAATAGTAACGGTAAAAACATTGTAAATTAAATATTACCAGATAGCAAAGTTTCCCTTTGGATTTTTCACGCCTCGATGGTTATAAATGAATAAATAAACAATTAAAAATTTGTTTAACAATTATTAACATCGACTCCTTGATTAATAATTCTTTTTGCAAGAATAGTAACGGTAAAAACATTGTAAATTAAATATTACCAGATAGCAGAGTTTCCCTTTGGATTTTTCACGCCTCGATGGTTATAAATGAATGAATAAACAAATAAAAATTTGTTCAACAATTATTAACATCGACTCCTTGATTAATAATTGTTTTTGCAGGAGTAGTAACGGTAAAAACATTGTAAATTAAATATTACCAGATAGCAGAGTTTCCCTTTGAATTTTTCTCGCCTCGATGGTTATAAATGAATGAATAAACAAATAAAAATTTGTTCAACAATTATTAACATCGGCTCCTTGATTAATAATTCTTTTTGCAGGAATAGTAACGGTAAAAACATTGTAAATTAAATATTACCAGATAGCAGAGTTTCCCTTTGGATTTTTCACGCCTCGATGGTTATAAATGAATGAATAAACAAATAAAAATTTGTTCAACAATTATTAACATCGACTCCTTGATTAATAATTCTTTTTGCAAGAATAGTAACGGTAAAACATTCTAAATTAAATATTACCAGATAGCAGAGTTTCCCTTTGGATTTTTCACGCCTCGATGGTTATAAATGAATGAATAAACAAATAAAAATTTGTTCAACAATTATTAACATCGACTCCTTGATTAATAATTCTTTTTGCAAGAATAGTAACGGTAAAACATTGTAAATTAAATATTACCAGATCGCAGAGTTTCCCTTTGGATTTTTCACGCCTCGATGGTTATAAATGAATGAATAAACAAATAAAAATTTGTTCAACAATTATTAACATCGACTCCTTGATTAATAATTCTTTTTGCAAGAATAGTAACGGTAAAAACATTGTAAATTAAATATTACCAGATAGCAGAGTTTCCCTTTGGATTTTTCACGCCTCGATGGTTATAAATGAATGAATAAACAAATAAAAATTTGTTCAACAATTATTAACATCGACTCCTTGATTAATAATTCTTTTTGCAAGAATAGTAACGGTAAAAACATTGTAAATTAAATATTACCAGATAGCAGAGTTTCCCTTTGGATTTTTCACGCCTCGATGGTTTAAATGAATGAATAAACAAATAAAAATTTGTTTAACAATTATTAACATCAACTCCTTGATTAATAATTATTTTTGCATGAATAGTAACGGTAAAAACATTGTAAATTAAATATTACCAGATAGCAGAGTTTCCCTTTGGATTTTTCACGCCTCGATGGTTATAAATGACTGAATAAACAAGTAAAAATTTGTTCAACAATTATTAACATCGGCTCCTTGATTAATAATTCTTTTTGCAAGAATAGTAACGGTAAAAACATTATAAATTAAATATTACCAGATAGCAGAGTTTCTCTTTGGATTTTTCACGCCTCGATGGTTATAAATGCATGAATAAACAAACAAAAATTTATTCAACAATTATTAACATCGACTCCTTGACTAATAATTCTTTTTGCAGGAATAGTAACGGTAAAATCATTGTAAATTAAATATTACCAGATAGCAGAGTTTCCCTTTGGATTTTTCACGCCTCGATGGTTATAAATGAATGAATAAACAAATAAAAATTTGTTCAACAATTATTAACATCGACTCCTTGATTAATAATTCTTTTTGCAGGAATAGTAACGGTAAAAACATTGTAAATTAAATATTACCAGATAGCAGAGTTTCCCTTTGGATTTTTCACGCCTCGATGGTTATAAATGAATGAATAAACAAGTAAAAATTTGTTCAACAATTATTAACATCGACTCCTTGATTAATAATTCTTTTTGCAAGAATAGTAACGGTAAAAACATTGTAAATTAAATATTACCAGATAGCAGAGTTTCCCTTTGGATTTTTCGCGCCTCGATGGTTATAAATGAATGAATAAACAAATAAAAATTTGTTCAACAATTATTAACATCGACTCCTTGATTAATAATTCTTTTTGCAGGAATAGTAACGGTAAAAACATTGTAAATTAAATATTACCAGATAGCAGAGTTTCCCTTTGGATTTTTCACGCTTCGATGGTTATAGAGTCGAAGTTGCTAAATGCCTATAGGGAAAAATGAGATAAGAGAGAAATAGTATTATCGTCGGGGAATTTAGTTATGAAATCAATGAGTCGCTTTATCGATCTCGCTTCGTTTATCGGTCTCTGGTGGTAGGTAAGAAAAAGAGAAGATATCGGGTACCTATATATCGTTAAAATTCATGTCCAAGTGTCACGACGATGGCGATCCGGGTTCTTAGTGAAGACGAGTGCGAGGGGAGGCTCCGAGTGAACGAGAGGGAACCGCACATCGGTGATATCTCTCCGAGCGACCGAGAGTTAAGCTATCTTGCCAAACAGAGTATTGGACGGTCATTCTTCCAACTCGAGACATGCTACGTCGGTTTCCTTTTGTTTATTTAACCAGTGACGTGTGCACTCTCAACGTTTTCCAATTCTCTTCAGTGTTCAACGACAACTAAACCGAGGAATATCAAATTCCCAATAATTCACCCTTATTCAGTTTCTTCATCATCTTCCTCTTCTTCTTCTTCATCTTCTGCGTTGCTTTTCGGTTCGGTAGCAATAATCCGGTGCGATGGCCGACGAGAAGATTAATCTGTGAGTTCGGTTATTATATCTCTTCGCTAATTCGCCATTTATTAATATTATTAATGAACTAAATATTTTTGAAATAATTGAAACATTGGGATTATCAGTTTGAGTGAATTTTTTCTTTTAATTATTATTTTTCGAGCTAATAATCTATTTTGCGCGCCACCTTGGCACTAATTACGACTCATATTGTTGAGATAAGACCGTATCGTCGTCACTTTGAAAATATAGCCGTGAAATATATAGATGTGGAGTAGCACTTTACTATTTATTGTTAACGTGTGTATGTCGAATTTTCAAAACTATCGCATTTTTTTAAATTTTGTCGTTTTAATAAACACGAGGAATTGTTGTGAACTTTGTTCGTTGAGGTTCTTTGATCGCTCGTGACATTTTGATGCGAGTCACTTGGGCCAAAGATGGTAGCCCGATTAGTCACAACGTTGGCCCGAGTTCCAGTATCGTGCGCAAAATTTGATACTAGACTGAAAAAAATATTTGGTTTAATAGGCTACAAGCGATAAAATTGGTTGGGTTAGTGAACTGTAGGGGAGCAAGCCAATAAATCAGTTGGTTGGTCGAATCAATTAATTGGCCGGGGTAATAAAATAATTGGTTGGGCTAATAAATTAATTGTTTGGGTGATAACTTGTTTGGGCCAATAATTTAATTTACATACAAGTGAAATGTAAAATGTCAGTATTTTCTTCAGCTGAATAATAGTTAGGAAATTGAATATGAAAATTAGGAAATCGAATATGAAAATCAGAAAATTGAATATAAAAACTTGGAAATTAAATATAAAAATTAGGAAATTGAATATAAAAATTAGGAAATTGAATATGAAAATTAGGAAATTGAATATAAAAATTACGAAATTGAATATAAAAATTAGGAAATTGAATATGAAAATTACGAAATTGAATATGAAAATTAGGAAATTGAATATGAAAATTAGGAAATTGAATATGAAAATTAAGAAATTGAATATTAAAATTAGGAAATTGAATATAAAAATTAGGAAATTGAATATGAAAATTAGGAAATTGTATATGAAAATTTGGAAATTGAATATGAAAATTCAGAAATTGAATATAAAAATATGTAATTTTGCTACACACGCGTATTAAATTTAAGATATTAGCTGATGAATCGAATTTCGAGGAATATAAATTCACAAACATTTTTTACCAGTGTGAGTAACAGAGTATTAATGTCAATTAAAACAAGAATGGGAGCGCTCAATGTGACATATGTTGAGTATTTGAAAAATCGAAAACATTAAATATATCTTCATAAGAAATTAGAGTACACGCGCTATTTAACATTTCGAGGGCAAGATCAATGTGGTTTTGATAACCCTGTGTGAGTACAAAATTTATTCTCTCGATTCAAGCGGCCAATAACAAAAAGTTTAAAAAATTCATATAAATTTAATAATTTTATTACAAATTTGGAGCGTGATCTACAAATTTCCGGTTGGAGGTCAATTCACATTTGTCGACATTTTTTCAAGACAGTTTTAGCATCAATTTGTCAAGGATTTAGCAAACAAAAATATGCAATTTTTACTCCAGCACTTGAAGATCAATGTACTTTTGATGATCTGTGACGTCATATTATAAAAAAAAGAAAATGAAATAATTGATAATATGAAATTACTTGATAGGAATTTATAGCGTAACAACAGATAACGGAAATATAAAAATAGTCGCATGTATGTATTGACACTTGATAGTTACCGGGAGAATTTTTATTATATCGAGAAAAATTCGGAAATATTTTCATTGTTTAATTCGGAAATGTTTTAATTATTCAAACCATGCGATTGAACTTGAAGTATTCTTGATTGATATTGAAGCGTGATGTTATTATTCGGTATTGTCTAAGATCGAAGGCCAAGTTCAATGTTGGCATTGTAAATAATTCAAAGAATTCGAGCAACAGCCGAAGAAACGATAAATACCGAAAGTGTCGAGGTCTTACTCTATATATAAGCAAAGTGCTCCGCCTACAATGTAATACGAAAGACCTCGGTCCACTTTTCGGTCGGTAAAAAGCTGCGAGTGACCGGAAGACCTATTCCGCGTTCCAGTCAGACTTATGCGTTCCAGTTCAATCACTGATAATCACCTATTAACTCAATTTATTCAACGTTTTTCATAATCCAAAGTAGAAATTTGCCTTGAGCGCACTTGGACAATTATTAACTTGGCTGATGCGCTGTTTGGTTGGTTGGATTTTCCGACCGGAAGTCGGATCTGCGAATACTGGAATCAGAAACGGAAATAAGTGACATTTTTTAAAATCATTGTAAAAAGGCTTGTAACCGGTATTTTCTGTGGTAGAATATGCAACTTGACAACGATAGTGAAGGTGAAAATTTGATATCTTCAAGAAAAAAAAATTTAAGTTGGATTTTCCGACCGAAAGTCGGATCTGCAAATTCTGGAATCAGAAACGGAAAAAAGGCTGCAAAGCAGAACTTTGCAAATTGCTTCCTCATTATTGTTGGATTTTTACAAATCTCTATGAAGAAGCATGTTAATCTATTTTGGCTTCCTCATAGAGGAAGCTTCGTAAAAATCCAAGAATAATGAGGAAGCAATTTGCAAAGTTCTACTTTGCAGCCTTGTTTATATTGGCGAAAAGTGTTTGCAATTCCCTCCTATTTTTCGAAAACTTATTTGACCTCAGCTTAATGCGCAAGGACTGCCTTAATCGAAATAACGAAAAAGGAGTTTATCCTCCTCTTTTGTGTAAATTTTCATCTCGATTCATCACGCCGTTCGAGAGTTATGAGCAATTCTATTTTGGGACAAGCGGTCATTATAAATTTTAAAAAATAAAAATTATATATGAAGCAATGTGTAAAGTCCTACTTTGCATTCTTATTTCCATTGAGTACAAACTTTTGTCTCGTATTATCAACTTTTGCTGATGTTAGAGCGAAAATCGTTTTTTTTTTGTTGTAAATTTCAAAATGTCGTAAAATCTAAACCACTTTGCCGATCATCGTCAAATTTGGTACGTGGCATAGCTGCATGTTCCTTTTCGTCTGTAAAAAATTTCGGTTAAATTGGTGAAATTCGATGTGATTTATAAAAAAACTGATTTTTTTTCGAAAAATTCAAAATTTGATATCTTCAAGAAAAAAAAATTTAAGTTGGATTTTCCGACCGGAAGTCGGATCTGCAAATTCTGGAATTAGAAACGGAAAAAAGTGACTTTTTTTAAAATCATGATAAAAAGGCTTTGATCAGTATTTTCTGTGATAGAATATGCAACTTCAAAACGATAGTGAAGTCCAAAATTTGATCTCTCAAATGGGATTGTCAGAATAAGAACTATAGTTAATTTAAAAACACTAGTTTTTGGCAGTCAGCAAGCAAATTGTTTTTTAATCAATGAAATTTTTTGTAGTGCAATATTGACAAATCTACATAAACACTATTGCGGTGTTAATTATATCAACATCGATTTTTTTTACAATGCATTCTTCTAAAGTGTCTTCGTGTGGACATTGTTGTAAACCTGATGCGCTGTTTGGTTGGTTGGAAAACTTTAATTAAATTAAATTAAAGATTAAAGATTAAAGAAAAAAAAATGTAGGTTGTATTTTCCGACCGGAAGTCGGATCTGTAAATTCTGGAATTAGAAACGGAAAAAAGTAACTTTTTTTAAAATCATGATAAAAAGGCTTTGATCAGTATTTTCTGTGATAGAATATGCAACTTCAAAACGATAGTGAAGGCCAAAATTTGATCTCTCAAATGGGATTGTCAGAATAAGAACTACAGTTAATTTAAAACCCCTTGTTTTTGGCAGCCAGCAAGCAAATTGTTCTTTAATCAATGACAGTTTTTTTAGTGCAATATTGACAAACTTATATAAACACTATTGCGATGTTAATTATATCAACATCGATTGTTTAACAATGCATTCTTCTAAAGTTTCTTCGCGTGGATTTTGTCGTGAACCGCTCAGCGCTATCGCGATAGTCACGGACGCTCTTTTTATTGTCGTAGCCAAGACGAATCCGATCAGCATCACCACTTCGCTTCCGCGAGACTCTCTTTTGCATTGTGTTTCTGGAGGACGCGGCGAGCGCAACGCGATAACCCAAGTGCAACAGACTCGTTCTCGTTTAAGTTCGCGTATCCATTATACGTTCAGACTCTACACTTCTATTATCATTTCCATTCAATATCATCCACGAGAACTTTTATACACCGTATTGAAAACGCTTGCGGACGCTTTGTTTCGAAAATTCTTGAATCACAGTTGTTGAATAGCACGCTATATATATTTTGCTTTCAGTTTCATACCATTGTATCACCTGTTTTTTGTTATTTTACAATGGAAAGTCAAATAGAATTATTTGTTTATAGCAATTCGAAGAGTGGCCTTTAGTCACTGTGTACTTTGAAATTAATAGAGCAAATAGTAATGATTTTCAAATAAACCAAGAAAAAATTGCTGTCGACGGAAATCCGTGCCATTAATTTTTTATTTGCCTGAAAATTTTACAATATAATTGACTACGATGCAAAGTAAAGATCTGTCAAATATTAGACTATGGCAATTTTTTTTTCTAATTAATATGAATTAATTAGATTTTTGATTTTCGTTCAATTGTATATTCTTCATTATTTTTAACAGGTGAAAATAATAAATTATTTTTAAAATCTTTTCTTAGACACAGATGTATAAACTTTCTTGAAAAAAGATTACTTCTTGTGAAATAAGTGATTTTTTTTAAAAAGTTTAGAAATTTCTGCCTAAAAAAACATTTTTTAAATAATTTAATATTTTCACCTGTATTGTTTAAAAATAATCTCAATTGAAAAATCACAATTGAACAAAAATCGAAAAACTAGTTAATTAACATTAATCAGAGAAAAAAAATGGTGGGTCTCTAATAATGGCCCATATATAAGGGAACAATGAAAATCAGTTTGTCAGCTACAAAGAAGGCGTGTTTAATAACGTGTAGTAACGCGATAACAAAGATGATGACAAAAATGGTGAAAAAGGAACAACATTTGAGATAGAAGCTAACGTATTATTATTATTATTATTAGTATTGAAAACGGAAGTGATAGTGTGTATGGCTCGAGTGATAGAGCGATACCGCCGGAGCTACTGCAACAGTTCTCGTGGATCACGAGTTTGTGCTAGAGATCGTCGCATATGCCAAGTATCCACGAGTGTCTGGATCGAATCTGGCGACGCTGGACCAGTTTTTCTGGATTCTTAGTGTAGTGCCCGTGCTGTTCGCGTTCACACACACACACACACTCACTCAGACACACACTCAAACACACACCCCAACACACACACACACACACCATAACATACACACCAACGCACACACACCATACATACACACCAACGCACACACACACACACACACACACACACACCAACGCACACACCTCAACACACACACCAACGCACACACTCCAATACACATTCTAACACACACTTTAGCACACACTCCGACACACACTCCGGCACACACTACAACACACACTCCAACATACACTCCAGCACACACACCAACGCACACACTCCAATACACATTCTAACACACACTCCAGCGCACTCCTCAACACACTCCAACACACACTTTAGCACACACTCTGACACACACTCCGGCACACACCTGAACACACACTCCAGCACAGACTCCGACACACACCTCAACACACACTCTAGCACACACTCCAACACACACTGTAGCACACACTCCGGCACACACCTGAACACACACTCCGACACACACTCCGGCACACACCTGAACACACACTCCAGCACAGACTCCGACACACACTCCGACACACACCTCAACACACACTCTAGCACACACTCCAACACACACTGTAGCACACACTCCAACACACACTGTAGCACACACTCCAGCACATACTCTAGCACACACTCCAACACATACTCCAATACACACTCCAACATAAACTCCAGCACACATTCCGACACACACTCTAGCACACACCCCAACACACACTGTAGCACACACTCCAACACATACTCCAGCACACACTCCAACACACACTCCAACACATACTCTAATACACACCTCAGCACACACTCCAACACACACCTCAGCACACATTCCAACACGCACTCAAACAATACACTCAAACATATACTCAAACACACACGAAAATACATACTCAAAACACACACACACACACACATATATACCGAGTGGCTATGTCGTCCTCTAGCTACACGAGGCTTGCCCTTGATGGTTCACCGGTTCGTCGAGCGTCGTTGACCTCGACCTCGAGAATTACACGGCAACCCTGTGATTTTGGGGGCCCAAACAACGTCGAGAGCATCCATATGGCGTTGGTACCATTCCCTTCGTCTGCATTCCAACTTTGGCACTATATCATTTCGCACTATCCTTCAAAATACGCTGCTGTGATATTGCTACATTCTCGCTATCAACAAGTGATTTCTTTAAGCCTCTTTTTTATTTTACATTTTCATTTAAAATTTTGAAAAAAACTTTTTTTTTTATTGTGTTAAATATAATAAATCATCATTATATACGCCAAAAAGTGAGAATGCAAGTTCAACGAGTGCAACGCCCGGTTCGCGACGAGAATACTTCAAAATTACGGTATTTTTTTTTTACGAGAAGAAGGAGGAAGATGTGAATGGAGAGTTCAAGGCCAATGCTCGGGCTCTTTCTTTCGTATACACCGTTACTTGTCGTGTAAACACGTAATAATCAACGCGTAAGCGACTTTGCCGGTTGTACTACCAGCGAACTTGTTTCTCTCTGTATTGTGATCAAATTACACATTTAAAAAAATGTCATTCACTACGAAAACAATTTGCTTGCGGAGTGCCAAATACAAGTGTTTAATAAATGAACTCTTAGTTTTTCAATAAAATATCGTTTTGCCCATTTGAAAGTTATTGTTTCAATCTATTATGCAATTTTAGAAATTAGATGTAAAATATAATTGACAATGACATTGTTTTTTAGTGTAGTAATTTCATGTTTTTTTAAATCTTTGATCTTTCATTAATTTATTATTGTTGAACGAATAAAATAAGAAATTGTTTGATAAACTTTTTTCTTTTGAGGACGTTTATTAATTACGCAAGTTGATGCAAAACCCGCATGTTTTTTTGAGATTTATGGAAAAACCGCTATTGCACTGCTATCGCCTTATTAGCATATTAACCAGGTGCAACAAAATCTTTTTAGATAACTTCTAAGCTTATAAGTTTTAACAACAAAATGTAGAAGAAATCATAGAGTTTTATTGTGATTGGATTATTAATGGAGCAGATAAACAAATCAAGTGAGTGATTATAATATCATTTTATTTGGCAATTACAAATAAATAATCGAAGAAAAAATATATATATAATTAATTGATCAGCAAGTAAAGTGATTTTGCGACGTTTCGTAAAGAAGAATTTAATTCTTGGCTACCAAATTGGCTTCCTACTTCTTATTTCCGTATCTCCGCGGATAATAACGATTGACCGTGTTACACAATTATTAATGTGTGCGCCTAACGTAAAACAAGCAACACCAATACTGTATTATTATTTTTACAGTAAATTTACAGGAGCAAAGTTCCATTCGTCGCGAGGCGATTCAAATCCCTCCATACACACACAATTTATCCCTTCTTTGATGATTTTACTATTCAGTACCGAATTATCCATCGCGCAGCGCGCTTCGCTTATATTAGTCTCTCGCCGACTCGAACTTGCTTGTAGTACCGTCATACCATTAAACTCGATATAATCTGTCCGGTGCTATCAAACAGCCAATTAATATCATGGAGTGAGTGTTTAGTTTTTTTTTTGTTTGAAAATGTATCTTCACTTAATTGAAAAACTTATGATTCAATAAAACAAATTGATTTCAACAAATTTTACACTGGAAAAAGATGTATTGTATTATTTTACAAAAACTAAAATATTAAATTTGATATGCCAGTAAAATTACAAGAGATTCTACTAAATCCTATGAAAATTAGAAAATTTAATATTGAAATTTGTAACTTTATTACACTTGTGTATGAAATTTAATATATCAACTCGTGAATAAAATTTCTTATAATGTAAATTTGCAAAAATTTTCATCAGTTTGTGAATTAACTTATTTAATTTGAAAATGCATTTTCACTTAATTGAAAAATTAATGATTTAATAAAACAACAAACAATTCATTTCGATAAATTGTACATTGGTAAAAAAATGTATTGTATTATTTTACAAAAACTAAAATATTAAATTTGATATGTCAGTAAAATTACAGGAGATTCTACTAAATCCTATGAAAATTAGAAAATTAAATATTGAAATTTGTAACTTTATTACACTTGTGTATTAAATTTAATATATCGACTGGTGAATAAAATTCTTTATAATGTAAATTTGCAAAAATTTTCAACAGTTTGTGAATTAACTTATTTAATTTGAAAATGCATTTTCACTTAATTGAAAAGTTAATGATTTAATAAAACAACAAATTTCATTTCGATAAATTGTACATTGGTAAAAAAATTATTTTAATATATTACAAAAACTAGAATATTAAATTTGATATGTAAGTGAGATGTAAAATTGCAGAACTTTCTACTGAACCCTATGAACATTATAAAATTTAATTTAATTTGAAAATGTATTTTCATTTAATTGAACAGTTAATGATTTAATAAAACAAATTGATTTCGTCAAATTGTACACTGGTAAAAAAAAATTTCGTAATATATTACAAAAACTAGTATATTAAATTTGATATGCAAGTAAAATATAAAATTACAAAACTTTCTACTAAACCCTATAAAAATTATAAAATGTATTATAAACATGTGTAATATTACTACACTTGTGTATTAAATTAAATATTTCAACTGTTAAATAAAATTCCCAATAATGTAAATTTGCAAATATTTTCAACACTATATAAATTAGTTTACTTAAAGACTAAAAAAAATTTCTACATACCTTTGTTTGTATTTGATGGTTTATTGATGAACAATCCAAGATAAAATAACATTGACGACGAAGAGGAATGTCACCATCAATAGTCAATAAGAATAGCTTGGCTCGAGCCAAGTTTGCTGAGATAAATCGCCGCAGGAATGAGATAGAATGACAAAAACGTTGATAAGAGAGAATCCCGATTACTATATCATCGGGAGGACATATCAAAAGTTGGGATATCCGAAATTTTTTATAAATACAACAATTGTAAAGCTAGTCGAAATACGTAGAATTTAATATTCCCGATAATATTCACTGCAACGTATGACGAATGAAATATACATAACGACGATTGGTTGGAAAGCATTCTAATGAACTCGTGTGCGTTTTGCGATTCCCGCGAGCGATAATCATATAAATATAATATGACAGTCTCGGAAGAATGAGAGTGATTAAATTGAATAATTCATAAGCTCGTCGTTCTCTGTTCTCGCGGTGACTGTCGATAGTATCGATACTTGTATTCTTCTCAATCATTTAGTTCCCGGATCGCGTAACGCACGGACACGGCAAGTGCATTATTCACTTCGTCGCGAATGCACCGCGTTTTCAATGTCAGGATAATGAAGTATATATATATCGATAGAGTGGTTGCTTATCAATTTGAGTAGATATATCGATCGTTCGCTGGCTCGTCGACAACTTTGTCCTTGCTCGAATTTTTTGATTATAGTAGAGCGTCGATTATCCGAACTAATTGGGACCGACTATCGTCCGGATAATCGAAAATTCGGATGACCGAATATCAATATTTTGTGAAGGGGGAGAGAGGAACTAAAACGCTTAAAATATTAAAATATATACGTATAATATAATACATATATATAATATGTATGTATTTATCGAAAATTAATATTTTTAATATATCATTGTTAGTATATATTATATATCCTGATAAAACCGTCAGATTCTATATAATATGCTATTTTCTTGGGAATTAGTCGAGGATTTTTTTGCTGTTTCACGGCAGAAACGTCGCGCGACAATATGTATGCAACGACAAAGTTTCGGTTTTCCGAACGACGATGTCGTTAATCGGATCGAATCGTTATCGAAAATTCGGATAAACCGAATCGTTGTTCGGAAGATTGACGATTCGGATAAACCAAATCATCGTTTGGATGATTGACGTTTCGGATAATAGACGTTTGGATAATCGACGCTCTACTGTATTAAAAAAAAATGTTTCCAGTTTCAAGGATCAAGCAGTCTTTGGATATGGTACGAGTATTCCACCGAACAACAATGAATCGGAGGATAATGACAATGCCTCGAAGAGAGTGATCTTTTGTGTTCACGGGAAATTGTCGGGATGCTGCACCGTAGTCAAGGGTCTCGGCGTCGACTCCTCAATGCCGATGGATTATCAACAGGAACCCGATCACCGTGAGAATTGACAATTTTTTAATTTTTCTCCTCTCAAATAAATTTGTCTCCGTACAATTCCGTGAATCGGTAAATTCTTTATGAGAAAATAAAAGTAACGTGAAAAAAAATACTTGGTTGAATAGGCTCCAAGTGATTAAATTGGTTATGCCAATAAACTAGTTGGTTACAGAAACAGATGATTTGGTAGAGCCAATAAATCAGTTGGTCAGGCTAATAAATCAGTTAGTTGTGCCAATAAATTAGTGGGTTGTGCAAATAAATCAGTTGATTGATTGAATAAATCAGTTGGCTGTGCCAATAAATCAGTGGGTTGTGCAAATAAATCAGTTGATTGATTGAATGAATCAGTTGGTGGTGCCAATAAATTAGTTGGATGTGTCAATAAATCAGTTGGTTGGACCAATAAATTAATTGGTTGGGAACCAACGAAGTAGATGTCACAACCAATTAGTTTATTGGCCCAACGAAGAAATTGGTTAACCCCGACAACCATTGGCTGGAGTTGGAGTGTATTTAGCCTTGGGATTGGTTGAGGGCAACCAATTATTTCTCTTCGTGTACTATGCTCAATCTAGATTAATCCTAGAGAATCCTTTCAAGCGAACAAGTGCTCGGTAACAAATGACATATCTGAATAAGATAAAAAATAGTAATTGAATATTAAGAAGGTGGAATAATGAATAATATTGTAATTACAGTGGAGGACCACTGTCACAGGGAACGGGACGAAGCGATAGATAAAAAAGCCCGCAAGAAGCTCATCATCGCTTGTATATTATGTGTCATCTTTATGATAGCAGAAATTGTTGGTAAGTCTATAAAATATTCCCTATAATATATACGTTTAAAGCTAGTTGAGTAAGGAATTGTCGGTGAATTAGTTCTGATGGTATAAATTTTCTTGTTGATTTACAGGTGGAGTGCTATCCAACAGTTTAGCAATCGCCACAGACGCCGCACATTTACTCACCGATTTTGCCTCGTTTCTCATATCATTGTTCTCCATATGGATGTCCGCGAGACCGGCCACAAGAAAAATGCCCTTTGGATGGTATCGTGCTGAGGTAAATCTTCACTACCTATAATAAATTTATCAAACACTCACAACTCTTGAAATATATATATTTTGGTGCATGATTACCATGAAATTTTATGAGCAATTAATATTTTTTATTATTATACAAATTGTATCATCAATTTTATTTATAAAATAGTTAGGGATTTACAACTATATTTCGGTGGTAGACAGTTGTAATCAGAGTTGTAAATCCCGATTAATTCATGAGATATAGTTTACAGTACAATTTGTTTTGTAATTACGATTTCATAAAAATAATATGTAGTGATTATAAAATAGAGTGTAAACATTTGAACAGCTGAAAAAAATACTGATTTTCGCTTTAATATTGCAAGAAATAGAGGAAAAAATGGAAGAAATTAGTAATGCATTACTTTCTTCATGCATTACTTATTTTTTTCCATTTTTTCAAAAGGATTACCGTGAATTTTTATTGAAAAATAATAATTTTTGCAGCCATTGAAAAGTTTAATCATCGTGTTACAATCGCTACATGTTATTATTGTAAAATCATAATTATAGAGCTGATCGTATCATCATCATTATTTCTATAATTATTAGGCATTTACTACTCTGGTTGTAATGATGAAAAATCTACGTCGAGATTAAGTTCAAAGAATCTTTCTACAATCGTCCTTTATGTATTTTATATACTGTGAAAATTTGCAGGTAATTGGAGCACTTACTTCGGTTCTTTTGATCTGGGTTGTAACGGGTATTCTGTTTTACCTCGCGGTCGAACGGATAATCCACGAAAACTTCGAGCTCAACGCGGGTGTCATGTTAATCACATCTGCAGTCGGAGTTGCGGTAAATCTCGTGTTAGTGCAACCGAAAGTCTATTGAGCTTTATTTTTTAATATTTTCTGCCATTGAAATTGTTGTAATTATTCTTAGCAAGAGAATGTTATTTTGACTTGGATTTTTTTTTTCAGAATGGGATTGACGCTTCACCAGCATGGACATAGTCACGGCGGTGGCGGTGGTCACAGTCATGGATCACATGGACACAGTCATGGAAAAGGAGACGTTACTAATGGCAAAGAGGACAAGAGAAATATCAACGTCAGGGCTGCTTATATACACGTGCTCGGTGATTTTATTCAGAGCACCGGCGTCCTCATTGCCGCATTGATTATTTATTTCGAGGTGCGTCGATTAATAACACGGAAAAACCAAAATTTCTTCTCTGCATTTTCGTAATTTTTGGACGAATTTCGTTAACTTCGAGAATTTTTACATGCTGAAATATTTTTTTCCGTACTCGTAAAAAATCAGAATCTGTAGTTTTCTTAAATTCTCTGCGTGTCTTATTAATATTGGATTAAAAATATCTAAAGATTCGAATTCTTCCGAAAAATTGTAAGAGAAATATTTTTATCGAGTGATTTTTAAATGTTTGCCAGATTAGATTCGATTTGTTTAACGTTTTGATGAAAGAACCGAATTTTTTGTATCGACTTTTAAATACAATTTTGGTTAATTTAATATTTGCAGCCAAGCTGGCAAATTGTAGATCCGATCTGCACTTTCCTATTCTCAGTCCTCGTGCTGTTTACGACCGTGGCAATAATCAAGGATGTTATGAACGTCCTTATGGAGGGAACTCCTAAAGGATTCGAGTACGCCGAAGTTGAAAGCACGTTCATGCAAATTGGCGGTGTTGTCAAGGTCCACAATCTCAGGATATGGGCACTCTCTCTGGATAAAACTGCTCTTTCGGCCCATCTCGCGATAAGTCAGTATAAATTATTTTGCTAATTCATAAAAACACATATTATTAATGTACCATAAATATAAAATGATTTATACATTTTTTTTCTATTTCACAGCACCCGGTTCGAGTCCTCACGAAATTTTGCGCACAGCTACGAGAAACATTCACGATCGTTACAATTTCTTTGAGATGACACTGCAAATCGAGGAATTCAACGAGCGAATGGAAAATTGCAAACAGTGCAAATCATTACAATAATGAAATTATAATTTTTTTTTGTACATATTGATATATCGAATTCACGAATAATGGTCCAATTACCTATAAATGCATTTCGCCATTCTCGGCCGGTGCTATTTTACGTGCTATTTTTGTCAGAGATACACATTGTAAAAGCCGAGAAAGTTTCGTTGCCAAAAATGTTATTTTAAAACGTATTTCACATCGAAATCGCCAACTAGCCAAGCTACGCAGTCAATAATGATACATAAATGTACGCAACGCATTTTCTCTCAGAGTTGAATTCATCTTTACGATAGGAAAATACAACTCTTTTACTTTTACGCACCGGGAATCAAACCCGTAAACTCATGTATAAATATAACTTAAACTACCGACTCATCTGAAATGCATTTTCGCATTGACACTTGGAAAAAAATAAAGTTATTGATATTATAGGAATCGATCAATTGAATTATTTCACCCTGAGCACTAAAAATTATTGCTTTGCATTTAAAATTCTGAAAAAATTCCAAAAATACTCTGTTGAATATAAAAATTTTCTAGCTTAGAGCCAAAGTGGGCAAGATTTTTCTTCACATAGTTTTTAAGCTTTTTGTTATTTAATAAATTATTTAAAAAATGGAAAATAAAATCGATCTGCTATGGCCGACTTGTCAAACATTTCTGTATATGAAACTGTATTTTTCAGATTTTTAAATTATGACATGCTGGTTGCTAAAATGTGGCTTGTATGGTGCTAGAATAGTCTTAGTTCAAAAAATTTGAAAAATTCCTAAAAAGCTGAAAAAATGCTGAAAAAAATCCGACTTTACATGAATAAACGTTTAACCAGTCGCCTATAGTAGATTCATTTTTTTCTATTTTTTAATAATTTTTTTTAATCAAAAAAGTTTGAAAACTATAAGAAGAAAAATCTTGCCCACTTTGGCTATAAGCTAGAAAATTTTGATATTCAACAATGTATTTTTCAAACTTTTTTCAGATTTTTAAATTATGGCATTCGATATGTTAAAAAAATATTTAAAAAAAATTAGCATAGAAAAAATAAAAAATAAAAATCTGGTGCCTTTGAGGGTCTAACCAAACCATCAAAAAATAACGAGTCAAATCGGGGAGTTCGAGGGTCAGACTCAGTTGGAATCGGGATAGAATGCCCCATAGCCAAATCATAGTTCTAAACTTATCACACAACTCTACAAAAATGATTTGTCAAAAATAGTATTTACTTACATGAATATCCTACCTGCAAGCCAAAAGTGATCAAAATTGCCTTCATTTTTGTATTAAATTTAATAATAAAAATATACGATCGTAGGAGTAAGATTAATATTACATTTATCATTAAAAAAAAAAAAGATTTAATACTTTTAAAACCCATTCAAATTCTATCGATCTGTATCACTTCCCATAAAACATTTTTTACCAACCATAGAGATAAATCCATTTAATCAATATCCGAATTATCTATCTTTAACCTTTGAAAAAATTCAAAATTGCCGCCAGAAAAACTTACCGACGGAGCACAAAGTTCAATGATGTCGCCTCAGCGAGTACCTCATTTCGACAAGCAGATGGCGCTATTGAGCAAAAAAAAAATCCACAAGACACATCTTCCGAACGTTATGCTTGCCGATGTTGGCGATAGCCGAGACCTCCCAGCTCTCTCTCGTGCTCTCTCGTGTCACCGTTCCGCGAGTCCTTGTCTGCGATGTTCGCGGGCCAGAGTCTCGCGCAGTAATACTTCTCCTCTTATCTAATCTATCGCGAAGGACGATAATTGTCGGTTGTGTGGATTATAACATCGATGGTGTCGGTTCTACGCGGGCCGGCAGTGACAAAAGTTTATTCGCGCCGAGTCCGCGAGGCCGGAGGGTGCTTAGTCTCCGCTCTGTGTGAGCGGTTAAGGTGGGAGGAGAATTTTATACGAGACGACGGCCCCGGGCCAAAGAAACGCAAACGTCGAGTGAGAAGGAAAGAAAGTCTGTGCATTACAGTGCCATCACTGTGTGTGTATACGTGAGTGTCGTTTCATTGCTTGTGGCTGCAGCTCGATGTAAAGTCTCGTCGTAGAGAAACGAGAAGTGGACAAGACTTAAGAAATTAAAAAAAAAACATTTCTATCAACTGGCAACATCAGTCATACCGACACAGTAGGCGCTTAAGAATCATCGTCATCCGTGAAAACTGAGAAGGTGTACGTGAAGAAAAGCCGTGTGTGTGTGTGTATGTGTGTGTTTGCTTATTGCTTGTGGCTGCAACTCGATATAAAGTCTCGTCGTGTCAGTAGAGAAACGAGAAGTGGACAAGACTTAAGAAATTAAAAAAAAAAATTCTTTCAACTGGCAACATCAGTCATACCGACACAGTAGGTGCTTAAGAATCATCGTCATTCGTGAAAACTGAGAAGGTGTACGTGAAGAAAAGCCGTGTGTGTGTATGTGTGTGTTTGCTTATTGCTTGTGGCTGCAGCTCGATGTAAAGTCTCGTCGTGTCAGTAGAGAAACGAGAATTGGACGAGACTTAAGAAATTAAAAAAAAAAAAAACATTTCTCAACTGGCAACATCAGTCATACCGACACAGTAGGTGCTTAAGAATCATCGTCATCCGTGAAAACTGAGAAGGTGTACGTGAAGAAAAGACTGTGTATAGTGTTTCATCAGCGTGTGCGTGTGTATGTGTCTCGTTCGTCTTCGCGTGTACGCGCCAAGAGAGTCGATCGAAGGGTCTCGGTGTGTTGGGGCGGGGCGGGAAGGACAGTGCCCCCCCTTAAAAGGGTTGACAAATAACGAATAAGGAAAATACATTTAAAAAAGCAACAAAATCATCGTCACTCTTGAGAGTAACTGGAAAAAGTTGAAAAAAAAGTTGGAGATAAATAGAAACGAAAAACGTACGAGTTTGGGTTTACTATGTGTACGTGTTGCGCTCTTCCGTAACTTTTTGCCGTTGCGGTGGTGCATCGTAACGTAACCAACACGAGACGACGCATTAATGAGAGAAGCGGTGGAAGGAAACAGAAAAGAAGTCGTTACACTCTCTCAGTTTTACGAGTGTATGTGTGTGTGTGTTGGTGGATTGTGTGCCTATGTGCAAAGTTAAGAGCGTAGGTGGGGACTTACTGTGTGTGAGACAACAGACCGTGTTCGAAACGAACAGTAGCTGCGGTTTCTCGGCGTTGCAACAACGTATTTGAATCACGCTTCGCACGAGTGTAAACAGACATCTGTCTCACGTGTGTGAGAAAGGCCTATCCTTTTTCCCCTCCGTTTTACTCTTTCTTTTCTTTGCCTTTTTTCTGACGTCACGTACCATCAGTGACAAAAAGAGAGAGAAACAGATCAAAGTACTACGTGCGTGTTAGTGCGAAAGGTTTTTTTCCTCGTTCCACTACTTGCAAATCGCTACTTCCATTATCGGGATAATTAACGAAATAAAGCATCACAGTCTCGAGAACTTGGATGAGAAATTCGTTGAATCAACTAGTCTCGAGTTGTCCAGGAACTCTTGTAATAAATACCTCACCCGGAAGTCACCTGCCGTTAAGAAAAAGGCTTTATATATGTATATATATATATGTATATGTGAACCGTGAAAAGTAGCGATTAAATAAAAAGGTGAAGAGCATTTTACTGTTGGCAGTTTTGAAAGGAAACAGCAATTTACATCACTTTCCAGAAAAGAAAATTTTGGGAAAATTTGAAACTTTTCCGGTGACTACTGAACCGGAAGTTGAGGAATTATCGATTTTCGAGAAAGATTTATCCGAGTCAGGTTGGATCGAACTTTGAGTTACTGACTTCTGATTAATTGAAAAAATTACAACTACTAACAACTAATAAACACGTGAAAAATTGGAGATCGTGACTGCAGGTGCAAGTCCGGTGACAAAATAAAAAATCGAACTACAAATATTTAATAAATACGTGAAAACTTAAAGTCAGTAACTGTTGGATCAAACTTTGAGTTACTAAATTTCGATTACTTGAAAAAATAACGATTACAAATAACTAATAAATACGTGCAAAGTTGGAGGCCGTGACTGCAGGTGCAAATCCAGTGGGAAGAGAAGAAAAAATCCTAACTACAAATCACTAATAAATACGTGAAAACTTGAAGTGAGGAACTGTTGGATTGAACTTTAAGTTACTAAATTTTGATTTATTGAAAAAATTACAACTACAAATAACTGATAAATACGTGAAAAATTGGAGGCAGTGACTGCAGGTGCAAATCCGGTGGGAAGAGAACTCTGACGATATAAACGAGAGAATAGAGAGAGAGAGAGAAAGAGCGAGAGATATGCCAGGTCTCTACAAATGAAGGCGCATAGGAACGAGGACAAAACCGGGGGCGAGACGTGGAAGTTGATATCGAAAAGGCTGACCTAGCGCCAAGGTATATTATTATCTCTCTCAGTTACAAGACACTATTATCATTTTCATTATGTTGTGTAAGTTTGCAGACGACATTGTTGATGGTGGAAGAATAGTTTGTATAGCGCTGAGATGAGCGTTTTTTTTCAGGAACTCAGATTCCTTTTCCTTTTCGTTTTACGCTTTACGGTTTTCGCTTTGATGAGCGTTTTTGTGCGAAATAAGCTTTTGCTTCTTTTTTTTTTCAATAGAACTCACGAACCCGAGTTAAGTCAACCAACGTCACTGACGCTTTTTTTACTTCGGAACGGCCGTTTCCTCAGCTTTTTATTATGCACTTGCGGATAAAGTATCAAGCTGATATATATACAACAAATGTGTGTATATATATATATATTGTTAAGGATTAGAATTCGCAGTTAATGTCAATGAAAAATTTACGCCAATGACGAAATGCTAATTTTTTCGTTGGAATGCCATTAAGGAACAACGCGTTTTGATGAATATTCGAGTATCATATGCAAATACATTGATATTTGCATTGATCAAGTTCATTATAGAAAATTGAATTTTTTAAAAATCGGACGTGTCAAATTTAGAGTGACACAAAAAAGAAGTTGTTTCTTGGATTTTAATAAAATAAATATTGAAATAATATGATGACATGCTAATTTTTTAGTAAAAATTATCGGATGCCTTTAAGGAACAAAGAATTTTGACTAATATTCGACTATCATATGCGAATTGTTGCAAGTTATTCAAACACATTGATATTTGCATTCATCAAGTTAAATATAAAAAATTGAATTAAAAAAAATATATATACTTTTACATACATCGGATGTATAAAATTTACGTTGAGAAAAAAAAGTTGTTTCTCGAGTTCTTAAAAAATAAATATCACGAAAAAAATGATTTGGCATTACGCATAATAATTCCACAATTTTTATGAATGAATTTAAAAAAAAACAAACATAACTTTCGAAGATCCACCAAACTGGAGAATTATATATCAATAGCAACAAATCAGAAATTATTTGGGAAGAAAAATCTTTTTGTTTTTTAATCGGTAATCGGTTTATTTATTTATTCTTCAGCGAACAGGACAAGTTCTTTGTAAATAATGACAAAAATGGCATATTGAACATATAAACATATTGCATTATAACATATTAAATATTGAACCTAAAGTCCATATTGAGGAAAATTTTACGAGCAATCAATGAGGGTTATATATTGCACTGTCAAAAAAATCTACTTGAAATTTAGTTTACTTTTACTGGAAGTTTTTATTCATAAACTAGTATATTAAATTTAGTATACAAGTGTAATGTAAAATTAATGTATGGTACAGCACATTCAATGATTTACTTTAATTTTACAGTAAAAGTACTTGAATTTTAATAATTTGCTTTAATTTTACTGGAAAAGTACATGAATTTTATACCACAATTGTATATTAAATTTCGATGACGAGTTTGTGAATAAAATCTTCCAATCTATTCTAACAGTGTGGTTTAAGGTGTGCAAGAAAACACTCTGTTAAAAATGCAAGAGAATTTAATATACAAAACGATATGAGATTTACGAAACGGGTATATGAATTCCATATTAATATACTTTTATTGTACATTTTCACAATAGTATGAGAATTCTCCGATACAAGTATTTGAAAATTACAGTACGTGAGAATTGTAATCTTCATTTTAATATACAAATAAAATATTGTATTTGTCAATGACGAATGCATCTGAAAAGTAATATACGGTAAATGCATTCGAGCTTTATATACCATATATTAATTTTCAAAAACAAATGTTTTACACTGTTAAAAATGCAGGTGAATTTAAAATACCAAACTATATGAGAGTTACGAAACGGGTATATGAATTGCATATTAATATATTTTTATAGTAAATGTAAGAATAATATAAGAATTCTCCGATAGTGGTATTTGAAAATTACTAAAAATTAGTATTTGTCAATGACGAATGGATCTGAAAATTAATATAACGGTCTATGCATCCAAGCTTTATATACTGTATATTAATTTTCAAACAAAATCTTTTTACAGTGCAGAAAAGGGAAAGATAAAACAAAATCTAACCACACTGAGGACATTCTCAACAAATGGCCTATTGACATAGGATATTCCAACAGATTTGCTCGAGGGTCAGTTAGGTTGGTGTATAACATAATAAAATGGGGTTGTCTTCACCCTTCGCCCAAATTTGACGTTCATCAGTCTTTACTCACGACCTAACACTTGGATAAGATCACGTCTTGGCATAATAAATTTGCCCTGGGGGGAGTTCCGAATCGAGCGGAAGTTGAGTGCGAGTCGTCGAACCAAGCATCGTGTATGCAGAGAAGGGCTGTGTGCAGTCTATAGAAGAATGGAACAGCCGTCGCATCGATATTTTCGCAGTACATGGTGTGTCCTCTCTCGGGCCTCGTATACTTATACTTAACCGGCGCTCACAGTAAAGTGGAAGGGAGGAAAGGAGAGAGGAAGAGAGGAAGAGACTGGCGAACAGCGCCTATAACTGTACAAGTAGTACATAGCAGTACTGGTACATCACCTTCGCTCTTCGTTCTCCGCTCTCCGTTCCCCTCGTCACGAAGGTCGGAAACCGAAGTAGAAAGCATGTCGGTGTGCACGCGGGCTTCTCTGTTTCCTAATTCGGTATAAATAATAACATTATATATTCCTTACACTGTTAGAAAAAATCAGAAATTTCAATGCATAAATTAAAATGCGTCAATTAAATTCCTTTACAATTTTGGTTATGAAATTAATGTGTTTCTACGATAAAATTAATGTAAATTATTGAAATTACTATACCATACATTAATTTTACATCGCTCTTGTTTATATTAAATTAAGTTTACCAGTTTATACATAAAAATTTTCAGTACTCGTACATTAAATTTCAAGTAGATTTTTTTTACAGTGTACATTCTTAGAAAATATCAAGTTTTTATGTATAAACTCGTTAATGAATTCAATGTCCAATTGTGATATGAAATTAATGTCCTTTTACAGTCAAATTAATAGAAATTGTTAAAATTGAAGCACATTATCGAAATTATTATACCATACATTAATTTTACATCGCACTTGTATATTAAATTTCATGTAGATTTTTTTATAGTGCCACTGTTAGAAAAGATCTGAAGGTTTTATGCATAAATTCGTCAATTAAATTCAATGTCCAATTGTGATATGAAATTAATGTACTGTTATAATAATTTTTTTTTTAATTCACGTGGCATCAACAAATATGATTATTAACGACCAGAATATATTCACATTTTTACATATTTTTCTTAAACCTATTTACAATTTTTTAAAAATATTTATTGATTTCGTGCGTTCTAGAGTTTTTTTTCGTTTTCAGTTCATAGAGAGAATTTTTGTTCAACCGTGAAGCCTCCTCCACATTTTATTCGTCCTCGGTCAAAGCGAGATGCCACCTAAACGTGCTTAGCAACTGGGTGCCAATTGATGTTGCCTGATGTCGTGGTCTGCTTCGCATTAAGCTGAAACGGCCCAGCGTATCGCGCAATCAAACTTCCGACCGCGTGGATAATTTCGAGGACATTCAAGCTCGCAATTAATCTTTGTTTCACTCACACATCTTATCACTTTTCTCAAAGTACAAAAATCTGTTGCTACATTGAATGGAACCTCCAAAAATTCAAGCTCATTGGTATCGCATTGTCGAGTCACTTCAGTATGACGTTTATTGAAAAAAAGGGAAAAAAAACTTAAACATTCTTTATATTTCTAAATTTATGCAGCTTTAAGAAAAATTTCGTCCATATTTAAATATCAACAAAATAGGATTTTTTTTAAAATCTGCACTTACCAATTCAATATTAAATTTATTGTGGTCAATATTTGGTCTATTGAATAAACTGGACATTGTCAACATGACTTTCAAAATTAAGAGAAGCGTTAAAATTGGAAAAAAAGTATTTTATTAAAGCACTTTTTTTGTTTACATTTAATTGAAGTTAATGTGTAAGATATGTTAGCGAATATTAGTTCACTTTTGATGTTGTAGAACATTCAGTGAAAACTCTCCAAACCCCTTAGAATTTTTTTTTTAATCGCAGAAATGTAGAGAAGAATTTATCTTTTTATTCCTCCGTGAAGAAAAGTGGACTTTTTGCAAGAGACAGTCATTTTCAACGTCGTACTGAAAAGTCTTGTTCAACATTCGAGAGAAAAAGTTTTTTTTAATAGCTTATAGGATTATCACACTCGGTAAAAAACGTGTTTTTCGACCAAGTGACGAAATGTACTATTTGTCGTTCTCGTTCGAGAAGAGATACGTATTCCACAATACGTCCTTGCCGAGTGGCAGTGAGCTCGGCTTAATCGTGTTACTACTGAAAGCGGCAGCCTAATCCAGTAGAATATCGCCGACACTGCAGAATTAAATCGTTGTTTCGGCTGATGGACTACGGTACATGTGTCCTAGTAGCTTGTGGTAGTACATCCATCGGCCTGGCTCTCCTCAATCCAATTTGTTGCTGCCACTGTTGAGCTACCGTGCCATACATGCTGAATTAATAAAGTAAATAAAGTATTAACTGTAGACACTGTTTCCCCACGTGACTCTCAGAACGCACGAGGATAGATACATAGAATGTACTATATACACTATTAGAAAAGATTAAATTCAATTTCCAATTGTGATATAAAGTAAATCTACGTTTACAGTAAAATTAAAATAAATTATTGAAATTACTGTAACAAATATTAATTTTACATCGCACTTGTATATTAAATTTAGTGTACCAATTTATACATAAAAACTTCCAGCACTTGTACATCAAATTTTATACATGCAAAAATGTATAAACACAAAGATTAAAATCGTTCAATCAATTTTCCTGCACATAACAAAAACTGAGTGTCATTAATTCGAAGGCAAAAATAAAGCTTTTGTATTTTTCGTCACTAATTGACGTATAAAGTTTTTATTGACAAGCACGGAAAGAGAGGAAAAAAAAGATAAAAAGGAAGCTCGTCGCAGTTAACAAATTAGGAGTGCGAGTGTCGCACGCGGGTTAAATCAATCTGCGCTTTTTTCGTGACAAAAATAAATTGGCGCCGCATGCACTCGATGTCGTAACACAGTAGTCGTGCGGTCGTCGTCGATTGTTCGGAGCTCTGTGGAAGGCTAACGGATCGAAAGAGTTTTAGAATGGTCTATTGCTGCAGCATCCACCGAGAAGGAAGTTCCAATTTTTGTTCGCTTTAATTCTGCAGAGCGTTGCAGTTACACTGAACCAATTATGCTATGAATCCTACTTTTTTTCAACAGAAATATCTAATTTCATAATAAATAACAAATCAGCGGGCTGAAGTGCCGCGGTCAATGGCCAATTAACAAAGTATAACTTAAGTCAATAGAAATGATAATTATAATTTGCAATATTCTGACTAAAATAATTATGTATATTTTGTCATTTAATTGCCATTATTATTACTACTACTAAAAATTAATAATCGAATGGTTTGATTGTTTCAGCTACGCGATGCATCGGAGACTGGGTCACAGCAATTACGATGGCAAAATTGCCGGGCTTTATGATCTCGAGGAAACCCTCGGGCGTGGCCACTTTGCTGTGGTAAAACTTGCCCGGCATGTATTTACAGGAGAAAAAGTTGCCGTCAAAGTCATTGACAAAAGTAAACTCGATGAAGTCTCGAGGGCACATCTTTTCCAAGAGGTAGGTCTTGTCGATATTCCGAAATAAAATATAATAGAAGCGTATTTAGAGATATAAAGTATTGATGAATAATGTACAATTTTTGAACAAAGAATATTAAGCTGATATTTTACGGATTTACGTTTTCGTAAGTTCTGGTTATTCTTTTGGAATTTACTGTATGAAAAAATGCATTTATCTATCGATTAATAAATTTAAAAATCCATGGTTAATAATCTTGGGATTATGAATAAAGTACAATGAAAAAAAGCCCTCAACTTCTACGAATCAATGATTTTGTAGTCTGCATATGTAGCATTCTCTGTCAATTCAGCCACTTTTTTTTTCCACCCTCTCCGATTTGCCCCGTAATTGGTTATATGAATGTACCACTAAAAGACACTCTATGTGAATTTTTTCAGATTTTTAAAAATAATTTTTCAGAAAATTGGTTTTTTTATTCAAGTGCAAATATCTCAGAATTTTGAAGTTACTGAAAAAAAATGTCAGCACATGAAAGTTGTCGTTTATTGTTAGCTTTCGAACGGAATATTCCAAATAATTGTCACGTTCCCGTGAGTATGATTTTTTTCCGAAAAATGGAGGAATTATTTTTTAATTAAAAAAAGGATACTTTTTTTGCCTAATAAAATTACAGAGTATTCTTGCATCACTGTAGATATTGCAAAAAAATCATCAGAGTGGTACGGATCGAACTTACAGTATGAAAAAAAAATTCGTGTGGAAGTTTCGAAAAACGGGGGAATTATTGTTTTTATACCAGAAGCTTTTAATGGTACATTCATATAATCAATTACAGGGCAAATAGGAGAGGGTCGAAAAACAAGTGGCTGAATTGACAGAGAATGCTTCATATAGCAGTATAAAAATGAGGCGAGAATTAGGATAAAATGACGATTGAAGAATCGATTGACGATGATAATATTTGTTGTTTATGTGAGGTTAATCAATTAATAATTTCGCAAATCCATGGTTAATAATCTTGAGATTATGAATAAAGTATAATGGGGATTAGTACTCAACTGCTACGAATAAATGATTTTTTAGTCTGCATCTAGGATTGTAAAAGGATAAAATGATGATTGGGGAATCAATTTACGATGATAATATTTGTTATTTAGGTGAGATGTATGAAGCTTGTGCAACATCCAAATGTGGTGCGTTTGTACGAGGTAATAGACACGCAAACGAAGCTCTATCTCATTTTGGAGCTAGGCGATGGCGGAGATCTGTACGATTACATAATGCGCCATGACAGCGGGCTTAGTGAAGAGGTGCGGTATGAAAAGAGGATTTATTGGTAATTTTCATTGACAAGAATTTTCTTCCGTTTTTCAACAGGTGGCGAGAACATACTTCAGACAGATTGTCCGTGCTATATCGTATTGTCATAGACTCCACGTGGTGCACAGAGATCTCAAGCCCGAGAATGTTGTCTTTTTCGAGAAGCTCGGCACAGTCAAGCTCACTGACTTTGGTTTTAGCAACAGATTCTGCCCGGGACAAAAACTCGAGACGTCGTGCGGTTCGCTCGCTTATTCCGCACCCGAGATATTACTCGGTGACAGTTACGACGCGCCTGCTGTCGGTTAGTGCGATACAAAACATTCACTAGATTATTACGAAAAAGCTTTTCCAAGCTATCGGAGCTAATCCTAGCTCAATATTTTAATACTAGTAAGTTCGTCTTTTGTGTAATTGTTTCTAATAAATTGTTAATCATGTTATTTTTCAAATTCTAGATAGCACAATTTTCTATGTAGCCTATAATTATTATCAAACGTGCAATTATAATCTGTCTATTAAATTGTTAATTATGATATTTATCAAATTCTAGATAGCACAATTTTCTATACAGCTTGCAATTATTATCACACGTACAGTTACAATCTTCCTATTAAATTGTTACTCATGTTATTTATCAAATTCTACATATCACAATTTTCTATACAGCATATAATTATTATCAAACGTACAATTATAATGTGTCTATTAAATTGTCTGTCATGTTATTTATTAAATTCTAAATAGCACAATTTTCTATAAAGCCTGTAATTATTATCACACGTACAATTACAATCTTCCTATTAAATTGTTAGTCATGTTATTAATAAAATTCTACATGCTACAATTTTCTATACAGCATATAATTATTATCAAACGTACAATTATAATCTGTCTATTAAATTGTCTGTCATGCTATTTATCAAATTCTAAATACCACAATTTTCTATACAGTATGTAATTAATATCAAACGTACAATTACAATTTTTCTATTAAATTGTTAATCACGTTATTTATAAAATTCTAAATACCACAACTGTCTATATAGTTTGTAATTATTATGAAACGTATAATTACAATCTGTCTATTAAATTGTTAATTATGTTATTTATCAAATTCTACGTACTACAATTTTCTACACAGCCCGTAATTATTATCAAACATACAATTACAATATTTCTATTAAATTATTTTAGTAGTATTTATTTCATGTATGGCTTCTCTCGCCTTTTACATTCGCCCTTCTGCTTCTCTATTTCTATTAAATTATTAATCATGTTATTTATCAAATTCTAGATACCACAATTTTCTGTCTAATCTATAATTATTATTAAACCATAATTATAATGAGGTGAAAAAAAATTGTTTATTTTTGTTTTAACAGACGTATGGTCATTGGGCGTGATACTGTACATGTTGGTCTGTGGTCAAGCTCCTTTTCAAGAGGCTAATGACAGCGAGACACTGACCATGATTATGGACTGCAAGTACTCGATACCAGCTCATGTCTCTGAAGAGTGTAAGCGTTTAATTGCGAGAATGCTCGTACGAGAGCCAGAAGGTCGCGCGACTCTCGAGGAAATAGCGGCGGACCCTTGGCTCGCGATCGGCACCGATCTCGATCCCGTAGAAGCTTTGCCTCTAGTTTCCCGGCAACAAGTCTCCGACGAGCATCATAATCTTATTATAACGAAAATGGTCAACGGTAATATAGCCACGAAAGAGGAAATTCTCGAGTGAGTATTCACCAACAAAAATTAAGCATCTCCTTTATATTTAAATTGAAATCGGTTACACCAAATACTTACACATATACTTCCTTCAATTTCTATTTTCACAGAGCATTAGATAAGAACGAGTACAACCATATTACGGCTACGTATTTCCTGCTAGCCGAGAGAAAGCTACGAGCGCACAGACAGGAACAGGTGCAAAAGACGAGACCGGAGTTACTTGACATCTCTTCCAGGTACTCATTTCTATTTCATCCCTCAAAAAGAATGCAATTATTATTGCAATAGAATGTCGATTATCCGAACGTCAGTCAACAATGATAATTTAGTTTATCAGAATCGTCAATTATCCAATTTGGCAACGCAAAAATGAGCTTCTGTCGTAAAATAAAGGAAATTCCTCGATTTTTTTCCAAGAAAATAGAAGATACAATAGAATTCATTGAAAAAGTATATAATACATATAAATAAGCATTTAAAAAAAAGTTAATTGTTGTTATATATATATATTCAACGACATTCTTCAAAGAGAATACGATTATTGCTGTTTGGTTATCCGAATTTTCGATTATACAAACAGTTATTATTGCAATAGAATGTCGATTATCCGAATGTCAATCAACAATGATAATTTGGTTTATCCGAATCGTCAATTATCCAATTTGGCAACGCAAAACTGAGCTTCTGCCGTAAAATAAAGGAAATTCCTCCATTTTTTCCAAGGAAATAGAAGATACAGTAGAATTCATTGAAAAAGTATATAATACATATAAATAATCATTTAAAAAAAGTTAATTATGGTTATATATATTCAACGAAATCCCTCAAAGAGAATACAATTATTGCTGTTTAGTTATCCGAATTTTCGATTATACAAACAGTTATTATTGCAATAGAATGTCGATTATCCGAACGTCAATCAACAATGATAATTTGGTTTATCCGAATCGACAATTATCCAATTTGGCAACGCAAAACTGAGCTTCTGTCGTAAAATAAAGGAAATTCCTCCATTTTTTCCAAGGAAATAGAAGATACAGTAGAATTCATTGAAAAAGTATATAATACATATAAATAATCATTTAAAAAAAGTTAATTGTGGTTATATATATTCAACGACATCCCTCAAAGAGAATACAATTATTGCTGTTTGGTTATCCGAATTTTCGATTATACAAACAGTTATTGCAATAGAATGTCGATTATCCGAACGTCAAGCAACAATGATAATTCGGTTTATTCGAATCGTCAATTATCCAATTTGGCAACGCAAAGATGAGTTTCTGTCGTAAAATAAAGGAAATTCCTCGATTTTTTTTTCAAGGAAATAGAAGATTCAATAGAATTCATTGAAAAAGTATATAATACATATAAATAATCATTTAAAAAAAGTTAATTGTTGTTATATATATTCCACGACATCCTTCAAAGAGAATACAATTATTGCTGTTTGGTTATCCGAATTTTCGATTATACAAACTGTAGTCGCTACCAATTAGTTCGGATTATTGACGTTGTATACTGTACTTATTTATTTATTCTCAATTTCAGTCGACAGAACGATCTATCCGTCAACGATTTGCGCTCCGATCAGAACACATTGAGCACCGTGAACCAATCACTGCTGACAGTACCGCGCACACCTGGCGATGTGCCCCAGGTACGTAGCGAAACGCATCTCTATCGACGGCCCAGATAGTCTTCTCTACATATCATTATTTATGCTTTTCGATCCAATTGTACATACCGCAACATAGAATTTTTTCTTCTTCTTCTTCTACAATATCGAATTAAATTAATTCGATCATATGTATATAATGTATAAACAGAATCAAAAACAACCCGAAAACATTATGCCTTGAATCTTATTTCTGATTTATTATAACGTTGGACGATCAACATGATTTTCATAATTTATATTTTCCCTCGTCATGCTTCTGCAGTTTTTGCGCGTATTTTTCCCTCGATATATCATCGAGTTGATAAACAACTCGTCGCTCATTGCATGACATTCACCAACGGAACAACAACAAAGTTAAATATATTTCTGCGCATTGCTCACTCATCTGTTTCTTTGCTAGTTGATCGCGTACGATAACTGCGGAAATCATCAATTCATCTTTTATTCGATAATTATCACTTTCTATTATTATACTATTTTAGTGCTTCTGTCTCATTTATCATACAATTTTTTACGCAATACCCTAAATTCATACACATTCAGACGTTTTACTCAATAATGTATCACGTATTGTTTTCTATTGAGATTTTACGAAAATTTTCAGTAGTTGGCCAAATGAAAATCACGTACACAATCCAGGGTGATATTTTTAACATAGTTGATTTCGAAAATAGCGATAGTAACAATATTCCTCAACATAAAAGAAGAATGGGAAAAGATTATATGAATAAATGTTATATATAGATTATCTTGACACTACATTTTTTAAATAATTTATCAAATCAATGTTTCTAGTATCTTCAAAGACGTTAATAATTATCTGATTCCATTCTCCCCGCAAAATACCGAAATATTGATCGGATAAAAATTTGGGAAAAAATTATATAACAATACATTTTTTTTGCTGGTCTTATCACAATGAACTTTTTTTATCATATTTCAAATCAATGTTTCTAGTATCTTCAAAGACGTTATTAATTATCCGATTTTTTTCTCGCCGTAAAATACCGAAATATTGAACGCACAAAAATTTGGGAAAAGATTACATAAACATAATTTTTTTTTGCTGGTCTTATCTCAATGAACTTTTTTATAATTTTTCAAATCAATGTTTCTAGTATTTTCAAAGACGATAATAATTATCAGATTTTTCTCTCGCCGCGAAATACCGAAATATTGATCAGATAAAAATTTCATTTAACAATGTATGCGGAATGCTTCAATCGCGTTTTTACTTGATGAAAAAATGATGACGACTTGCACATTATTCTCATTCCTGCTGCACTAAAAAATTAGCCGCTCTTTCTCTTTCTCTTTCTCTCTCCACCGTCCTTATATATGGAGCCTATTGCATGATGGCTGAAAAAAAAGCAACAGTCGATTGTTCTCGTTTGCAGAACGCGCGTACTCGCAAGTGCAGCATCGTCCAGGAGGAAGAGGACGAGGACGACGTATCCTCCTGTTCAGGACGAGACGATAACAATTCTTCGCTGAGTTCGTTCAACAGACGAGGTTCTCGCTCGGAGGGAAAACTATCGCACATTCTTCAGGAGCGATTGTCTCAATTACCAGTGGAAAAGTCTCACGTAGCGCCTAAAGCAGCGCTTCGTTACGGTGCGCATTTGGACGGAAAAAACAAGGATGAAACAGCGTCATCGTCAGGATCATCATCGTCACCGGGTCACACATTTACAGTGGTAAAAGTGGCAACACTAGTTCCATCCCCAAGATCCATAGGACCAGTAAAACTCGCGGTAACCGACACAACGAAAATAAAATCAAGTAACTCGTCATCGGTCGCTGCAATATCATCGGGTTTGTCTCGAAAAGCATTATGTTCCGATCCGGAAAGTAGACCAAAATCCGTGACGGAATGTCTCGGTTCTCCAGTGACAATACCTTCGAACAAATGGCGAATGGGCGCTCAACACCGAGCCTCGTTATCTCTGAGCGATTCCAAGCCAAAAAGTGGTGGTTCCCTCGATTCGAGTTTACCGGAAACGACGATACTCACGGATAGTTCAACAGCGCCTAATCCCCTTAGAAGTTCCGGTCAATTGGGAGACGGTGAGATTCTCATAGCCAAATACAAGACAATGCCAGCTACGGGAAGTAGTAGCGGCGCTGTTGTAAATTCTCCAGGACAATTGCCACTAAACGAGATTCTCGAAGACGCTGAGATACTGGAAACGGGCACGGAAAATTCCGGTAAATGTCGCGTAGTACGACGAACCGGTTACGAGCAACGTCGTAGTAAATTTCACAAGACACGAACGACCTCGTGCTCGAGTTCGGACGCTAGCGACGACGACAGCGAAGGTAGAAAGAAAAGGGCGCACAAACTCGGGGCATCGACGGGAAAACCTTTACCATCGAGACGCGACAGTCACGATGATTCCAGCGATTCGCAGGATCCAGGAGGCAGCGGGGGCGGAGGCGGCGGTGGAGGTCGAGGTCTCGGAAATGGCGAAACCGTTCGCCAAACTCCAACGTCGGAAACCAAAAGTGAACACAGCGGTAATCAAGGCGGAAGAACGTCAACGAGCACGACGACAACCGGAGCCGGTGGAAAGGTTCATCGTTGCACGGAAAATCAAGCTATGACGTTTGGCAGGAGACATCGAGCTGGTCGAAGAAGAGCCGGAGAAACGAGATTGCGTGAGAGTCAATCGCTCAATCGTATAACCGAAGTTCAAGAGGCTGAAGCTCCCACCTCTCACATTCATTCCCGTAATCTCGTCACTAATAATAACAGTGTTACCTCGTCATCTTCGTCATCGACTTGGTCGTCTGTTTCACGAAATGTAACACACAACGCCGCTACGAGCACGATAACAACCTCTTCGACTACTGTACAGCGAGCCAAAGGTTTTGGCGCGAGATTATTGCAGAGTATGTCACTCGGTAAATCGTCGACTCAATCGTCAGATGGAAAACAAAATGGTAATGGAATTCTTGTGAAACAAACGACGGATCGACGACGAACCGAAGAGACTTTTTTTGAGCTCGTTAAAGATGAAAAAAATGCTAAAGCACAGAACAATGGTTGTCCGCCGACAATTACTACCGATAAAGAAAATGGACGTGCTTCTGTCAATCGTACAGAATGCAAAAGCCGAAAAATGCGACTTTTAACACGATACTTTGCTGTGCATAAGAAACTATGCGTACCACTGCCCGGTTTGTTTGCTAAAGGAAGGCTTTATAAAGCGAGATCATGCGGAAATATTGCTCGCGATAGAGTCTCACCGCCATCACCAAAATCGATGCTACTTTGTAGCAACGCCGCCGACGACAAGTGGCGGGAACGAAAACAGTGGTGCGATCCTAATAATCAACAGCATCAACAGCATCGAGGCAGTGACGGTGATATTAATCAGAATCTTGGACTCGCGCAACTCGTTCAGGAAACCGTTGTCGGAAAAGGATGCGCTGGATTACCAGCCATTTGCCATATTCATCTCGGTGACGCGTCCAAATGCTGTAGCCTCTGTTGATATTAAGCCCCCATTTCCCATCCCCCGCCACGATCAAATCTATGAGCGACGTAAAGGCTTTTTTCCCCAAATGCAGTTATTAAAAAATTCTCCATTTCATGGTAATAACCTTCAGCCTTCATATTACGGTTATTAATGGCACAAAACTTTTCAGAAACGCTTACAATTATTTAACCAATTCTCACATGCGAGCGCTAATCTTCTTGAATATTAACATTTTTTTTCCAACTTTTTTTCCGCCGTGTTAAATATATAATAAATAATTTAATTTGGCAATAACTGCAGAAAAATTCCATTAAATTTATATAATAAATTAATGAAAAATAATCGAGTTTAACTGGGCTTTCACGTCGCTACGAGTGGTGTGTATCATTATATCCCGTTTCAAGCACAAATCGCAGTCATCGATCGATCGCAGTGCACGTTAAACGTGCCAAATTATATATGAGATTTTTGGCAGGCGAAATTTTCTTCGGCGATAATAACTGCTGGCCATAAGAGCAGATTGAATGAAAGACTTGGAGCGTGTACCTGCGGCCACGTCCGCTTCGCGGATAATGTATCTAGTCCATGTGAACGAAACTGTATTTAATGTTGCAGAGTTTGTTAATATTATTATTAATAATATAAATATTAAGCGTACAACTTGGGATGAACGCTAAGCAATCGAAATGATAAGTAATGAAATGTAACTCGCGACACGGTCACGTCGAATATTACGTGCGATTAGTGTAATTTAAGACGGATAAATATTGTTGTTGTAACACGTGCATGAAAAATCGATGCTTTTCATGGCAGTTTTTGGGACGAAAGTGACTCATTTCTAGAGATAAGCGATTAAAATCGATAATAGCGATTATCGATTATTTTGACATTAAAATTGATTATTTTAGATAATCGATTTCGCGATATCGATTATTCTTATAATCAATTATCAAGTAATCGATTTTTTTTTCAATTAACATTTGACATTACAATCGATTATTTTAGATAATCGATTGTTTTAACAATACAATCGATTATTTTAGATAATCGATTTAGCGATATCGATTATTTTAGATAATCGATTTAGCGATATCGATTATTTTAGATAATCGATTTAGCGATATCGATTATTTTAGATAATCGATTTATCGATATCGATTACTTTAGATAATCGATTTAGCGATGTCGATTATTTTAGATAATCGATTTAGCGATGTCGATTATTTTAGATAATCGATTTAGCGATATCGATTATTTTAGATAATTGATTTCGCGATATCGATTATTCTTATAATCGATTATCAAGTAATCGATTTTTTTGTTCCAGCACCGTCTCTACTTATTTCATGGCAGTATTTTCGTCCCTATGGACGAAAATATTCACTTTTCGTCCTGCTAAAATGCAATTCAAAGCACTATTATTCATGCATTGGTTAGAAAAAATTTAGTGTGCAATGCGGGCCGCAATTGGCGTTTGTGACTCGTGCGAAAAATCTTACAGTCGTCGCAATCGTCAACTTTCGGGCCTTGTTGCACGATATAATATTTGGGGACTGACTCGCTCGTTCGTTCGCTCGTTCGCTCGTTCGCGCCCTACATAAACTCCTCGTCCGGCGCTTGTTGAGACTCGCGAATTATCCCTACGGTCCCTCGGTGCTTCCTTCCGTCCTCTTCCCTCATTTCCGTGTCACCCTCACGGTCCCTTCAACCCTAATTCTCCCTGAACAAGCAACGTTGATCGGAAAGACCGGTGCTCTTTCTTCTCTCTTTCGGTCACGTTAATCTACCGATACCTATGCCTGGTTTAATCGTACCAATAACTTTCTCACTTTTTTCCATGTTTTAATTTATTTTTCCGTCTATTTACTTTATTACTGCACCAGCTTAAATTTGTAGGTCAAGCAATATTTATAATGATAAGAAATTTGTTAATTTTTTTAAAACGTAAAAAATATCTATACTTCCAATCTAACTATCCGTATATACATTAGATACACTTTTTTTTTGCCTCACCGCCTCGACATTCGACTCTTTATTTTCAACACCAGATTATTCGAGTTTTCCGTGTTAAAAAAAAAAATCGGAAAATAACGAGATACTTGTCAGAGTGTCTGCTACATTATTCGATAATTGGTAGACAACGAATTTTCGAAACTATCATTCATATTAAATGACAAGGAGATATATAGATAATATATGATATTTTGACTTTGCCATTAAAGACGAGCGTGCACACGGAAGATGGAAGAAATAAAATGTGCAAAATAACAAAATGGATTGCCAACTGTACGTTTAGGTATCGGAAGACCAAAATATTAATACACAATAATAAATATACCGAAGAAGTTAAGATATATCGGCGAGTGCGCGTTTTTTGTCGTATACGAGCAATACATTGGTTTAATATGTTGACTAAAGTGAGAATATAAACGAGTTGTCGTAATCAGCGACGAATCTCTTTCTCTGAACTGTGTTAGACCAAGTTTCGACGTAGTGTGTTAAGCAATTTGAGGATCAAGAAGGGCAAGAAAAATAAATGAAAACATACTGTACGAAATAGACGAATGAAGGACAAGGCGCAAACCAAACTGCTTAAACCGTGTTCCGTTATAGCCATATACAATTAAAATATGTACACAGAAAAGACAACACGCCATTCTAAGCGATTACATTTAAATCGAGTGTTCGGTCTCCACTTAAGTTCACGAAGAAAAATAATTGGTTGAATAGGCTCCAAACGATAAAATTAGTTGGGACAATAAACTAGTTGATTACAAAAAGAAATGACTTCGTTGGAGCGATGAAATAAGTTGGATTGCAAATTAAATGGTTGTTAACTAACAAATTGAATGTCAAGACGAAGTAGTTTGTCCGTCTGGTCAAAAAATTGATTAACTTGGCCAACTTAGTCGCTTGGAGCGTATTTAGCCTTGCGAATTGGTTGGAGCAACCAATTATTTCTTGCCGTGATATACACAATATCGTCGTCACCACCAATTGTTGTGAGCCGTTACTAATCGTACCAAAATTGATTGTAACACGTATGATATCGACACGTCGTTCTTCCCTCTGTGTAACGCAAAGCTTTATCGTATACGTGTTTAACGAAGCGTCAAAAAAGTCGCATCGGATAACACGGCGGCAATATCTAATTGTAAAATCGTTGGAGAGTATAAAGATTAATTTAACGACTCAAGGGGAAGATGTAAACCCTTGCGTGTGCAAATTATCTATTTTTTTTTTTTTTTTTTTCAAAATCATTTGGTATAATTTATGTAATCCTCGCCATCGATTTCATATAGTTAATATTGCCTAAAAGGTCATTTGTTTATTTATTAATTATATTATTTTCGTCAGCAACAAAATGAGTTGCTGTCTCCTCTCACTAAAAGTGATTAATATTTATTTATTGCAACACAATTATCGGTTGAAGAAAAAATATAGGTCGGAAAAAAGGAAAATTGATCGAGAGACTGTCAGACATCGCGTTGAATATCGACAGAAGAGGTGAACAGCGACGAGTGTTAACTTCCGAAAGAACTTTGCGTTGTCGACGAACCGTTGCTGCTGTGTGGTTAAGTTCACCTGAAAATCCCGTTCTCCTGGATCCCTTTGAATCCTTCGTACCCACGTTTTTTATATACATTTCAAAGAAAGCGAATATCCCCCGCACTCGTTGCACGGCCCAAGGATGTTTATATGTACCTATATCGAATGTACGGATACCTACTAATATGTACCGAGCCAGACGTTTATCTAGAGTAATACAACATTTATTTATTATAAAGAGTCGTATGTGCCGAAATTTCTAACCTTTTGTCAATATCGTTCACTCGCACCATTCCTTTTCCTTTATTCATACGGACTTTCGAAAGTCACATATTCTACCACAGGAAATAACTGTTACAAGCCTTTTTAACGTGATTTAAAAAGAAAGTGACTTTTTTCCGTTTCTGATTCCAGAATTCACAGATCTGACTTCCGGTCAAAAAAACCAAACGAATTTTTTTTTCATCGAGATATCAATTTTTGGCCTTCGCTATCGTTCTCAAGTCGCATATTCTACCACAGAAAATACTGGTTACAAGCCTTTTTACCACGATTTAAAAAAAAACAGGGATGCAAAGCAAAACCTTGCACATTGCTTCCTCATTATCTTTCGCTTTTTACAAAGCAACCTCTAAGAGGAAGTATGGCATTGATTTTGGCTTCCTTATAGAGGAAGCTTTGTAAAAAGCGAAATATAATGAGGAAGCAATGTGCAAGGTTCTGCTTTGCATGCTTGTTTTAAATAAATATAAATAAGCGCACACTCTCGCTTTGTGAAAATATAATAAGAACGAACGGTCCGGAAACTCCCTCGAATACTCTATCTTCTCTGTTTTTCTTTGTAGAACACGATAGAAATCGGTGTTTTCCAAAATTTCATTGGGAAGCAAGGATATGTCTAGTTTATACGACATAAATCGCTAATTTTCGCAATATAGACTACACAACATGCTATGAAAATATGTTATCGTTCAACATTTTTGGGCTATATCTGACGTATTTTTCTGTTAATCATGAATGTGGCACTCATTTAACTCCCAGCTTAATATTTGATATCAAAATTCGCATCGCAGAAAAAAAATTTAAAAATTAAAAAAATCAAAATCTCATAAAATTTTAACGTTTCAACCGATCTTAACCAAATTTAATAGGGATTACCGGTGTTTGAAAGCTCACGTACATACCAATTTTGAGCTTAATATCTCGAAAATTAAAAGAGTTATCGCGTTAGCAGACATTTTTGAAAAAATTCAAAACCGCGTAAAAATTTAATGATCATGGGGATTTTTACAAAAATTGGTATAAACGATGAGGATTAGACTCTATGGTGTAAATTTCAGCTCTATATTCCCGAGTTATAAAGGTTTATATTTTTTGATCGTCTAACATACATACACACATACAGACATTTTTTCCAAATCACTTTTCTCAACGTTTTGGACTATTCTGAGTGTACTGACATGAAAATCTAGAAAAAAAAATTTCACGAAAACAATGCTCCCTCTATGAGGAAGCAAAAGTGGCTTTTTTCCGTTTCTGATTCCACAATTCAGAGATCCGACTTCCGGTCGGAAAAACCAACCTAAATTTTTTTCTTTGAGATATCGAATTTTGACCTTCACTATCGTTCTCAAGTTGCATATTCTATAACAGAAAATACCGGTTTTAGCCTTTTTACTATGATATAAAAAAAGTGACTTTTTTCCGTTTCTGATTCCAGAATTCAGAGATGCGATTTCCGGCCAGAAAATTCAAACAAAAAATTTTTTGTCTTTTTTTTTGCCCTTGACTATTCTTTTTGCTATATTCATACGGATACGGATTCATCTTTGTGTTAATAGAAAATATTGTCTATTAACACAAAGAATCGATAGATCGATTATTCCTTATCGAACTCACTGTTTATTTTTATATTTTCATTTGATACATAATACTTTTCGAAGGCAATGGTCATGTACAAAAATATGTTGTGCGAGACAGCGCGAGATGTATTTTTTCTCACAAGTCATATTGAAGGAAAAAAAATCACGGTAGTCATTCGTATCTACTCGCAGGCTATCGACAATTCATCATAGATAAATTATTTTCGCTTTATGGTTGAAGAAACAAAATAATTCGCTAATCCGAATTGATTCTCCTTGGACAAACTGAATTGAGTGTAAAATCAACATTAAATCATTCCAAGTTTAAATTACTTATATCGCATTTGTATATCGAGTTTCATTGTGTAATAAAATTGTATTAGAGCTTTTGACACCGCGTTAAGCACATAAATTCAAAGGGTGATTCACGCGGAACACAATTCGCCGAAAGGACTCATTACAATCTATAATTAACTTAAATAAATTCAATCTTATAAAACTTATCACAAGAATTCTTCGCATCAGGACTCGATTCCGTAATAGAAAAAATACGAGGAACCGACTTTTTACGTACTTTGGAAGCTGAAGACAAAATCACCGGCCAAAGTCGGGCAAACACGTGTACGAAACTAAAGCTACTACCGTACAAAAAAAAAGAGAACGTTGTAATTTATCATTCTCTGAAACATGGCCTAGGATATCGGTTCTCTTTGCAGAATCTCAATCCAAGTCTTCGCGACTTCAATAGGCTCTTCCGCTTTTTGTTTCCTTTCTTTCGATTGTGTTTCAATCGCGTCACGTAGTAACGGCTCTTTGCTCATCCAGATGCTGTAAAACTTTTTTGCTATTCTCCACAAACTCCTGAAAAAAATAATAGAGTATGTTGTGATTCGTTTGTTAATTTTGATGAATTTTAATATCAACTCACCATGAGTCCGCGGCTCATGTAGTAAGGTCGACTTATGCCGTCGTTCTTCGAGCAATCTTCGCAAAAGCAGATGAATATCGTATCGATGATCATCTACATGAGAATAAAAGTATAACGTAATTACCATTATCGACTATTGTAATTTTTTTTGGTTTACGAATTGAATGAGAATATTGCCAGTTCTTTTTTTAACGTGTCTTGCGCATAAAAAATTTTCCTCAAAAAATTCAACATGTTTAGGTAAAAAAAAATTGTGAGCCTCACAATTTTAAAAATTGTAAAAATTGATTTTTGTCTATTCCGGACTTGTCACACTAGTCTATTAAAAAAAATAAGACTATTGTTGTAAAGAAAAAAAAATGATTTTTCACCTCATAAATGGAAATGAAGCAGTGAGCCACAATAAAAGCGAGCACACCTGCCAATGATATAGGTACCCAAGGATGCTGCAAACCCGTTTTCTTCTGAAACAATTTTTTCCTAAATATTACACATTTCACTCAGCAACAAAAAATATTATCAGAGTCGAAGGTATGGGAAAAGGGTTTTTTAAAAAAATAAGTCTACTTAAACCAAATCAATGTTGGTCGTGAGAAATCGTTTTTAAAAATGGCAACGAAATTGCTAAAGTGAGTATCCATGAATTGTCGATGATACCTCTAGGATGTAAACTCCGCAGACAACTGTAAGCGCAACAATTAGAATTTTTCCCAAAAAGAGAACAAAATCTCCGACGCTATTGATAGCTGCTACACGAAGAATATTGTTTGAAAGTGCTTGGAAAGCCTTTCTACTAGCTTTACAAAAGCTACATCCGTAAATAGCTGTAAAATAGAATAAAAAATTTCAAATGAAAGAAACAACGGCAGTTTGATTTTAAAAAAATAGTTTAATAAAAGGTGAATAAAATATTATTTACCAGTCTCGATGTAAGCATTTCTAGAAAGAAATTGTAGTGCCTTTTCAAAGCACCACAGACAACATTGGCAACACCAGAGGATGCCCTTCGCACATCCATTGTCGCAGCCTTTAAGATGTTTATGAATGTACGCAAATATCGTGCGAATTAGTCGCACTACTCCAATTACCATAGCTCCAAAAGCTACGGTGCCGAGATGAAACCGAACTAGTGTACACGTACTCCGAACTACGGTCAATGACAGCTTCTTCTTATCTCTGGAAAATAAAATATTTAACGCATTTCCATTTGACTTGAACATTTTGCTTACTCTTAGAGGAAGCTTTGTTTTCGCGAAAAATTTTTTTTCGAGATTTTCATGCCAGTATGCTTAGAATTGTCCAAAACGTCGAGAAAAGTGGTTTAGAAAAAATGTCCGGTTGTATGTGTATCCTGGGCTTCGAAAATTCGATGAACTATTATTCAGTAACCGTTCGAGCGATATGGCTCAAATTTGGCACGCAAGTGGGGTAGTTGCCCCGCTTTGAATGTTGAGATTTTTGAAAAAAAAAATCAACCATTTTGATTTTATGGTACTTTTAATTTTGTGAAAAAAGGGCGCGGTCGCTCGAACTTTCGTAAAAATTAGACGATTTTGCTAAATAGTTGTTTATAAATAAATATACGTTCAATGTTGTTTGGCATTGCATTTGGGCGAAATCGGTGAAGCGGTTCAGATTTTATAGATGTTTGAATTTTTCGAAAAAAATAATTTTATTTATAAATCACGTCGAATTTCACCAATTTAACCGGAATGTTTTACAGACAAAAAGGAACATGCAGCTATGCCACGTACCAAATTTGACGATGATCGGAAAAGTGGTTCAGAATTACGACATTTTGAAATTTACAAAAAAAAAACGATTTTCGCTCTAGCATCAGCAAAAGTTGATAATGCGAGACAAAAGTTTGTATTCAATGGAAATAAGAATGCAAAGTAGAACTTTACCCACTGCTTCATATATAATTTTTATTTTTTTAAATTTATAATGACCGCTTGTCCCAAAATAGAATTGCTCATAACTCTCGAACGGCGTGACGAATCGAGATGAAAATTTACACAAAAGAGGAGGATAAACTCCGTTTTCGTTATTTCGATTAAGGAAGTCCTTGCGCATTAAGCTGAGGTCAAATAAGTTTTCGAAAAATGAGAGGGAATTGCAAACACTTTTCGCCAATATAAATAAGGCTGCAAAGTAAAATTTTGCAAATTGCTTCCTCATTATTGTTGGATTTTTCCAAAGCTTCCTCTATGACGAAGCCAAAATAGATTAACATGCTTCCTCATAGAGGTAGATTTGTAAAAGTCCAACAATAATGAGGAAGCAATTTGCAAAGTTCTACTTTGCAGCCTTGTTTTAATTAGCGTTTAATATTAATAGATGAGGATCTCTCATTATCATTATCATCTCGAAACCATCGAATTATTGTAGAAAATTATGAGTGAATTTGATTTCCACAAAAATTCCACTGTTAAAATTATTTAGTGTAAATTTTCATTGCGGTTAAAGAAAGCTCTTTTACAGAAATTTGTATATTAAATTTGATATGCAAGTGACATGCGTGAAATGAAAATACTTTCTACTAAATCTTATGAAAATTGAAAAGATTAATATTACCATTTGCAATTTTATTACACTCGTGTATTTAATTTAATGTATCATATAATGAATAACATTATTGGCAATGTGAATTTACAAAGATTTTTTAACAGAGTACGAGAAAGTGACATGAGGATAGGAATAACAATAAAATTCATTGGATATTTTACCTAGTGAAAAACCAGCGTGCTACTGCACCAGCCACGACCACATGTTGACAACCCATTATGAATTCGCAGACGACGAAACAGACAAATATATTGTACCACCTCGCAATCTGGGAGAATAGATTTTCGTTATACATATTTTTCATATTGATTGCTGGAAAAATGGATTAATTTACACTTGCAAAAGCGCACACTTACTTTGAGTATCGTGTCTTTCTTGAAAGCAATATGCTTCTTCCTGTTTATGTACAAATCACCTGCACTTTCTATCAGAAGCATTACATATATCGAAGCGGCGATGGCCAAGAACAGTATCAGATAAGTCTGCAACAGAAGCATTTTGATTAATTAAAAAACAAATTGATTCATTGACTTTGAGAGTTTGATTCTTTTTCGACGAATAGATTATTTGTCACGGTTAAAAAAAACGAAATCTGTTGAAAACGTCTCAAAACAAGAAAAACAATTATAGAAATCGAAATGAATGCTGTACAAACAAAAAATACAATCACTTTTGTAAATATTTTTCTTTGTTTTCTATTTATTTCAAACATGGCATTTTTTTTCATTTTAAATGAGGTAATACTTCTCAGTTTTTCTCTGCACTGTTAGAACAAATCGAAAGTTTTTATGCACAAACTCGTCAATTAAATTCAAATTTGATATGAAATTAATTAACTTTTACAGTAAAGTTATAGTAAATTATTGAAATTACTGTATCATGCATTAAATTTATATCGCATTTGTATATTAAATTTAGTGTACCAGTTTGTGCATAAAAACTGCCAGTACTTGTACATTAAATTTCTAGATATATTTCTTTTACAGTGTGTATCTCAATTAGCAATGAAAAATTTGATAAAAGAGATTTTCAAAATTTTTCTTACCCATAAAGGTTGAAGCAACAAAGACGGCATCGTATGCACAGCTTTGCCAGCTTCTCTGAACAGCTGAACCACTAAAGCAATTCTTTTTCTCATGACCAGCACGACAAGAACTACTACCACCTGAAATCCAAATAATCAATTAGATACATTACTTTTTGTTATATTGTTATTGTTATTATTGTTGTACGCACTGCAACAACGGTCATTATGATCGCGTAGGTCATGTACGAAGTGACATTCGAATCTTCTTCGTGAAATTCTTCGGCAGCCAAAGCTTTTTTTTCCTGGTACCACATTATCCTGCAATTTTCCTTATTTATTTATTTATTTATTAAAATGAACTGGATATATCACGTGATGATTATTTACCAGAGAAAAATGGTAGCTCCAATCGACACAATAATCACGGTCGTCAAAATTATGTGGACGATCCATGCAACGAGGTAACGGAACGCAATAAGTGTACAAATGGAGAATGCTATGGTACAAATGTTAAAATGGTTAGCCACTACTCAGACAATTGTACATTATTTCAGCAGGTGATTTTCCAAAACTTACCAAGAGAAATTAACAACAGGTAAACCAACTCGCGCCAAACAATGCTCACATCCCGTGCAGCTTCCTATTTAACAATTGATTGTTCATTCATCGATTCTACGTACGTCTTACATCTACATTCGTTTAATTGGTGTTGTATATTTTTTTAAATAAATAAATATATTTATTAAGATATCATGTTATGAATTTACATATTCGGTGGGCTGTTCTTGCACTGTTAGAAAAGACTGGAAGTTTTTATGCATTAAACTCGTAATACAAATTTAATATATAATTGTGGTAAAAAATTCAAGTACTTCGACTGTAAAATTACCGTTAATTATTGAATGTGCTGTACCATACATTAATTTTACATTACACTTCTATATTAAATTTAATATGCTGGCAGAGTTGTAAATCCCCATTAATTCATGAGATATAGTTTACAGTACAATTTGTTTTGTAATTATGATTTCATAATAATAATATGTAGTGATTATAAAATAGAGTGTAAACATTTGAATAGCTGAAAAAATACTAATTTTTGCTTTAATATTGCAAGAAATAGTGGAAAAATGGAAGAAATAAGTAATGAATTACTTTCTTAATGCATTACTTATTTTTTCCATTTTTTCAAAAGTATTACCGTGAATTTTTATTGAGAAATAATATTTTTCGCAGCCATTCCAAAGTTTAATCATCGTATGACAATCGCTACATATTATTATTATAAAATTATAATTATAGAGCTGATCGTATCATCATAATTATTTCTATAAGTATTAGGCATTTACAACTCTGTATGCTAGTTTATGCATAAAAACTTCCAGTAAAAGTACATTAAATTTAAAGTGGATTTTTTTTTCAGTGTGGAGAATCGAGGAGAAACGTGGGTTAATTCTAGTTAATCGTGTTTTTCATCTGTACATCAATATATGAAAATTCTTAATTATCACGTTTTGGTGAATGATTTTTTCAAGATTAATCGCCATAAAAATTAACGTTTTTATCGTTCACCAATGTTAATTTTGTTGATCATAAGTGATTGACAGTATATAGTAAAAACTTACGTAAAAGAAGCTTTGCAGTCCTAGTGCCTTAATGAGATAATTGGTGCTCTCGGTTACTTTCTTCGGTATGCAACGATTAAGAAACGTGATTCTGAAATTTTTTGTTAATCACTGACGAATTTATTTGAATTGAATCGGTATAGTTAATGAAGAAAGAGTCTACTAACTGATCGTCCGAACTGGAGCAACTTTTAACGCATTGTTGAGAATTGATACCCGTGCTCCCGACGTTCACGAGGTGATAACTAGTTCAGAAACAATATCCATTACTATTTGTTCCAAGATTAAATATTTTCGTTTTTTTTTTTAAGGAAGCAATAATTTACGGAAACTGCGTCATATCGGTTCCTTTGCACGCAAATGTCGGATCCTTTTCTCGAAAATTTTTGCGTCCACAGACGTTTCCACAATCATCGTAGCCGTTGACGATTCGGTAAATGTCGCCTTTTTTAAATGCCGTTACTTCGAAGTAGCCCTTTAACGATTCAATAAAAGATTATATTAGTGTGGTTGAATTTTTGGTGAAAATAGTCGTTGATAACTTACAAATCCTCCGATGAGAAGGATCATAATGATCAATGCTGTTATGTCCGTGCATGATCTATCAGTCGTGAATATTTTCTCGGTTTGACCGAGCGATGGTTCCTCCTGATCGGGCGTCTAAAAAAATCGAAAGGCTTTGTCAATTGTTATAACAATCGTAAAAAGAATTCACGTTTACCCTCGAAATATTTATTTCACTGTTCTTTCACTATATTCCAAATTTTGTTATATATTTTTTATAACAAAAATCATAAGATGCGAACATGAAGAATTTAGGAAATTTTCAGTTTCAGATTGGATTTGAATATTAATTTATAACGTAGGTAAACGAAATTCTGGTGAATTGTATGTGCATAAAATACTATTGTAATAATGACGTGGCTTAAGTGCGAGCATGAACGTTAACGAGAGAGCAGTAATTATTTATTATTTATTACGTGCACTGTGAACAAAAAAAAAAAGAAAAGACAAAATAAGTGTTTTTAATTCAATGTTAATAACTGCAAGTATAATTTTTTCTTAGATACAAGTTTATCGATAAAAACTTGCAGTTTTGGTTAACGAAAAATTGTTAATATTTTCAACGATATGTGTGCTACAAAAAATAAAATACACACAGTGCACGAAGGGAAATAATTGATTGCCCAAAGCAACTCAAATATGCTCCGAGCGACTAAATTGGCTTTATATTGTGACGACTTATTACACACTTTAAGCGTGTTGTATCTTACATATCATTACGCTGTTTGTAAAATGAATAAAATGAATAATTTTATTCTGACAAAATAAAACCTATTTAAAATCAATACTACTTAATTGAATGAAATATATTCCGATCGTAATAAAATTCTATTATACTAGCATTTGAAGAAGAAATTTATTCAATTGCCGGCCTAATAGGATTTTATTTCGATCGAATAGAATTTATTGCATACAAGTAAATGGAATTAATTTCAAATAAAATTGCTTTGCTCCAAATAAAATTTCATTTATATCAAAGAGATCCTATATTTAATTCAAATAATGTAGTGTATAAATAAATTTAATAAAAAATCTATCAGGCCGATTTGTCTGGTTGCAACTAATTTATTGGGCCAACCAATTTTCTCGCTTGGAGCCTATTTAACCAAGTATTTTTTTTTCTGTGTGCCCTCGCGTAACGTGGATTCTCTTACCACGGGTACTACCTTCGAGCCTGCATCATCGGAACATCCACAGCAGCCCATTCTAGATATTAAGAAGCGCGATGTAGTCAGCCAGGATACCCGGAAATCTCGGGGTATCTTAGTACTGTATAGATGGTCAGCACATTCGGAATTCTTTGGCTTTCCCGCTGGATCTCCACTCGCTAAAAACCATAAATAAATCATTTCAATTAATCATCATTTTATTGATAAACCTGAGCCTTTATTGATAACTATATTACAAAGGTTACAATTATATGATAAAAATGCAAAAAAAAAAACGATTATTGGAATATTAATAAAAAAAATTTATTTATGAATAACTTTAAGTACTTATTATGAAAAAAAGTATTGAAAATATTAGTTAATCTGGAATATTGACTAAAACTCTGAAAACAATAGAAATTGAATTTGTATAGATAAATCGACTCTAATTTTTCTGCCGAATTAATTTTATTGATAAAATTGTGTCTTATCAATAAAACACATATTACGAAGATTATAATTATTGAATAAAGCTAACAACAAAAAAAAAAGCGATTGATTGGAATTTTTATCTAAAATTCTAATTATCAATAACTTTAAGTACTTATATGAAAAAAAGTATTGAAAATATTAGTTAATGTCGAATATTGACGAAAACTTTGAAAACAATAGAAATTGAATTTGTATAGATAAATCGATTCTAATTTTTCTGCCGAATTAATTTTATTGATAAAACTGTTCAGGCATTATTTTATTGATAAAATTGTGTTTTATCAATAAAACAAATATTACGAAGATTACAATTATAGAATAAAGCTACCAACAAACAAAGCAATTGATGAGAATCTTAATTTTAATTTCTAAATATCAATAACTTTAAGTACTTATTATGAAAAAAAGTATTGAAAATATTAGTTAATGTCGAATGTGGACGAATCTTGACTCTGAGAAATAATAGAAATTAAATTTGCATTGATATATCGACTGTAATATTTTTCTGGTGAATTACAGTGGTTATTTGAGGTTTCATTAATAATGACACTCAACGTTATGCCTCATGCTGTAGATTGTTATTATTATCGTGGATAGTGAATCTCGGAGGCTCATTATGCATAGTCTCATAGAGTTCCGGAAAGCGCGAGCGGTCGAGGACGAATCGATCCGGCATCGAACAAACTTAATGGACACGCGATTGCTTCCCCGACGAGCGAGCGAGCATGCATAAACCCAATGCAGTGTAGGATACACTGGCGCATCTGCATGTATGTGCAACACGAACTTGTGGTCCATAGCAACGCTATGTTTTTTAAATTGCATCGCGATACTATGCTGATTATCTCAATATGCACCTTCTTCCTTCTATTTCGAGAAAATACAATGTCTTCATATATCTACATTCAAGTCAATAATCGCCAATACCATGAATTAGCCTAACTACAGACACGCAGTATGTTTTTGCAGCCGCTATCTTGTTTTTTGTGCATTTTTTTTTTTCGCGTAAATATTTTTTTTGTGGGTACATTTTTTTCTCTTCGTGGGAACATTTTTTTATTTTGCGAAAATGTTTTTTTTTCTCTACACGTTGATCCCAGGTTACTGAAAATTTTCGGAAAATTCTCAAACTGAAAAATCTTATTGAAAAAATTGATAAATATGAATTCCTGCGATTGTCTAATATCTATCAGTTAATACCCCGAATTCCACATTTTAATAATTCATTTTTTAACAAAATTCCGTGAGACTATCAATAACGTATTAAAATTCATCATTTCACTTCAATAATCTATTAATTTATTTGTACATTGCATATTTTTGTATCTGTACTCACATATTTCGATTATTCGATCAACGAAAAATATAACTATTTTTTAAAAATATATCTTCAAGTCTTAAAAAACGATCTTTGGAATTATACAACTTAAGAATTAAAGTAAAATCCTTCGGAACTAAATTCTTTGTCATTGTTTGTAACAATGGTTTTGACAGTCTTTTTCATACACGCCTATATTAGTTAGAAAATACACGAAACATAAACTATAGTTGACTCGATTTCGTAGTAGATGAATATAGTGCTGTTTATGAAAAATTATTTTTTTAAATCATAAAAAAGATTTTTTTTTTAATCAGAAAAAAGATTTTTCTAAAAAATCTTTTAATTAATTTATTAAAGAATATGTAATTTTTTTCCTTGACCAACTTAAAGCTTTCCTGATTCCCTGACTAATTTTTTTCCCAGAACAGAATGTGAGAGAGTATAGAACTAAATACTAGGGGATAGTCTACAATTATTATATATTTTCCATGTACAGTGCATCGCTGCTGGCAGACACGAGAGACTTTTCACGTTTAACGGTATATACTGAATTATTACAGAAAGGATTATGCAAGCGTATCGTGTTGCACCTATGACGAGAAATATCCGACATGCATATCCGTATCTCACGTATCAACATAAAAATGATTTATGAGGTTTATCATTAAATATGTCGGTATTACATATATATATATAGTAGGGAGCACCTGCTATTCGTATTTTTCTTTGGCATGCACAATTAAAGAGATGATGTGGTGTATCCCATTCGATTGTTTTTTATACACTCGGAGAAAATTTTGTCGTCGATAACTATATACAACGACAACCATTCATTTTAATTATATGCTATACTAAATTTGTGTATGAAAATTAATATGAAGTATGGAAACTTTTTTTGCGGATACGCGTATATTAAATTTAACATACAAATATTATTTGCCACACAAAAAAATGTTGTAAAATAAAAATACAGTATACAAAACACTTCATAAATGTTGCATTTATAATATAATTATTGGAATTTTACAACATATCTGTAAATTAAATGAAATTTAATATTTATATTTTTTATTAAATTTTTTAAATATTTTTATTTATTTTAATATTAAATGAAATTTCATATACCGTATCGGCAAAAAACTTCTAATACATATATTAATTTTCAAAATATTTTTAACATTATACTATTTTTAAATAATATTAGTAAAGGAATATTTATTGACAATGCATAGCATAGAGTTATCTAAATATTTTTTGATTTAATATGTGTTACATATCATGAATTATCAACGACCGTAGCCCAAAATGTTTTTAATAATTACGATAACCACATAATAATTGTCGCAATTATAAAATAAAAAGAGAAAAATAATGAGGAAGCAATGTGCAAGATTCTGCTTTGCAACCTTTTTTAAATTAGATAAATAAATATGTTGTGAATTCGCTTTTTCTATTTCGTTATTCCGTTATTTCGTTATTATTAGAGCGTTTCCGAAAGTAAATGTGATAACGTATATTTTTAAAAACAATTCAAGATTCCATAAAATCACAAATTTCATACAGTTTGTCACTAAATTATACATATATAATGGCTGAATATTGTTTCATTTATATACAAAATTTGAGCTCGCTATCTCAAGTTTTGCAAAAGTTACAATAGAGCGATAATGTCAATTTAAAAAAAAAATTCAAAATTCCATAAAATCTGAACCACTTTACCGATTCGAGCCAAATTCAATACCAAACAACATTGAGTGCACCTGCTTTAATAACCAACTATTTAGCTGAATAGACTAAATTTTATGAAAGTTAGAGCGACCATCTCCTTTTTTCAAAAAATTCAAAACGGCATAAAATCGAAATTTTCGCACAGATTTTGTCAAAAATTGCTACATTTAAAAAGGGTCTGCTGCTGCACTTGTGTGCCAAATTTGCGCGCGATATACAAAACCGTTCTTGAGTTATCGGCATTCGAATTTTCGGAGTTGTATACACACACACACACGCACATACATACATACGGACATTTTTTCTAGATCACTTTTCTGGACGTTTTGGACAATTCTAAGTGTCCTGACATGCAAATAGCGAAAAAAAAAATTTCACGAAAACAAAGCTTCCTCTACGAGGAAGCAAAATTAGTCAGAACGATTTTTTAGTTACCATAACTACAAAAAAAACGTTGCTTGGACTACAAAATTTATACACTGTTAAAAAATATTGGAAGTTTTTATTCATAAACTCGTCATTGAAATTTAATATACAATTGTGGTATAAAATTCATATACTTTTTCAGTAAAATTAAAGCAAATTATTAAAATTAAAGTACTTTTACTGTAAAATTAAAGTAAATTATTGAATGTGCTGTACCATACATTAATTTTACATTACACTTGTATACTAAATTTAATATACTAGTTTACGAATAAAAACTTCCAGTAAAAGTACACTAAATTTCAAGTAGATTTTTTTTACAGTGTAGTTCTGCCTACGAAAATTCTTGTCGTTCAATTTTGTTGCATTATTTCATACAATATGTATCTACATAAAATTAAAAAAGAAATTAGAGCCTTTTTTATTTACCTGCCCAAATGGAATAGTAAACAATTAAAGGCACAATGAGGTGAACATTTTTATCAGCGATTTCATTGTTAACATAATTATCAGCGACTGTTATATTATTTAAGTATATCCCTGCAAAAACGTAGATCACGTTTGTGAAATTTATTCTCAGAAGAAGAACTGCCGAAGTATAGTAATCCGAAAACATACAAGTTCCCTGGCTTTTCGTGAGTCATACGCCTCAATGGAATTACCAGACTTACGAGACGTACGTCCACAGTTCTGTATGTTATTGAGATACATTTCGTCACGCCCATTTTATTTTTTTTTTCTCGGTCAAGGTATCACGCACTTGTCGTATGAAATTATGTATACGTTTATGTGTGTGTATAAAATAGTGGAGGAGTGGCCTCTTAATGCGCTGCAGCCACGAAATATTAAACTTTCCTCTTTCAACGCCAGCTTCTAAATTTTTTTAACTTTATTTTCTACATATATTTTTAATTATTTAATTGAGCTATAATTAATGCAACAGTATTATATGATTTTTTCAAATAACCCCCAATTAAGTATACTCTTTAATATACTTTCTTGTTGGAACACAATTTAAATTTATTTTTATTAAATCATCAGACATAACCAGCTGTAAAAATGCATTTTCAATTATTTTCATTTTTCACATTTCCATAAAAGTGTCTCGTAGCTCAATATTTTAGAATCTCATTTAATACAACTCCTATATTTGAATTAAAAATTATAAAAATTCGCTGCCGTTTTATCTGCACATTGATAAAAAAAAATCATTGAAAATTCGTTATCAATATTATTCAGAATATAATAAGATATTACTAACCAAATTTTTTGGACAATACATTTTACATTTTTTTTTTCAAATGAAAATTGAACAAAACTACTCCATTTTTATATTTTCTAATTCCAATACAATATATAATTTTTATAATAAAAAAAGTAGAAAGTAAAACAATAAGTAGCTAATATCACTTTTGTGTGATTAAATAATAATTAAAGTCAATTTTTTATATGAGCAAGAGAATAAAATAAAAAAATTGAAATATTCCAATACAACATATAATTTGTATAAAAAAGTAGAAATTAAAAAAATAAGTATCTAATATCACTTTTGCGTAATTATATAATAATTAATGTCAATTTTGTGTATAAGCGAGAATTTAAAAAAATGAAATAGGGCAACGATATCCGGTTAACGACAAATCGATCCAGCAGTGGAGTAATCTTGGTAAACATTGGCGAATACGCAATTTTGTCGTTAGGTAGAATGTCTGTCATGCGAACGATAATCGCAATCGATAATAAACATTGGTGCGCTATCGATTTCAATACTGCACCAATGTTTATCATCGATTACTCAACCGAATCGATTTTACGTTGACAGTATTGCTTATCGCAATTCGACAGAAAATATGAACGTATGATGCACGGAAGAAATTTAGTTAGAAAATGCATAGTCCACAGGGGAATTAGAAGGAAAAAAAAACAACGGTAATCGTACTTCGGGATCATTTGACACACATTGTCTCGCGGTGTCATGATGAGGTCACGAGCCTTTAAGGGCAAACTGGGTTACTCGTGTCCTTAGAAAAAGCAATATTGAAAAAACAGAAGCGTTCGTTGCGCTGCAGAAAATACTTGGAGTAAATGCATAGGCCGGAAATACAGGATGATTCACACTATACAATTTTCTTTCCTCATAGAAGAGCTATGTTTTCATGAAAAAAATTTTTTTCGAGATTTTCATATCCATTCACTCAGAATAGTCAAAAACTATTTGTCTTAAAGTGGGACAATTTTTTTTCCGATTTTTTATGAGACTTTACATTTTTTATTTATCTTTTAAACTCTCGTAAAAATTGGAAAAAAGGATTGTCCCTCTTCCCGTTTGGGCTTAAAATGTTCGTCTTCATGACTAGTATTTTAGAGATTTATTCGGAAAAAATAAAAAAATGTCCAAGTTTTTGAAAAATCGATTTTTATGTTTATTAATAAAAAATTAATGCTTCGTAGGGGTTGAAGAATTTTTTAAATAAATTTGCATAAAAATATACTTCAAAATGAACACCGTTTATATACGTTTTTTTACGATACGACTTATATCGAAAAAGATACGTGCATTCGAAAGCTTTTAAACGCAATTATTCGAGCAATTTTTGTAAATTCACAAGTACGCGAACTATGCTATGAAAAATTTGAAATAAATTGAGCATGCTCCATCCATTCGAGTGAATATAAGTATAATATAAGTATAGAGTATAATGTGCCATACACAAATTTCGATTTTATGGCTTATCCAATTTTTTTAAAAATTGCTTGGACTCATTTTTTTTAGTGTATATTTTTTTAATTAATTTTTAATTGGTATAATAATTATTTTGGTTACTTCAAATATATTTTAGACAAATGAGTCTAATAATTATTGAAGAAACTAAACATTTTCTTGTCTTAACGAAAAATTTGTTTGAACAAGGAAAAATGTTATGATAATCGTAATATTTAATCATCCTTCATATTGAAAAATCTAGAGTTAAAAGAGAAGAAAAGCAAATATGTTTTTATTAATTTCGCGATTTTGAAAGCGTCTGTATCCGGTTTAACGAAGAATGTACACTGTCGTGACTGTGCGGACAAGCGGGTAAAGCGCTGGAAATACCATATAATTTTTATGATCGACACAGAAACACGCGAAATATATACAGTGAGGTTCAGGTGAAACTAGACACCCAGCGAAGCGCGCGCTTGGGAACTCTCAAATCTTATTGGCTGCGGCCTTTCACCGGCAGTGCTCCTCAACGCAGTGGCTCCCACGTCCTCGTGTAGCATCGGAGAGGGCTGAAGAGTGGCATGGTAGGGAGATAGGGACGCTACAAAGATGCGTCTCCGCGCGTCATCAGGTGCGTTTTAACGCACCTGAAAAAAAAGTATCCTGGCACCGATGGTATACCCATTTTCCGAGTATCCAGATTTTATTCTTCAAGATACATTGAACTACACTGAAAAAAAATGTCATTGATTCAATAAATCCATCGTTTGCGTGCTGCCAAAAAGAAGTATTTTTGAATTAACTTTAGTTCTTCTTCGTTCAATCCCTTTCAACATTGAAATAATAAAATATTATTTTGCTTATTTTAGAGTTATTGTTTTGATCTCGTATGGAATTGGAGGAATTAGAATTCAAATTAAGTTGATACCACTTGATTTTGGCAGCCCGCAAACGATGCATTTATTGAATCAATTAAATTTTTTTTCAGTGTAATTATCGCAAAAAAATGTAAACGATTCTGTAAGTTAAATAAATGATTGTCCGAAGCATAATGGGCATAAAAAAGAAAAATCGTAAATCTGGAAATCAGGCGTGATTCTTAGATTTACAATTTTTTTTTTTCTTTTTTTTTCTTTCATTTTTTTGGTTATCGACAATGCTCCTCGTAATGTGTAGTTACTTCTGTTCCAAAATAAACTGGATAGCTTATCGCACAGAAATCGTATTTGTAAGGTCGATAATAGAAGTTCAAAAAAAAAAAAATCGTACAGGAAGAAACGCGGAAACGTTAAATTTCACTGATGCTTGACATTTTTATGTCCTTACGTTCGTCTACGATCCAACTACAATTTTATTATTATTATTTATTTGTCAACCGCAAGATCCTTTTTGCAAAAATACAGGAAAAAACAATAGAAAAATATTCCATAAAGATTAATATTAACATCGTCGACATTAGTCATATTATTTATCGCAGAAAAATTATGCGTTCACGCAAAAAAAATGAAAACTCCTCTCTTGCTTTTCATTTTTTATTTAATTCCACCAGTATTCAAACGCTCCGAGATTAATTCGACGACCGAAAATATTAGATATTTTTTGGGTATACTATGCAGCCCTGATTTTAGCGGTACCAAATTTCTGGGAACTGCTATCTTGCCCCGGAATGTCTGGTAAGCCCCCTTTCTTTTAGTACTTCTGTAAAATGTCATCAATTGAAACTGGTCGCATTACAACTGCTGGCTCTACACTTGCACAAAATTTAGTTTTGTACTTACTTCGCGCGTGAGACAAAAATACAGCATTCTGAGTGATAAAAGTCTTCTGTTATACTTGGCTAGGCACAACCCTTTCATTAATAAACAAGTCGACGTAGTGGCGGTGTAAGTACTGCACGATTTTTTTTAAGCTTTTCTTCAACAAGAATGCTAAAGGGGTCTTTTACGAATGAGAATACAAAGAAACGAAATAAACGAGATAAAACAAAACAACTTATTAATTGGATTAGTTAAACGACAATAGTTTTGTCAGTGCGCCATCGATTTCACTACATTCCTAGCATCGTGTTTAGAGAAAAACGCCCTATAGTATTTTTCGCTAGAAGCAACAGTTTTGAAAATAAATACGTTCAAATCGGAGACGACACCGCTTCCACGAGGATTACTTCAAAAGTTTTGCACCTACAACAAAGTTCAACAACACATTTTCTACTGTAAACAATGCAAGGAATCACAAAAAAAGTAGAAAGTCAATAACTTGTTAATTGCATTAGTTACAAAATAATTCGTCGCTTAAAAACAGTCATTTTTTCGGGTGATTTTTTTTTAATAGAAAAGCAGTATTACCATCGATTTCAACGTGTTTTATTTTAAAACTATTGCTTCTAGCGAAAAAAACATAACGATATTTTCCTCTCAAAACGATGCAAGTAATGCATTACAATCAATTACACACCGATAAAGTTATAGTTGTTAAAAATAAGAAACGAATTGTTGTCTAATTAACGCAAGTAACAAGTTAATAACGTTTGACTTACTTTTCTTTTTTCCTGGCATAGTTCACAGTAAGAAAGGTCGAGATCAACTTATTTGTAGAAGCAAGACTTTTAAAGTAATCTGCGTGGAAACTGTATCGAAAATGATTTCGACGTACTTTTTCCAATCTATTGCTTCTAGGGGAAAATATCAAATAAAGTTTTCCTCTTAAAACGGTGCAAGGAATGCAATAAAATGAATTGTGGACGAATAAAATGTTTTTTTTTTAAATAACCGACGAATTGTTGTCCAACTAATGCAATTAACAAATAATAAGCTTTTAACTTGTTTGTCTGTATTCCTTGCTTCGTTTAAAGTAAAAAAGACCTTAATCATCTTTTTTATACGAGTAAGACTTTAAAAGTAATCTGCGATTTCCACAATTTTACTTTTAATAGTATTGCTTCTATCGAAAAATACCAAACAATGTTTTTCTCTTAAAACCGTGCAAAGAATGGAGTGAAATAAATTGCACACCGATAAAATGATTGCTGTTGAAAATAAGCAACAAATTTTTGTCTAATTAATGCAATTAACAAGTTACTAGCTTTTTAATTGTTTTTATTTGGCCTTGCATAGTTCAGACTAAGAAAGGTCGTAATCAACTGTTTTCTAAAACCAAGACTTCTAGAGTAATCTGTTTGACGGCTGAGGCACCACCGATTTCAATGCATGTTATTCTAAAACTATTGGGTATAGCGGAAAATACCAAAGTGCATTTTCTTCTTAAAACGGTGAAAGAAATAGAGTGCAATCCATTTCACACCGATAATATAATTGTTGTTAAAAATAAGCAAAAAATTCTTGCCTTATTAATGCAATTAAGGATAATTAACTTTCAACTAGTTTGCATCGATTCATTACTATTTTTGCAGTAAAAAAGATCTTGTTTAACTTTTTTGTAGGAGTAAGACTTTGCCTTGAATTTCAACGTAATTATTTTCAATAGTAGTACTTCCAGCGAAAAGAACCAAGGGACGTTTTCCGCCCAGAACGATGCAAGGAATACAGGGGAATCAATTGCAGACCGATAAATTTATTGTTGTTGAAAATAAGTATTAACTTTTAATTTGTTTATCTTTATTCATTGCATACTTTAGAGTAAAAAATAAAATCATGACGTAGAAGCTGTGTTGCCATGAATTTCGACGCAATTATTTTCAAAACTATTGCTTCTAGTGGAAAATACCTTACGACGTTTTCCACTAAAAAATGGTAAAGGAATGCAGTAAAATCAGTTGTGGATCGATGAAATGATTGTTCTTAAAAATAAGCAGAAAATTGTTGTCTAACAAATGCAATTAACACGTTATTAACTTTTAACTTGATTGCAGTCATTTTATCGGTGCGCAATTAATTTCACTGCATTCCTTTCCCATTTTTTAGTGGAAAACGTCCTTTAGTATTTTCCGCTAGAAGCAATAGTTTTTAAAATAAATACGTCGAAATCAATGGCGACACAGCTTCCACGCAGGTTACATTAAAAGTCTAACTCCTACAAAAAAGTTTATCACGACATTTCTTACTCTAAACTATGCAAGGAATAAAGGAAAATCAGTTAAAAGTTAATAACTTGTTAATTGCATTAGATATACGACAATTTGTTGCTTATTTTAGTGCATTCCTTGCACAATATTAAGAGGAAAACGTCTTTTGGTATTTTTCACTAGAAGCAATACTTTCGAAAATAATCACGTCGAAATCCGTTGCGACTCAACACCCACGCAGATAACTCTAAAATTCTTATCCCTACAAAAAAGTTTAACAGGACCTTTTTCACTTTAAACTATGCTAGGAATAAATAAATATAAGTTAAAAGTTAATAACTTGTTAATTGCATTAGTTAGACAACAATTTGTTGCTTATTTTCAACAACAATCATTTTATCGGTACGCAATTGATTTTACTGCATTCCTTGCACAATATTAAGAGGAAAACGTCTTTTGGTATTTTTCACTATAAGCAATACTTTCTAAAATAATCACGTCGAAATCAGTTGCGACTCAACACCCACGCAGATAACTCTAAAAGTCTTATCCCTACTAAAAAGTTTAACAGGACCTTCTTCACTTTAAACTATGCAAGGAATAAATAAATATAAGTTAAAAGTTAATAACTTGTTAATTGCATTAGTTAGACAACAATTTGTTGCTTATTTTCAACAACAATCATTTTATGGATACGCAATTGATTTTACTGCATTCCTTGCACAATATTAAGAGGAAAACGTCTTTTGGTATTTTTCACTAGAAGCAATACTTTCGAAAATAATCACGTCGAAATCCGTTGCGACTCAACACCCACGCAGATAACTCTAAAAGTCTTATCCCTACTAAAAAGTTTAACAGGACCTTCTTCACTTTAAACTATGCAAGGAATAAATAAATATAAGTTAAAAGTTAATAACTTGTTAATTGCATTAGTTAGACAACAATTTGTTGCTTATTTTCAACAACAATCATTTTATGGATACGCAATTGATTTTACTGCATTCCTTGCACAATATTAAGAGGAAAACGTCTTTTGGTATTTTTCACTAGAAGCAATACTTTCGAAAATAATCACGTCGAAATCCGTTGCGACTCAACACCCACGCAGATAACTCTAAAAGTCTTATCCCTACAAAAAAGTTTAACAGGACCTTTTTCACTTTAAACTATGCAAGGAATAAATAAATATAAGTTAAAAGTTAATAACTTGTTAATTGCATTAGTTAGACAACAATTTGTTGCTTATTTTCAACAACAATCATTTTATGGATACGCAATTGATTTTACTGCATTCCTTGCACAATATTAAGAGGAAAACGTCTTTTGGTATTTTTCACTAGAAGCAATACTTTCGAAAATAATCACGTCGAAATCCGTTGCGACTCAACACCCACGCAGATAACTCTAAAAGTCTTATCCCTACAAAAAAGTTTAACAGGACCTTTTTCACTTTAAACTATGCAAGGAATAAATAAATATAAGTTAAAAGTTAATAACTTGTTAATTGCATTAGTTAGACAACAATTTGTTGCTTATTTTCAACAACAATCATTTTATGGGTACGCATTTGATTTTACTGCATTCCTTGCACAATATTAAGAGGAAAACGTCTTTTGGTATTTTTCACTAGAAGCAATACTTTCTAAAATAATCACGTTGAAATCCGTTGCGATTCAACACCCACGCAGATAACTCTAAAAGTCTTATCCCTACTAAAAAGTTTAACAGGATCTTTTTCACTTTAAGCTATGCCAGGAATAAATAAATATAAGTTAAAAGTTAATAATTTGTTAATTGCATTAGTTAGACAACAATTTGTTGCTTATTTTCAACAACAATCATTTTATGGATACGCATTTGATTTTACTGCATTCCTTGCACAATATTAAGAGGAAAACGTCTTTTGGTATTTTTCACTAGAAGCAATACTTTATAAAATAATCACGTTGAAATCCGTTGCGATTCAACACCCACGCAGATAACTCTAAAAGTCTTATCCCTACTAAAAAGTTTAACAGGACCTTTTTCACTTTAAGCTATGCCAGGAATAAATAAATATAAGTTAAAAGTTAATAATTTGTTAATTGCATTAGTTAGACAACAATTTGTTGCTTATTTTCAACAACAATCATTTTATGGATACGCAATTGATTTTAGTGCATTCCTTGCACAATATTAAGAGGAAAATGTCTTTTGGTATTTTTCACTAGAAGCAATACTTTCGAAAATAATCACGTCGAAATCCGTTGCGACTTAACACCCACGCAGATAACTCTAAAAGTCATATCCCTACTCAAAAGTTTAACAGGACCTTTTTCACTTTAAACTATGCAAGGAATAAATAAATATAAGTTAAAAGTTAATAACTTGTTAATTGCATTAGTTAGACAACAATTTGTTGCTTATTTTCAACAACAATCATTTTATCGGTACGCAATTGATTTTACTGCATTCCGTGCACAATATTAAGAGGAAAACGTCTTTTGGTATTTTTCACTAGAAGCAATACTTTCTAAAATAATCACGTCGAAATCCGTTGCGACTCAACACCCACGCAGATAACTCTAAAAGTCTTATCCCTACAAAAAAGTTTAACAGGACCTTTTTCACTTTAAACTATGCAAGGAATAAATAAATATAAGTTAAAAGTTAATAACTTGTTAATTGCATTAGTTAGACAACAATTTGTTGCTTATTTTCAACAACAATCATTTTATGGGTACGCATTTGATTTTACTGCATTCCTTGCACAATATTAAGAGGAAAACGTCTTTTGGTATTTTTCACTAGAAGCAATACTTTCTAAAATAATCACGTTGAAATCCGTTGCGATTCAACACCCACGCAGATAACTCTAAAAGTCTTATCCCTACTAAAAAGTTTAACAGGACCTTTTTCACTTTAAACTATGCAAGGAATAAATAAATATAAGTTAAAAGTTAATAATTTGTTAATTGCATTAGTTAGACAACAATTTGTTGCTTATTTTCAACAACAATCATTTTATGGATACGCAATTGATTTTACTGCATTCCTTGCACAATATTAAGAGGAAAACGTCTTTTGGTATTTTTCACTAGAAGCAATACTTTCGAAAATAATCACGTCGAAATCCGTTGCGACTCAACACCCACGCAGATAACTCTAAAAGTCTTATCCCTACAAAAAAGTTTAACAGGACCGTTTTCACTTTAAACTATGCAAGGAATAAATAAATATAAGTTAAAAGTTAATAACTTGTTAATTGCATTAGTTAGACAACAATTTGTTGCTTATTTTCAACAACAATCATTTTATGGGTACGCATTTGATTTTACTGCATTCCTTGCACAGTATTAAGAGGAAAACGTCTTTTGGTATTTTTCACTAGAAGCAATACTTTCTAAAATAATCACGTTGAAATCCGTTGCGATTCAACACCCACGCAGATAACTCTAAAAGTCTTATCCCTACTAAAAAGTTTAACAGGACCTTTTTCACTTTAAACTATGCAAGGAATAAATAAATATAAGTTAAAAGTTAATAATTTGTTAATTGCATTAGTTAGACAACAATTTGTTGCTTATTTTCAACAACAATCATTTTATGGATACGCAATTGATTTTACTGCATTCCTTGCACAATATTAAGAGGAAAACGTCTTTTGGTATTTTTCACTAGAAGCAATACTTTCGAAAATAATCACGTCGAAGTCCGTTGCGATTCAACACCCACGCAGATAACTCTAAAAGTCTTATCCCTACTAAAAAGTTTAACAGGACCTTCTTCACTTTAAACTATGCAAGGAATAAATAAATATAAGTTAAAAGTTAATAACTTGTTAATTGCATTAGTTAGACAACAATTTGTTGCTTATTTTCAACAACAATCATTTTATCGGTACGCAATTGATTTTTCTGTTTTCCTTGCACCATTTAAGAGGATAACGTACTTTGGTATTTTTCACTAGGAGCAATAATTTTGGAAATAATAATTTCGAAATCGGTTGCGACACAACACCCACGCAGATTACTCTAAAAGTCTTGCTCCTACAAATAAGTTGATTACGACTTTTTTTTACTCTAATCTATGCAAGGAATGTAGTAAAATCAATTGCGGACAGATAAAATAATTATTGCTGAAAATAAGCAACAAATTATTATCTAACTAACCGACAGCAGTGGACGTGCGGTCAGTGTGTGGCTTCGGCGGTCCCCAGAGTTAAGCAGCATTATTTGCGGTCATAACTTGGATGGGGAGCGGGAGGCAGTTTTTTTGAGTTTCCAATGTATTCTCATACAGTAGAAATTCAGTAAAAATAAAGCTAACTGTATCGGCCAGGTTTTCCGCAGTTTCCCTGTGCCCTCGTGCAAATGCGATACAGTAGTGCATTAGGATGAGTGGCTGCGGACAACACTCTAGAGGGGTCTCTATGAAGGAACGATGAAAAGGGGAGAGGGGAAACGTAAAAGCCTGAAGAAGGCATACGAAAGAAGCCGATAATTATTATCTAACTAATGCAATCAACAAGTTATTAACTTTTAACTTATATTTATTTATCCCTTGCATAGTTTATAGTGAAAAAGGTCCTGTTAAACTTTTTTGTAGGGATAAGACTTTTACAGTTATTTGCGTGGGTGTTGAGTCGCAACGGATTTCGACGTGATCATTTTCGAAAGTATTGCTTCTAGTGAAAAATACCAAAAGACGTTTTTCTCTTAATATTGTGCAAGGAATGCAGTAAAATCAATTGCGTACCGATAAAATGATTGTTGTTGAAAATACGCAACAAATTGTTGTCTAACTAATGCAATTAACAGGTTATTAACTTTTAACTTATATTTATTTATTCCTTGCATAGTTTAAAGTGAAAAAGGTCCTGTTAAACTTTTGAGTAGGGATAAGACTTTTCGAGTTATCTGCGTGGGTGTTGAGTCGCAACCGATTTCAACGTGATTATTTTCAAAAGTATTACTTCTAGTGAAAAATACTAAAGGACATTTTTCTCCTGAAATCGTGCAACGAATGCAGTAAAATCAATTGCGTCCCGATAAAATAATTGTTGTTGAAAATAAGCAACAAATTGTTGTCTAACTAATGCAATTAACAAGTTATTAACTTTTAACTTATATTTATTTATTCCTTGCATAGCTTAAAGTGAAAAAGGTCCTGTTAAACTTTTTTGTAGGGATAAGAATTTTAGAGTTATCTGCGTGGGTGTTGAGTCGCAACCGATTTCAACGTGATTATTTTCAAAAGTATTACTTCTAGTGAAAAATACTAAAGGACATTTTTCTCCTGAAATTGTGCAACGAATGCAGTAAAATCAATTGCGTACCGATAAAATAATTGTTGTTGGAAATAAGCAACAAATTGTTGTATAACTAATGCAATTAACAAGTTATTAACTTTTAACTGTTTTTTCTTTATTCCTTGCACAGTTTAGAGTAAAAAATATCGTGATAAACTTTTTTGTAGGAGTTAGACTTTTAATGTAACCTGCGTGGAAGCTGTGTCGCCATTGATTTCGACGTATTTATTTGAAAAACTATTGCTTTTAGCGGAAAATACTAAAGGACGTTTTCCTCTTAAAACGGTGCAAGAAATGTTGTGAAATTAATTGCGCACCGATAACATTATTGCAAACAAGTTAAAAATGAATAACCTGTTAATTGCTTTAGGTAGACAACAATTTGTTGCTTATTTTCAAGAACAAACATTTTATCGATCCGCACTGATTATTCGGCATTCCTTGTATCATTTTAAGAGGAAAACGTGCTTTGCTATTTTTCACTAGAAGCAATACTTCTGAAAATGATCACGTCGAAATCGTTTACGACACAACACCTACGCGGATTACTCTAAAAGTCTTGTCCCTACAAAAAAGTTAAAGAGGACTTTTTTACTTTTAACTATGCACGGAATAAATGAAAACAAGTTAAAACTTAATTACTTGTGAATTGCATTATTTAGACAACAATTTGTTGTCTATTTTCAACAAAAATCATTTTATCTGTGCAAAATTAGTTTTCTGCATTCCTTGCAACATTTTAAGAGGAAAACGTGCTTCGGTATTTTTTACTAGAAGTAATACTTTTGAAAATAATCACGTCGAAATCGGTTACGATTCAACACCCACGCTGATTACTCTAAAAGTTTTGTCCCTACAAAAAAGTTGAACAGGACCTTTGTCACTTGAAAATGTGCAAGAAATAAAGAAAATCAAGTTGCAAGTCAATAAATTGTTAATTGCATTAGCTAAACAGCAATTTGTTGCTTAAAAATAATCATTTGATCTGTTGAATTTTATTGAGTAGAAAAGCTCTTGTTGGGGTAAGACGTTTAAGGTAATCCTCGTGGAAGATGTGCTTCCACCGATCTTAAAGTTTATTTTCAAAATTATTGCTTTTAGCAAAACAATACTAAAGGACGTATTCGTCTGAAAACGGTGCAAAGAAGGTAGTCAAATTAATAAAGAACCGACAAAATGATAGTTGTTGAAAATGAGCAAATTCTTGACTATCTAATGTAATTAGCAAGTTATTAACTTTTTACTTGTTTGTTTCGATTCCTTGCATTTTGTTGTGTAGAAAAGGTCGTGTTTAACTTTTCCGTAGGGGCTAGATTCTTAGAGTAATCTGCGTGGGAGTTGTGTCGTCACCGATTTCATTTTGTTTATTTTAAAAACTATTGTTTGAAGTGAAAAACGCTAAAGGACGTTTTTTTCTCAAAACGATGCAATTAAGGTAGTCTGAGCACATTGACTGACGTGGCATAAGTTCGAGGGAGTTTAAGAGAGAATTACGAACAGTTCTCGATAAGATAAAAATTTGAAAAAAAAATCAAGCATATGGAAGATGCTAAAGAGATTACTTTGGACGATAATAATTTAAAAAATGTTATTAACAAATTACTAAAATAAAGAATTGTTCAACAAAATACCCGGTAACCCAATTTTTTTTGTAATGAAAGTGATCTTTTCATTTTTCTGCATATGTATAAATTTTTTCAGAATTTTGTGTGATGTTTGAAAATCGCGTTTTTTTTATGTTATAATAAAAAATCAGAGAAAATTCTGAAAAAAATTCATACGTATGCAGAAAATTAAAAGAATCATTTTTATAACAAAAACGAAATTAGTTTGCCGGATGTATTGTTGAACAATTATTTATTTCAGTGATTTGTTAATAACATTATTTAAATTATTATTGTCCAAAGTGAACTCTTTAGCACCTTCCATATCCTTGATTTTTTTTCAGATTTTTATCTCTTCGAGAACTGTTCGTGATTCGCTCTCAAACTCTCTCGAACTTATGCGACGTCAGTCAATGTGCTCAGACTACCTTCATACACTGAAATCAATCCCGCACCGGCAAAATTATTGTTGCTGAAAATTAGCAATTAATTATCGTTTAACTTATGCAATTAACATGTATTTAACTTTCAATTTGTTTATCTTAATTCCTTGCATTTTTTGCGTAGTAAAGGTCTTGTTGCACTTTTTTGTAGGGGCAAGATTTCAATAGTTATCCTCGTGGAAGCTGTGTCGCCACCGATTCCGATGTGTTTATTTTTAATAGGTTTTAGCAAAAAATACTGAAGGACTTTTTGCTTTCTAAACTATGCAACGAATGCAGTGAAAGTACTTTTTTTATTTTTTTATTTATCTAGTAACATCTATTATTTTTTTTTATTCTTATTTTAAAGATTTTTATTTCCGAAAAATTGTTGCTGACTGCAAAACTGTTGCAGCATTAACAAAATTTTGGTAGCATTGATAGAATCGCAAAAAAAGCGTTCTTAACTCGTAAACCTAAAAAAAAGGTTTATTACGCGAACAGATGAGAAGGTACAGCTGGCACTATTTTTTTTAAATGACTGAAAAAAATGACTGCTTTTTTCAGGATCATTGGAAGAATGAAAAATAAAAATAGTCATTACTAGATAATAAAAAAATGAAAAATGAGCTTCAGAGAATTAATAATTATGCGAATGAATAATTAGAAATAATGCGAAAATTAGAAAAATGATTTCCAACTGTTCAGGATAATTGAAAAAAAAAATAGTCTCCACTAGATAATTAAAAATGAAAAGATCTGCCTTCAAGATTAATTCATTTAACGCAGAGTTAGAAAGTTAGGGCTGTCGTTACTATAAAATTTGCTAGTGCATAATTCTTCAGGGTTATTATTAGTTGAAACTGTTGCTTCTATCGAAGAATGCAAAAAGATTTTTTCTCAAAACCATGCAGGAAATGCAGTAAAATAAATGGCCACTGATAAAATGATTATTGTTGAAAATAGGCAACAACATTTATTATTTAACTTAAATTATTAAAAAGTAATTAAGTTAAAAATTGTTTATCTTAATTACTTGCATTTTTTATATTAAAAAAGGTTTTTTCAATTTGTCTTATGAGCAAGATTTTTCGAGAAATCCCCGTGCGAGTTGTGTCGCCAACCCTCGCGTCATTTTTATTATGGAAGACTTTTATCTAGACGGAAATGCCATAGGACCTTTTATTATAGTAATGATGCAAGAAATAAGTAAAGATAATCCCAAGTTGTTAATTATTAAAAACGCTTACTATTAATTATTAACTAATATTGTAATAATCTTAATCAAACTCAAAGCAGGTGATATTACCACCATACCGGTAATTTGTAATGTTGCTATGATTGCCCTTTGATACATTGGTACATCACTATTGATAAGACATCAGAAATGAACAAAACTAATTTTTAGCATTCATGCTACGCTTGAGTGTGTTCGGGATTCGTGAATTCGTAGTCGGTCGGGCCCGCCGATCCCCTCTCTTCGAAGCCTCTCCTTCCATGCCACCGTTTGCCGAGCTCGGAAGCCGAACGGGCAAGCGACGATGCTGAGAACCGTCGCTTTGACGCGCACGCGCCTGTCGGGTGTCTAGTTTCACCTGAACCTCACTGTATACACCGGTGATGATGGCTTAGTCTCCATGTTCAACTGTTTTATCGGCCTCACTTCCTCGTACGCGCACTGCGAGTGTAACGTATAACAAACACGTTAACATCTCGTTCTAGAATTTAGGTCATGCGGCAAATAATGAACAATTCATCTTGAAAAATCTAATTCGCAACTTTGGCGAATCACAAGATAAATCCAAATGCGTTAATAACAATTTTGGTGGATTTTTAAACAGTGTTAACTTCGCTCAATGCTGAGAAAACAAATTACTAAATACGAAGAAATAGTTGGATTTATTAAATTCTGAAATATTGTTTCGATCAAATATATTAACCAAAAATCTTTTAGTTAGCAAATATATTAGCCAAAAAATCATTTAGTCAGTAAATATATTAGCCAAAAAATATTTTAGTCAGTAAATATATGAGCCAAAAAAAATTTTAGTCCGTAAATATGAGTCAAAAAATATTTTAGTCAGAAAATATATTAGCCAAAAAAAATTTTAGTCCGTAAGTATGAGTCAAAAAGTATTTTAGTCAGTAAATATATTAGCCGAAAAATATTTCACTTGGTAACCAAAATATTTGTTATACCAACTAAAAATTCGTTAAAACTTTTAATGATAAATCGTTTGAATAATTCAACAATTATTTGATTTAGTTGTCCAAAATATATAATATTTTTGTTGGTAACCAAAATATTTTTAATAGGAACTAAAAATTCATTTAAACTTTTAATAATAAATCGTTTGAGCAATTCAATAATTATTTGATTCAGTAGTCTAAAATATATTTGCAGTAACCAAAAATATTTGTTATAAAAACTAAAAATTCGTTTGAACAAGGGTGTACACCGATTTAGTTAATTCAAACATTTTTTTCTCATTGTATACGAGAGACTTGATTCGTCACCTTGAAATCGAAAGTGACTCACCGTTTAACGTTGCCATGGTTTAGCCTGTGATTTTCTCTTTGTATCCTTTGATTACCAAACTCGATGTGTCGAGAAATATATTTTTCACTGCGAAATTTCGAGTCAAATACTATATCCTTTTGTTTTTGTTTTTTTCACTGCTTTGGTGAAAACGATATACTAGTCGCGCTGAGACGCGTGACCGTTGGAGGGCAAACTAAAAAACAACCGAAGAACCTTCTACGTCGTGTGTTGGCTATTCGAGTGGCTCGAATATCCTACAAACGCATAATGCAGTGAACGATCGGTCGTTATGGTCGTTCGTTGTATAGACCCAAGAGTCCAGACACCTGCTGTCCTTCTGCACCAACCATAAGGGAACCAGCACCCAAACATTCTCCCACCTTCACCCTTATCCCCTCCTTTTCACAATAGACTTGTGCTCGTTGATATTAACACGAAAAAAATTAATTTATTGAATAAATTCCAAGCGACAAAATTTGTTGGGATAATAAAATAGTTGGTTACAGAAACAAATCAGTTGGGTTAGTAAATTATTTGGCAATTGTAGTTACGAAAAAGGTTGTTTAAAAAAAAAAAGAAAGTTTTTCGCATATTGTGTAAACATTATTTAAAAGCCAAGCGGAAAGTCAAAGGTTGCATATTTAGGAAATCTTCCACATAGAGGAAGCTTATTTTTGTATAGTTGTTATTTACATTTCTAAGAATGATAAAAATGGAAAAAAAGAGGAAGAGCAAGTTTTACTTTTTTGAAGGTCATGTTACCAGGCGCCTACACACAACTGCTTATCCCGAAACGCACCCATTGAATCAGGGCTTAAAAATTCAGAATATCTAGCTAATGATCCATGCAAGAAAATAGCTTTACCTTTAATGCGATTTATGCAGCCAATCATTTAAAAACAAATCAAAAGCAAAAATTGACCCAATAAGACCCGGTCTCCCCTTCCCGTTGTCTAGGCTTCACACAAATCTTTTGATATACGATAAAAAAACTAGGCATCGTAGCAACATAAATAATCTTCTTCAAGTGGATTAATTGGTGTTTGAGTTATTTTTGCTTCCTCATAGAGGAAGTTTTGTTTTCTTGAAAAACATGTTTTTAAAGATTTTCATGCCGTATGCTTAGAATTGTCCAAAACGTCGAGAAAAGTGGTTTAGAAAAAATGTCCGTATGTATGTGTGTGTTTCCTGGGCTCCAAAAATTCGATGAACTATTACTCAGTAACCGTTCGAGCGATATGGCTCAAATTTGGCACGCAAGTGGAGTAGTTGTCCCACTTTGAATGTTGAGATTTAAAAAAAAAAATCAGCCATTTTGATTTTATGGTACTTTAAATTATTTGAAAAAAGGGCGTGGCCGCTCTAACTTTCGTAAAAATTAGACGATTTTGCTAAATAGTTGTTTATAAATAAATATACGTTCAATGTTGTTTGGCATTGCATTTGGGCGAAATCGGTAAAGCGGTTCAGATTTTATAGATGTTTGAATTTTTCGAAAAAAATCATTTTTTTTTATAAATCACGTCGAATTTCACCAATTTAACCGAAATGTTTTACAGACGAAAAGAAACATGCAGCTACGCCACGTACCAAATTTGACGATGATCGGTAAACTGGTTCAGATTTTACGACATTTTGAAATTTAAAAAAAAAACGATTTTCTCTCTAGCATCAGCAAAAGTTGATAATGCGAGACAAAAGTTTGCACTGAATGGAAATAAGAATGCAAAGTAGAAAATTACACATTGCTTCATATGTAATTTTTATTTTTTTAAATTTATAATGACCGCTTGTCCCAAAACAGAATTGCTCATAACTCTCGAACGGCGTGACGAATCGAGATGAAAATTTACACAAAAGAGGAGGATAAATTCCGTTTTCGTTATTTCGATTAAGGTAGTCCTTGCGCATTAAGCTGAGGTCAAATAAGTTTTCGAAAAATGGGAGGGAATTGCAAACACTTTTCGCCAATATAAACAAGGCTGCAAAGTAGAACTTTGCAAATTGCTTCCTCATTATTGTTGGATTTTTACAAAGCATCCTCTATGAGGAAGCCAAAATAGATTAACATGCTTCCTCATAGAGGTAGATTTGTAAAAATTCAACAATAATGAGGAAGCAATTTCCAAAGTTCTACTTTGCAGCCTTGTTTTTTCCTTTCATCGTTGATAAACCAAGTTCGTTAGTCAATCGCCCATTAAATCAGGGCTTAAAAAATTCAGATTATCCACCTATTGATTTATGTAAAAATAAGTAGAAAATAGATATGATCCATGTAAGAAAATACATAAAAAACGCTTTACCTTTAACCCGACTTATGCAGCCAAGTAATAAATAGAACAAGGATGCAAAGCAGAACCTTGCACATTGCTTGCTCATTATATTTTGCTTTTTACAAAGCAACCTCTAAGAGGAAGTATGGGAATTGATTTTGGCTTCCTCATAGAGGAAGCTTTGTAAAAAGCGAAATATAATGAGGGAGCAATGTGCAAGGTTCTGCTTTGCATCCTTGTTTTAAATAAATATAAATAAGCGCACACTCTCGCTTTGTGAAAATATAATAAGGACGAACGGTCCGGAAACTCCCTCGAATACTCTATCTTCTCTGTTTATTTTTTTTTTGTAGGACACGATAGAAATCGGTGTTTTCCGAAATTTCATTGGGAAGCAAGGATATGGCTAGTTTATACGACATAAATCGCTACATTTCGCAATATAGACTGTACAACATCGCTATGAAAATATTGTTTCAACCGATCTTAACCAAATTTAATAGGGATTACCGGTGTTTGAAAACTCACGTACATACCAATTTTGAGCTTAATATCTCGAAAATTAAAAGAGTTATCGCGTTAACAGACATTTTTGAAAAAAATCAAAATCGCGTAAGAATTTAATGATCATGAGGATTTTTACAAAAATTGGTATGAATGATGAGGATTGACCCCTCTATCTATGGTGTAAATTTCAGCTCTATATCTCGAGGCATTCCCGAGTTATAAAGGTTTATATTTTTTGAGCGTGTAACATACACATACACACACACACACACACACACACAAATACACAAATACACACATACAGACATTTTTTCTAAATCACTTTTCTCGACGTTTTGGACTACACTCAGAAGTCAGTACACTCAGAAGAGTGTACTGACATGAAAATCTCGAAATAAATTTTTTTCAAAATCAAAAATTGACCCAACTAGCCCCGGTTTCCTCTTCTCGTCGTCTCCGCTTCACAAAAGTGTTTTGATGTTCGACAAAAAAATTAGGTATCGCCGCAACATGAATAATCTTCTCTAAGTAGACTAATTGGTGTTTGAGTCATTTATTCTTTCTTTTAGCGTTGATAAAGCAAGTTCGTTATTCAATTCCGTTTCCCGTGTAGCTCTGTCGACGTCAAACCAGCAACAGTAGCAGCAGCAATCTCGCTACGGGAGTTTCAAACAATGGCAAGAGTAAGAGTCGACCATTAGAGCCGATTCTAACGGCATTACTAACTCGAAGTGTTACGGGCCTCTCGAAGCTTGTAACATGGAAAATTTACCAGAGCGTGTATAGTTTATGGCAAGTATTATAATAATATTATAATATTCGTATGTGCGTTACACAAACAAAAGCAGAGAGGCTGGGCCACTCCTAAACTTTGTGCGATGTGTAAACATGTTATTCGTTGATACAATCTCGAGTCTCGAGGCAACAATTTATCACCGTGGCTCGTTAATGTACTTTGACGATCGTTGTTAATTAATAGACTCACTATTTTTAAAAGCTTCTTTGTCGACAGCACCCTCATTTTTTTCTTCTTCTTCTTTTTATGAGAAAACAAAACAATGCTCGATGATGATTGCAGTTGATGGTCATTTATTTATTTTCCATAATTATCATTTGTTATTTCTTTATTAAGTACACATTGTTTTAATTATCTCACGTCTTTAAATTATGATATAAATATGAAGCAATGGAAATATACTTTTACGTATGGAATTGTCCATTAAGAATATACTTGTACATACTTATTTATCGAATTACAGCCTTGCGCTTTTTTACATTAAAAAAAGTCTTGCTAGAACTACCAAAAACTTGGTTTAAAATGTTAGACAAAATTGGGCCTAATTTCAAGTCAATTGGCTATTTTATTTTTGAGATATCTTCAGAGAAAGTGAACTTTTGAATAGCTGTAAAAAAAATCGAATTTTCAACAAAATATTGGGAAAAAATTGTGAAGAAAATGTATTTAAGAAGTAGTTCTTCATTTTTTTTTCAAAAAGATTATCATGAAATTTCATTGAAAGTAAATATTTTTCGTGGCTATTCTAAAATTTACACGTCTTATTATAATTGCTGCATGTTGATGTTATAAAAATATCATCACAAAACCGATTGTACCAGCGACTATATTTCTAAGAAAATTTGAGTGAAGAAAATGGAGCAGCATTACTCTATTTTTTTTTTTCAAAAAGATTGCCATGGAATTGCAGTGAAAATAAATATTTTTTTGCGGCTATCCGAAAGTTTACACATCTTATTATAATCGCTGCATGTTAATGTTATAAAAATAACATGACAAAACCAACTGTACCAGCGACTATATTTCTAAGAAAATTTGAGTGAAGAAAATGGAGGAGCATTTCTTTATTTTATTTATAAAGTTTCAGTGAAAATAAATATTTATTGGGCCTATCCGAAATTTTACACATAAAAATATGATCACAAAATCAATTGTATCAGCGATTATATTTCTAAAAACGAATGAGATTTACAACTGTTTTGCACCAAAGTATTGATTGATTGTTTTGCACGGAAAAAGTTGATATCATTGTAATACCTTAAGCTTCTGTGAAATTTTGTATTATCAGTGCTTGAGATATAAAAGGCACAACGTCGTATGAGCGAACATATCCAGCTGCAGGTTGTATCGAATAAATGTGACCTCCTCGGTGATTCGACTAATCTGTAATTCTACCCACTGCTTGAGCGATTATACGTAACATCCTCTCGGCGAATTGTGACATATGTAGATACAATAGACCGTGACTAATGAGATCAACTTTTATTCTGCTTTTCAACACTACCGCGATTTGTTAAATACTCGGTTGGATTTCACTATGATTTCCACAATCTACATCAGACACAGGAATTTTTTCGGACGATTGCACGCGTATTAAATCGCAGTTTCGACGACCACCAACGAATCGACGTCACTTGGCACCTAAAATTTGCACTTCCTCGCAACGAGACTCGTTCATCAGAGAGGACAAATAACGCTCTGTCGTTGTATAAAGTATATTGCGAATGACGATTGAGCCGCTGTCGATGAACACACAAAGAACATGTGTCAACTTGTCAAGCGGACTGAATAGATGGCTTTTTAGTTATATTTACATCCGCATTAACGCGGCGACATTCGTCACAATTTTAATGAATCAATATCTACGAAAAATAAGTATATATAATTGTTGAAAATTTTACCAAGACATATTTTGTAGACGCAACCAATTTATTAGTTGGGCGTACAAAATCTTTGGTTGTGTTAACCAATAACTTGGTAGGCACAACCAAGTTATTGGTTGATATATCTCTAAAATAAAATAGCCAATCGACTTGAAATTTGGACAGAAGTTTGGGAAGAAAATTTTCTTGTCGACACGGGCGTAAAACGTACGCCCGAGTCGCATACGATATTTTTTAGAATGACGTGCGTAAAATTCGCATTGTGTTTAGGGGAATACAACGAGGGGGTCCAGGGGCGAAGCCCCGGTGGGGTGCAGGGGTGAAGCCCGTGCTGGGGTCCAGGGGCGAAGCCCCGGTGGGGGGTTGGGGGGGGCGAAGTCCCCCCACTGAAGACAGAAATAGATTTATTATGCATTCGCAAAAAAGACAGAACGTGTTTAATTGTGAGTAAACTTTGTTTATAATTATAATTACTTTATTTGGTAATATAATTATTGCATATAACATATAACATCACAGAGAAAATGCGCTCAATAATACTGAATTTCTGATTTGAATTTCTGAGTTACATTTCACGAACTATTTCTTTTTTTGTAACTGTTATGGTAGTTTTCACTTTTTTGGAAGCTGAAAAGAAAAGTAAAAATAATTTTTTTATTTTACGCACACTGTTTCATAAAGTTGCATTTTACGCATTCATATGGGTGTGTAAAAACGAATTTTACACACACTATGCTAAAAAAATTCATATAACTGTAACTTGTAAACTATTCGACCGAATCAGGTCAAATTTGAACATGTACATAAATTTTATAAAAATCGCTTAACGCATTTCATTTTTATAAGAATTTTGAAATTTTGAAAAAAGTACGTAAACGCTGTAGCTCGAACGAATTTTTAACTATCGGTCTGAAACTTCGTATTAAAATTGAAAAAAGTGATGCGGCCTTTGGTATTGAATTTGGGCCAAATCGGTAAAGTGGTTTGGTTTTTATGAGATTTTGAATTTTTCGAAAAATTTTCTTTTTTCTCTAATTCAGGTAAAATTTTGAAAAATCGACTGAAATTTTCTACAGAGGAAAAATAACATTCAATCCTGCTACGTACCAAATTTAGTGATGATCGGTAAAACGGTTCGGATTTTCCGTGATTTTGAATTTATTCTTATTCAAGGTATTTTTTCGAATTTTATAAATATAATTTATTTTTGGCATCATACATGGTTACAACTATGTATTGACTTTTCGTTTTTCTTTCTCTTTTCGACGATTTGTTACCAAATTATATTTCTTCATGACTCAAATTTTTATAAATTTGAGATTTTTAAATTTGTATTTAAAATAAGAATGCAAAGTAGAACTTTGCAAATTGCTTCGTAAATAATTTTCATCTTTCGCAAAGCTTCCTCTATGAGGAAGCCAAAAATAAAATAAAGAAACTGCCTCATCGCTTTCCGAAAGATCAAAATTAATGAGGAAGCAATATGCAAAGTCCTACTTTGCATCCTTTTTTTTCACATTATCGGCGAACATTCTATAATACATCCAAAATTTGGGCTCGCTAGCTCAAGTTTTACAAAAATTAGAGCTATAAAGTACATTTTTTTAAATTTCAAAATTCCATAATTTGATAAAATCCAAAATTTCTACAGTTTGTCACCAAATTACATTTTTTTTTTCATGAACATAGCTTCCTCCATGAGGAAGCAAAAATTTCAGGACGATGGCATTTGAAGTGCATTGCCCATGGGAATATCTTAAGCCATGCGTACGTGTATAGACAGATTATTTTGGAATTGATTGTTGGAAGATATTCTGAGTCACGCGTTTGCCCTTGCTGCTGTCTCCGTGAAGCGACGGCAGTAAGTAGCAAAGGACGGTTGCAGATACACTCCGTGACAGAAATAAGAGTGCGTATGGTGTTGCATAAGCGCGACAAGGAATGAGAGCTCGTGCTACGAGTGGGACGTGATCCCGCGTATACAACGGGATTACAAACAAAGGGATGGATGAATAAGGTTCATGTACAAAAGTGCTCGTCGAGGGGAATCGCATACCAGAAGATTCTTGACGCGCTGTGGAATATCGTGTGCAGTATTACAAACCTCCATTACTTTGAGAAATGAAGCTTAAAGAAAAGTCTACAATAATGATTTCGCAATAATAACCTGCAGCGATTATGAAATGATACGTAAACTTTTGAATAGCTGTAAAAAAAATCTAATTTTCAACTCAACATTGGGAGAAATTGTGAGGAAAATGAATGATTATGAAATTATATGTGAACTTTTGAATAGCTGCGAAAAAATCTAATTTTTAACTAAATATTGGGAAAATTGTGCAGAAAATGGAAGAGTACGGCTCTCAATCAATTTTATAATGTATTAACTGCATTTCTTCATTAAAAAAAAAATTACCATGAAATTTGATGGAAAATAAATATTTTTTTCGGCTATTCGAAAGTTTACTTATAATCGCTGCATGTTAATGTTATAAAAAGAAAATTACAAGACCATTTGTACCAGAGACTAGATTTCTAAGAAAATTTGAGATTTACAACTCTGAGCGAGGATTACCACGAAGAAGGGACAAAGAAACGTACCAAGAGGTCACATCGAAAGCCGCCGCACAAACAAAACATTCCAACCGCGCTAAACTCGACATAAACACATATTTTCATTCGTAATCCATAACTCGTATAATTAATAGAAGCGGTTGAAAATGAGTTGCTTTTTAATAGAACTCTTAATAGGATAAGAGAAAAGTCTCAAGGGCACTTGACACTTTTAGGAAAACACTGAGACCAAGTTCTAGTCTCACAATCTCGCGACGTTTTTTTCATCATGCTTTGTTCAAATTATATTTAACTTGCACCATGTCTTTGAACCTACGACATTACGTCGTCTTTGATATAAAATTTTCTCTTCTAAATGGAGATATTGAACGAAAAAAAATGTTGAGGAGGAATTCGCTGTACGGTTTGAGCCAAGTTTGATGAAGGTGTTTTTAAATAATATTCTCTGCCCATATAGTATAAGGAGTTCTGAGTGATTGAGTTCTGAGTTTATTAAGTTTTGTTAATTGAAAATCAAGAGAATTCCATTAACTTTTTCGTCACAGTGGGTCACTGAGTGACCCACCTGTTTTCGCTCAGATTTAAATGTTTTAAACTAATTTCTGACAATAATTAATGCTTCATTTAAGTTCGGAAACGAAAAATGTGTGACTCAAAGGGTTAAGGATAATATTGTGAATTGTTTAAGCATTGTGAAACATTATTTATTAGGAACGATTTATTTCTTTATTAGGAATAAATTATTCCTTTATTAAAACCTTTGGTTGAAATTCATTTGGGCTTTAACCTTTCATTGGTTAATATCTCCTTATTCTTCGAAGTATTTACTTCGGCGGTATTACATACGCTTGGAGAAAATTGCTATGAAATTTGTATATTTTTGCAAAACCTAAAGTAAGTTAAACAACGATGATCGGTTAATAAGTTTTGGAACGATGTACAACAAAGTAATTCTACCGATCATCACTCACCGTTCTATAATCCAATTGTCGCAGTTTCTCGTCAAATCACCGACAAAATTTATCTTTCCAACCTAAAAGCACGATAACAAAATTCTTACTATCGTCCCCACTTATCTCATTGCAATGGCTGTCGAAGCAGTAGATTCCTTCACATACATATGAGGCATTCCATGCCAACTCGGTCAACGGTCTCAATTTTTTTTAGCACCAATTTTTTATGTTATTCTTCCAACTGAAATATGCATGCAGAAATTTTTTCAGATTTTTTTACACCGAAGTTTTTAAGTTATAAATAATTAAAGCTATCAAAAAAACGCCCTAATTTTAAAAAACTCAAAAAATTATCAAAAATACTATGATGTGCAATAAAACGTTTGAATCATAGGCCACAGTGGGCCGAAACCTTCTGCTATTTTTTTTCATCACAGTATTTTTGAGATTTTTAAACTAAGACGTTTTTTAGATAATTTTAATTACTTATAACTCTAAAATTTCGATAAAAAGAAATCGGAAAACATTTCTGCATGCATTTTTCAATTTTCAAAATTTTCAAAAAATAACATAAAAAATTTCCGCTAAAAAAAATTGATTTTCAGCCGTTGACCGAGTTAGCATGGAATGCCCCATATATTTTCCATGTGTTATTTACTAGTCGCAGAATGATAAAGGACTTCAACGAATTGCTTCCGAATTAATACGAATTTATTATTCCACTTTTATTCGACCGTGAATCTCTCTTTTTCATTTTTACTTCTGAGAAGATTGTTTATTTTCGTCTTCAATCTTTATCTTGCATTCCTGTAGATTCCAACAGAAATTTACTTTTTCCCCCCAAAAAGATAGTGTCTTTGTGAATATAAACTTTACAGATTAGTTTGAGAATATAGTTTGAATATTATAAAAATGTAATAATCTCCGAGTCTTAACTCACACTACGAAATAGCAATGGAAATATCAGTAAAAACCTTAAATGTATCTTATCGAGTAAAAAATAAAATTCTCTTCGCATACTTTATAATATAAGTGCGATAAAACACACGAGTTAAAAAAAAGTTTATCGCCCGAGTATTATACGAAAATTTATTTTCCAAGGTGTAAAAATGGAGATTTATGCACGCTTCGCGTAAAACCGCGTTTCTCGCACCGAAACAAAAAAAAATTTCGAAATACGTGTATTTTTGCGTCCTCATAGAGGAAACTTTGTTTTCATGAAAAAAAAAAAATGTCGAGATTTTTATGTCAGGACGCTTAGAATTGTCGAAAACGTCCAGAAAAGTGATCTAGAAAAAAATGTCCATATGTAACTCAAGAACGGTTTTGTATATCGCGCTCAAATTTGGCACACAAGTGTAGCAGCAGACCCTCTTCAACTGTAGCAATTTTTGACAAAATCTGTGCGATAATTTCGATTTTATGCCGTTTTGAATTTTTTGAAAAAAGGAGGTGGTCGCTCTAGCTTTCGTAAAATTTAGTCTATTTTGCAAAATAGTTGGTTATAAGAGCAGGTGCACTCAATGTTGTTTGGTATTGAATTTGGCTCGAATCGGTAAAGTGGTTCAGATTTTATGGAATTTTGAATTTTTCAAAAATTGACATCGCTCTATTGTAACTTTTGCAAAACTTGAGATAGCGAGCTCAAATTTTGTATATAAATGAAACAACATTCAGCCATTATATATGTATAATTTAGTGACAAACGGTATGAAATTTGTGATTTTATGGAATGTTGAATTATTTTTAAAAAATATACGTTATCACATTTACATTCGAAAACGCTCTAATAATAACGGAATAACGAAATAGAAAAAGCGAATTATTTTTTTAAATATTCCATGACAATGATATATCATATTAATTGAGAAAAAAATGAGCATACATGCTTGATATTTGAGAGAGAGAGGGCGCCTCGTATTCCTTGGTACACTTAATATCCAGCACAAAACAAAACAAAAAAAAAATACAAAACTTTCACTAGATGCCGTTATTACTAAAGTCCTATTAATTATGGCGGACACTATACTCTCGATAAATTGAGTTGGAGCAAGATCGTCGCGGCTCGCACGCACCACTGACAATGAGCACAGCGCTCGCGACTGTTGGTTGTTTAGTTATACCGGCCGCAGGAGAGACTACATATGTATACTCTATACATAGGTACGCGTGTACCTATACCGTGTTTGTGCCGTAGTAAAATCTACAGTGCAGCGTTCGTCGAGAGAGTGCGGCCGTCGTTGCCGCCGCGGCGGCGGTCGAGGCCGTAGTAGTCACAGAGATACACTCGAAGCTGCAGAACGTAAAATGCGCGTTTGTACCTTCTCTCCACGAGCCAAGTCATAAGAGCGTGTGCAAAGTCTGAAAGTTTCTTGTCGTGCTCGATGCTGTTATACTATACTTCATTATCACGGTTCTCGGCACCGGACGGCTAATCGGGAACGATTTAAAAAAAAGCATGTTACGATATTTTTGTAACCGCAGCTCTTTCTTCCATTGTTTAAACACGGATTTTATTTCTGTGTTAGAAACTGTGAGTCAATCGGATGGTTTTATTGTCGCGAGAACCGACAAGTGGATATTAAATACGCTTAGCTCGCGTCTCTATTTTCTTATCTGTCGTTGGTGGTTTCCCAAGTAGCACAAAGACAAAGGATATCTATGTGGTATACGAAAAGGTATGTTAATTTCCGTCCAAATGATATCTTTTAGACGTTCTTAAGTTATCCAAATCCAAAAAGATATCATTTGGACGGAAATTAATATACCTTTTCGTATACCAAATAGATATCCTTTGTCTTTGTGTTACTTGGGTTTACACGACCTATCACACTATTCTCATTTGATCGGAGAGCAACGAAGTGGCCAATCGAGCAACGATTTTCGAGAGCCAAAGCACGACGATCGTATGGATAATTGTTTGCACGTTGTGAAAAGCGTAGCGTTGAGATCTCTGTCATAATTGGTGTTTAAGCTCGAGGATTTCAGTCGCGGGAGTGAGTTAATAATTTTGAGCATGGTGTCTTTGTTTGTAAACAGAAATATACTTTGAGTTTAATGCTAATGGCTAATTGATTGCTATTTTTTTACGGCAGCTCTTTCTTCCTTCATTTAAAAACGGATTTATCTCTGTCTCGGACAATGTGATGATAACCGAAGAGCGAATATCGCATCCGCTTAGCTCGTGTCTCAATCTTCTTATCTTATATTTTATACACGGTTATACACGACCTATCCACTATTCTCATTTGATTGGAGAGCGACGAAGTGGCCAATCGCGCAGCGATTTTCGAGAGCCAAAGCACGATGGTATGGATAATCGTTTGCACGTTGTGAAAAGCCTAGCGTTGAGATCTTTGTCATGATTGGTGTTTAGCTCGAGGATATCAGTCACGGGAGTGAGTTAATAATTTTGAGCATGGTGTCTTTGATTGTAAACAGAAATATACTTCGAGTTTAATGCTAATGGTTAATTGATTACTATTTTTTTACGGCAGCTCTTTCTTCCTTCGTTTAAACACAGATTTATCTTTGTCTCGGAAAATTGTGATGATAACCGAAGAGCGAATATCGCATCCGCTTAGCTCGTGTCTCAATCTTCTTATCTTATATTTTATACACGGTTATACACGACCTTTCCACTATTCTCGTTTGATTGGAGAGCGACGAAGTGGCCAATCGCGCAGCGATTTTCGAGAGCCGAAGCACGATGGTATGGATAATCGTTTGCACGTTGTGGAAAGCCTAGCGTTGAGATCTTTGTCATGATTGGTGTTTAGCTCGAGGATATCAGTCACGGGAGTGAGTTAGTAATTTTGAGCATGGTGTCTTTGTTTGTAAACAGAAATATACTTTGTGTTTAATGCTAATGGCTAATTGATTACTATTTTTTTATGGCAGCTCTTTCTTCCTTCGTTTAAACACGGATTTATCTTTGTCTCGGAAAATTGTGATGATAACCGAAGAGCGAATATCGCATCCGCTCAGCTCGTTTCTCAATCTTCTTATCTTATATTTTATACACGGTTATACACGACCTATCCACTATTCTCATTTGATTGGAGAGCGACGAAGTGGCCAATCGCGCAGCGATTTTCGAGAGCCAAAGCACGATGGTATGGATAATCGTTTGCACGTTGTGAAAAGCCTAGCGTTGAGATCTTTGTCATTATTGGTGTTTAGCTCGAGGATATCAGTCACGGGAGTGAGTTAATAATTTTGAGCATGGTGTCTTTGATTGTAAACAGAAATATACTTCGAGTTTAATGCTAATGGTTAATTGATTACTATTTTTTTACGGCAACTCTTTCTTCCTTCATTTAAAAACGGATTTATCTCTGTCTCGGACAATGTGATGATAACCGAAGAGCGAATATCGCATCCGCTTAGCTCGTGTCTCAATCTTCTTATCTTATATTTTATACACGGTTATACACGACCTATCCACTATTCTCATTTGATTGGAGAGCGACGAAGTGGCCAATCGCGCAGCGATTTTCGAGAGCCAAAGCACGATGGTATGGATAATCGTTTGCACGTTGTGAAAAGCCTAGCGTTGAGATCTTTGTCATGATTGGTGTCTAGCTCGAGGATATCAGTCGCGAGAGTGAGTTGATAATTTTGAACATGGTGTCTTTGTTTGTAAACGGAGATATACTATGTGTTTAATGCTAATGGCTAATTGATTACTATTTTTTTACGGCAACTCTTTCTTCCTACATTTAAACACGGATTTATCTTTGTCTCGGAAAATGTGATGATAACCGAAGAGCGAATATCGCATCCGCTTAGCTCGTGTCTCAATGTTCTTATCTTATATTTTATACACGGTTATATACGACCTATCCACTATTCTCATTTGATTGGAGAGCGACGAAGTGGCCAATCGCGCAGCGATTTTCGAGAGCCAAAGCACGATCGTATGGATAATCGTTTGCACGTTGTGAAAAGCCTAGCGTTGAGATCTTTGTCATGATTGGTGTTTAGCTCGAGGATATCAGTCGCGAGAGTGGGTTATAATCTTGTTGAGCTGGGCTTCTTTGTTTGTGTAGAGAAATATACTTTGAGTTTAATGCTAATGGCTAATTGATTACTATTTTTTTATGGCAGTTCTTTCTTCTTTCGTTTAAGGTAGTTCTATCACGACATACCGGTGGGGATAGGTGCGGTGGTCGGGAGACCCAAGGTGGTTATGCTTAGTAAATACGTGTGCCACTCGCGCTCTACCTCATTCCGCTTTAATTCCTAATATCTCAAAAACTAAACGGTAAACGATCCTCAATTTTTTTAAACCTTATTTGTGTTAGGTCCCTGTAAAACATTCTCGTTTTGTTTTTATTCCTAAAATGTCAAGAAGATTTTAGAACAGAAAACATCTCGTTTTTTGCATGTCCGGTATACGAGATACATGTAAATTATGCCAATTTCAAGTGTAAATATCTCAAACAGACGGTAAATCTAATTGAAATTGCACAGATTTTTAGGTAACATGTTCAATAGTATGTGCACCAACTTATAATAAATTCTTAAATAAAGCCATTCCGTGATGGAACTACCTTAAACACGGATTTATCTGTGTGTTACACTGAAAGAAAATTATGGTATTAGTAACTATAAAGTGACAACTATTCATTTATGTAACTATCAAATAGTTACTATAACTATTTTCGTAGTTATCGTAACTATAAAAATAGTTGCATGTAATAAAAATGAATAGTTGTCACTTTATAGTTGACTGTACTATTACGATTTCTCTGAGTGTAGAAACTACCGTAAGTCAATCGGATGAGTTTATTGTCGCGAGAACCGACAAGCGGATATTGCATGTGCTTAGCTCGCGTTTCAATTTTCTTATCTTATATTTTATACACGGTTATCCACACGGTTATACACTACTCTTAGTTGCTCGGAGAGCGGCAAAGCGCAATCGTAATGGCGCGCTTAAGCTTTGCATGGATAATCGTTTGTACATTGTGAAGAGCGTAGCGTTGCGGTCTTTGTCGTGATTGGTGTTTAGCTCGAGGATATCATTCACGAGAGTGGGTTAATAATCTTCTTGAGCTGGGCGTCTTTGTTTGTAAACAGAAATATACTTTGGTTTTAATGCTAATGGCTAATTGGTTACTATCGTTTTAGTTACACAATTAATCACATTCCCTGGTTATTTAGTACAGAACCTCTTTAAAATTCAGCAGTTTTTTCCACATTGATAAACAAAATAAGAACTGTTTGATAAAAAAAAAACCATAAGTCGCTCCGAAGTTACAGTTACGTAATATAATGAACATTTGATCAGAGTTGTAAATCCCCATTAATTCATGGGATATAGTTTAGAGTACAATTTGTTTTGTAATTATGATTTCATAATAATAATATGTAGTGATTATAAAATAGAGTGTAAACATTTGAATAGCTGAAAAAAATACTAATTTTCGCTTTAATATTGCAAGAAATAGTGGAAAAAATGGAAGAAGTAAGTAATGCATTACTTATTTTTTTCCATTTTTTCAAAAGGATTACCGTGAATTTTTATTGAAAAATAATCATTTTTGCAGCCATTCCAAAGTTTAATCATCGTATTGCAATCGCTACATGTTATTATTATACAATCATAATTATACAGCTGATCGTATCATTATAATTATTTCTGTAAGTATTAGGCATTTACAACTCTGCATTTGATTTTGATAAACAGCGTAAATAAATTTTGTGTGTGTCTTTCATAAATCGTGCTTTACACAAAATTGTAGTATTTACGCTGAATAAGAAATTTAAAAATGTCGTAGCCCCGATTTAGTGCTCACTGTTTTAAAATGTAATGCCAAGTATTTGACTAAGCAAAATTCGTCAGTGGTCACTGACATTAAAATAATCACCGCTCGTGACGTCATACCGAAATATATTTCTATATATTGAAAACATAAAAATGTTTCGTTGTTGTTAATAAATATTAGCCTTTACTATTTTTTTTCCGAGCATACCAAAGCAATAGATATTTATTGTCAGCTAAACCGCAACAAGTTATTCGTTGTAAATAATTATTGAATTTTTTCTTACCATTTTTAGGTGATTGCAAGATTTTCTTCAGAGTCGTTTGGATGCTGGAGATAGAATTTCATCTTGTTTCTGATAAATCATCTTTAATCGAGTCGTCGCGGTGTCGAGAACGTCGATGATGTTGCAATGCTTAAACGGGTATCATTCACTCTCGTGTTATCGAGATTTTATAAAAATTCTATTAATTTGAGTTCGTTTTTTTTTGTTTTGCCGTTTCAGAGAATTCGTAGCAAGAGACGGAAAGTTATCCGGTTGCAAATATGCGCTCGCCGGCGCTTCACTGCTCTGCCTGGCCCGAGGCCGAGGCCAACAGTAACATGGAAGAGAAATTCTCCAGCGACGAGGTCAGGCCTCTGACGTTAAATCGCGGTACCAAAATCCGCAAAGGCGAATCACGCTTGCGCCTTTCGTTTAAGAAGGCGCGCGCTCGAATTTTCAACGATTCTTCAGTAGCGACAACTCGCAATATTATTATTTCACATCTACACACTGTAAAAAATGTCTGTTTGAAAATTAATATACAGTATATAAAGCATATACCGTATATTAATTTTCAGATGCATTTGTCATTGACAAATACGACATTGTATATTAAAATACTCACTAACTGTAATTTTCAAATACCAGTATCGAAGAATTCTTATACTATTCTTAAATTTACTATAAAAGTATATTAATATGGAGTTTATATACCCGTTTCGCAAATCTCATATCGCTTGATATATTAAATTCACTTGCATTTTTAACAGTGTAAAACATTCGTGAAAATTAATATACCGTATATAAAGCTCCGATGCATATACCGTATATTAATTTTCAGATGCATTCGTCATTGACAAATACGATATTTGTATATTAAAATACTCACGTACTGTAAATTTCAAATACCAGTATCGAAGAATTCTTATACTATTCTTAAATTTACTATAAAAGTATATTAATATGGAATTCATATACCCGTTTCGTAAATCTCATATCATTTGGTATATTAAATTCACTTGCATTTTTAACAGTGTAAAACACATATTTGTGAAAATTAATATACCGTATATAAAGCTCGGATGCATATACTGTATATTAATTTTCAGATGCATTTGTCATTGACAAATACAATATTTGTATATTAAAATACTCACGTACTGTAAATTTCAAATACCAGTATCGAAGAATTCTTATACTATTCTTAAATTTACTATAAAAGTATATTAATATGGAATTCATATACCCGTTTGGCAAATCTCATATCGTTTGATATATTAAATTCACTTGCATTTTTAACAGTGTAAAACATTTGTGAAAATTAATATACCGTACATAAAGCTACGATGCATATACCGTATATTAATTTTCCGATGCATTCGTCATTGACAAATACAATATTTGTATATTAAAATGAAGATTACAATACTCACGTACTGTAATTTTGAAATACTTTTGTCGGAGAATTCTGATACTATTCTAAAAACTTACAATAAAAGTATATTAATATGGAATTCATATACCCGTTTCGCAAATCTCATATCGTTTGATATATTAAATTCACTTGCATTTTTAACAGTGTAAAACATTTGTGAAAATTAATATACCGTACATAAAGCTACGATGCATATACCGTATATTAATTTTCCGATGCATTCGTCATTGACAAATACAATATTTGTATATTAAAATGAAGATTACAATACTCACGTACTGTAATTTTGAAATACTTTTGTCGGAGAATTCTGATACTATTCTAAAAACTTACAATAAAAGTATATTAATATGGAATTCATATACCCGTTTCGTAAATCTCATATCGTTTTGTATATTAAATTCTCTTGCATTTTTAACGTGTATATTTCACACCTACACTGTAAAAAATATTCGCGTTTTTCCGATACAAACGTGTATGAATTTTGTAAAACTCGATATAGGAAATCGAAATTAATATGTTTGCATAATAAATTTAATACAGATAAATGAATTTCGATAATCCGGTGATGGGAACTTACAACACATGATTATCAAGAATATCTGGTCCATTTTTAATTTCCAACGTATATGTATTTGAATTTTACGATACCGCTTTGCAAATATAATTTGCAAAGAACCAGTGTGGTAATATTATTGAACGTTACATTGTTTTTCAATATCGTTCATATGAAAATTCAACATAAATGTTTATGAAATTCAATTTACAAGGTAATTAAATGTCAAAAGTAATGTCTATGAATTTTCAAACATATTCATCGAAAAATATCTTGCAGCAATGAAAAAACCAGAAATAATTGTGTCTTAATATTATCGAACGCAACATTTTTTCCAATATCGTTCATATACAAATTCAATAAAAATATTTGTGAAATTTCATACACGGTTTATGCATATGGCACTTCCGATACAAGTATATTAATTTTCAGAAAGATTTTGTTTACAGTGTACACAGACATTCGTATTGTTATGGAGACTAATGGGATTTTTTCAAATTTTTATTCCCGATATAAATTAACAAGAACATATTAAAAAAAAGTTCCTAAAAGAGATGAAAGACAAAGTTAAATCTAAATTAGTCAAGCCCAAAATAGGGTAGGGACAAATAAAAATATATATTTAAATTACATCAAAGAAATGTACAAAATAATATTTATGAATAAAGAGAATTAGGAATTAGGAAAACATTCATTAGATGGTTAAAGAAAAATTTAATTATAAAATGATTGAAACCAAAGTCAAGCTCATACCTTTCAGTTTCAAAAACCTACGAATGAATCGTCAAAATACTGATAGTTCGGATTATATAGAATTTTGAATTTTCGAAAAATTGACATTTACATTATAATTCAACTGAACTTCGATAAATTAAGTTTATATTTTTTGTAGGCGTAAACTAATGTACAGTAATGCCATATGTCAAGTTTGGTGAAGATTAGGAAAGGACCAAATTTTATAGCAATTTGAATTATACAACGTTATACAATTTTTTTTTCTTTTGACTCATTTGATAAAAAGTGCAACGATATTTGGTATTAAATTATGTGAAAAACAACTGAGGCGCTAAAATTTTACAGTACATTGAATGATTTAAATTCGTTGTTTAAAAAAAAGGATGCAATGTCGAGTCTTGTTGATAGTTGTCAATATGTAATCGTTTGAAAGTTCAATTTTTATCTTTTAAATTAAATTACATTTATGAATAATAAAATCAATCGTATATATAGGGTTTATTTGGGGGTGATTGATTCACGTTGTGGTCCAATCGCAGAAAGTACACGAGGTAACATCGTACGGAAGTGATTTATTATCGCGGAGTTTGAAAAAAATGCCCCGGGGGAAAAGAAACTCGCAAGAGTTATAAAAACGAATTCCCGGTTGAGCCCTTCATCCACGGATCCCTCTTAAAGGAAAAGCTTCGTGAAATCAAGGGTTTGTCAGTCATGAAAGCAGTTTTCAAGACTTTCATCTCAAAATTTGTTATATCCACGAGCAAAGCATGACGGATTTCTTACAATGAAAAATAACAGTTAAATTATCTAGATGAAGATATATCCTCGGTTAACCCTTCACTAAGTGACCCATCTATTTTCGCTCAGATTTAAATCTTTTAAACTAATTTCTGACAATAATTAATGAGTTTTTGGAAACGAAATTCATTTCGGTAACGAAAAATTTATGGCTCAAAGGGTTAAGTCTATGGGGTAACTTTGTAAAAAGAAAAAAACGTCAGAGTTCCAACCTTTAAAAATAATATTATCTTTTAAAGCCGTAGACATATATGTCTAATAAATAAATAAATAAATGCCTAAATAAATAAATTTGAATTTCACTAAAGAATGTAATTAATTTTTTTCTTCCGTATTCAAAAGTAACACTAATATAAAAATCCGTAACCATCATACACTGTAAAAATATTCATTACAAAAATTAATATCCTTCTGCCGGAAGTTTTTATGCACTGTACAAAATATTTCGCATAAGCTTCCATTACGGATAAAGGAAGCTCGTTTTCATAAACTCGTATATTAAATTTTACATGCAAGTGAAATATAAAATTACAGTATTTTCTAATTTTTATTAAAATTAGAAAAATTAATATGAAAATTAGGAAATTGAATATAAAAATTTGTGTTTTTACTACACACGTTTATTAAATCTAATATATCATCTGATGAATCAAATTTCCGGTAATGTAAATTCGCAAACACTTTTGACAATGTTCATAAACTTAATATATATAAGTATGATGAAAAAAATCATATTTTATAAAAAAGTACTATAATATTACTATATAATTGTATTTCAAATTTAATATAAATCTGATAAATGTATATTAATTTCCTGAACACTTTTTACAATACATATTACGTACGATACAATTTTTAACATATAGATTGTCATAATACTTGTACAAGATTTCTATTCAAGCTATTTCACAATCTCATTCTCTTGGTTCCATTTTTTGAAGCTTGGAAATATTTGTGATGAATCGCAGAATTTGCTCAAACTACATTTCTACGTTTCTCGGTCGAATCGTCGACGCTTGGTCACTCGCTAAGTGAACGTGTTGAGAATATTGCCGTTAACAAACGAGGACGTGCACTAATTTTCATTCTCGACTATGACGAAGCATAGTTGAGAAAAGCGAGAAATAGAGAGAGAGAGAGAGGAGGAAGGGGAAGGGAACGCACTAGTTTTATAAGACACCCACTCGCTTTTGGAAATATCTACGGGTATTCAAGTGTCCCTCGCATGGCCCGATGCCAGCAGCTTTGCTGCTTCCCGTTGCAGAAGCGAATTCTTCTTCGCTTCTACGAGTTTGAGTGCATAATTTATTCAGCTGCGCTAATGTCCAAGATAGCGCGAGGATGACAAGGGTTCGTTCGTTTTGCCCTTTCTCTTGGTTTCGTTTTGAAAAATGGCAGCAGCTTTTCAGTAACGAGTGGTACACGAGTGACTTTTTTATCGGTGGTCGTACAATCAGAGAATAAGACTAGTAATAAAGAATAATTAACGATTATTATAACCAATATTAATACTACTAACAGTAGTAGTCATAATCGTGATTTATTGACAAAATATACATAATAATTTTGAAAAATTTAACATACTTTAATATGTTGCATTTGAGTGTGCGTGAATGTATTTTTTTTCTTAATTATTATTTTTATTTATTCGTTTGCCATACATTCGAGGTGCTGATATTAATGCTCTTATTATTAATAATATTAATAGGGGTTATGGTGACTACTCTTCAATTTTTATTGATTTTATATTTCACGTTGTTGTAATTAATCGAATCATTAAATTCTGAGCCAAATTTATGAAAAATCGATAAAAACTGTAAAAAGTGTAGTGTAAGTAAAAAGAACATTGGGCATTTCCATAATATATAATATAATATTTTTCTATAATTATCCGACTAAATAATATATATTTAAGAATAAACATTTTCTTGAGGTTGAAGAGAATTAAACAAATTCGAAATTCGAGAAAAGTTTTAAATTAACTTACGGAAAAATTCTACATGAAATTCAGATCAACCAACCAACGCACCAAAGATACATTTAAAAAGGTACATAATGTTATATATGGTTTGTTAGTATATTTAAGAATAAACATCTCGCTGAGATTTAAGAGAAGAAAATAAACTGAACATTTCGAGACAAATTTCCATTCAACTTATGTAAAAAGTTTACATGAAATACAATCAATCAACGAACGCACCAAAGTTACATTTGAAAAAGTACATAATGGTACATATAACTTGTTAGTGCAATATAATATTTTTCTATAATTATCCTACTAAATAATATATATTTAAGAATAAACATTTCCCTAAAATTGAAGGCAATTAAATAAACTTAAAATCCCTCAGGGTCAGTAATCGGAAAAGAAAAAAATTTTGCCTTAAAATTCGCTGACGATATTGTGATTGTTTCATATGGAACAAACTCGAAATCAACATAAACAAAACCAAAATACTCATATTTCAAAAAAGAGGTAGACGAAAAAAGAATGTGAAATGGGTTTACAAAAATAAGAAATTACAAATCGTCAACGACTATAAATATTTAGGCACGTGGTTTTCAACCGGAAACACCTTCGAAAAACATTTAGCACAAATAGCGGGGAAAATTACAAAAGTTGCTAATGCAACTTGGGGTATTTGCAAAAGAGCAAAGATTGGTAGTCTAAGTAGACGTTTTAGGTTAATGCAAGCCTTGGCAAAAAGCGGTTTACTGTATGGAGGAGAAATCTGGGGTTGACGCGGGAGGGCACAGGTAGATAGACTTCAAGCAAAATATACAAAAATGGCAATGGGTCTGGCTAGTAACACGCCGAGTTATATTTGGAGGCTAGAGGCAGAGCAGAAAGGGATTGACGTGGATATGTGAAAAAGAGCGGCAAAATATCTGTTAGAAGTAGTGAAAATGGACGACTCGAGATGGCCGAAGAAATGCTTGAGGGAAGAGGTTAGAGACATTGTGAACCGTAATCCATCCAAATTGGAGCTTGAATTAAAAAAAGCGATGGAAGAGGCAGGGGAGGGGAGAGTGTGGAGTAAAATATTAGATGGAAATGTGGCAGAACTCGAGAATATACTAGAGAGAGCAATTAAAATAAAATCTGATCAAGAAATACAGCTAGATTGGGTTAAAGCAGATAAATCCAATTACTGCCCAGAATACAAATGCAGGAAGACCCAGCCGGGAATGGAGACTTACTGGGAGGACCGAGATGTTGGCGCGGAAAATAAGGAGATGTGGGCGAAGTTAAGATGTGGGAATATGGGTAGAAGTTTTGGTAAGGGATTCAAAGATATCAGATGTAGCGTGTGTGGCAAAGAAGAAGAAAACCTTGTACATATTGTAAAATGCAAACAAGCAAGAATGTGCATGAAACGAGAGATAGTTGATAGTATGGATGAATGGATAAATCAGAGTAGAGATGAGGAGTTGCAAAACAAAATTGAGATTAGTTCAAAAGGTAAGCAATTAGCAGCCTTATGCAATTATTTTAAGAATTTTGAAAAAGTGGCCAGTGATGTTAAAGCTAAAGCTATAATAAGTTAAGACGAGTAAGAGAGATGATACGACTTGTATTGAACTGTAAAGACCCGGAAGGGTATACACGCAATAAAAATACTACCACTATATTCAACTTAAAATCCCTCGAAAAAAAATTCCATTTTACTACTGTAAAGAATTTACATGGACTATGCACCACCCTAGCAATCACGATAATTTTCATTTTTCGCAAAAACAACTGTCTAAATAATCAAAAAAATAACGCGAGTACAAGTTGTTTTTTGCACGGAAAAAACTTTCGGTAATTGTCAAAATGACTTTCGAAATAACCAAACAAAAATAAATCTGAAAGTTGTTTCTCCGTCGTCGGAACCAAAGAGTCACCGTCAAAACAACCTTCCTGCTAACTCCGGGAAAATTATTTTGACTCGGTGGTCACTGTCAAAACAACCCATGTAAATGTCGAAGAAAAAAATCGTTTTTGTGCTTAATTTAACGGGTTATCTTGCTCTTTTAATTGTACGTTATTTGTATGGATTATCAATTTTCGACCCGGGGGCATTTTTTATGTAGTTTTAGACACAATTATACAATTGTAAAAACTCATAATATGATTAGCCTTTTTTTTTTGTATTACAAATAGACAATCGAAACATGTATTCCTAAAAGTGTGAATAGCCGAGTGGTCTAAGGCGCATAGCAACAATCACAAAGTCTCAGGTTCGAATCCTACCAGTGACAAAAGATTTACATTCTTTGTTCATGTTCAAACACGTATCATATTGTTGAACAAAGTCGAATATGCAATAAAAGAGCAAAATAACCGGTTAAATTAAAGACATTTTTTTTTTTGTTTTTGAAAAATCTTCATCGGTGGTTTTTACGGTGACTATCAGGTCGAAACAACTTTCCCGGAGTTAGGGAAGGTTGTTTTGACGGTCTCGAGCAACCCGAAAAGTAACCTTCCCGATGTCTACGCGAAGGTTGTTTTGACGGTCACTCATTGATTCCAGCGACGGAAAAACAACTTTCAGATTTTTTCGTTTGGTTGTTTCGAAAGCCATTTTGAACATTACCGAAAGTTTTTTCTGTGCAGAAAACAACGTCTACAACCGTTATTTTTTCGGTCACTTTGACAGTTGTCGTGATTGCTAGGGCAAAGACATTTTTTGTAATGATCCTACTAAATAATATATATTTAAGAATAAACACTCCCTGAGCTTTAACCTAATTAAATAAACTTAAAATTCCTCGAAAAAAAAAATTAATTTACCTTATGTAAAGAGGGTACATGAAATGAAATACAATCAATCACCCAACGCACCAAAGTTACATTTGGAAAAGTACATAATGGTACATATGACTTGTTAGTAGGGTGTACGTAAAGCGGACGATGACATTAGCAAGATAAACGCCCGAACGAGCATGAAGTAAGGGTGAGCGAAGACGGAGGTGGTCGTCGGAGTTTGCTATAGAGTTGGAAAAGTACTACGAACCCCCAGCAGCCCCCCTACCCCCGATAGAAGTAGCCAAACGCCTTCAAGTACAAATAGTCCTCGCCCTTCGCTACTCTTTCCCCTCGTCCAATTCCTCTAGTATGAAATATTACACTTTTCCTTTACCCCTCTTAGAATCGATGGATCAAGATGTCGGATGCAGAACTGCGATGGGGAGCGACCCCCTCAAAGTCCAGAAAACTCTGCTCCAGAGAATTCGAGAGAAATTCCGGAGACTTTCCACCACGCGCTGTATTGACTCGCTGGATGCTCGGAAGTTATGCTGTACATTGGGAATCGTCCGTTTATACCGAAGCTCCCCAACGATCACCCAGGGATGATTCACGTTTGGGACACGTTGTATCTCCATCTCGAAGGAAACAGAGGAGCAATGGACGAAAGAATTGTAGAGCCCGTTTGTCGGTGGCTGACCCGAGGACGATGTGTCTCGTCATCCCTAGGGACAAGTTTACCTTCGTCTCACGTCAACGGGCTTTCACCATCTAGTACATACTACTTAAATCACCAACCCTTGGTTGGCTACCGCTCGAACAATTTTCCTTCAAAGCTCGTGGTCTTCAACGCTGTTGTTCTTTTTTTATTTTTTTATTTGTGTCTTTTGCATTTGTGTAATTATTCTCTACACTGTATAAAAAATGTATTTGTAATTTAGTGTACGAGTACTGGAAGTTTTTATGCATAAATTAATACACTTAATTTAATATACAAGTGCGATGTGATATTAGTGCATGATATAGTAATTTCGATATGCGCATTGCGCTTGGAGCTAGGTTTGGTTAAGATAGAATTCGAGGCAATGCGTCTAATCTGGAATTGGTTAATTCGTATTTAAAAAATGGACAACGCACGCCTTTCCAAAAAATGTATGAATAGACTGATCTCCTTGGCGAATTCTACTGATTGTAAACAAAAATACACCTGGGCAGCGCAGTTTAGGGCTTTCCTTCTCCGGCTAGAACTCCCTGAGATATGGGATCGTTTAGAACCAGCTTTTCTGAAGAGTAGTTCTAAATTCGTATTTGAAAAGTATAAGGAAATTCTAAAAAACCAGGATCTTGCCGACTGGGAAGCCCTGAGCTCGAAACTGCCCATTCCCAAAACTATAGGAGACTCTACTGGTTATCTTCATGTACGTTGCTCCTTCGCGATGATTAGAGTTATGGCGCAGATCAGGCTCTCAAGCACATACGTGTGTAGAATTATTTGTAATAACTGTATATTTAAGTTTGTGCCTGATGATTTGTGTAAAGCTTGTAACTGCCGTTCTAACGAAACCATTACTCACTTTCTGTTTGAATGTCCTGCGTACAACACATATCGAAGCTTCTACTTTAAAAAATACCTATCGTCAAATGTTGCTCCTATTACTCTGCTTATCGTTTTTGAGCCTGCTGCTATCAAAGCAGTATATTATTTTGTTACAAATAGTCTTAAGCTTCGCGCATTTTTGTTAAACGAGTGAGAAAATGGCTCATCTATGCACTGTATTTTGTGTTTTTTAATTTTATTATCTTTTATTTTATTTATGTACCGACTGACAAATCCGCATGGTAATTTCCCCTTGCAACAAGGGCCCTGTACCCTTCATATGCAATAAAGAATTATCTTATCTTATCTATCTAGTAATTTCGATAATTTATTTTTATTTTAATGCAAAAGTACATTAATTTCATATCACAATTGGACATTAAATTCAATTGACTAGTTTATGTATCACAACTCCTGATCTTTTCTAACAGGGTAAAAAAGTGGTTTACCTCTCTATGCGTTTCATGACAATTACCTTTGCCAAAAGATTAGGTACATACTACTTAAATCACCTTCCCTTGGTTGGCTACCTCTCGAAAAATGCTGCCTTAAAGCTCGTGGTCTTTAAGGCTGTCCTTTTTTATTTTTTTATCTGTGCCTTTTGCATTTGTGTAATTATTCTCTACACTGTATAAAAAAATGTATTTGTAATTTAGTGTACGACTACTGGAAGTTTTTGTGCATAAATTAATACACTTAATTTAATATACAAGTGCGATGTGAAATTAGTGCATGATATAGTAATTTCAATAATTTATTTTTATTTTAATGTAAAAGTACATTAATTTCATATCACAATTGGACATTAAATTCAATTGACTAGTTTATGTATCACAACTTCTGATCTTTTCTAACAGGGTAAAAAAGTGTTTTACCTCTCTATGCGTTTCATGACAATTTCCTCTGACAAAAGATTAGGTACATACTACTTAAATCACCATCCCTTGGTTGGCTACCTCTCGAAAAATGCTGCCTTAAAGCTCGTGGTCTTTAAGGCTGCCGTTCTTTTTTTATTTTTTTATCTGTGCATTTTGCATTTGTGTAATTATTCTCTACACTGTATACAAAAAATATATTTGTAATTTAGTGTACGAGTACTGGAAATTTTTGTGCATAAATTAATACACTTAATTTAATATACAAGTGCGATGTGAAATTAGTGCATGATATAGTAATTTCAATAATTTACTTTAATTTCACTGTAAAAGTACTTTAATTTTAATAATTTTTACTAATTTTACTGTAGAAGTATTTTAATTTAAATAATCTGTATTAGCTTTCCTGTGAAAGTACATTAATTAACGATTAACGAGTAAAAAAGTATTTTACCAATCGATCTCATTCTCAATGAATTTCATGAAAATTTCTTTTGGCAACAAATTAGGGGAAAGGTTGTAACAATGAGTTACATTAGTTTTCTCGGCGGTTCGAACCCCAAAGAACCTGAATTTTTTAAAAATAGTACAGAGAGTTAAATTAAATGTCGTCCATCATAATTAATCTTAAGTATGTTGTTGATCAAAAACTTAAATAATAATTATTAATTGTAGCTGTTGACTTATGTGATTCTTTAATTCTTTAAGCATCGAATAGTAACGATTTTTTGCAAAAGTATTTTATCTCTCAATGTGTTTCATGACAATTTCATTCAATATCAAATTATTTTCGAAGCCTTTTATTTCCTGCGCTTTTGTTTTTCTTATTTATTTTACAGTGGACAGGATAAGCCCTTGAAATAACAATTCATAATCATTTCCTATGAATGCCTCAACATAAAAACAACAATTAAAAAGAAAATAAAAACATTATAGATAATATTAAAAATGTGAATAGTGCGGTGAGTAAGTTAGTTTCTGAGTTTAAGTGGTTTTCTTGATTTTCATGCGGCGCCGGCGGTACTCTCGATATTACACAATGTTGCTGAGTGGCTGCTGAGATAAATACATCTCTGCTGTTGAGAGCGTAAAGCGAAATTGCTGGGTACTTAGATGCAGCGTTAACAGAAGCAGACTCGACTGTGTCTCTACGCATTAGCTCAAGTGTCGCTGGCAGAATGGTTGGTTTATCTTGACGCACCACCCCCTGAAAATGGGCTATTGAAATGATGATTCACTCGTGCTGGGATGTCGCATCGTTGTTCGCTTTAGGGTTCGCGCTTGGGTTGTCGGATGTTTCTACTTTAATGGACCAAACCCTCTATGTTTACTCGAGCCCAAGTTTCCACCTGCGTCACTTCCACCCTTTACTCTTTATTATAATAAATACGCATGCGACATAAAAAATATATGGCTAATTTATTACCACAAAAAGTTTAACTCATTTTTCTGCGTACATGGCGATTCATTTTTTTTTGTACGCTGCAAACTTAGGTAACAAAATCATCTGAGGAAGTAACATTCAGTTAACATTCTTTTAATATATTTGATATACTTGATATATTTGGAATTTGTTGGCTCAATTAAGGGGACCTAAATAAAATCATTAAATTTTTTTTATTGATGATAATCTTCTTTTAAAAAATCTTACATTTAAACCACATCAAGTATATATTAAGTCCTGTAATTATGTAATTTTTTAAAGACATACAGTGCGCCAAAATGGTGTGAGGTAAAAAGGAAAAATTTTCACTTCTTGTAGTTTTCAGACCAAACCAGTGAACAGATTTTAGTGTTTGATGTCTTATTTTATCCGCCGAAGAGTGCATTTCATTTTGTGTACAGGAATTTTTATTTCAGGTCTTTATGACAAAGTTATAATACAAAATGTGTAAAAAAAACCTTCATTTATTAAAAACTCATTAAATAATTGGTTACAATTAATCCAATTTCCACCACATCCCGAATCCCTATACTCAAAACGTAATGCACTCTTTGACAGATAAAATAAGACATCAAACACTAAAATCCGTTCATCAGTTTCGTCTGAAATCTACAACATGTGAAAAATTTTACTTTTCACCTCACACCATTTTGGTGCACTTTATGTCTTAACAAAATTGCATAATTAAAGTGTTTGATGTATACTTGATGAGATTTAAATGTAAGATTTTAAAAGACAAGTCCATCAACAATAAAAATAAAATTCTCGTGCCTTTTATTATATGACTTCATCCCCTTAAATCGTGCAGTTATCAGCAGAATATAAAGTGCAAGCAATAAAAACGAATCGAACGTTCATATCTCTGGTGGTGGAGGTTCCGGATAATACATTAGTATGTATGTATGTGAGCAATTCAGCGCGAGACACTTTCCAGGCCCTCGTGAGGAATCTATTGACGCTTTATCTCATCGGGCAATTCCGAGGGAAAAGAGTAGAGGGAGATGAGAAGAAATGATTCACAGTGTGGATTGGCAGCCGCCGTCGCGTCACGCTTCTGGACAGACGAAACGCCAACGACCGAACAATGACTCGACTTTGGGCCACGCGCCGTTTCCTCACAGAGCTCCATTACTCTCATTCTCCGCAGAATCCACTATATCGCACTATAGTACCATCCACGAAATACTACTTTAGCTTCTCCCCATTTCACCACCAGTTTTCCCTTTTTTTTCTTCTCCCTTTATTGTCATTTCTAGCGCTCGTTTCGCGTCGCCGTATCTGCGACTCGGAAAGTCAAGTGACTTTTTCTACTGTGACTGTAGAAATAACGTCGGCGGCACTCATACCCAGCAGCTTTGTTATACTTGCGATGAATGCGTCACGTTCTTGCATACGAATTTTTATCCATAGTATTTGGGGAATTCCAGCTGAATTTTTCATGCTTTGACCCTGACCGTATTTCAATAATTTTGCCAATTTTTTTATCAAATAGTCTTTTGAAACAGAAAAGACACGTATTTTGTTTTTGTAAAAATACGTGTCTTGTTTTGTAAAATACGTACATTTTTTTGGATTCATATATTATTAATCGTTAATATCTTGGAAATTAACAGATCTATCGAAAAATGTCCAAGATGAAATTTCTTCAGTATATTAATAATGTTATTTAAGTTTTTCTTAAATTTTGTTATATGATGTTAAATAACAATATATCGCTTTGCAAAGAAAGGGCCACTTTTCATAATTAGTATATACTTAAAAAAAAATCTGTTTGCGATTACGAAATTGTTTAGATTATTTTTGTTTGGCATTTTTATTACCATTTTTCTTGAAGCTATGGACAATTCATGAATGTGAGAGTAAATTTACATCTTCGTAAACTAAAATAAGTATCGCAACATATGCAATTTTATTATTCTCTCATGGTGCTGAAAAATAAAATAATCGCCTTAAAGCCGCGAAAAAAAATGAATTTAACGAAAAAGGAAACAAAAAATGAATGAGAGGTTGAATTTCATAAAAATCGGAAATGTGCATTTTTCAAAGTGACTAGAATCCTGTTATCTCTGTAAAAGCAATAATACATTTCCGTGCTATGTAGAAACGCGTTCTTTGTAGGGTATAATTACTTTGCAAATCAAAGGGTTGTTAAAAAAAAAGTGTGTCTGAGTGTAGAATCATTTTTGAGCCCGAACAAATTTCATCTTTTCACCGAGAGTGTAAACAAGTGTAACCAATAGCTATTGCCTCACTCGGTAGATTTGCTGATTTCCAGTGATATCGGAAACGAAATACACTATGCGTTACGCAAAACGAGTGTATGGCATGGATTGGCGTATATACAGATATAGATAAAGATAGGAAGATTGAGAGCGGCGGGTTCGGGTGCAGCAGAGTCGAACAGTGCCGTAATCGATTAGCCATCAGCGAGTTTCTGCGCTGTTGCTCGGAGATTCGCAGCAGCAGCATCATTGCGAACCGCAGCTTTCTATCTCTATATATATTCGTACTATCGCCACCTCCCTTTCCACTTTTCTCTGACACACACACACACACTAAAGCAGTACCTGTGCTCTTTTTCGTGCGGAAGTTGGCGTTAAAATTCATCGAAAAATTCGTTGCATGTGTGATATCTGCATACAGGAGAAATGGCGAGTGAATGAGACACTGAGACGGGGATGCGAGGGGCATTCACTCTCATTGAAAGGCGAACGGGCGGGCGAAACGCCGGGTGGACCCTCGGCAGCCTCCCCCAACTACAAATTGAAATATCGATTTTACGTCCTGGCGAGGGTTTCGGACGCGGAACCGCGAGCGTCCATCGGCGAGCGACGGTGCGTAAACCGTTTCTTCTCATCGTCTCTCTCTCTTTTGGGTCCGCGTGTGACGTGGGATTTTCCTCGGGATTTCGTCAGCCGACAACGGTATTCCAATTTGCCGATGAAACGGTAGGAGACATGGCCTCTCTCTATTGTTCCGCGTATATTTACCACGACGACAGTGATCCCCTCTGCGGCATGGTTTAACGTACGTCACTCGGAGGCTGGCCTCTCTATAATATGTGTGTACAGGGGGGTAGATTCGACGAGCGAGGTCACGGCGAGACGTCGATTGCACGAGCTTGAAGCAAATGAATTTTTTAAACGGAAAACCTCGACCGCTCACTCAGTTTTTCTTTTTTTCTACTTTTTTTCTACTTATTCCTTGCTTTTCTCTCTCGACTCCTCGTATGAATTTTTCCTGACTATATCGTTCTATGAATAATTCGCATCGCTGCGCTATAAATTACGGTTAACCTTCCGATAACTGTACTTGAATATTTTACAATTTCACAGATTTTTATAGAGCTGCGTTTATTTTTTGTTCTCTTTTTCTTTGTGTTATTATAATCGGAGGAAAAATAGATATCCGTTGTTTAATAAGAAAAAAGGAAAATTTCGATGAAAATTCACGTTTTGTCGAAAAAAAATTCTTGAGATTAGGAAAAAGGAAGATTGAATCAAATAATTCATTTCAATTTACTTCGAGTGTATAGTCCTATGAATAATTCGCATCGTTGTGCAATAAATTACGGTTAACCTTCCGATAACTATACTCGAAAATTTTTACAATTTCACGGATTTTTATAGAGCAATAGTTATTTTTTTCTCTTTTTTTTGTGTTATTATAATGTCAGGAAAAATAGATATCAGTTGTTTAATAAGAAAAAGGTAAAATTTCCATGAAAATTCAAGTTTTATCGAAAAAAAATTCTTGGGATATAGAAAAAGAAAGATTGAATAAAATAATTTGTTTAAATTTCCTTCGGGTATATATTCCTATGAATAATTCGCATCGCTATGCAATAAATTACGGTTAACCTTCCGATAACTGTACTTGTATATTTTTACAATTTCACAGATTTTTATAGAGCTACGATTAATTTTTCTGTTATTTTTTGTGTTATTATAATGTGAGGAAAAATATATATCAGTTATTTGATAAGGAAAAGGTCTAATTTCCATGAAAATTCACGTTTTATCGGAAACATTTCTTGAGATAAGGAAAAACAAAGATTTAATAAAATAATTTGTTTAAATTTGCTTCAAGTAGTTGGATATTTATCGAGTATCGAAAGGTTAAATGGGTTAATTGCAGAAAGTTGAGGTAGGTGAGTGAAAGATTTGTCCGAATTTCTTACAAGCACGTCGATTTATATAAAGAGCTCCAAAGCACGCATTTATAATACAGAACGGTTTTTTTGTGTTAATTGTTTTGTTTAATTCAACGAATGGCCAGTCGTAGTAAGACGAGCAATTCCACGAGGAATCGCAGAGAGCCGCGATGTCCAATCGCTGAGGATCCAATGTCTGTAAAGTTCAAGAGCTTTGATTGACTGAAATATTCTGGAAATATTCGGCTTTTAAATAATACGGAGAAATTGATTGCGACTAAAGACCTAAAATTATTCATTCACCTTTGACGTCGAGATGTCCGTCGGGCTTACGTTGACCAGTTTGTAGATTGGGCGGTGGTTGCGGATAATTCATACCGACAATTGTAGCTGCGGGTTCAAGCTGAATGACCCTCGGTTGATTCTCCTCAGCGCTGACTTCCGTGCTTTGCCAATAAATGTCGTATATCGATGCGCTGCAACGGATCTTGAGCTTTCCCGACGTAAAATGTTCACCAGTTACGAGAAATTGTAATCCTATTTGGGAGATGTGCCACTCGGATTCGTTCGTGTCCAGTGGACTGTATGTGCGTACGTATGACGTTAATGGCTGTAAGGATAATCATCGTTAATACCTTTCTCTGTCAAGATATTACTGATCGCACTTTATCCCTATCCTAATAACTATTTAATTATGACATGTCAACGTCTATTACTGTCTATTACCAGAGTTGTAAAACCCTAATTATTTTAGAAATAAAACTGCTGGTACAATCAGTTTTTTAATTATGTTTTTATAATAATCACTTGCAGTGATTATACTGATGTGTAAACATTTGAATAGGGGCAAAAAATATTCATTCCCGTAAAATTTAAATCAAAATTGTAAATCCCTAATTGTTTTAGAAATTTAATTGATGGTACAATTGACTTATTAATTATGTTTTTATAATAATAATTTGTAATTATTATAATATGATGTGTAAACTTTTGAATAAAGGCAGAAATAAACCTGCTGGTACAATTAGCTTTTTAATTATGTTTTTATAATAATCACTTGCAGTGATTATAATGATGTGTAAACATCTGAATAGGGGCAAAAAATATTAATTTCCGTAAAATTTAAATCAGAATTGTAAATCCCTAATTGTTTTAGAAATTTAATTGATGGTACAATTGGCTTATTAATTATGTTTTTATAATAATAACTTGTAGTTATTATAATATGATGTGTAAACTTTTGAATAGAGGCAAAAAATGTATTAATTTCCCATAAAATTTCATGATAATCTTATTGAAAAAATGGAGAAATACAGTTAATGGATTGCGAAAGTAAAGCAGGATTGTGTTTGTCCATTTTTCTTACAATTTCTCCCAACATTAAATTTAAAATAAAGTTTTTTAAAAAGCTTTCCCGAAGATGGACTAAATCGATCGTATAGAGCTGATGTTAATAATGATAATGAGATGTCTAAAATTTTGACAACCTTTTTATTGCTATTTCTATTTCTTCTTACTAATTAATTATATTAGTTGACTGTGAAAGCAACACAAACATTTTTCATATATTTACAAAATAAGAATACCGTATTCCTACAGTAAATAAAATAATGTCTGGAATTTAGACAATATTTTTATTGATTTTTCTATTTCTTCTTACTAATTAATTATATTAGTTGAGCGTGAAAGCAACACAAATATTTATTGAAAAAAAAGATCGTAGGTATATTCCTGCAGTAAATAAAATAATATCTAAAATTTTAACAATCTCTTGATTGTTATTTGCATTTCTTCTTACTAATAAATGATATTAGTTGAGCGTGAAAGCAACAAAAATATTTTTCAAATATTTGTAAAATAAAAATACCGTAGGTATATTCCCAGAGTAAATAAAATAAATCTTAAATCTTTTTGTTTCGACAATCCCTAATTATAAAGTTCTGTCGCAAGATGGAATAAATTGATGGTGTAGAATTGATAACAAAAATGCCAATCTTACCTGACGATCGTTGACAAACCAAGTGAGATTGGCTGCAGGTTTACTTCTGTCAGAGGAGCAGTTGAGCCTGAGAGGCTCGCCAATAGCGTATTTCCTTTGCAATCCATGAATAGTTGGCCTTTGGGCTGGCAACTCTGTAAAAAAAAACGGCGCGGGAAGCCATGAACGACACGCGCGAGCGAATAAGCACACGCACGCACCATTTATGGATCAATTATAGACGCCTGCGCGGGTGTGTTAAAATCCACCGGCTCACAGCTACTACCTATATTTTTAATCTTTTCAAGCCTGTCGTCTCGTGGGAGTCTTTGCTCACAGCGAGCGAGCGAGCGAGGCCCTTCGACCTCTTAGCCCCTCCGTAACACGTGAAAGCTCGCCCCTTAGTCTTGAAATTCAGGCGTATCTCACCGAACTAATCTCCAAAATGTACTATATACCATCTAAATAACTCTGTGCTGTGGTATAAAGCTATTACACGTAGTCGAAATATCGAGCTTTAACTTTGACATAAAAGTTAAATCTCCTCTCGTCATCTAAATTGCGTTTTTCACAATGTCACGCGCTTTCTCAAGGATTCTTCTTATCAGCCGCGAGTAAATTTAAAAGAAAACGCAGTATAGTTTATTTTGTTAATTTTTTTTTGTCTCACCAGCAACGTTCATCGTTGCGTAAACGATTGCCGTGTGAAAAGATGGCGCGTCAGCCGATACTTCGCAGCTGTATTCGCCAGTAGCGTTTAGATCCAAATCCGCTAAGGTGACCTGAGTAGCGTTGCTCTCGTCCTTCTGCAAAAATTCGATAAATAACGAATATGACTAAATTATAACTCGAACGGTATTTTATTATTATGAAATGCACAGTGTTGGAACAGTTCATTAAATATGCGCATAGTAAATAACGATATTTTCCATTAATTTAATACATGAGTGGCTTTTTATATTAGCTGTTAATAATTAATAGTCATTTCACTATTTTTATTTCCACTCAATATGGAATTGATAATAAATGGTTTGTTTAACGAGTCATTTTCCGATATTCATTTGTTTACAGCTGCGATCTGGCTGTGACGAATTTATATTAAGTACTCGAAATAATATGAAATATCGTGTTGAAAAAAGGATGCACAGTAAAAATTTAAATATTTCTTCCTCATTATTTTTCGCTTTTTACAAAGCTTTCCTCTATGAGGAAGCCAAAATTGATTAACATACTTTCTCATAGAGGTAGCTTTCTATAAAGCGAAAAATAATGAGGATGCAATGTGCAAGGTTCTACTTTGCATACTTGTTTAAAATCATGATAATAAGGCTTGTAACCAGTATTTTCTGTGATAAAATATGCGACTTGAGAACGATAGTGAAGGCCAAAATTCGATATCTTGAAGAAAAAAATTTAGATTGGATTTTCCTACCGAAAGTCGGATCTGTGAATTCTGGAATAAAAAAGGGAAAAAAGTCACTTTTTTTTTAAATCATGGTAAAAAGGCTTTTAACCGGTTCTTTTCTGTGATAGAATATACGACTTGAGAACGATAGGGAAGGCCAAAATTCGATATCTTGAAGAAAAAAAATTTAGGTTGAATTTTCTGACCAGAAGTCGGATCTGTGAATTTCGGAATCAGAAACGGAAAAAAGTCACGTTTTTTTTTAAATCATGGTAAAAAGGCTTTTAACCGATATTTTCTGTGATAAAATATGCGACTTAAGAACGATAGTGAAGACCAAAATTCGATATCTTAAGAAAAAAAATGTATGAAATGTAAAAGGTGTTATACGGTTGTAATTTATTAATATATTCACAGCGAAACGTTCTTTAAATGGCACTTGTCACAAAGAGCCTCTCCATTATATCCAACACGTCTAATTTTATTAAATAAAGACCATTTTATGTATAATTGATTGAGCACATATCAAATTGTATCGCCAATATAATCTTGTTCCATGAAATGGAAAATACGAATTTTCATTCAAGTATAGATTTTTCTCATTCCTTTATTTATGGGTATAGATTAAAACTCGTTGGCATACATTATTCTTAGCGATTGAGAAAAATGTTACCGATTGACAAGCTTCTATTTTTAAAAGCTCAATGTTCGATTTCTGATATACAATCTTGATTGGGAAACATTTGCGCATCCAAATTTAAAGCAGGCAAAGTTAAAAGTTAAATGTAAATTAAGGACACTAGAACATTTTCAAGTTGTCATTGGACGACAGTCGTCAATCTAATAAAAGATTATCCATCTGTGTAATAATTTAACACAGTTAAAGTAACCTAAAGATAGCGACTGTGTGAATAATTATAATATGGAAAAGCACACACTACCAATGCATTTAAACGGTTAACCTCACATCAAGAAGAGTGATCGAATGGATTAACTAAATCCGTCGAGATTACGCGCGGCTTGTCCAATTTATAATTTTCAACTGACGAAAATATATTTGTGCTGTGCGGCCACCAAACTGTTGTTCTGGTCGCTAACATTTTTTTTCGTTACTGTCAGATTGTTATCATTTAAATCCTTTTAAGCGACATACATTTTCCATTGAAAATTTTATTGAATAAAAATTTTCGTACCCATGACAAAAAGTTAAAAAAAAACTCCAGTTAACCTACATTTTTTATTCCTTATCAAACGTTAAATTATTTGCATTTACCTCAAAGCAAAGAATTTTCATTGCATTTTTATCACCACTTTAAATTTTTTATTGATTTCGGGAAATTGTTGAAAATGAAAATTAAAAATATTGATGACAAAAAATCATCTAAGCCTTTTGGGAAAAACCAAACAAGTTGAATATTATTTGATAACTTTTCGACATTGTTATAAAAGGTTTTGATTAGAAATTATTAGTTGTTGTTTAATAATGCTTTCCATATTTATTAAAGATATTTATTAAAAATATGGAAAGCATTATTAAACAACTAATAATTTCTAATTAAAACATTTGATAACAATGTTGAAAAGTTATCAAATAATATTTAACTTGTTTGGTTTTTCCCAAATAGCTTAGATGATTTTTTGTGATCAATATTTTTAATTTTAATTTTCAACAATTTCCCGAAATCAATAAACAATTCAATACATATTAAATGTAGTATTGAAAAACATCTTACGTTGACTTGAAGATTGCCGATATGAAAAGTCTTGACCGGTGGATTTTCGTTAGGTGTGTATCTATAAAATTCACTTCTCTCCTTGTACCATTTGACTGTGTATAAAGCAGCGCCTTCCAAGTCATACCAGCAATTTAGTCTCGCGGAGTCACCTTTTTTCACGGCGTTAGGTACTTGCATGTGAACCTCGCGCAATCCCGAGCAGATACCTGCAAAAAAAATAGAAGCACACAAATAAATAAATATATATATAGAGTTATATTATTATATTCTATTAAACATTTGATTGGCTGTTCATATGAAAAAAAAAGTATTATAATAAAATATGCATTGCTATTTCGAGAGCATGTCAAAGGGGACTGTTCGTTTTTTCCTAACCGCCGTCGCACATATACGGGGAATTCCAATTTTCCACGGAATTTTCCATGCTCTCCATTTGAACCCTTTCAATAATTTCGACAATTTTATATCGAACAGTGTTTTGAAAAAGAAAAGCTACGTATTTTTTTGTTTGGCGCTACAACCAATATTTCCGACAGACGAAACTTTATCAAAATTTGAATTTTTCGGTATTTATACCTTTTTAATCACAAATATCTTGGACATTAACCGTAATATCGAAAAATGTTGGGGGTGATATTTGTTCCGTTTACAAAGAGCTAGATAATGTATATAAAAAATGATATTTTAGTTTTCCTAAAATTTTGTTGCATAACTCTAAACAATAATTTCAAACATTTTTTGTAATTTTTATATATTTACAGAAAAATTCCGTTTAAAATTATGAAATTTTTTAGACTCTATCCAGAATGGCAAGAGTTAAAAAATAAGAAGTTTTCCTCAATTAAATTTTTTTTAATATCCAGAATTAGTATGCAATTTGGACATTTTTCAATAGGACTGTTAATTTCCAAGATATTAACAATTAAAAAAATACAAAAAAAGATCAGCAGTTTTTATGCATAAACTCGTAAATTAAATTCAATATCCAATTGTGTTATCAAATAAAAATACTTTTACAGTAAAATAAATACAAGTTACTAAAATCAAATTACATTTACAGTAAAATTAAAGAAAATTATTGAAATTTCCATATTAATTTTACATAGCATTTGTATATTAAATTTAGTGTTTCAGTTTATGCATAAAAACTTCCAGCACTTGTGCATTAAATTTCAAGTAGATTTTTTTTTACAATGTATATACATTCTACGAGCTATAGGAATATTTTCTCGGAGTATGGATGAGCTTGCACTGAAAGCAGAAGGTGCTTTTGTTCGAATCGTTAAGCTCGCGATATCTCGTGGAATTTGCGTGATAAAACTCTCGGGACACCGAGAGAGAAGAGACCCGCGGTTCTGCCATCGTTGAATGCGTATAGCAAATTGTTGAATAACTGTACGCGGCAGTACACTTGACGAGAAGTTGTACAGTAGTTGCTATACTATATCTTCATCGGTCTTATTACTCCTCGCGCGTGTTTCCAAGGAATTCACCATCATCCTTGAAAGCTCTTGGTTTGTTTAGCGTTGTCGTTGTCGTCGTCTCGCGCTTTTTATGGAAAGCTTGCTTGCTCGAGAAACCTTCTTGGCTCGGCGAGCTTCTAGAATACGAGACATATATATTACAGCTGACTGTACACATTATTCATAGCGTTCTTTCGCTGTATTTTCCATTTCTTTTCAATATATCACATAATTACGTTTTTACCCAAGTCTACGTCGTGTATTTGCGAAGATATTTCAGTACTAATTATTATACTATTTTATTGCTTCCTCATACACTGTAAAAAATCTTCAGGAAATTAATATATACATTTATCGGAAGTATGCATAAACCGTTATATTGAATTTAATATATAATTTCGCAGTACTTTTATATCAAACATGACTTTTTTATCGTGTTTAATATATCGTTTATTAACTTTATAACATACTTGGGTATTAAAATTGATATACACGTTTGTGCATTAAAACTTTCGACAATAATATGTTAAATTCCATAATGAAAATTTTTAGTGTAGAGGAAGCTTTGTTTTCGTGAAATTTTTTAATTAAGGACACTTCATTTCAGAACACTGAAAATGGTCGAACGCAGTAAATCCGTTAAATGGTAAAGGAAAATCGTTTACATCAACAGGTACATTAAATTTGACATGCAAGTGAAATGTAAAATGACAATATTTTCTACTAAATCCTATAAAAATTAGAAAATTCAATAAGTAAATTAGGAAATTGAATATAAAAATCTGTAATTTAACTTTTTACATTTTAATTTCGTCAATTAAATTGACGAGTTTATGCATAAAAACTTTGTATTTTTTTATTATTCAGATTTTTTCATTAGTCCCAATTCTGTTTTCTGGCGTGCTTTAAACCAGTATACAACACTTATTGATTCCTCGTAGCTCGCTCAGTGTAACTCGATTGATTGTAACACGTTTATTTTATAGGTTTAATGTTTAAATATGTTTAACGTAAATGTGTAACAAGTTCATATGTGCAATATAACATTGTTGATATTATTTTCAAGGGACGTCCCGTTCAGTATAGAACATTGTTAAAAATATTTTGAAAATTAATATATGTATTGGAAGTCCTTTTGCAGATATGGTGTATTAAATTTCATTTAATATACAGATATGTTGTAAAATTGCAATAGATATATTATAAACACATGTTTTATGAAGTGTTTAGTATACTGTATATTAATTTTACAATTTTTTAAATATATTAATTAATATTAGTGTATTAAATTTAATATACGTGTATCCGCAAAAAAACTTCCAATACTTTATATTAATTTTCATACAAATATTTCTAACAGTGAATAACTAAATAAATAAAATAAAAAATTCCAGCTTTTTCTTTTCAACAGTGAACGTTATTAGTCACATGTAATATAAATTTGCTTGTGTATAGAGCAGACGGGAAGCTCCGAAATACAGCACACAAATAATCCTTGCAGGCGTAGCGTTCGAGCACCCAATCACGAATTCGGATCGCCTCGGCTGCTGCTGCTGCTGCGACGGCGACCGCGACGGGATGAGAAACGGATCGATGCACTGAAAGCACAAACTTGACAAACTTTAATAACCATTAATGTACAGGCGGTGTATGTGTACAAATGAAAAGTGTAAGTTTGTTGTATGAAATAGTTAATTAATCATGAATAACGTCGAACGGAGAATAATAACACACTTGAATTATCACTGTATAACGAATATTATGTAATATCATTAATAGTAATAATGCGGATGTAATTAACACATGATAGATAAATGAGTTGTTCTTTTATTCGACTGATTGCTTTGATCTTAGCCTCATTGATTTATCGACATGTGTGACGTTGCATTAATTAAAATTATAAATGGCATTTTAATTTATAACATACACTGTTAGAAAAGACTGGAAGTTTTTATGCTTAAACTTGTTCATCTAAATTTAATGTATTTTTGCGATAAAATTAAAACAAATTATTAACTTTCAGGTACTTTTACTGTAAAATTAAAGTAAATTATTGAATTTGCTGTACCATACATTCATTTTACATTACACTTGCATACTAAATTTAATATACCAGTTTATGCATAAAAACTTCCAATACTTTACATTAAATTTCAAGTAGATTTTTTTAACGGTGATATTATAATAAATATATAAGTACATACGATAAAATATTGAGAGCGATTTGCGATGACATATTATTTTTCGATTGACAATTATTATGAAGACATAAATATAATGAAAGAATTTTTATGGAATTAATATCTGAATCGAAATGTTGAATATGGAATGAAGTCACATTTGAAATATCGAATATAGCTCAGTTGAGGTGATTTGTTAATTTACATGATGAACGGTATATGTGATTGTATTTTTACCATCTTGGATACAATAATCTCATTTTGTGGGAGTAACGCGGGCGCAAAAAGCCGCATTTTTTGCCTCGGACTCTTACGCATGCGTAATTCTGATTCATTACTCCCTAGGGAAGATTATGGTTCATTCTTGCCCTGGAGGAGTAATGAAAATCGTAAGAACGTACTCGTAATTCGTTAAAAATTAGCGGTTTTTGTGTCCCTGTTGCAAGCACGAAATGCGGTTATATTTTAGCGAAATCGGGGATTTTATTTCAAAATAGCAAATTATCAAAATAGCGAATAAATAAAATAGCGAATTTCAAAATAATGATCGGGTATGTCTAGAATTGCCATTATTATGAAATTCGCTATTTTAGCCATTCGCTATTTTAACCCTCACTGCTTGTAGCATAATATACTATTTTCGTCCTCTGTTCAGAAAAGTGCACTTTTCGCAAGCTTGTGAAACTGCAGTTTCCGACGTTGTACTAAAAAAAATTCGTTCAATACTCAAGAGGAAAAAAATTTATTAACTTAAAATTATTTTTGCCCCCCCCCCCCCCTCCCCTCCCTAGTATTAAAATGTACTATTGGAAATCTCTGTGACAACGAGGAAAGGGACTTGCGAACAAACTATACAAAATTTAGCATTTAGCAAATGCAGAATGCAGAATGCGTCTGACACTTATCTAATCTAAATTTTCAACATGCCCTTTAAAATGGTCGATGATGAATAACGGACGACAGTTATGCAAAATATAAATGGCGAGTTATTAATTATTAAAATTGTACTTACTCTTTTGAGAAATACCAATAAAAAGACTTGAAATATTAAAGACGAACTTTAATTAAATGATAAAACAACAAAGATTTTTTTTTAAATGTTCAAGAAAACGAATCTCTGGTTTTTTACAATAATGTATCGACTATAAAATGTGTTGTCTAGATTTCAAAATTTCGAATAATTCTGCAGAAAAATAATTAACGCAAAAACACTTTGACCGAAATTTCGTTTTTTTCTATAATAATTTCTCTAATAATAAAAATGTCCACAGGTATCGATTTTTGTAAAAATTATGAAGGGAAAAAAACTTGTACCTATTTTAATAATTATATTATATTCGATAATCCATAATAGTTATTAATTAACGAGAGCAACGATTTGACACGAAAACACTGTAGTTTTTTTAGCTATTGATATTGAGTAGAGATATATTTTCAAGATATGTGGTATTAAATTTTTTTGTTTGGCCGGAATATCGTTTTTTCTATAATAATTTCTATAATAATAAAAATGTCCAGGGTATTGATTTTTCTAAAAATGATGAACAAACTTTTAAAAAAAAAACTTGTACCTATTTTAATAATGAGAAATATCGGATGATAGATAATGCTAAAATCTTCGATATTAATACACTGTTAGAAATTTTTGTATGAAAATTAATATAAAGTATTGGAAGTTTTTTTGTGAATACGCGTATATTAAATTTAATATATAAATATTAATTAAGATATAAATAAATTGTTGTTAAATTAATACACAGTATACAAAACACCTTATAAAAGTCGTTTTTATAATATAATTATTGGAATCTTTCAATATATCTGTATAATAAATGAAATTTAATATATCGTATCTGCTAAAGAACTTCCAATATATATATTAATTTTCAAAATATTTTTAACAGTGTAGTTATAAATTAACGAGAGTAATGATTTTGTATGTAAGCCCTATAGTATCTATTGGTTTTCAGCATACATTTTCAAGATATGTGGTAATATATTTTTTTTGATTACTTGGTAGGGAGAAAAGGAGAAGAAGATGGGAAAAGGAGGAGACGGGGTTAGAGAGTGACTTTTCTCTGCGCGTACGTTGAAATGGCCACACGGTCGAGCATAAAATCTCGGAAAGAGTGGTTGGTCCTGCTCGTCGATAGCTGTTTTGAGGGTGTACTATATGTGTATAACATAGAAAACAGTAAACCCAACCCCTACAGGTATACTAACGTTATCAGTGGTATATCTATGTATATCCACTTCGGAGGGTTACTAGAATCCTGGAAAAGCACATCCTCCCTCTTTCTCTCCCTTCTCACCCTTATATCCGTGGTTGAAGCATAGATGTCAGCTAAGATGTTGTGAGATTGGATGAGAGGAAAAAGAGTTATGGGAATAAACGACACATTTACATGCACCGTGTTTCTCGGCTGTCTGCATTGAAGACAAAAAAAGATAGTACATAATGGTAACAATAAATTTATAGTGAAATATAACCTACGTCAATTTAAAAAAAAATTCTGTTGTAATTATTTAGAGTCAATGCAATTGTTATTAATAGTTATTATAACAATTCAAAAAGAAGAAACAGAAATACTATTCATAAAAAACATCATCATAAACATAGCATTTTTTGAGAAATTATTCAACAAATTTGAAATGGTCATTGCAACAACAATAATAATATTGCAACGACTATAAGAAAATAGCTAAGCCTACGGTAGAATTAGTTACAGTAACTATAACGCAGTTAATTCAACCATTAAGTGAGTTAAAATAATTATTAAAATTGTTATATCGACTAAAAATCTACAGTTATGGCTTAAGGGGAGGGAGTCAGGTCAAAAAAATTGATTTTGGAAATTCAATATCATCCAAATCCTATTGCATATAAAAATGCCCAACGCACTATATTGTTGGTACTCGATGAAAGGATTTTTTACTGTCGTCTGACTTGCATATGCTTTTCAATATTATCTTAAGCAAAATTCTTAGGTTTTCCAATCTGCGCATGATTCAGATCAAACTACTAGGCAGATTGGAATGGTTAACGTCTCATTTTCTTCTTCATGAAAAGATACACCGGCTAAATGGAGCAAATGTTAATAAAAGGTAATATTTTTTAAGTGACATAATTATTAATAAATAAATTTTATGCTATTTTCTAAATCAGTGATTAACTTTGCTTTCAGAATGAAAAAAAAATAGTTTGTTCCATTTAGCCGTTGTATCTTTTCATGAAAAAGAAAATGAGACGTCAACCATTCCAATCTGCCTAGTAGTTTGATCTGAATCATGCGCAGAATGGAAAACCTAAGAACTTTGCTTAAGATAATATTGAAAAGCATATGCAAGTCAGACGACAGTAAAAAATCCTTTCATCGAGCACCAACAATATAGTGCATTGGGCATTTTTATATACAATAGGATTTGGATGATATTGAATTTCCAAAATCAATTTTTTTGACCTGACTCCCTCCCCTTAATAGTTGCCTGACAAAAAAATAGTTTTCGTAAAATATAAAAAAAATTTACAGGCGAATCGAAGAGCTTTTTTTACTGCCGTATATTGCAGAGGTACGAATGTTTTTATAAAATATTTCCTATTGAAATTTAATAGTGAGAGTTTCGATTGACGTTTCCGTTGATTCCGAGCGATATTCGTAATTGAAATTTCGAATTTATACCCTCAAGTCAGTATTAAATATCATAAAAGAGATATGAATACGCTCAAAATAAACTACACTATCGATCTGATAAGTAAAAATTTATTTAAAGGTTTATTCTTCGCATAAATTCTTGGAGTCAATAAGTGTGTCATCTATTTTAGGTAATGTTGCAGTTTGTGACACTGAATTTATAATGTAAACTGGGTCCGCGCTGATGTCAGAAACTGCGACATGGATGATTCAACAGTGTCAATAACCCCGACAATAAACGAACGTAATTGAAACATTTAAATTATTAAAATATTATTTCTTAACGATTTAAAAAGTTTTTTTTTTCAGTTTCATTATATAACGCGTTCGTAAATTATAGAAAATCGAGGCCGCTCAAGAGGAATCGTATAAACTAAAAGTTGGAAATTACGGTATCGATGGCAAGCGTCGTAAAAGATTTTCATTAACGACTAGAAAAGCAAGTTTACGACTAAAAGTTTGTATTCGTTGCGATAACCGTAATCGCGACTTGTCAAAAATATTTTAAGTACTTGGCGACAAAAGAAAAATCTCAAAACAACTGAATCAACGACATTGAACAGAATTCATTAAAAATAATAATAAAGCCAAAAAGGTATTAATTAATTAGTCATAAAAATTGTTTATTTTTTAATAAACTCTTTCAACAGTTAATATTTTTATTCTTTTATATTAATTCGCCGAAATTTTAACGAATTTTTAAATAGACAATTTTTTTATTTTATTTAGATTTATTATCAGGTAGAAAAATCAATTTATTTACAACTTTTTGTCATTATTTTTAGACATAATTAATCTTCAGAATGTATTTAATGGCTTCGTTTTTGTTTTTGCTCTTTTCATTTCTTCTTTTTTACAAGATTTTGTTGTTATCGACATCCGTTTCAATTTTTTATTAGAAAACAAATTTTGTATGTATGTTTTTCAGAGTTGTAAATGCCTAATACTTATAGAAATAATGATGATGATACGATCAGCTCTATCATTATGATTTTATAATAATAACATGTAGCGATTGTAATACGATGATTAAACTTTGGAATGGCTGCAAAAATTATTATTTTTTAATAAAAATTCACGATAATCCTTTTGAAAAAATGGAAAAAAATAAGTAATGCATTAAGAAAGTAATGCATTACTTATTTCTTCCATTTTTTCCACTATTTCTTGCAATATTAAAGCGAAAATTAGTATTTTTTTCAGCTATTCAAATGTTTCCACTCTATTTTATAATCACTACATATTATTATTATAAAATCATAATTACAAAACAAATTGTACTGTAAACTATATCTCATGAATTAATCTAGATTTACAACTCTGATGTTTTTTGATAATAAATAATATTTTTATCACAAATATGTATATATCAAATGTCTTTTTTACTGTACAGTGAATTGCCGACTTAGAAGAACGAGGACCTCGTTTAATTTTATTAAAGTCAGAAGCTTGAAGAATAAGTAATTGGTAGTTGAAAATAAATTGACTTTATGAACATTTATTCGTATTCCGAAGAGAATTAGAAATCCATTATTAAAAGAAATCATATTAAATAATTTTGCGAATGTATTTTTCGCAGACGATAGTAATGAATCCGTATAAAATATTTATAGTTTTTTTTCTTATGTCTTCAAAGTTTTACCGGTGGCCAATTTGCATGCATAAGTTAATTATAAAGGTCAGCTTTAAAGCCTGCGGCGTAATTGAAAAAAAATTAACGAGGTTCGCTATAAAGTTTGTTGCCTGTTGGTTGACTATTACTCGAATACTAAAAAATATGGGCAACCCAATTTGAGGCAGTGCTGAAAAAGTTGTTGAACGTTGCAAACTGTTATTTCGCTACGTTTTAGAGATACAAGTAATTATTTTAGTCATGGTACGAAACAAAACAAAAAACGAGCATTGTTTGTCGCGTAAACAAAAGTCCTTGAAGTTAACAAACCAGGAAAAAAAAAACAACCACATAAAACGTCAGCCAAGTTCAAGGCATTAATTGCTCATACTTCATATTACAATTCACGAGTTATACGACATTTAAAATAATTTTTTTCGTCCACAACATACGAGACCTTTAAATTTTTATTGTCAACACAACGTTAGTTTCCGATCATTGCATGAAATTATAATAAACGAAATGAAATGGACTTTCTTAATCACGATTCAATATTATTCAATTATATTTTGACCAAAGCGAATTTTATTTTTCGAAATTTCCTTGAAACACCAAAAAAGTATAATATTAATACTTTTATATTATATATATTATATTATTTAAGTATAATTTAATAAAAGTATAACTTTATTTTTAAAAACTAATAATTTTGCTTCCTCATAGGGGTAGCTTTGTTTTCATGAAATTTTTTGTTTTCGAGATTTTCATGTCAGTACACTGAGAATGGGCCAAAACGTCGAGAAAAGTAATTTTAAAAAAATGTCTGCATGTGTGTGTGTGTGTATGTGTGTATGTTACACGATCGAAAAATGTAAACCTTTATAACTCGGGAATGCCTTGAGATATCAAGCTGAAATTTGGACCATAGATAGAGGGATCAAGCCTCATCGTTCATACGGATTTTTGTTAAAATCCACTTCAGCGTTAAATTATTACGCGTTTTTTAATTTTTTGAAAAATGTCTGTTTACGCGATAACTCTTTCAATTTTCGAGATATTGATCTTAAAATTGGTATGAATATGAGCTTTCATACGCCGGTGATCGCTATTGAATTTGGTTAAGATCGGTTGAACCGGTAAAATTTTATGATGTTTTGAATTTTTCAAAAAATTGACATTATCGCTCTATTGTAACTTTTGCAAAACTTAAGATAACGAGCTCAAATTTTGTATATAAATGAAACAATATTCAGCCATTATATATGTATAATTTAGTGACGAACGGTATGAAATTTTTTGAGATTTTATGGAATGTTGAATTATTTAAAAAAATATACATTATCACATTCACTTTCGGAAACGCTCTAATAATCACGAAATAACGTAATAACGAAATAGAAAAAGCGAATCCACAACATGTATATTTATCTAATCAAAACAAGGATGCAAAGTAGAACCTTGCACATTGCTTCCTCATTATTTTTCGCGTTTTACAAAGCTTCCTCTATGAGGAAGCTAAAAATTGAATAACATACTTCCTCATAGAGATAGCTTTGTAAAACGCGAAAAATAATGAGGAAGCAATGTGCAAGGTTCTACTTTGCATCCTTGTTTTCAATTTGGAGCTGCAGAAATATCATCAGTTTTATGAAAATACATAACGCGAAAATATGGATACAATTTTTTTAGCTGACATTTGCCAGTGATTAATTTATGGAAGTTGCAGAAAAATAAAAAAGCAAAAAAAAAGACGTCGTTTAAGTAGTTATTAATTATTTGTTAAAGGTAGCATTTTTTTTCGTACTGTGTAAGTAACAAATGACTTGTATCTTTGTTTCGCGATTAAATGGCTTATGTGCCTAGAATTGGCTATAAAGGTGATAACCTTTTCGTAACCTTTCTATTTTTCCTCGTGTACTTCTCGTAGTTATTCGAATAATTAAAGATGTATTAGGCGATCAACACGAATGACAAACGACATACGCAAGCAGCACGATTCTAAATTCCATTGACGCACAATTATATCAGTTATTTTGCAAACTTATCGAGGCTCAAGGGAAATGAATATAAGCTAGAGAGGAAAAGATAAGAAGAAACGATGATATGCACCGAGTGACATCAACATATTTGTCTGTCTGAAATTAACTTGAAAACAACAAGTTAGCTATTGAAATTTAGTTATTAACTTGAAATTGTTGTTTTCAAGTTAGTTACATTATAGACAATATTTTAGGGTCCTTCAGTATATTTGATACTTCGTCGAAGCATTTGACATCGTTTGGGTAGTTATTAATTATTTATTGTCAAAGGTAGCATTTTTTATTCAGACTGTGCAATTAATAATTTAATTAATTAATCCTTTGCTTCACGATTAAATCACGTATTGGCCTAGAATTAATCATAAAGATGATAACCTTTCCATTTTTCCTCGTGTACTTTTCATAATTAATCGTATGATTAAATATATATTAAGCAATGAATAAGGATGTAAACTTGAATAATAAAACTAAATTATAAAAAAACGATGTAAAAAGATCCTATCGTTCCAAATACGGATTTTGGATTTTTTGGTCTATCATAAATTTACAATCGAAATCCTATATTCTTCTTCCATATCTCATAATATTATTACAAATAACGTAACTTTTGTATTCAATTTAATAATAAAAATATACGATCGTAGGAGTAATATTAATAATTAATAATATTAAATATTTCACACAAAAAAAAGTTTCATCGACAAATCTTTGGATTCAAATATTTATTATACACAAAATTATGAGATATATTTTTTATATCAGCGCAATAATTGCGCTCAAATTAGTCAAAATACTTCGTATCAAATCGATCGCAAAATCGCTTTGAACTTTTTAAAGATTTTTCATTTTAACGCGTCTAAAAAATGGCAGTTTTTGAGATATGTCAATTTATCACATTATTACAAATAATATAATTATTGTATTCAATTTAATAATAAAAATATACGATCGTAGAAGTAATATTAATAATTAATAATATTAAATATTTCACAAAAAAAAAAGTTTCATCGACAAATCTTTGGATTCAAATATTTATCATATTCAAGATTATGATAGATATATTTTTTATATCAGCGCAATAATTGCGCTCAAATTAGTCAAAAAACTTGGTATCAAATCGATCTCAAAATCGCCTTGAACTTTTTAAAGATTTTTCGCCTTAACGCGTCTCAAAAACGGCACTTTTTGAGATATGTCAATTTATCATTTTATTACAAATAATGTAACTTTTGCATTCAATTTAATAATAAAAATATACGATCGTAGGAGTAATATTAGTAATTAATAATATTACACATTTCACACAAAAAAAAGATTCATCGAAAAATCTTTGGATTCAAATATTTATCATATTCAAGATTATGATAGATATATCTCTTTTATCAGCGCAATAGTTGCGCTCAAATTAGTCAAAAAACTTGGTATCAAATCGATCTCAAAATCGCTTTGAACTTTTTAAAGATTTTTCGTTTTAACGCGTCTCAAAAATGGCACTTTTTGAGATATGTCAATTTATCACATTATTACAAATAATATAATTGTTGTATTCAATTTAATAATAAAAATATACGATCGTAGAACCAACATTAATAATATTTAATTTTTCACAAACAAAAAAGTTTCATCGACAAATCTTTAGATTCAAATATCTATCATATTCAAGATTCATTATGATATATTTCCTATATAAACTAATATCATCGCAATAATTGCACTCAAATTAGTAAAAAAAATTGGTATCAAATCGATCTCAAAATCGCTTTGAACATTTTAAAGATTTTTCGTCTTAACGCGTGTGAAAAATGGCACTTTTTGAGATATGTCAATTTATTATCACAATTTGACATAATTATTTTTAGGCAGGCCATATATATCAATAGATACGTTATCTATCGTATTTAACCTATATAAAACGAAATCTATAGGAAACTGTAAAACTATAGATAACAACCATTCAATTTGTATAAATTTATCAAAGTCCGAATAGATGGATACAATTAAATCCCATTAAAATTCTATCCATCATTATCAGTCACTATAATTTATTTTTATTTATCGAGGCACAACGGAAGAAAATACAAGCGAGAGGGGAAGAAAAAATAGGAAGAGACGATGACACGCACCGAGCGAGATCAACGTACCTGTCTGTCTGTCCTTCTGTCTGTCTGGCTGGTTGGGTGGCTGGCTGACTAGCTCGATGGCGAACGACCAGCCAACCAGCCACCCAGAGCCAAGGGTTCAACCTGTTCGGTCACGAATAACAAATCTCAACCCTTCAATTAACTCCCGCTCACGTTTCCGGCAGTGGAAGCAATATAATTCATTATTGCATTAGGCGTGTAGGAATGAACGCAATAAGAATTGATAAACGTTGACGAAAAGATTTCACAAGATAAATATAATGCTTAAAATATCAGATCAATTGATAAACGTTGACGAAAAGATTTCACAAGATAAATATAATACTTAAAATATCAGATCAATTGATTACGTTGATTTTTAAAGAAAAAAAAAATAGTCGCACTGACACAGACACAAAGAGCGATTGTGCTTAACTTATTCTACGTAATTACTGTCACAATGCATATTTTATCATTTGCTTTAAGACGTTTTATGCACGCTCTTATTTCTGGCATTTCAGTTGATAATTTATGGACGACAAAAAGTATATAATGTTATACTGTAAGATGTATTTTTAGCTTATAAAGATTGAAAAGGTTAGTGAAATGGTTGAAATATTGTTCTCTCGGGTTTTAGAGGACTTTCGGTTTAACAAATAGCGATAATGTCAATAATAACAATGGATATGCTTGGCGAATAGTGAAGGACAAATGAATCACCCACGATATGTGCGAAGAGCATGATTCTGTGTTTTATCGATGCACAATTATCTCTGTTAGTTCGCAAGCTCTAATTTCTGCCATTTCAGTTGACAATTTACGCACGAAAAGAAGGAAAACAAGTAAAAAAAAAGGGGTATAATATTACACTGGACGATGTATTTTTATCTTATAATGATCGAAAAGATTAGGCAAATGGTTAAAATATTTATCTTGGGCTTTGGGAAACTTTCTGTTTAACAAATAGCCATAACGTCAATAACAACAATAGATATACTTGACGTATAGTGAATGACAAACAATATATGCAAGCAGCAAGATACTGAGTTCCAGTGATGCACAATTATCTCAGTTATTTTGCACGAAAAAAAGGAAAACAAAAGAGTTGTATAATATTACACTGAAAGATCTATTTTTATTTTATAACCATGAAAAACGTTAGCCAAACGGTTGAAATATTTTGCTCTCTCGAATTTAGGAGTCTTTCTATTTAACAAATAGATATAACGTCAATAATCACATATGCGAATTACGAATAGTGAAAAAGAAAAATAACTGACCCACGATATATGCGAGCAGCACATATTTCTGGCATTTCAGTTGACAATTTACGCACGAAAAAAAGGAACACAAGCTTATTGTTAAAAAAAAGGTGAATAATATTACACTGGTGGATCTATTCTAAAACGGTTGAAATATTTTGCTCTCGAATTTCGGAGTCATTCTATTTAACAAATAACCAATAATGTCAATAACAACAATAGATATCCTTGGCGAATAGTGAAAAAGACAAATAAGTGACCCACGATATATGCGCGCAGCACATATTTTTGGCATTTCAGTTGATAATTTTATTGTAAAAAAAAAAGGTGAATAATACTACACTGAAAGATCTATTCTAAAATGATTGAAATATTTTGCTCTCGAATTTTGGAGAATTTCTATTTAACAAATAACTATAATGTCAATAACAACAATAAATATCGTTGGCATATAGTGAAAAAGACAAATGACTGACCCACGATATGTGCGAGCAGCACGATTCTGAGTTCCATCGATGCACAATTATCTCAGTTACTTTCTTTATCTTCCCTCGTTCGTTGTTTTCTCGTGTCACTGTGTAGCTTGTTGAGTCGAGTACCGACGTGGATCGACGTATAACAACGCAACGACACCGGCTTCGTATTGCATGACGTTCCTTCGACAGTTCGCGAAAACTACTACGTCGACGCCGAAGTGACTAGCGAAGGAGATATACACGCAACGGGATTAAGTTTGAGAGAGAGACGGTCGCGATCCTACGAACAGCAACATCCTTTACGTAATGCCTGGTCCGAGGCCCTTGCTCCGTGTGGCTGGCTGGCTGGTTTCCTCCTCGCTGGCTCGTTGCTCCCCCCCGCGACGAGCGCGTTCGATGATTCCACGGTGCTGCTTCGCGCAGAATCAATTTCTTCCGAGCACATACACGGGGGTTGAATGCGAGAGCGTAGCGCGCGCGGGGGAAGAGTCTTCGATGTTATAGAAGAGAAAGGTGCGCGCGCCTCGCGCATGCGCTTGATAAAATTCACCGGGGCCCCAATATGTAATGCCTCGATATCAAAATAACGTCAAAACTACCCTCTCGCGATAACCCCACCGAAACAGGAGGCTGCAGAAAGAGAGGCGGCAAGTCTCTTCCCTGTGCCTCTCTCTTCGCTGATGCTGTAGAGGATCATCGTATGTGTGTATATATATATTTAGGTATAAAAATTGTGAATATAGAGCACTACAGGACGTTTGAGTAGAACCACGATGGACTGTTGTCTCGATGCCGCCAGGAAATAGTACTATGAGCGTTTTTTTTTTCATTTCCTGTCTCTCTCTGAACTTTATTACTTGCGACCTTTGGAGATTGTTGAGAGTAAACAACATTCAGAAATCACAGGGAAACTGAAGAAAATCTGCGTCAATAGCGTTCCTTAGGTTCTATACGAAAATTCTTTAGGTTCGCGTAGAATGTAAACAACTTGGACTACATATCTACATATATATGAATATGTGTGCAAAACGATAGCGACGAGAAATATAAAATACAACAAAACAGTGCAGAATCACCAGGCTCAATGTGTAATAGATCGATATCAAAATAACGTCAAAACTACCCTCTCGCGAACTACCCTCACCGAAACAGGACGCTGCAGAAAGAGAGGCGGCAAGTCTCTTCTCTGTGCCTCTCTCTTCGCTGATGCTGTACAGGATCATCGTATGTGTGTATATATATATTTAGGTATAAAAATTGTGAATATAGAGCACTACAGGACGTTTGAGTCCATAACCACGAAGGACTGTTGTCTCGATGCCGCCAGGAAATAGTACTATGAGCGTTTTTTTTTTCATTTTCGGTCCCTCTCTGAACTTTATTATTTTCGCTGACCTCTCCCTCCGACCTTTGGAGATTGTTGAGAGTAAACAACATCCAGAAATCACAGGGAAACTGAAAAAAATCTGCGTCGATACCGTTCCTTAGGTTCTATACGAAAATTCTGTAGGTTCGCGCAGAATGTAAACAACTTGGACTACATATCTACATATATATGAATATGTGTGCAAAACGATAGCGGCGAGAAATGCAAAATACAACAAAACAGTGCAGAATCACCAGGCTGAATGTGTAATAGATCGATATCAAAATAACGTCAAAACTACCCTCTCGCGAATTACCCTCACCGAAACAGGAGACTGCAGAAAGAGAGGCAAGTCTCTTCTCTGTGCCTCTCTCTTCGCTGATGCTGTACAGGATCATCGTATGTGTGTATATATATATTTAGGTATAAAAATTGTGAATATAGAGCACTACAGGACGTTTGAGTATAACCACGAAGGACTGTTGTCTCGATGCCGCCAGGAAATAGTACTATGAGCGTTTTTTTTTCATTTTCTGTCTCTCTCTGAACTTTATTATTTTCGTTGACCTCTCCCTCCGACTTTCGGAGATTGTTGAGAGTAAACAACACCCAGAAATCACAGGAAAACTGAAGAAAATCTGCGTCGATACCGTTTCTTAGGTTCTATACGAAAATTCTTTAGGTTCGCGCAGAATGTAAACAACTTGGACTACATATCTACATATATATGAATATGTGTGCATAATCACCAGGCTCAATGTGTAATACCTCGATATCAAAATAATGTCAAAACTACCCTCTCGCGAACTACCCCCACCGAAACAGGAGGCTGCAGAAAGAGAGGTAAGTCTCTTCTCTGGGCCTCTCTCTTCGCTGATGCTGTACAGGATCATCGTATGTGTGTATATATATATATTTAGGTATAAAAATTGTGAATATAGAGCACTACAGGACGTGTGAGTATAACCACGAAGCACTGTTGTCTAGATGCCGCCAGGAAATAGTACTATGAGCGTTTTTTTTTTCATTTTCTGTCTCTCTCTGAACTTTATTATTTTCGTTGACCTCTCCCTTCGACTTTCGGAGATTGTTGAGAGTAAACAACACCCAGAAATCACAGGAAAACTGAAGAAAATCTGCGTCGATACCGTTTCTTAGGTTCTATACGAAAATCCTTTAGGTTCGGGCAGAATGTAAACAACTTGGACTACATATCTACATATATATGAATATGTGTGCAAAACGATAGCGGCGAGAAATATAAAATACAACAAAACAGTGCAGAATCACCAGGCTCAATGTGTAATAGATCGATATCAAAATAACGTCAAAACTACCCTCTCGCCAACTACCCCTACCGAAACAGGAGGCTGCAGAAAGAGAGGCAAGTCTCTTCTCTGTGCCTCTCTCTTCGCTGATGCTGTAGGGGATCATCGTATGTGTGTACATATATATGTAGGTATAAAAATTGTGAATATGGAGCACTACAGGACGTTCGAGTATAACCACGAAGCACTGTTGTCTCGATGCCGCCAGGAAATAGTACTATGAGCGTTTTTTTTTCATTTTCTGTCTCTCTCTGAACTTTATTATTTTCGTTGACCTCTCCCTCCGACTTTCGGAGATTGTTGAGAGTAAACAACACCCAGAAATCACAGGGAAACTGAAGAAAATCTGCGTCGATACCGTTTCTTAGGTTCTGTATGAAAATTCTTTAGGTTCGCGCAGATTGTAAACAACTCGGACTGTAGACTAGATGTATATGTATACCTGGAGCTAAATGACGTTCGAATATGTTTGATGTGTGCAAAACGACGGCAGCGAAAAGTATGAAATACAACAAAATGGTATAGAATCACCAGTCTCAATGTGTAATGCCTCGATATCAAAATAACGTAAAAATTACCCTTTCACGATAACCCCACCGAAACTGGAGGTTGCAGAAAGAGAGGCAACTGTCTTCTCTGCTCTCTCTCTCTCTCTCTCTCTTCACTGATGCTGTACATCTAGAGGATCATCGTATGTGTGTATATATGTATAGATATAAAAATCTTGAATATAGAACATTACCCACCTAACACAGAATGTAACAGTTACATAACTTTCGAATTGTAAAAAAACATAACGTTGTTGTGTAACATTGACATAAGTATGATGTTTTGTTTTAATAACAATCGTATCTAGTTGTGACACAAAATTCTGTTTAAATAATATATAAACGTTATATATTATTCCTGTAACAAAAATAAGTAACATTTGTTATCGAGATTTTATTAAAATGTGATGTAATAAACTTACTTGTTACATAAATGTTAGAAATGTAATATAAAAGTTACGAAAATTCTTCCATATCCCGAGACCTTCTTGAGTGAGAAATAATGTATCACTAGTGCGTCACTAGTGATGTTATTTTGTTAACGTAAATATTATATCAAAGTTACGAATTTGTGTTAGGTGGGTATAGGACGTTTGAGTATAACCACGACCGTTGTCTCGATGCCGCCAAGAAATAGTACTACGAGCGTTTTTTTCCATTTTCTGTCTCTCTCTGAACTTTATTATTTTCGCGGACCTCTCCCTCCGACCTTTGGATATTGTTGAGAGTAAACAACATTCAGAAATCACAGGGAAACTGAAGAAAATCTGCGTCGATACCGTTTCTTAGGTTCTCTACGAAAATTCTTTAGCTTCGTGCAAAATGTAAACAACTTAGACTACATATCTACATATATATGAATATGTGTGCAAAACGATAGCGGCGAGAAATATAAAATACAACAAAACGGTGCAGAATCACTAGGCTCAATGTGTAATGCCTCGATATCAAAATAACGTCGGAACTATACTTTCTTGCGATAATCCCACCGAAACTGGAGGCTGAAGAAAGAGAAGCAACTCTCCGCTCTCCCTCTCTGTGCCTCTCTCTTCGCTGATGCTGTAGAGGATCATCATATGTGTGTATATATATATGTAGGTATAAAAATTGTGAATATAGAGCACTACAGGACGTTCGAGTATAACCACGAAACACTGTTGTTTCGATGCCGCCAGAAAATAGTACTATGAGCGTTTTTCCCCATTTTCTGTCTCTCTCTCAACTTTGTTATTTTTGTTGACCTCTCCCTCCGGCTTTTGGAGATTGTTGAGAATAAACAACATCCAGAAATCACAGAGAAACTGAAGAAAATCTGCGTCGATACCGTTTCTTAGGTTCTCTACGAAAATTCTTTAGGTTCGTGCAGAATGTAAACAACTTGGACTACATAACTACATGTATATGAATATGTGTGCAAAACGATAGCGGCGAGAAATATAAAATACAACAAAACGGTGCAGAATCACTAGGCTCAATGTGTAATGCCTCGATATCAAAATAACGTCGGAACTATACTTTCTTGCGATAATCCCACCGAAACTGGAGGCTGAAGAAAGAGAAGCAACTCTCCGCTCTCCCTCTCTGTGCCTCTCTCTTCGCTGATGCTGTAGAGGATCATCATATGTGTGTATATATATATGTAGGTATAAAAATTGTGAATATAGAGCACTACAGGACGTTCGAGTATAACCACGAAACACTGTTGTTTCGATGCCGCCAGAAAATAGTACTACGAGCGTTTTTTTCCACTTTCTGTCTCTCTCTCAACTTTATTATTTTTGTTGACCTCTCCCTCCGGCTTTTGGAGATTGTTGAGAATAAACAACATCCAGAAATCACAGAGAAACTGAAGAAAATCTGCGTCGATACCGTTTCTTAGGTTCTCTACGAAAATTCTTTAGGTTCGTGCAAAATGTAAACAACTTGGACTACATATCTACATATATATGAATATGTGTGCAAAACGATAGCGGCGAGAAATATAAAATACAACAAAACGGTGCAGAATCACTAGGCTCAATGTGTAATGCCTCGATATCAAAATAACGTCGGTCTATACTTTCTTGCGATAATCCCACCGAAACTGGAGGCTGTAGAAAGAGAAGCAACTCTCCGCTCTCCCTCTCTGTGCCTCTCTCTTCGCTGATGCTGTAGAGGATCGTCATATGTGTGTATATATATATGTAGGTATAAAAATGTGAATATAGAGCACTACAGGACGTTCGAGTATAACTACGAAACACTGTTGTTTCGATGCCGCCAGAAAATAGTACTACGAGCGTTTTTTTCCACTTTCTGTCTCTCTCTCAACTTTATTATTTTTGTTGACCTCTCCCTCCGGCTTTTGGAGATTGTTGAGAATAAACAACATCCAGAAATCACAGAGAAACTGAAGAAAATCTGCGTCGATACCGTTTCTTAGGTTCTCTAAGAAAATTCTTTAGGTTCGTGCAAAATGTAAACAACTTGGACTACATATCTACATATATATGAATATGTGTGCAAAACGATAGCGGCGAGAAATATAAAATACAACAAAACGGTGCAGAATCACTAGGCTCAATGCGTAATGCCTCGATATCAAAATAACGTCGGAACTATACTTTCTTTCGATAATCCCACCGAAACTGGAGGCTGAAGAAAGAGAAGCAACTCTCCGCTCTCCCTCTCTGTGCCTCTCTCTTCGCTGATACTGTAGAGGATCATCATATGTGTGTATATATATATGTAGATATAAAAATTGTGAATATAGAGCACTACAGGACGTTCGAGTATAACCACGAAACACTGTTGTTTCGATGCCGCCAGAAAATAGTACTACGAGCGTTTTTTTCCACTTTCTGTCTCTCTCTCAACTTTATTATTTTTGTTGACCTCTCCCTCCGGCTTTTGGAGATTGTTGAGAATAAACAACATCCAGAAATCACAGAGAAACTGAAGAAAATCTGCGTCGATACCGTTTCTTAGGTTCTCTACGAAAATTCTTTAGGTTCGTGCAAAATGTAAACAACTTAGACTACATATCTACATATATATGAATATGTGTGCAAAACGATAGCGGCGAGAAATATAAAATACAACAAAACGGTGCAGAATCACTAGGCTCAATGTGTAATGCCTCGATATCAAAATAACGTCGGAACTATACTTTCTTGCGATAATCCCACCGAAACTGGAGGCTGTAGAAAGAGAAGGAACTCACCGCTCTCCCTCTCTGTGCCTCTCTCTTCGCTGATGCTGTAGAGGATCATCATATGTGTGTATATATATATGTAGGTATAAAAATTGTGAATATAGAGCACTACAGGACGTTCGAGTATAACCACGAAACACTGTTGTTTCGATGCCGCCAGAAAATAGTACTATGAGCGTTTTTTCCCATTTTCTGTCTCTCTCTGAACTTTATTATTTTCGTTGACCTCTGCCTCCGACCTTTGAAGATTGTTGAGAGTAAACAACATCCAGAAATCACAGGGAATCTGAGAGAAAATCTGTGTTGATACCCTTCCTCAGGTTCTATACGAAAATTCGTTAGGTTCGCGCAGAATTTGAATAACACGGACTATCGATCTACACACTGAGAGAAGAGTTTGTTAACAGTTAACAAATCGTGGTTAAATATGGCGAAATGAACCATTTAGTTATTCTTATTGAATCTCATTTGAGCTAAATTAAATTTGCTTGTCGCAAATGAAGCTCGCTGACATTTGTTAATAGTTAACAAATCTTATTTGGCTCAAGTGAGATTCAATAAGAATAACTAAATGGTTCATTTTGCCATGTTTAACCAAGATTTGTTAACTGTTAACAAACTCTTCTCTCAGTGCAGATATATGTACACTGAGAGAAAAGGTTGTTAATTTGTTAACAGTTAACAAATCTTGGTTAAATGTGGCGAAATGAACCATTTAGTTATTCTTATTGAATCTCACTTGAGCTAAATAAAATTTGCTTGTCGCAAATGAAGCTCGCTGGCATTTGTTAATAGTTAACAAATCTTATTTGGCTCAAGTGAGATTCAATAAGAATAACTAAATGGTTCATTTTGCCATGTTTAACCAAGATTTGTTAACTGTTAACAAACTCTTCTCTCAGTGCAGATATATGTACACTGAGAGAAAAGGTTGTTAATTTGTTAACAGTTAACAAATCTTGGTTAAATGTGGCGAAATGAACCATTTAGTTATTCTTATTGAATCTCACTTGAGCTAAATAAAATTTGCTTGTCGCAAATGAAGCTCGCTGGCATTTGTTAATAGTTAACAAATCTTATTTGGCTCAAGTGAGATTCAATAAGAATAACTAAATGGTTCATTTTGCCATGTTTAACCAAGATTTGTTAACTGTTAACAAACTCTTCTCTCAGTGCAGATATATGTACACTGAGAGAAAAGGTTGTTAATTTGTTAACAGTTAACAAATCTTGGTTAAATGTGGCGAAATGAACCATTTAGTTATTCTTATTGAATCTCACTTGAGCTAAATAAAATTTGCTTGTCGCAAATGAAGCTCGCTGGCATTTGTTAATAGTTAACAAATCTTATTTGGCACAAGTGAGATTCAATAAGAATAACTAAATGGTTCATTTCGCCATATTTAAACAAGATTTGGTAACTGTTAACAAACTCTTCTCTCAGTGTATATTAGAGTGGCCCAAATTTCATCTGTATTTTTTAATTTTTGGTCTCAACCCATAAAATAGTTGTTTTCGGTGAAAAAACAATTCTCATGAAAAATGGAGTTTGTGAAAAATTATTTAGAGGTCGCTCAACAATTTTGAAAATTTTCGAAAAGATTTTTTTTTTCTTCATTTTTTGTGATCTCTCACCCCTCATATCATCTTGTTAACTCCTAGTTAATTCCTAGTTTATGTTCGAAATTTTAGAAAAAAATATTAACTTCAAAACGTCTCAGAACGACAAAAAACATTTTGGAATTTATTTTCAATTTTTATTTTTTCTCAAATTTTACCCCTGATTTTCTCTCATTATCAGACGTCTAGTTCATAGTTTAAAAAATGTTATGAAAATATTAACGTTAGGCGATCGCTGAACGAAATAAGTCGTTTTTCGCGATTCTCGATTAGCAAAAAAAAGGACTTCCTTCTTTCAACGACAGCCTAACGTTAATATTTTGATAACATTTTTTAAACTATGAACTAGACGTCTGATAATGAGTGAAAATCGGGGGTGAAAGTTGAGAAAAAACTAAAAATTGAAAATAAATTCCAAAATGTTTTTTGTCATTGAGCGACGTTTTGAAGTTAATATTTTTTTCCAAAATTTCGACCACACGGAAAAAAAGACTTGGTTGGAACTACCAAGTGCTATGGTTATATATGCACCAGACAATTAATTGGTTAGACCAACCAAGTAATTTGTTAGGCTACCAATTTCTTGGTTGGTCTAACCAAGTCACTTGGTTGGCCTAACCAAGTCACTTGGTTAGCTTACCAAGTCACTTGGTTAGTCTAACCAAGAAATTGGTAGCCTAACCAAGAAATTGGTCGGTCTAACCAATTAATTGTCAGGCGCATATATAACCATAGCACTTGGTTGTTTCAACCAAGCCTTTCTTTCCGTGCATAAACTAGGAATGAGATAATAAGATGATATGAGGGGTGAGAGATTACAAAAAATGAAGAAAAAGAAAACGTTTCGGAAATTTTCAAAATTGTTGAGCGATCTCTAAATAATTTTTCGCAATCTCGATTTTTCATGAAAATTGTTTTTTCACCGAAAACAACTATTTTATGGGGTGAGAGCAAAAATTAAAAAATACAGCTGAAATTTGGGCCACCCTAATGTATATATATACAATATGTAGATGTGTACATATACATATTATATGTGTCCCTAGAGCTAAATGACGTTCGAATATATTTGATGTGTGCAAAACGATGGCGGCGACAAATATATAAAATACAACAAAACGTTGCAGAATCACTAGGCCCAATGTATAAATACCTCGATGTAAAAATAACGTCAAAACTTATTTCTCGCGGTAATCCAAACGAAATTGAAGGCTGCAGAAAGAGAGGCAATTCTTTTCTTCTCTCTCTGTGCTTCTCTTTTCGCTGATGCTGTACATCCAGAGGATCATATATATATATATATATATATATGATAAAATAATAATATAATATAATAATAAAATAAAAAATAATATAATAATATAATATAATAATAAATATAAAAAATAATATAATATAATAATAAAATAATAATATAATATATAATAATATATATATATATATAAAAGAGATATAAAAATGGTGAATATAGGACGTTCGAGTATAACCATGAAGTACCGTTGTCTCGATGCCACCAGGAAATACTACTACGAACGATTTTCCATTTTCTCTCCTTCTCTGAACGTTTTTTATATTTTTTAACGATTTTTTATTTCCGACGACTTTTCAAGCCCAGCTGTATTACTATCGGATCTAGACATAGCTTCGCTGGCACGTGTGTCACACGGCGAGATAAATTAATTGCGTATGCATCGCATTGTCCGCGAGCCTCCGTCGAATAACTGAGCGTATATACAATGTAGTATATACATCATACGAAAGATAGAGGGGCCAAGGTTTTTTTTTTTTTTTTTACAAACTGCTTCTATCAGACGCCGACGGTGTATCCATATAGTGTATTTTTATTTTTATTATTTTGTTCAATTGTGCTGGAAATTTATGCCAGAATGTGATAACCTTTTGTTCGTACAAATTTCATATCGACATTTTGATATTTCCTTCTTTTATTCAAACCAACTAATTTCTACAGCGGTGAATTATTATGATTTATCAAACACATGTTGAGGTGGAGGATGATAATAATTATAATGGTATAATCTATATAATATATATATAGGACCTTCCATGTAAAATGGATCAGTTTTTGGCTCGCATTATTCTAAGGTCTCCTTGGTCGGAATTTTTCTAAGTCACTTAAAGGCCCCTAAAACCGGAATTTTTCTAAGTCTCCGGAATAGAATCATAAAGCCCGAATAGAATCATAAAATAATTCAAAAGATAGAATAAATTCTTTTTCCATTTTAGATCGCGGATAAAAAATGTTGTTAAATATTCATAATTAAAAAACGTAAGTAAAGACAGTAGATCTGAAAAAAATGTTGCATGACTTTTTCATGTGGAAGAATAACATGAAAAAATCGCGGACCAGATTTGACGATGTAAAGTTCGGCCGTTGGTCGAGTTTACATGGAATGCCCCATATATAAATGGTATTATGAATTCCAACATGAAGGATTTCACATGTTCGATTGATCATATTGAAAGGGTGATACTGTCAATTACTCTATTCTAGAATTAATTTCGGGTTGAACAGACATTAATTGCCAATAACTGATGCAACGCTCGATTAGCAGGGCATATTATTTATTATTATTATTATTCATATAGTATTTATTTACCTAAGCCAGGTTTCCGAATAAAAATATGTAACAATATAATCTTTTACATTCTACTAATTAAATGTTTATTTGCGAAAAATAAAAATCTGAAACAAAAGAAAGGATGGACTTTAAGTTTGCGGTCGTAAATGGCGGTGAATGAAGAGAGAATTCAAGCCAATCACAGGACAATCAATTGCCCAGCACGATGACGATCGCAGCTGCTATTATTCTTGTTCACGTGCTGTGTTGACTACTGAGAAAATTTCATTCCAGTGCTTGGCGATCTATTATCAAAGCTGCCGCCAATTGAAACTTGGAAATGTCTATATTCTCTGTTGGTATTGCTTTTCGCTTCACCGGAGGAACTGATACTGTTACCTATACTATATATATAATATTCTATACAATTGCTATTTACCATTTTTTGTGTGTATTTTTATTTTAACCTTTTTACCCCCTTCGAAGATTGTTGAGAGCAAATAACGTGAAGAAGTCGCAGGGAAATTGAAGAAAACCTGTATCGATACTGTTCCTCAGGTTCTATATAAAAATTGTTTAGATTCGCGCAGAATGTAAACAACCCGGACTACAGATCTACATATAGGGCATTCCATCTCGATTCGACCTGGGTCTGATCCTCGACCTACCCAATTTGGCTCGTAATTTTTTGAAGATTTGGTTAGACCCTAAAACCCAAATGCACCAGATTTTTATTTTTTATTTTTTCTATGCAAATTTTTTTATTATATTTTTTTAAAGTGACATGAAATGCCATAATGTAAAAATCTGCAACAATTCTAAAAAAAATACTTTGCTGAATATCAAAATTTTCTAGCTTATAACTAAAGTAGGCAAGATTTTTCTTCGCATAGTTTTTAAGCTTTTTTTATTTTAAAAAAATTATTAAAAAATAGAAAAAAGAATCAATCATTTTGCAAAGATATTGGGCTCAAATTTGGTACACCAATGGAGTATTATAGACTGATAATTTGTATCAAATTTTGTAAAAATCGATTGAACCATTAAAATTTTATGGAATAATTGAGTTTTTCGAATTTTTTGAAAAATTAGTATTTCCGTTCTAGTACAAATTTAGGATCAAATATTGGTTTAGGAGTACAATGAGTTAAAAAAATATACTTTTTTTCAGCTTTGTGAAAAAATGTATATTTTTCACAAGGCTTCCTCTATGAGGAAGCCAAAATTATTAAATAACTTTAATCATAGCTTTGTCGAAAATATAAACTAATGAGTAAAGATAACATAAATTGATTCCTGTATGTATGTACATACGCTATTACGATTTATAATTACAGTACACGAATTGTTAATTTCTTGAATTATTCAAACACTATGATGAGCGAAAAATTGTATTTTTTGAGGATGGAGTCTCATTCTCCTGTAAAACGGTTCTGCCCGTGAAAACTGAATAAATAAATAAATGAGAAAGCAATGTGCAAATTTTTACTTTGCATCCTTTCTTTTTAAATACTCGTTATAATGTGGCTGTAGCAAATAAACAACGACAATTATATTAATTCACCACGTACGTAATATTTACATATAAAATAGAGTATAAAAATATATCGATTTTTTGCTTCCTCATAGAGGAAGCAAAAATTTTTTGCTTTGTTTTCATGAAAAGATTTTTTTTCGAGATTTTTATGTCAGATTACTCAGAATGGTCTAAAACAACGAGAAAAGTGGTTTAGAAAAATTGGCAGGATGTATGTGTGTGTGTGTGTGTGTGTGTGATGAAAGGCCAAAAATGCATTTGACTGTAACTTTTAAACTATTCGACCGAATCAGCTCAAATTTAAACAACATATGCAGTACTACCTAATCTTCAATTGGTATAAATTTCGGGAAAATCGATTGACACATTTCATTTTTATAAGAATTTTTAAATTCTGAAAAAAGTACGTAAATACTCTAGCTCGAACGAATTTTTAACTATCGGGCTGAAACGTCGTATTAAAATTCAACAAAGTGATGCGACCTTTGGTATTGAATTTGGGCCAAATCGGTAAAGTCGTTCGGTTTTTATGAGATTTTGAAATTTTCGAAAATTTTTCGTTTTGCTCTAATTCAGGTAAAATTTCAAATAATCGACTGAAATTTTCTACACAGGAAAAATAACATTCAGCCCTGCTACGTACCAAATTTGGTGATGATCGGTAAAGCGGTTCGGATTTTACGTTAATTTGAATTTAAAAAAAATTGACTAGTTTCATACTGCATTTCGTAAAACATCAGAAAATAAGAATAAAATAAAACAAGGATGCAAAGTAGAACCTTGCACATTGCTTCCTTATTATTTTTCGCTTTTTACAAAGCTTCCTCTGTGAGGAAGCCAAAATTGATTAACATACTTTCTCATAGAGGTAGCTTTGTAAAAAGCGAAAAATAATGAGGAAGCAATGTGCAAGGTTCTACTTTGCATCCTTGTTTCTTTTTCAGTACATTTTTTTTTGAGAGAAAAATACCCAGTGTGAGTTTTGCGAATGAGTAACTCCCATTAAGCCCAGACTTTCCTCTTAGATTTGCACTAACAGACTAATGATAACACTAACTTCAGTAATTACAAAACACACCTTTGTGGAATAAACCTACATCTTAGGTATCACAAAGTCGCTTTTAGACATTAGTAGTAGAGAAATATTTTCCATATGTGTTGGCAGAGCAATCTATCGATTGCTAATCGTACCCTCGATGTTTTCCTTTTACGCATACAGGGGGAACAACGAAGAGCTTCGAGCGCTGCCATCCACCACCGAGTAGCAATGGTAGCTATTCCCTTACGAAACGCCGTCGCCAGCACTCGTCAAAGCTTCAACAATATCCCTCAACCGTGGGACATGCGCTCTCGAGCTATATTTGGGGGAGAGAAGCATCAGTCCGCCGGCTATCACTGTGGAATAGAAATTGTGAAAACCCACAGTCGGAAAAGGGGAGTCCCAACAACGATGACTTTCTTCGAACATTATACACATCCACCCGTTTGCCTATACAGTAACGAAAGTTACGTATACAGATTATCAACCCTACGTCACAATTCTACTGTATAACTACATCGTCGAGTAAAAGCAGCGCCTGCGCGGGTTTTGGCAACGATCAGCTGGCATCTGGAGTGAAGAGTTGGTGGTGGTGGAGGAGCTTTTCAGTGGCGCCGTGTAACTCGTCGGCGTTCGCGTTCTCCGCAAGTTCCTTCTCCGAGCCTCGAAAAAAAATACAGTCATTAAACGAAAAAACGTTCTTGGAAAACACAACGAAAAAAAAAGATATAATTGTACAAAAAAGACGAAGAACAATAAGATGATAAGAAAACAAAATGGCGGTCTGAATAAGTTGTTCTATTCGATGAACCTGTGTATAGAAAATGTCAGTGAAACACAGTAGGGGTGAATAACGATCGGTAGTTGTGTAGTTGTGGGGTGCAGCGAAGCACAAAGCAGCAGCAGCAGCAAACGACGTTTTTGACGAAGCAGCTTGAAGCAACTCGAAACGTTTCAACGCGTACAATATTATACATCGCTGGTGGAATTATTAATATTAATAGCGATAGTCTCGTTGCAGTTGCGCTGCAGGCGGCACTGCTCGAACGTGTGTACGAAAACGATGAGGGGAGGAGCCACCACCACCACAAGATTGGCGGCAAGCCAAGCACCATCGTTTCGTCTCGTGTATTCACTAAGTTCGGCGTCATCCTCGACAGCCACCGAGGACGACATCGAAGACGCGAAGACGTGGAGAGCGGCGATGGATCTCGCACACTGTCTCCTAAATCCTCTCGACCAATGAATTTTTTTTACCGTTAAATCGACCCACTTTTTCTTTTTCTATATCACCAAACGTCTTTTAGTGAAACGTAAAAAGAAAAACAAAGCATTCTTACCTCAGGAGAACGTCCCGAAGATTAACGCGTGTCCCTAAATTATATACGTATAAAAATTGTTAAGTTCTTCGCGTCGAGACGTTACCGCGTCTCTTTATATAAATACACGACGACAATTATTGTTATTGTTGGTATAATTATGATCTTTTCGACTTGTGGAAATGCGAGATATCAAGATAAATTAAATGGCATTAATAAAATGACAAGATTTCACGCTGATGTACATATATATTAACGATCGTCCAGAAAGTGCGGTGTAAATAAACAAATTATTTCGTATTATATGATAACGGATAAAATGACGAATTTGAGAAAGGGCATTATGGCGAGTGACTTGATGGTTAAATTATTCGTTCCCTTGTTGATTTTGTACGTAACTTGCCCGAAATGTTCGGGTCGTTCGTACAACGAAGCGGCAAGACGTTCACCTCCAGTTGCGCCCGGTCTCGCTAATTATCCGATGCATGGACCGAGCTCCGATGATCAGGATTTACCGGGAGATCTTAATCAGCCGTATCCAGGGAAAAATTTTGGACCTATGGGCCCGGTGGATGGAAAATTTCCTGACGATGTCTCGCTCAGAAATCTTGCGGCTAATGGCAATGTCGATAATCGCGATCCCAATCCTCATGCACCTGCCAAAGCGCTCAAGGAGTACGAAGTATTTATCGTTGAATTTCATCGCGTCGAAACTCCATTCGTCATTGGGATATGGATATTCTTTGCCAGTCTCGCGAAAATCGGTGAGCTTCAACGATATGTTGTATTTATACAACAACTAACAGGGATAGTCCAAATTAATCGTTTTTTTGCTTTCTCATAAAGAAAGCTTTTCTTAAAACTTACGATTGGCTCGTCCCGGGGGGGGGGGGGGGGGGGGGACCTGTGCCGCTCTTCTAAATAGAGGTAGCGTTGTTTTCGTTAAAAAAAAATCGAGATTTTCATGTCAGGTCGAGAAAAGTGGTTTAGAAAAAATGTTTAATTTAGTGTAATTTTAGATATATCTTCTTCAAATTTGGTACGCAAGTTGTTTGCTAGCTGTTATACAACAACGTTTGCGATTGCAGTTGACGCGAATCGGTTGGAAAATTCAATTTTTACAGCATTTTGAAACAATCGTTTTTAGGCTACAACTTTTGCAGATTAATAAATATCGGGTTGAAATTTTGTACGTAAATGAAATACCATCAAACCATGATGTATACCAAATTTGGAGAGAATCGATAGAATGTTTCTAATTTTATTGCAATTTCAATTTTTTTAAATAAGTTCTACAAAAACTTCAACTCCTGTAAATTCTGAGGTATCCGGCTGGAATTTTCGATATGATTTTGCAATTATTGTCTATCCGTGATGAATTTAGTCAAAGGAATTGACTATTGATATCGAGGTAAATTTCGATTTTGGTGAATAAAAAACAAAAAAAAAGAATAAATTTTTTTTTTTTAATTTTCACAGATTTTTCTGAAATTTTGTTCACATGTGGACCATCATCGAAAAAGATTTGAGTACAAATTTGACGCAGATCTGTCCAGCTGTTCAAATTTTATAGCATTTTGAATATTTTTATAAATTTACACTTTGTTATAACTCACGTAAAATATCATAAAATAAAAAAACAATGGGTTTTAGAAGATGCTATTATCGTACACAGGAGCGCTTGTTGAGAGCTTTATTGCTTGGAAAAACGACATATGTTGACAATTGCGCGGCAGACAGAAAATGTCAAAGACTTTTCAATGGCATAAAAATCTTTAAAAAACCAAGCACGTTGAAGGTGCTAGATTAATTTTGCATAATAATAATTTCAAAATATTATTAACAAACTAATGAAAAGAAATTGTTCAACAAATCACCTCTCACTTTAATTTTTTAAATTTAAATAATTTGTTAATTTTTCGGAATACGTATATTTTTTTTTCAGAATTTTATCTAATTTCCGAAAAATGCTTTTTTTAAAATTGAGCTGCATTTACAAATCTATTTCAAAAATTTAAAAAAATTAAAAAATGTTTTATAAAAAATTACACAAAATTCTAAAAAAATACGTACGTATTAAGAAAAAATTAGAAATCGTTTTTATTTTTTAAAAAAGTTAGTGTGACGGCTGATTTGTTAAACAATTTTTTAAAATTAACTTTTCAATAACATTTTGTCGGTAATTCGGTTATCGTCTTGTTTCGCTATATCTTTGGTTAAATTTTTATCTGGAGTAAAAATTGGAAATAATTCCATTAAATGCACCAGTAATTGAACAGTCACCAGTGAATGAACAACAATTTTTTTGAGAGTTCGTTTTGCTCAACTGTTCATTTATTGGTGATTATACCCTAGATCCTTATATATAGCTCAGTGTAACACGATTTATATTTTATGGTAAACTCTTGTCTACTGAATCGATAATACATGTATGCCTTGATTTTTTTTTTTTGCTTTCAGGCTTCCATATGGCACCCCGGCTGAGCAAGATATTTCCCGAATCTTGTTTGTTGATCGTTGTTGGGGTTGTTATCGGTGTCCTGCTGTTCCAAGCGAGTGAAGTACACGTATCGCCTCTCACGCCTGACACATTCTTCCTCTATATGCTTCCGCCAATAATACTCGACGCCGGTTACTTCATGCCAAATCGACTATTTTTCGACCACCTTGGAACGATTCTACTGTTTGCCGTCGTTGGAACTATATTTAATACGCTGTCGATAGGTTCGTTTTCCTTTACTCTGTATGATTAATTTACAGACAGAATATAGTACAACAAGTTCGTCTATTCTCAAGAAATCTAACACTCAAACAAAACTCGTTCTTTTAAAAATAAATTGAGAGAAATCAATCATAGTCTGTTTTGAAATGTAAAAAAAATGCTTTGGTTAATTCTTCAAAAGTCTTTCGACAATGTAGGAACAATGTAGGAAGTTTTGGATGGGAAAGAATCGCAGAAAAATAACCATACGTCTTTATTTTTTCATAAAACTTAATCGTCACGGTTTTGCACGAATGCGCAGTTGTAACTTGTTAAAATTAGTAGACGTCACCGACATTCTTGTTCTTCTCTTCTCTTTCACAACATTGCGCACGTGGTACTGGACGTGGTGGTGGAAAGTGTAAAAATAGACGAAAGTTGGTACGCGCCGGCCAGAACAGAAGAGAAACTAGCGTAGCGCCGATTCTAATTGAGCTTTTTGGATTTCTGGCTCTCCCGAAATACGGAATACAGAACAGGGATCGGGATTCATTGAATGAAAATGTATTTTGAGGCATTCCATACTAACTCGACCAACGGTCTAACTTTACCTCGTCAAATTTGGTTCTCGATTTTTTATGTTATTCTTCCACACGAAAAGTGCATGCAGAATTTTTTTTAGATTTTTTTCTATTTAAGTTTTTAAATTAGTAATATTTGAAAATAAATTTTAAAAACACCACGATTTGGTAGATAATCTACAAAAAATCAGAAAAATACTATGACAGACAACAAAATTGTTGCTCCACAAAAAAGTGGAAAATGATTTCTTCTACCGTTTTAAAAATATTTTTTTATGTTTGTTTTATAAGTATACATATTCTCAGAAAATATTAAAAACTTCTATGCAAAGACTCTTATTAGAATTACCAATGGTCGTGATTTAACGTCAAGTTCTATTAGCTATCTGTTATACATTTATGACACATAGTTATTTTCAAATGCTGTTGCCCAAGTACTATTCTCGTAGTCTTAAGTTTGTTACAAGTTTGAAGGTATCTACGTTACACAACTGAGAAATTGGGTGAAAAGATAGTATCTAGGAATTTAGTATCTAGGAATCATACGTTACTCGCATTTAATTACATTCATCATTTTTATAACAACCTTTCCACCAAAGTTTGAAATATTTTTTTAAATTATGTATGGATGTACCTATAAAAAACATTTAAAAAAGGGTAAAAGAAATTATTTTTTCATTTTCGCTTGCGAATCAAAAAAGTTTTTTCTTATCATAGTATTTTTCTCATTTTTGCTTCCTCCTAGAGGAAGCTTTGTTTTCGTGAAAATTTTTTTTTTCCGAGATTTTCATGTCAGTATACTCACATGTAATACCACAAGAGCTTTGAAATTATCGGATATTTCCTGACAGGTTCGTTGCAAACAAATGAACGAGTCAAGTTTTCCAGGTTAAAAAATCACGAGCGCGTAGCGCGAGTGATTTTTCTGGAAAACTTGACGAGTTTATTTGTTTGCAGGGAACCTGGAGGGAAATATCAGATTAATTTCGAAGCTCGAGTGGTATTCGGGGGATTATTTTTTCTACTCAAATTGCGACAAATGGACTTGCACCATGAGACAAAAATTATCATTCCGACAAGGAAATTTCATAATCAGAACAAAAACCTTTTAATTCATGTTTAAAGGATTGCAGTTAAATACACAATTGTTATAGACATTTGTATATTGATTCCAGACTGAGGTTATCGATCTAATCGTATTAACAGGGACATTTCCCTTTACTTTTTCATCAATAGTTTGCAAGGATTCAACTCCAAACCTACTCATATCAAATAAAAATCCTTTGACTGCCACAATAAAATTCAATCTGTCAGTTTGACAGATGGTTGACGCGGCTAAATGATTTTTTGTTTTATATATATAACCAACACGCAAAATTATCAAAAAATTATCAGTATAATCCTGTGTAGTTTGCCCCACGTGACGTCGAATGGTGCAATTCCATTGGTCGAAATTTGGATGGGAAAAATAATCAGAATAATCCAAAACGTCGAGAAAAGTGATTTAGAAAAAATGTCTCTATGTGTGTATGTGTGTGTGTGTGTAAATGTAAAAAAAATGTAAACCTTTATAACTCGGGAACGTCTCGAGATGTAGAGCTGAAGTGTACACCATAGATAGAGGGCTCGATCCTCATCGTTCATACCAATTTTTGTAAAAATCCCCATGATCATTAAATTTTTACGCGGTTTTGAATTTTTTTTTAATGTCTGTTAACGCGATAACTCTTTTAATTTTTGAGATATTAAGCTCAAAATTGGTATGTACGTGAGCTTTCATACACCGGTGATCCCTATTAAATTTGGTTAAGATCGGTTGAACCGTTAAAATTTTATGAGATTTTGATTTTTTGAATTTGTCGATTTTTTTTCTGCGATGCGAATTTTGGTATCAAATATCAAGCTGGGAGTCAAATGAGTGCCAAATTCATGATTAACAGAAAAATACGTCAGATATAGCCCAAAAATGTTGAACGATAACATATTTTCATTGCGATGTTGTACAGTCTATATTGCGAAAAGTAGCGATTTATGTTGTATAAACTAGCCATATTCTTGCTTCCCAATGAAATTTCGGAAACCACCGATTTCTATCGTGTTCTACAAAAAAAACAGAGAAGATAGAGTATTTGAGGGAGTTTCTGGACCGTTTGTCCTTATTATATTTTCACAAAGCGAGAGTGTGCGCTTATTTATATTTATTTAAAACAAGGATGCAAAGCAGAACCTTGCACATTGCTTCCTCATTATATTTCGCTTTTTACAAAGCTTGCTCTATGAGGAAGCCAAAATCAATTCCCATACTTCCTCTTAGAGTTTGCTTTGTAAAAAGCGAAATATAATGAGGAAGCAATGTGCAAGTTTCTGCTTTGCATCCTTGTTTTATTTATTAAATCGAGGCGTTTTTAATTTAGCTTCAAATATTTATAATGAAGAAACGTAAATAAAAAAAATCTGCATGCATTTCTTATGTGGAAGAAATTTTTTAATGTTATTAAAAATTGCGGACCAGATTTGCTAAGGTCAAATATTTCGGCCGTTGGATGAATTGGTGGCCCCATATGTATATAAATACATATGTACATATGTGTAACATTAAATTGAGATGTTTATGGTGAAAATAGGTGCATCGTTATGGGTCCTGGGCCAAAGCGGTCTCTTTGGAATCAAGCAGACTCCGCTTCTTCACATGTTCCTCTTCTCTGCGCTGATCAGTGCAGTTGATCCAGTTGCCGTGTTGGCAGTGTTTGAGGAGATTCACGTTAACGAGATCCTGTACATAGTCGTTTTCGGCGAGAGTCTCCTTAACGATGCAGTCACTGTCGTGAGTTTTTAGTCAATTATTACACACCAAAACTTTCACGCCGTATAATTTGTTGAATTACATTATATGTAACACAATAAACCGCATGTACGTTGAAAAGTAAATATTTGCCAACGTTGACACGCTTGCGGTGTAACTAAATTTAATTGCCTAATATAATTTCAACTCTACTGCTGCGTATCTCAATAATTCCACATATGACATTTCAACAGTGATTTAATGACTTTTTTCATTTAAAAAAAGGTCCGGCCCATTTTCGGCATAAGAATTATTCCGTCGAACCAGCAGATTTTTTAATATGTAGAGTGAGAAAAAATCTAGTTGTGCAAAAAAAAATGTTGAGTTCGAAGGATAAAAATGTTGGTTATTTACCGAATAAAAAATTAGTAACTAACCTGAGGTTTATTTAATCGCCTCTGATTTAGTCGACGTAAAAATATTTCGTTTTTTTTTCGTCAATGAGAGGGACGCATAGCAGAAATGCAGTTCAGAGTTGGTTAATTATATATATACGCGGATATCATGAACGAGCTGCCAATTTTCGTTCATAAATGTGTTACAGGTGCTGTACCACATGTTTGAGACGTACAGCGAAATGGGTGCAGAGAGAATAAGAGCCACGGAAATACTATCGGGACTGGCGTCGTTTTTGGTTGTGGCAATTGGTGGAACGATAATCGGCGTTTTTTGGGGCTTTGCAACAGGCTTCGTAACAAGATTCACTAACGAAGTTCGGGTTATAGAACCCATCTTCATATTCGTCATGGCGTATCTGGCTTATCTCAATGCCGAAATATTTCACATGTCCGGAATACTCGCGTGAGTTCTTACATTACATTACACCTATATATACGTATATATATTAGGTTGACAATTTATAAACCCAAGTTAGAGAAACAGGCGCTCCAAAACCGAAACCTGACTCAAGCAGAAAGGTTCTTTTACGTATGTGGTCGGAAATAAATGGAATTATTCACTGGGAACTTCTACCAATGAATAGTACAATCACAGCTGCCATTTAGTGTGAACATCTGAAATGTGTTGCAAGCTAGGTTACCAAAGAATCAAAGTAAAATATACTTCTTACATGACAACGCACAACCCCACGGGTGGGGGTCAAAATAGCAAATAACCAAAATTATCGAATGACTAAAATAGGGAATTTCAAAATAATAATGAACGTCTGAATCTAGAATGGCCTTTATTATGGAATTCGCAATTTTAGCCATTCGATATCTTGAACTCCACCCGAACTTTCGCCTTCTGATTAACTCCTGTTTCGTTCACTATCTCACTACTTACAAGACACAAAAATTCAAGAATGAACAACATCTAAAAAGCGAACTTTGATTCTTTGGTAATCTAAGTAAATACTGTGAATAACTGAATCGTGTTGCAGCTAGATTACCAAAGAATCAAAGTAAAATATATTTCTTACATAACAACGCACAACCCCACGGGTGGGGGTCAAAATAGCAAATAACCAAAATTATCGAATGGCTAAAATAGGGAATTTCAAAATAATGAACGTTTGAATCAGGAATGGTCTTTATTATGGAATTCGCAATGTTAGCCATTCGATACCTTGAACTCCACCCGAACTTTCACCTTCTGATTATCCCCTGTTTCGTTCACTATCTCACTACTTACAAGACAAAAAAAAATCAAGGATGAACAACATCTAAAAAGTGAACTCACAATATTCTTTAATGAAAAGCGCAAAAACTTCTACAAGGAAGTCTGCCGACGTGTTGGCGACAAGTGATAGAAAATGATGGTGCTTACATAATGGAAAAAATTTTTTTTTTAGTACCGTAAAAAATAAAGTAGACTTGTATTTTTAGATGGCGGGTTTATAAGTTGCCAACCTAATACATGTTGTTGTCGCCGCGTGTGACATTGTTACGTAGTAGTAGTAGTATACAATCGATAGGGGCTGACTTTACTCTCACTACTTTTTCCGTTTGGTAACACTCGACGTTTACACATTCTCTTTAGCACTATGTATGTAGTTCTGGGATGTGAAGCTAATGCTACGATTGGTAATGCTCTTTTTTTAAAAGTCTAATCCAATTAGGGCTAACGATAAAAAATGCTGCACTGAGAGAAATTGAGATGGTCCTGATAACTATTCAGTGATAATTATATTTTATTAGTCCAGGCAACTATTTTCGTAGTTACATTAATAGTAACGTAGTTAATGTAACTACGAAAATAATCACATTAACAATAACGTAGTTAATGTAACTACAAAAATAGTCACCTGGACTAATAAAATATAATTATCACTGATTAGTTACCAGTACCATCTTAATTTCTCTCAGTGTGTTATTACGTTACACTGAGACAAAGAAATTATTGTATAAACTAAATCGGTGTATACCATTATGCAAACGAATTTTGAGATGGTATAAAAAATATTTGGGTACCGCAAATATATTTTAGACAAATGAATCTAACAATTATTGATGAAAATAAATATTTAGTTGTCCTAACGAAAAATTCGTTTGAACGCGATGTACGTCGATTTAGTTCATTCAAACATTTTTTTTTCTCAGTGTAAGCTACGATAATTAGCTTAGTTGCTAATTTTTATCAACACACTTGATGTCTTTACTACATACATTTTTTTTCTTGTCATTCATAATTTTAGTTCCAACACTGAGAAAAATAAGTGTGATAGATTGCTAAATATAGCGAGTTCTACTATAAAAATAATACCATCCTTTAGTTGCTGGTTACGTTATTTATTGTTACAACAACCATAACAACATAGTAGAATTGGCCATACATTTTTTTCAGTAAAGTATCGAGTTTAGGGATTGCACAAAGCGTTAATTAGTTAATAAATTGAAAATAACGTATTATCAAATACTCGTTTTTTTCTGTCCCTGTTAAACAGAATAACATTTTGCGGTATAACGATGAAGAACTACGTTGAAGCAAACATATCGCACAAGTCCCACACGACAGTGAAATACACGATGAAGATGCTGTCGAGTAGCTCCGAAACAATTATATTTATGTTTCTTGGCGTGGCGACGGTCAACAATAGACACGACTGGAACACGTGGTTCGTACTGATGACGATAGTCTGCTGTTCGGTCTACCGAATTCTCGGTGAGCTTTTATTATCTACTTGAGTGAAACAAGTATATAGATATAGATATAGAAAGTTGCTAACGATTTTGGTGATTTTGACCGATACACGTGAAACCCACAGGCGTAATGGTCCTGACAGCTCTTGCCAATCGTTTCCGCCTCCACAAACTCGACAAGGTGGAAAAGTTCGTAATGTCATACGGCGGTTTACGCGGTGCTGTGGCATTCGCCTTGGTTCTGCTTATCGATCCGAAACACGTGCCGCTGCAACCGATGTTCGTCACAACTACCATAGCCGTCATATACTTCACTGTGTTCATCCAGGTGAAGGTTCATTACTCTAATCGGTCGTCGATCTCGGCTGAGATAGCCCTTGCCTATTATAAATCAATATACGCATAAGCCTACCTACATTTATTTATATTAAATTATCCGTGGATTCGATCGATTTTCTTTCGCTCAATTTACAACTGTACAAAGTCATTAGCGTGACAAAAAATAAACTTGGCTTCCTCCCTCATTGGATGGAGGGAGGACGTATACTTGCTTAGGTCAAGATAACATCGTCAATATGCTTGTACTTTTTAGGGCATCACCATCAAACCCTTGGTGAAGATACTCAATGTCAAGCGAGCTGAAAAAAGGAAGCCTACCATGAACGAAAGAATTCACGAAAGGGTAAGGGTGCCTAAGTATAAACTAAATATATGTTTTTATGTATATACATCAAGTATAAATATATACAATCTATATATAAAAATATACATCAAGTAAATATATGTATTTATGTATATACATATATTAGACTGCCCACAAAAAGACATTTCTCTTTTACGTGCCACATAAAAAAACTAGTCTGGACCCTAATAAAATTGGTCAAGGACATGTCAAAATTATCCTTCATACAATTTAGCCTTATTTGCGATTATTATTTGACAATAAAATGGTTATTAAAATGTCCAATAATTTCATAATAATTTAATATTATAATTTCTAATAATTGAAGTAGACAATAGTTTTTCGGGTGATAAGTAAAAAAAAGCTTTTTTTTCGGCAGTCTGATGTATTTTTCAGTTGCCAGTGTACGCCTGAATTAATTTTCTTCTATTGATTCGTTAAAACAGATAATGGACCATGTTATGGCCGGGATTGAGGATATTTTGGGGAAGCATGGCAATTATCATGTTCGGGACAAGTGAGTTTCTTGGAAAACTGTTAATGTTTCTCTGTATATATGTAGAAATTTATTAAACTTAATCACCAAGGTAATATTTCGATGGCATTAAATGCTACTTCTTATTCTATTTAAATTCAATTTGAGTCATTTAAAATGAAATATTCGTGCTAAACCAACGGAAGTATCAACAAATTTGAGCAATCAAATTTTTATAAAGTTCGTTAACACATTTTTATGATTTTTTTATTAATGAAATTTAATGTTCTTAGTGGCTTCAATGACGTTGAATTCTTTGAGATTTATTGGAATTAAATAATGGAACAAGATTTGTCGTTGTAAAAAGATTTCTTTTTCTAATTCAAACACATTTAAACACATGAAGATTAAGCATTTCGAAAACTCGATGTATGATTTAGATTCAAGCGCTTCGACAACAAGTTCATTCGTCCTCATCTCGTGAGGAATCATTGCGGCGCAGAGCCAAAGATTCTTGAGACTTATTCGAAGCTCGCGATGAAGGACGCACTGGATTATATAAGAAGAAATGCTTCGACAATTGGAAATATCAGCGGCACCGAGAGCATGTCTGCAATATTTCGAAATTACAGCAATACCGGCCAATTCAATTCCAGGTATGCAAACAAATTAATGACCCAGAAATTTTCTGAAATTTCTGCGAATTTTCGAAAAAAAATAAAAAAGAAAAATGAGAAAATTACCTGCAGATATTCGGAAAACGAACAAATCTGCCTTGGAAAAAAAATTATTGCATCAACCGTTGAGACGCTAAAATGGGGCAACCGAAAGTGATTGCGAATTTTCGAAAAAAAAATTTTTTAAATGAGAAAATTACCTGAAGATATTTGGAAAACGAATAAATCTGCCTTGGAAAAAAAAATTTCGTCATTCGTTGAGACGGTAAAGTGGGGCAACCAAAACGACGCGATATTGCCGATGGAAATTGTCGCCAGTTCTTAAATATTGGTAGGAAAAAAAAACTAAAAAATGTGCTTATAGATAATGGTGAGACGCAAAAACCTGCCTAGGGAAACAAATTTTGTCCGCCGCGTTACTTAGTTACAGCTGGTCAAAGTCGAAATTTTGCAGATGCAGAAAATTTCTGGGTCATACAAATTAATATATTCTTCGAAATAGATAATTGACATTTTTATTCAATCAAGTCCGAGCTGCAGTCAACTGGAAACTGGCTGGAATATTGATCTTCAAGAACTGGAATATTATCCTTCGAAAAAGGATCTAACGGACGCTAAAATACATCATCTCCTAGCGGAGGAACTCTGCAAACCCTACAAAAGGGTAAGTTCTCACGTACACCGCTCTTTGTAACGTTCTGCTTCTTGCATTTATTTATAAATAATTACATCGTTTGAGGCTACAAAATATTGCCTATTTTCCAAGTTTTATTGTTTCCCTCTTTTCTGTCGTTGAGCAAAAAATTGCCGTACATTATTAATTGTAATCAACATAAAAAAATCTAGAAAAATATCAGAATTTTCGATAACCAGTTATCTATTATTGAGACAAAATAAAATGTTTTGCACGTCTGAAATAATATACAACAAGCTGGAGTTAACATGAAAATTGTTGATTTGTAAACGGCTCTGAAGAAGGTAAAAAATTGTAGTCGCCGTTTAATGCGTTATAAGTTGTTGGAAAATTAAGAGAGCGATTTCCATGTCGGTGGTTCTAAACGTATTCGGCCAGACTTATGCTTTGCAGCATCGTCGGCTGAGCTACAGTCGTCATGCGGTCAACGATCGTGATTTATCGACTCAAGTCAATTACAAGATGCACATGAATATAAGACGTATGATGGGAGAGCATAAACATCGTCATAAGCGCAGCAAAAAGTTGCTCAAGGTAAAGAAAAAAACGGTGAGAAAAAAAAAAGAAAACTTTCTATTGGCCGTAATTGGTTGAACTCGTTAGAGGGACGAACCATTCAACTGTGAGAATTTACTCGTAACGTGTAGCAATTTCTCTTTCATTTTAATCGATTGTCCATCCCTTTTTTCAGGACGGCAGCAAGCAGAACCATGTGAGCTTCCCGGAGTTGCAGCAGCAGAATGGCTCGACAAAACTCTTTTCCCAAGGTCTGTACGCGATGAGGTAAGCACGAGCTTGAAAAATCTAAACAACCATCTTTAACGCGCTTTTCGCGTTGCGCGAAACATTTTTTTTTCTTTCTTTTCAGACTACATCAATGGCGTGCTCTACGAGACAGAGAACGATGAGGAAAACTCGAAACCTTCGAGCAAAGAGGACTGGGATTCTGCCATCACATTCACCGCTCGCGCTTCCGGTATATATACACATAATTTATTATTACATGAACTAGACCCAATTTTTTTCATTTCATTTTTTTACTTATAGTATTAGAAATACACATTTTTAACCTATATTTATCTTGTATAACTTTTCTTTTTCATGAAAACAAAAATAAGAAAAAAATGTAAAAAGTCACTCCGACATTTCTTTAGAAAAGGGATCTCAAAAAATTCACATTATTTCTATAAAATTGGCTAGAACGATATGTTTTGTTTTACCTAATTTTTTTTAGGGAAGGAATTTTAAAAAATTCGCTTTATTTCTATTAAATTAGCTAAGAGAATATCTGTTGTTTTTTCATTTTCTGTTTCATCCATTCTTTGAGAATTTTTCGCGATAATTATCCTTTTGTTCTTGTTGTTGTTGTTGCGGTCGTTACAAGTAGAATCGAATCCATACGGCGAGGGTTCCCACACCGATAATGGAAACGATGGTGAGGACTTGGACGATGATGAAAACGATGGTGGTAGAACAACAAGACGACAACGAGGTGAGGAAGGTAAACGGATTTAGTATTTAGACATTCTCAACAACAACAAAGCAACAACAAAAATGTGCATAAAAAATAATTTTGTTGTCAAAGGTGACAGATTTCGAGTAACAACTCCAACAGCCACGGAGACAGTTTTACCTTGGAAAAGAGAAGACGATTACGATACAGCGAGGCCTGTACAACAGAACGAGTTTCCTGCTTGGTGCTCGAACAAAGAGTATCTTGCATACAGTTCGCCATCGGCGACTTTCCTAGGTGGTATCGAGCAGCCGAAGATTCAATCTGTTATAGGTCTGTTTCGAAGGGAAAGCATCGCAACTCCCGAAATTCCGGATACCCTCGAAGAACCTGACGAGAGCGATGAGTACACGGCTATGAGGCCCGAGAGCATGCTATCGCCAACCAGGAAATTAGGTAGACCGCCTTAGGACTGATATTCTAGGTAGACCGAATTAGATTTAGAATCAATAGTCTCTATCCTGCTAAAGAAATTCCGTCAGATATATATTTTGTTCATATTAAAATCGACAAAAATAAAATCTTTGCATGCATGTTTTTGTAAAAATTATTTTTTTTTATCTTGTAATTTATTCGGGAGGAAAAAGACTTGGCAAAAATTACAATCCTTGTCTATGGGATTAAACTTCATCATTTCGTAAATACCGTTTTTCGAAACGAGCACTTTGAGCCAATTATATATTTTTTTTCTATACCATTTTTGTGGTCTTAAGGTTATCTAATTTCTCGTAATATTTCCATGGAAATATATTCTATAAAATCCAACTAAAGGCCAACTTTTGTGCAATTTGATCCATTGCAACCACAAAAGATAAAACTACCAGTCTTGATTTTTATTTCTTTTATTTCTTTGGCGCATAAAAAAATGCATGCATGTTTTTGTAAAAATTATTTTTTATTTTTGTCTTGTAATTTATTCACGGAGGAAAAAGACTTGACAAAAATTACAATCCTTGTCTATGGGATTAAACTTTATCATTTCGTAAATACCGTTTTTCGAAACGAGCACTTTGAGCCAATTATATATTTTTTTTCTATACCATTTTTGTGGTCTTAAGGTTATCTAATTTTTCGTAATAGTTCCATGGAAACATATTCTATAAAATCCAACTAAAGGCCAACTTGTGCAATTTGATCCATTGCAACCACAAAAGGATAAAACTACCAGTCTTGATTTTTATTTCTTTTATTTTTTTGGCGCATAAAAAAATGCATGTATGTTTTTGTAAAAATTATTTTTTATTTTTGTCTTGTTATTTATTCACGGAGGAAAAAGACTTGGCAAAAATTACTATCCTTGTCTATAGAATTAAACTTTATCATTTCGTAAATACCGTTTTTCGAAACGAGCACTTTGAGCCAATTATATTTTGTTTTCTATACCATTTTTGTGGTCTTAAGGTTATTTAATTTTTCGTAATATTTCCGTGGAAATATATTCTATAAAATCCAACTAAAGGCCAACTTGTGCAATTTGATCCATTGCAACCGCAAAGGATAAAACTACCAGTCTTGATTTTTATTTCTTTTATTTTTTGGCGCATAAAAAAATGCATGTATGTTTTTGTAAAAATTATTTTTTATTTTTGTCTTGTAATTTATTCACGGAGGAAAAAGACTTGGCAAAAATTACAATCCTTGTCTATGGGATTAAACGTTATCATTTCGTAAATACCGTTTTTCGAAACGAGCACTTTGAGCCAATTATATATTTTTTTTCTATACCATTTTTGTGGTCTTAAGGTTATCTAATTTTTCGTAATATTTCCATGGAAACATATTCTATAAAATCCAACTAAAGGCCAACTTGTGCAATTTGATCCATTGCAACCACAAAGGATAAAACTAACAGTCTTGATTTTTATTTCTTTTATTTTTTTGGCGCATAAAAAAATTCATGCATGTTTTTGTAAAAATTATTTTTTATTTTTGTCTTGTAATTTATTCACGGAGGAAAAAGACTTGGCAAAAATTACAATCCTTGTCTATGGGATTAAACTTTATCATTTCGTAAATACCGTTTTTCGAAACGAGCACTTTGTGCCAATTATATTTTATTTTCTATACCATTTTTGTGGTCTTAAGGTTATTTAATTTTTCGTAATATTTCCATGGAAACATATTCTATAAAATCCAACTAAAGGCCAACTTGTGCAATTTGATCCATTGCAACCACAAAGGATAAAACTACCAGTCTTGATTTTTATTTCTTTTATTTTTTGGCGCATAAAAAAATGCATGTATGTTTTTGTAAAAATTATTTTTTATTTTTGTCTTGTAATTTATTCACGGAGGAAAAAGACTTGGCAAAAATTACAATCCTTGTCTATGGGATTAAACTTTATCATTTCGTAAATACCGTTTTTCGAAACGAGCACTTTGAGCCAATTATATTTTGTTTTCTATACCATTTTTGTGGTCTTAAGGTTATTTAATTTTTCGTAATATTTCCGTGGAAATATATTCTATAAAATCCAACTAAAGGCCAACTTGTGCAATTTGATCCATTTCAACCACAAAGGATAAAACTACCAGTCTTGATTTTTATTTCTTTTATTTTTTGGCGCATAAAAAAACATAAATTTAAAAGCATCTTGTGCTTTATTGTATAGACTTTTAAAAATGATTTGTCGAATATTTTTAGCAGGAAAATTACGGTGATTTAATGTAGAATCACTGGAAGTTGTTATTTCGAGCTATCGAAAAAGTGAAAAAATTTCTCTGACGTTATATTCAGATAGTCCACGCGGCAAAAGGCGACGGGGTTCGATGATGGAGCTCGGTTGCACAGCCGAAGCGGCACCAAAGGACAAATCTAACAACACCGCTTCGCACTCGTTGCCCGAGTGCTGGAACACCCAGAGGTTACGCTTGCAGACAACTTTTCCGGGTACGACAAAAGTTGCGAGTCTTTCGGCCACTCTGATCACATCATCGTCAGAATCGTCTGACGATTACGAGGAAGACTGACCATGGATCGAGGAGACAATGTCTTCCCACGAGCGGCTACGTCGGACTTGTCGAATTCGGCGCGGAAGTGACCTTCGCTCGATTATTTCGGGCCTCTGCCGGCGGCCCAGCGCTCCGGTCTGATATACTATTTTTTCACCGATTACTCAAAGCTCCATTGTCCGTTCCCCATCTGAAAACTCATTGACAGTCGGTAACAGGGATGGGCAGAATGTTTTTAAAGAAAAAGAATAATAATTAATGTTTTTCCACTTATTATCTTTCCAAGTTCAAATCATAAGTGAGTTTCCACTCATGATTTATTTCAAGTTTAAATAATGAATGGATATCCACTAATTTCAACTGAATATGAATTATGAGTGGATAAAAAAATCATTGTTTAAAATCAAAATAAATTGTGAGTGAACATTTTTTCGAGTTCAAATGATGAGTGGAAATCCATTTATTATTTAAAGTCAAAATAATGCTGAGTGGAATACCACTTATTATTTATACTTGAAAAGATAAACAATGAAAAACCACTCTTGATTTGAATTTCGCATGATAATGAGTGGAAAACGACTAATTATTTTAAGCGAAAAGAAAAGATGAGTAAAAAATCATTCGAATCTGCCCATCTCTGGTCGCAAAAACCAACCAAAACAACAATATCGGACGAATATCACGAAGCGAGAGAGCTTCGGGGTCTTGTGAATAATATTATTCTTATTGTTGCTTTTATTATTATTATTGTCATTATTATTATTAGGAATCAATACATATATAACTAATTGAAGAGGAAAAGCGATCGGGTATCTCTTTATAAAATAGGTGAATTACGTGGGAAGAAGAAAGGGACAAGATAGATAGACCTTAAAACATTGCGGAATTATACAAATTGTCACTTTTTAAGAATGCATCAATTTTAAACTGAAATTGGATTAGAACTGTCGATTTCGCGATAAGAGAATTATTTTTGATTTTTTTTAAATCTGCGACTTTGAAGATATTTACGATTAGTCAAAAAAAAGACTAACGAATTTTCCCGGGTCGCCAAGTACTCGAACATCTTTTAGCATCATTGAATCACATGTAAAATGAATTACTTTTTCTTCTCACTCTTTCGATCACTTGAAAAACCGACAACGATAGAATCGTCCATTTTACTTTGTTCACACAATGATTGTTGCTCCTTAGGTTGAATTCTATACCGCTTAATAAACGTGATGAAATATTTTGTTCATAAACGTTTTAAAAAAAAAAGTTGATCTTGCTCGCAGTGAATGTGCTTCATCGCGAATGAAGCTTTGTGTAGATAAAGAAATGACTAACAAAAAGCTTTAGATAAATAAAATATGAAGGGTTGATACTGAAAAAAAAAAAAAACGGTTGTGCCGATTTTTCGGGATTTCCTACCGGAAAAAATTCCGGCGCGTGAATAAAAAAATACTTGTAGGATAATTAAATTGCGATGATGCTTCGCGATAAAAGACAGTCCGGAGTGGGATACCTCTCAAAAAGCTCTCTCTCTCTCGCAGAGAATCTCGACAAAATGTCGCGATTTTTACAAAGGGGAATAAGCACAAAGTCCGTTATGAAAGACGACGACGCGCAAACGCGTGTAATGTCGATCAAACCCTCATGAAAACTAATAAGCCCCGAGGCCGCTGAGACGCGGGTGCCTTTTGTCGACTTAGTTTCGCATATGTAAATAAAAAAGCAGCTTAGGTTATTTTAAAAAGAATTAAAAAATTAAGCAACTAAAAAAAAAAACATTTCAGTTTATTCGTCTCAAATGAACGAAAAAAAAAACCGAAAAAAATCTATAAAAATAAAAAAGGGAAAATTTCAAATAGAATATCGAAGCAAGTGCGTAGAATCAACGAAAAAGTTTCGTGAACATAGTGACGTTCAACGTCGTTTGAAAATATCCAAACAAATGTTTTGGATATTATTTTAGGCAAAATTGATTACACTCAGTGGCAATCTTGACGGCATCATTCGATAGTCCGTAGCAACGTATCGATCGTCAGTGGATTGAGAAAACAAAAATTTAAGGGAAAACGAAAGAACAAAAAAATACGCTTGTCTTCAGTTGACAAAAACGACAATGAAGAACGAAGGTTTGAATGTTAGTCTTGTTTAGAAACGAGCCAGAGCGGCCAAGGTGGCGATTGTCGACTATAATAATAGATTATAAAATACATATAGACAATGAAAAGACTAGACCACACTTTAGATTAGTCTCTACGCTGTTGATTTGTTAAATAAATGTTTATTTCATACTAAAGTATTCGTTGTTTTTTTAATTACTACGCGTATGTAGAACATCCTGTTAATTAATTGTCCAATGACGGGTGAAATTGGATAAGGATTACCAAGTAAGTAGTTATGTTACCGACCATCTGTTAAAAATATTACAAGATGAAGGTACAAAAATAAAATTTTAAAAATCTGTTTTTTAGTACTTGACGATAAGACAAAGATCTGCGAATAAGAAAAATTGTATGCCAATGAAAAATATAATTTCTTTGCAGCATAATTCAGCTTTGATTGAATTGCAATTTAATAACGATGGTAAGAAAAATAATCAATGTTCCTTGTATCTGCGATGACAGTTTTTTTTTCTTTGGCTCAACAGATTTTTCTCTTAGCATAGGTCATTCTTTAGCATGTGTCAGATCGTTGAATACTGTACCGTTTGCAGTAGAATCGAATTAAGAGGGAAAAGTCCACCTCCGGTGAATTCGAGTTTTTGATGATGTAGTTGTAGCGAAAATGATTTTACAGCCTCGTACAATCGGCTGTCCGTTTTCTCTACTCGAATCTCGTGAATAAATTTACCGGCATAAATGCTCTATTAAAATGATATTTTTTAAAATTTATATTTAATATATATTTTATTTAAAAAAAAATAAAAACGGAATTAATAACTACCTGATGACTCGTCCAATTGCAGATAATCACGATTATGATAATTGGCACACTGTGAATAAATTCCCAGTGAATGTACCTGCCAATTCGTACGGTATTTGTTTTGCCCTCTTTTTGAACTTCGACAAAAATGTAATAAAGTGTCGAGCTCAAGATTACAAAGGCGGTGACGACGTTGATGATCTTAAATTAAGGATATTTAAAAGTCTAAAAGTTTAGAGTCGTTAATGCTTCGGTAATTTAATCTTAATGTCATACCAAATCCCCAGCGAAGAATCTGTTTATTCGTTTCCCGACCGCACAGATATTGTAATGAGCCTTCGCTGTCAATCTCAAATTTTCAGCGCACACATCCGACGTAACGATGACCTGCAAAAAAAAGCGCCTTACGATTATCAAAGTTACAGTAAAAGAAAAAAAAAAATACCTTCGGGGAAGATGCATTCGCTCTGGTCACGATTATCCTTATTTTTTCGTTTAGCGCACGAAATTTTAATCCCAACATTCCCACTAGTGTCACAAATATCGTTAGATTGATTACTTGTGCAATCAGTGGTATTATCCACAGTACCCACGATACCCTTGTTAAAGATAAACAATAACAATTAGATATTACAATTTTATTATTTAATTTTATTTTGAAGCAAAGAAAAAAAAATTTCCACTACATATTTTCAATACTTTACTTAGGTTTCTTAATATATTATAAAAAATATCTCGCTGCATCCTTGCACTTGACATTATAGTAACGATTGTTATGGCAATATGCAATGGCAACCGTTGCCATAGTAATTATTTTCAAGTGCAAGGGTGCAGCTAGATATTTTTTATAATATAATGAGAAAACTAAGTAAAGTATTTTAAATTATTTTTGACGTTTTGCTTCCTCATAGAGGAAGCTTTGTTTTCATGACAAAATTTTTTTTTCCAGATTTTCATGCCAGTATGTTTAGAATTGTCCAAAACGTCGAGAAAAGTGGTTTAGAAAAAATGTCCGTATGTATGTATAAAAAATCAGCCATTTTGATTTTATGGTATTTTTAATTTTTTGAAAAAAGTGCGTGGTCGCTCTAACTTTCGTAAAAATTAGACGATTTTGCTAAAGCGTTGTCTCTCTATATTATAAAAAGATCTCGCCGCCGCCGTATCAAGAATCGAGAGAATAATTCAGCTTAAACCAGCGTAATGAGGGTGGGGGGGGGGGGGGTTCTGACGGGTTGAGTGACGGGGTTTCTGACGGGGTGGACGGGTTTCTGACGGGTTGTATGACGGGGTTTCACATTCAAATTTCAAAAATTTTCACAAGCCCGTATCGGGGGGAGATTGCGAGCGCGCGCAGCGCGCGAGCCACAATAAAATCCTAGTTTATAAATAAATATACGTTCAATGTTGTTTGGCATTGCATTTGGGCGAAATCGGTAAAACGGTTCAGATTTTATAAATGTTTGAATTTTTCGAAAAAAATGATTCTTTTTGTAAATCACGTTGAATTTCACAAATTTAACTGAAATGTTTTACAGACGTTTAAAAGGAATATGCAGCTATGCCACGTACCAAATTTGACGATGATCGGTAAAGTGGTTCAGATTTTACGACATTTTGAAATTTACAAAAAAAAACGATTTTCGCTCTAGCATCAGCAAAAATTGATAATGCGAGACAAAAGTTTGTACTCAATGGAAATAAGAATGCAAAGTAGAACTTTACACATTGCTTCATATATAATTTTTATTTTTTAAAATTTATAATGACCGCTTGTCCCAAAATAGAATTGCTCATAACTCTCGAACGGCGTGACGAATCGAGATGAAAATTTACACAAAACAGGAGGATAAACTCCGTTTTCGTTATTTCGATTAAAGTAGTCCTTCCGCATTAAGCTGAGGTCAAATAAGTTTTCGAAAAATGGGAGGGAATTGCAAACACTTTTCGCCAATATAAACAAGGCTGCAAAGTAGAACTTTGCAAACTGCTTCCTCATTATTGTTGGATTTTTACAAAGCTTCCTCTATGATGAAGCCAAAATAGATTAACATGCTTCCTCATAGAGGTAAATTTGTAAAAATCCAACAATAATGAGGAAGCAATTTGCAAAGTTCTACTTTGCAGCCTTGTTTTTTTTATTATGGTATTTTAAGATATTTTTCGCCATTGTTAAAAAACAACGTATATTAATTTTGCGGGCTTGAATCGTTAATAAAATAATGAATAAACTTACAGCTCTTCAGCATTAAAATAATGAGCTTATGAATATATTTAATTTATCCATATAAAAATAACTGACCATCCCAGCGAATGTTTCTCAGCGAACCAGTCGTAAATCATCAACCATGAAATGATAAAGAATGTTGTTAAAACGTAGGCGAATATTATTTTGGCTACTTTCTCATGATTTAATCGACAACCGATTTTTTCGAGAAAAGCTTCTTGAGTTGCCATCGACTCCATAGATTCAGTCAGCTGAAAATTGAATAACTTTTTTGTTTTTAGTGTATTACACGGGGATTTTCAATTAAGTAACAACCCTATTTAAGAAGTATGATAAAACTGATAGGAATGGATAAAAAATTTATTTTTGTACATTTTTATATAATCCTATATTATTTCTATATAATAAAAAAATAATAATAATAAATATATAATATTTTATCCATTTTTATCCATTTCTATACAAAAATTTTATTTTTATGCATTTCTATCGGTTTTTATCGGACTTTTTCATTAGGGAAAATGAACTCACGTCTCTGTGGAATAGAATTCGCACAACGCTGGATATTATCATGCACAGTAGGCCTGAAGTTGCTCGTATCAGTATTGTTGCGATTGTCATTGTTAACTTCTTTTGACTAATAATAATATTCGTTTATTACAACAACAAAAAGTCTGCTATTTAACTGATTTATACCTGATTATGACGCTGTATCGTACGAAACCCCAAAGAACATTCGAGAGGCAGGCGAAAGGAATCACAATACTGTAGACCGCGAGGATGTTGTTCATCTCATATTTTTTTATGCCCATTGGGTATTTAATGGTAAACGGAAATAACGTAAATACACGCCAAATCCAAGCGGCTTTTTCAATAACTCCATAGCAGTCATATATTCTTGACTTTTTGCCGGCTGTTAATATATATTTAAAAAATATTCGTGAACTTCCATGGAATAAATATAAATTTTTTAAATATTTATTTCACTCACGATTTATCCAAGAATTCTGCGATTCCAATTGAGCCACCTTATCCTTGTGAAATAGCGAACGTGTTTTCCACATGACAACCACCGGAATATCGTTTTCGAACTTGGTGCTTTCATCTGGATTACTATACTTGAGAACGTCTATTATTTTAATGGCTTTACATTTCATTGGCATGACAGAAAAATTGCTGCTATATTCCAATAAATGAGTATTAATGTAAGTGCCCTAATAGCTTTTCTAATACATATCACTCACTCTCTTTACGTGACGATGACAAACGTTTCGAGTCATAACAATAGGTTTCCGCATAATGAATTTATAATACGAGATGGTCTTATTTTTTACCTGGTTTTTTGTTTACTTATAGCGAAATCTCAAGGTTTATTCCCTCACACAAAATTCGCATATGAAATCAGAGTTGCAAATCCCCATTAATTCATGAGATATAGTTTACAGTACAATTTGTTTTGTAATTATGATTTCATAATAATAATATGTAGTGATTATAAAATAGAGTGTAAACATTTGAATAGCTGAAAAAAATACCAATTTTCGCTTTAATATTGCAAGAAATAGTGGAAAAAATTGAAGAAATAAGTAATGCATTACTTATTTTTTTCCATTTTTTTCAAAAGGATTACCGTGAATGTTTATTGAAAAATAATAATTTTTGCAGCCATTCCAAAGTTTAATCATCGTATTACAATCGCTACATGTTATTATTATAAAATCATAATTATAGAGCTGATCGTATCATCATCGTTATTTCTATAAGTATTAGGCATTTACAACTCTGTATGAAATTCATATAGTTGGAAGTTTCATTTCGCACCTGTTTAATTTTTTTGTTTCTTAAAATCTTCTTCACTTTTTATTTCGCCGGAAAAATAGAAAATTTCTTTTTGCTTATCGATTAAAAATTTCCAGAGGCAACTTTGTATCATTTCAGAATTGAATTAAGAGTCAGCCTTCTTTTTTTCTTGTTTATTGGTTTTGTAGGTTTTTTAGGTTCAGTTCGCGAAGTATACATGATTTGTTTGAAGCTTATTGAATTTTCATTACACACAGAAAGCTTAATTGCATTTTCGACAGAAGCCTCGCCGTATTTACTGCGACACTGATGTGTAGTAAACGAAAAGAATTTTTATGGCGCAGCTTTATTGGTCTCCGAACTACTTGCGATATATGAGACGATTTACAGCAATGCCAGTAACAGTAACAACTCAAGCAGCAATAAAACTGCAGTAAAGTAACAGCCAATTTAAGTGAGAATCGTTTATATTTTTTTTTTGCGAACATTTTACCACTAGAATCATTATTATGTTTTTTTTTTCATGTCCATATACAGAAACTTCAATACCAATAATTTTTTCTACGGCTCATAATTTCTAAGTTGTACAGTAAATTCAGCACACGGAGCAAGGCCGATATAACAGATTGCAGATTTTGTGGCTCCGAATTAAGATAACTATAATAAACTAGCAAAACTTATCGTTAAAAATGCAGCAGCAAAAAGAATTAATGAATTTCTCGCTCCGTAACAATAATTACAATTCAAATTCTCAGCCACGGATTCTGGTTTTCAGAATTGTTGGACGGAACAAAAAATCTGAAGCGGAGAAATTTGAGATAGGAAGAATAATTCCATTGCTCTTGCACTCACACATCTTTCACATTATCTTAAAATGTATTTAATATTGACTAGACGCTTGTATCAATAGATGTCATTATGTCTATAGGGAAGTGTTAATAATGATCCATAGCACGAGTTTTAATGATTGTCGAAATACCTTGCGAAATAAATATCACATTCTTGTTGCGCAAATAGTATCTGCATGAAAATGCGTCGTAAAAAAACGTTTTTTTTTGTTATTTGTCTGCTCTCATTACTCAAAATTTTATAAGTTGTAACCGAAAAAGTAGAAGCGTTGAAAGCGAGCGTCGCCGACTTTTTTCTCACGGAAGTTTAACAAAGTTTTTTAATTCCCATATCATTAACACGTCCATTTTTTCTTCTCTACTACACAAATTATAACTCGGCCAAAAATAACGTGATGGGATTCGTTGAAGTCTTATTTTCAAGGGGAGATATCAAGCTATTCATAAAAAATTACCATGCGTTCATGTACAGCACCGTTTTTGTAGGATGAATTAATTAATTGAGCTAATTCAGCATAGTGGGTGAAGTTGACATATGACACCAATTAATTCGATATTGACCCACCAAAGTAATTATTTATAGTGGCTGTATACCTTTCAAGTGTTTGCAGAGACTGCATGAGATAGTTTTCCCGAAGCAATGCTTTACATTAAATAGAAACTAAAGCCAGCTTTGTTTGTAATTAAAGAAAGCCAGAACCTGACACTTAAAAATAGAGTTCATTTTCAACACGCCTAATGTTCATGTAGAGAGGAAATTATTCTTAGAGTATCCACTGTCGTATGTAGAAACATTAATAATCATTTCGTTACGATGCCTGGATTTTTTATAATCATTGCATTGTGTACAATGCCGAATTGATATTTGAAAATAAAAAATTATTTATGGTATTTTTATGAGAGAGACGCATCTCGTAATGACTTCGGGCCGAATTTTCAGTTTTAAGATCAAACTTAGGATTGACAAATTAAGCCCTTAAAGATTATCAAGAAAGTGATTTCTTTTTCAGCCTTAAGTTTGATCTTAAGATCGAACTTGGAATTGAAAATTCGGCCTTTAAAGATTTTCCAGAACGTGATCCGTTTTTCAGTCTTAAGTTTGATCTTAAGATCGAACTTGGAATAAAAAAAATTCGGCCTTTAAAGATTTTCAGGTAGGTGATCTGATCGCATCATTCGATACGCGTGGGCGATTTAATAAGAGGAGTAATGTCCCAACCATCCATTTCTTCCGTTGATTGGGCTCCACGTTTTTGCAGATCGAGAAGTAACGAACTGTGATGTGGACTGCTAGGTGCAGATTTGCAGGTTCCTTGCAAAACTCCAGGAAAGCCCAGCCTTACGCCCTTGGAAGAATTCCTTGCGAGATAAGAATCCGGACTAGAAGTAAGCGGCGAAGTTCCGATCCTCTTCTCTATTCCATCTTCCTGTGATATTTCGGAACTGCAAAGTTTTTCGACACAAGGACAAGAGTTGCTTGATGTTCTTGTGATATTCATGCAATTTTGTCGCGTCGGGCATACGTTTGTTCCCTTGCACGGACTACTATCTACTATTGATGCGAGTTGAGTTTCGTTTCGAGTTCCTTTTTGATCTAACTGGTCGGAGCTCGCGAATCTTAAGCGCTTTGGTGACTCGCTTGAGCATCGCAAAAAAGTAGTACGTGTGAGAGATTTATTCTTCAGGGAACTTCGTGGTAACAGAGGATCAAGAGCGTTTCTTCCATCGGCCGGAGATGTGCCGTTTCTTCTTGCTCTTCGCACTCGGGAACGTTCTTCTTTTAAGCACGGATCTTCACCTATTAGCCAATAAGTCAGTCTTTCACCTTTCCCTTTCATTGACACAACACCGCGTTCCACTAAATGAAATCCCTTCAGCTGGTCGAGTAAAGATTTTGTCTCTCGGCTGCAATGGATCTTTAATGCTGAAAAAAGATACAAAACAATCGTTATATTGAGCATTGGTTCAAATTTGATTTTGGACAATCATGGGCTCGTGGTCCGTTCAAAAAATTATGCTTGTCCACTTATAGTTGTTATATTAAACTGGAAGTTCACACAAAAAATCATTTTCATTAATTCATTCTTTTCATATTTCTAGAATTTAATTTTTTTTAGAATTTGTTGAAAAGTCACGTATTTTGGATATGCATCCATTGAAAGATTAAATATTACGCAAAAGAAATTTTAGAATCATTGAACTTGTAGTTTTATCGAAAAACTCTTAACAAAAATTTCGAAATCGTCACTAAACTGCGGAAACAAAATCAGATGTATTTGCGAAAAATCGAGGTCTTTATATCAGAGTTGTAAATCCCCATTAATTCATGAGATATAGTTTACAGTACAATTTGTTTTGTAATTATGATTTCATAATAATAATATGTAGAGATTATAAAATAGAGTGTAAACATTTGAATAGCTGAAAAAAAAAACTAATTTTCGCTTGAATATTGCAAGAAATAGTGGAAAAAATGGAAGAAATAAGTAATGCATTACTTTCTTAATGCATTACTTATTTTGTACAATTTTTCAAAAGGATTACCGTGAATTTTTATTGAAAAACTTATAATTTTTGCAGCCATTCCAAAGTTTAATCATCGTATTACAATCGCTACATGTTATTATTATAAAATCATAATTATAGAGCTGATCTTATCATCATCATTGTTTCTATAAGTATTAGGCATTTACAACTCTGATTTATATCATATGAGAAAAGAATTAAGTTTTCTATCAAATTTGTTAAACCATTTTTTAACGAATTTATGAATAAAATTCCAGCATTATTATTTGACAAAATTAACTTTCTTAACATCGTCCATTTTTTTTATATCACAAAGTATTAAAATTTGAATAGTTTTAAACTTTTGGTTGGGAATGTGTAAAGCGTCCTTGAAAGTTGATATCCCATAATTACTTGTTTTGGATTTAGCTTGTACAGTATAACCGCATGATTAATTAAGCACCGAAACCGGAGACGTTTTTGGACTATGGATGAAACTTCTAATTAAAAGCTACGACCCCATTACTGGATTTCCAATAAATTAACTCGCAATTACATAGTCTTACGTGATCCTGTAGATTCCATCCGGCTTGCTGTATTAACGGTATCGCCGAAGAGACAGTAACGTGGCATCTTAAGACCGACAACGCCCGCACAAACGGGGCCGGAATGAAGACCTATTCGAAGCTGCAACTTGTCAAACGGTCTGTGTTTTATGGTGAATTGTTTTATGGCTTCGAGGAGGTGCAGAGACATGCTGGCAATTTCGCCGGCGTGGTGAATTCCATTTCTGATAGGTAATCCGCTGACCTACAGAAAAACATTTTCAAACGAACGTACCGAAATTATCTTTTTTTAAAATTTACTTAATCGTGGTCGTAAATATTCATCGTAATAATTATTTATTATTTTTAATTATTATTTTTTTGAATTATAATAAGACGTACAAACGTTTCAAATAATTGTTCAAAAAATTACAAAGATAGAATTTCAACGAATTATTATTTTTTTTACATGAGCGATTCATTAATTTTCTTCCACAATCTTACATGAAATTATTAATATTGCTATTGTTATTATTATTAATTTTAAAGGTTGAACATTTTTTAACGAGAACTGTGGGTTGTTATGAAAATTATAGAAACTTATCTTTGTTTTGTATAAAATTAAATCAATATTAAAAAAAAATATATTTTATATAAATATTCTGAAAAGTTGTTGTAATAATTTCCTTGCGAGTTAAATGATAATGATTATTTTTCGTACCTCAGACTTTTCAATGCAAAAAAAAAGTTGTTAGAATAAAATAATTAAATACTCACGACCATATACGCATCACCAATCGTCTCTACTTTGTACACGTCGAAATTTTCTATAGTTGAGTCAAAACAGGTGTATAGATCATTTAAGAAATCTACAACCTGAAACAATTGAAAATGTTTTCATTTAATTGACGCGGCTCAAAAAAATTTAAGTCTGCGTGTATTTAATTGAAGTATCTTGAATAAATCGTAGCGAACCTGGAGTGGCGTGCTTTCGGCTGACATTGCTGTAAATCCAACGATGTCGCTAAAATATATTGTCACACAATCGAAACCCTCAGCTTCGACCTTGTGGCCACGTTTAAGTTGCTCCGCGACATATCGTGGCAGCATTTCGTACAGAAGAGCATCTACAATATTAACATGTTTACAAAAATGATTTTTAATAATCGCAACCTATAATGATGTAATTTTTCCTGGAATCTGATATTTTATATATAATAGAAAAATTGTTTTTTTTAATTTGCTATATTAATGTTTGTTTTTCACCTGTTTTCTTTTTTTCCTCTGATAATTGATCTGTGCGTTCATCCACGAGGGCTTCGAGATTATTTGCATATTTCTCCATCATCGCCATCATGTTATCGAAGATGTTAGGTTTCCTGATATATTTTAATACGTATAAGATTGATAATCACCATAGACCGGTAACAAAGATTTTTTTTCGGTCTCGCGATAACAATGTCCTTACATTCCCTTTCTCAGCGGGCGCAATCTGTTTCTCACCAGCTTGAAATCTGGACGTGATTCCGGATCTTCAGACCAACAATCCAGCAAACAGTCGCGAACAAAGTCGAAACAATTCTCCAACTGATCCAGTGGTGGTCTATTAAATGTAATGATTTTACGCATTAGTTCTGTAGTTTCTAAATGTTACTTCACAAATATATTTCATTACAAAATAATGAATAGTTTCACACAAATAGTGTTAAAAAATGCTCACCTATTGAAAAATGGGAATTAAAGTAAAGTTGTTTAATATATTGTTTAAAAATCGTATGTATTCGGAAAAAATATTTCTTATTGAATTTGTTAAATAATATTTTTCTGGACTAATTTATTATTCATTTTCCGACACCATTACTATATAAAATCAATGTTTTTACTGCCCTTAAGGGGAGAGAGTCAGGTCAAAAAAATTGATTTTGGAAATTCAATATCATCCAAATCCTATTGCATATAAAAATGCCCAACGCACTATATTGTTGGTACTCGATTAAAGGATTTTTTACTGTCGTCTGACTTGCATATGCTTTTAAATATTATCTTAAGCAAAGATCTTAGGTTTTCCATTCTGCGCATGATTCAGATCAAACTACTAGGCAGATTGGAATGGCTGACGTCTCATTTTCTTCTTCATGAACAGATACACCGGCTAAATGAAGCAGATGTTAATAAACTGTAATATTTTTTAAGTAACATAATTATTAATAAATAAATTTTATGCTGTTTTCTAAATCAGTGATTAACTTTGCTTTCAGAATGAAAAAAAATAGTTTGCTCCATTTAGCCGGTGTATCTTTTCATGAAGAAGAAAATGAGATGTCAACCATTTCAATCTGCCTAGTAGTTTGATCTGAATCATGCGCAGAATGGAAAACCTAAGAACTTTGCTTAAGATAATATTGAAAAGCATATGCAAGTCAGACGACAGTAAAAAATCCTTTCATCGAGCACCAACAATATAGTGCATTGGGCATTTTTATATGCAATAGGATTTTAATGATATTGAATTTCCAAAATCAATTTTTTTGACCTGACTCCCTCCCCTTAATGACGTGAATTTTTTTCAGATTTTTTTCATGTCTCAACGTACTGAAATTCTGTTCGATAGAATTTTTTTTAAATTGGAATTGTACATATCATTATGCATATTTAATTTCTTTCATAGTTGTTACCTAAAAGGAGGCTCTCCTGTTTCCCGAACTATGATCTTCTTCATAATGTCAGCAGCGCTCAATTCCGTCATTCCGAATGGACCGTGACGACCATGTAACTCGTAAAGAACTATGGCAAAGGAATATATGTCGCCTTTTTGATAACCACGAATAGACAATTCTCCAAATCGCGTCGACCTTAGCAATTCTGGAGCTCTATACAATAAACCTGCAGGACATATATGAATGTTATCTTTTATAGCAATTAACAATATAAACAATCCTACAATTAAGAATGCTTCATGGCAAAATCAGAAAAATAATTAATTCTCTAAAATAAAAATTAATTAATAAAACTTAAGAAAAAGAAAAGCCTATAGAATATATTGGACAATAAAATAAATTGTTAATAAATTTTCATCATAATTATTATAGAAAAGGAATTAGTCAATAATGTTGTTTTTTTCCTAATTTGACTATAAATTAGAAAAAAAAATAATGTATTGAAATTGTGGCCGATTAAAATTTTTGGTTGGGAATGTATGTGTAAAACACTTAATTACTCTCAAGTTACACCATCATTTAGTATTACCTCTGTACTTCTTCATAACATCTTCTGGCTCACATTCCGCATCTCGCTTGAATTCCCGAAGACCAAAGTCGGCGAGTTTGACGACCCACCGTGAATCAACGAGACAGTTCGAAGTGCTCAGAGAGCCGTGATACTTTATTACAGACTCGTGGAGATAGATCATTCCCTGTATTCCACGATAATACAGCGCAAAGAATTTTTAAAGACTGCTCCAACAGTTATTTATTAAGAAAATACCTTAATGAGGTAGTATATTACTTAATTATGAAATGCTTAAATTTTACTCACCCTTATTATATCGCCTACTAATGAAGCCATAAACATATTGTCCAGCTTCATATCCTCGTTTTCCAAAATGTCCTTTTAATGAACAAATATTGAATAAATTATTTTAAGCGTGTATTTTGGGGTTTTTGGGCAGGAAATGTCGGTAGATTGTGGACGATACCTTTAGACTGCCACGTGGACAATATTCAACCACGATGCAAATATTTGGTGGATCGGTGCAAGCACCAATAAAAGCGTTTAAATTATCGTGCCGTAAATCACGCATCTGCAGAGAAAAATAAAAAATCTTCGTCATTAAAATTAGCATAAAGGAAAATATTTATGACTGTCGACCAATTTGACGTTTATACGTACGCTCTTCAGCTCCTTTTTCATTTCGCGCGTGATCTCAATTGATTTTTTTCGGATTTTCTTTACTGCAAATGTACGGCCCTTGTAAAAACCAATTTGCGTGTAGATCATGGAATAACGGAAGTCAGCATCAGGATTAGAACTCAGTGATACTTGGCTCGTTCTTACAGGCTGGTAAACAATAAATAAAATTTAGTATAGTAATCATTAATTAATTTTAAAAAATTTTATATTTGCTACTATGAAAAAAAATTTAGTTTTGATTTTCCGACCGGAAGTCGGATCTGTGAATTCTGGAATCAGAAACGGAAAAAAGTCACTTTTTTTAAATCGTGGTAAAAAGGCTTGTAACCGGTATTTTCTGTGGTAGAATATGCTACTTGAGAATGATAGTGACCGCCAAAATTCGATATCTTAATGAAAACAAATTTAGGTTGGATTATCCAACCGAAAGTCGAATCTGTGAATTTTTAAATCAAAAACGGAAGAAAGTGACTTTTTTGAAATCATGGTAAAAAGGCTTATAACCGACATTTTCTGTCGCAGAATATGCGACTTGAGAATGAAAGTGAAGGCCAAAATTCGATATCTCAAAGAAAAAAAATGGGGTAAGGATCCGCGCAAAAATGGAATATGAAAACAGTATTTTTCAAATTTTAAAAGTGTCTTGCCAACGCTGGCGTAGTGGAATAAGACATACGGAATAATATTTTGCCCAAATAACGAAGGTATTAAAACAGTATTGAAAATCTTTCCAAAAGTAAAAAGTCTTAAGTGTGATCTATTGGACTGAATAATAGTAAAGAATATTGCACCGTTTTATTAGTTTTTATGGTCGAGGTCGATATCTACATGGCTTCCAGTGTCCAGATCGACATTTCCATGGCTTTCGGTGTCCAGGTCGATATCTCCATGGCTTTCGGTGTCCAGGTAGGTATTTCCATGGTTTTCGGTGTCCAGATCGATATCTCCATGGCTTTCGGTGTCCAGGTCGATGGATATCTCCTTCCATCACGGATATCTCCATGGTTTTGAGTGCCCAGGTCGATATCTTGATGGCTTACGGGGTCAAGGTATTTCGGGTTCCATGGTTTCCTGTATCGAGATCGATATCTGCACGGATTCCAGTGACCAGTTCGATATCTCCATAGTTTCCGATGTCTGGGTATATTTTTCAACAGTTTTGACAGCTGGACACAGCAAGCTATGGAGATATCGAACTGGGTACTTAAAGCCATGGGGGAATTAACCTGGACACCGAAAGCCATGGAGATATGGACATCGAAAGCCATAGAGATATCGACTTGGACACCGAAATATCGATCTGGACACCGGAAGCCATGTAGATATCGACCTGGACCATAAAAACTAATAAAACGGTGGAATATTCTTTACTATTATTCAGTCCAATAGATCACACTTAAGGTAGTTCTGTCGGTACGCCGGAGTCATAAATCTCAGAGTCTATATGACATTAAAAAATAATCATACGCATCGTTTTGACTACCTCAACAATAATATTGTAACGAGTCGCTCCCTTCGTGGTTCGCGTTACCGATTGGCGATATATTGCTACCCAATCCTCACCTGTAATTTAGACAGATTACTCGAAATATCGACTGAGATTAAGGACCGAATTAATTTGCTAATTAGCCGGAAGGGGCCAGACTATCGTTCTCCCACTTTTCGGGTCAAAGCTCGCGAAGCCGAAGCGGAGCATGTTAGTCACCCGATAACGGTCACCGGGATCTGTTCTGTTTACTATCTGTCACTATTTAATTTTTGTATAACTTCGGTGACGCGTGTGTCCGAGCGATCAGCGAGGTAATTGTTCCGCTAACATTTTACTTTGTAACTCCATTTAATTTCGTTCAATTCCTTTATCAGGACATCGGGCGACTGCAATTATTTCTTGTTTTGGGAAATCTGGCGCCCAATCGAGCGCAGTATTTGGCCGGATCGGGCGATAGTTTAAGGAGGGTGGATACCCAACTCAAAATGATAAACATGCTCTCAAATTTTTGGAGGATATTCGTAGATAAAAATTACATCTCCATGCCAAATTTCATGTTAATCGTCTAGATGGTTATCGAGAAATTAATTACTGAAATTACACTCTTATGCATGGGCAACATAGCGAAAACTATGCGCACCTTCAACGTTATGCTCGAAAGTATAATAAAAATGATAAACAATTGTTGATAATAGGACCAAATCATTCCTTGTATTTTCGAAAAGAAATTTTACGAAGACCGAAATGATTCGTCTGCTTGGTTGCCGAGAAAACGTAAAAACAAAACTGCTGGAATAGTACAACAATGTACTCCAGTGAACGCGAGTCACGGACTTCTCTCTCGCACACTACCTCCCCGGCAAACCGCTCACCTTCCCCGCCAGAAAGACGGTATCCACCCTCCTTTCATTTCATTCCTTCAGATCAGTGCCGAGGCATTCGAAAGATACTGCGTATATAAACCTATTTATTTTTATATTTTGTTTGGATTGTATGTGGATGGGTGAATATTTTTGTATATCTTTTGTAGTGTGAATACCGAACGAATATTTGATAAATTATTTTGATATATTATTTTTGTATGTGTGTTACATCAAGCGAGCGTTATTCTTTTGATTTTTTTCTGTAGGATTCAGAGGATGATCGTATTGTATATATTTTTTTTTATATCAACTAAAAAAGAGCGAGCTTCTCCGCCTAATATTTCATTATCAACGAGCTGCATTTACCCGTCGTGTCCTCAGACAGCTTAAACCACCTTTTGGAATTTAAAGAAGTACATAAAGATAAAAAATCAAGATTATTATTTTAAAGCAAAATAAAATCGAAGGAAATTTGTTACAATATAAAAAATAATCGAGAATCCTTCGAAATTGTCGTAATCAAATTAAAACGATTATTTGTAAATAGTTGATATGTTTAGTGCGGATTTGACTTCATTTTTACGATAATTAGGTTATCAAACGTCATTTGGCCCGGTCTCGTGCACTTTGACCTTGGTTCAATTAAACATTATTCCGGAGACTTCACATTTTTTCATGATGCATCAATTCCTGAATTATTTGCGAATCCGTAATACTTTTTATTTTTTCCCTATCTTTGATCTAAGTATGTTAATTTTCGTTTTAAAGATCAATTTTTCCAGGCCTCCCGTGAGCGCTGTGTAAAAAGATCGATTTTCAAGTTTTAATTGTTCATTCAAATACTCGGTAAAAGCCTTCAAGATTTTGTGCAAGTAAAATTGAATAGCTAAATTACAACATATCAAAAATTCATGCATATGAGTTTGGATTGCATTCACGACAGAACTACCTTAAGACTTTTTACTTTTGGAAAGATTTTCAATACAGTTTTAATACCTTCTTTACTTGGGCGCAATATTATTCCGTATGTCTTATTCCACTACGACAGCGTTGGCATACTATTATTCAAGACACTTTTAATATTTGGGAAATACTGTTTTCATACTTCCATTTTTGCGCGGGGAAGAACTAGATAAGAGTCGTGCGAAAAAAAGACGATGTCAGGAAGGAGAAGAGGCGAGTAGCATATGTATAGCATGGGCATCAAGATAAGTTTTTCGATAACTTAGTATAAGAATTGTGTAAGAACGTGAAGCGATGTGTGTATTTGAGGAGATACAATTCTGCGTAACCTTTCGGAGATCAATAAAGCATTACGTACACATTTTTTAGCATTTTTAACTAAAACAATTATCGGAAAAATCTGCAAATTGGTGTGGTATATTTCATTTGTACCAACCAACAATTTACTGGAAAGACAAAATAATAATACAAAAATATGACAGCACTCTTTACTGATTCGACTTGGAACGCCCTATACGTTTTGTATGTGCATGTGTCTGGCGGGCCTGAAATAAATCGCTGGTCATATCGTAGTCTTACCTTAGAAATACTCTTGGTCTGACTATTATCGTAACCGCTAGTGCTAGCTTCATCCTTTGCCTCCCTGATCTGTATGTCTTTGTAGTTAACCTTCCAAAGCAGTGAATCAAGCTCCTGTTCGTAACGCCAGTTTCTGTAGAGAACGAGGAAAATTGCCACAACTACAAGCAACAGTCCTCCAACTATGCCGCCAACAATCTCGCCTGTGTGTGCTAAATTGTACAAAAGAGAAAACGATGATTGGAAGAAAGTCTCGGTGAAGACATAACTCGTATGGATTTCACGATTTCAATAATAATTCGTAATTGGCATCGAACCGACCATTGGGATTATATGACCGATTTATAGAAACCGAAACGGACTCGTTAAATTTTAAAGAGCATCATCGAGATATAGTCATATTTGCGACTATAGAATGCAATACGCAAAGCTCGTGATGATCAGCGTTGATTGGCCACCCCACTTTTAGGAAATGAAAAAGGAGCTATATGTATTCTTCTCGTAAAGCCTAAAAAATAAAGCGAACACTTTGATTTACGGTTCTTGAAAGCCGAAGGTCGAATTCATTCGTGATGTCCATGAAAAGTAGCGAGCGGTAATCCAGATGCAGTACAGTCAGCAAAGTAGCATGGACGTATCGCATAACGGTCTTGTATCGGGACTCATGTTTTTTTCATTTGGAAATGGAGAAATCGTTTCAGCGCACATAAGTGTTTAGCTTATATATCGTGCTCCTTAATTGGTCATAATGTTACGTTTCTTCAATAATCAATTGGGGTAAAGTTTTTTTAAAGTTAGTCATTGATAAGCTTTAAGTAATTTTCGAGTTACGCAATTTTTACTTCAGCTCATTAAAAAAAAAAATGCAACTAGGTATTGATTGTAAGAAAACGGTCGCACAAAGGTTATCAGTGGATTGGTCAATTAGTTCGGCTAATTAGCTTCGCACTGGCGAATTACACAAACAACTGTAAAGATGTACAGAAAGCAATAAATTGTAATAAATTCTGGGTGATAATTAACAATTTGTAAAAGGATCGAAAAAAGTAACTGCTCTGACAGAGAATGCCACGTGTATCGATAATAGCTCCAGTTTCGAACAAGTTTCGCATGTTATTGCCTCTTTCTTCATTTCTCTTATCCTCTTACATAACTTTGTCGATTTTATACGTTTCCTTTGAGATACACACGCTCACAGTTATGGAGTTACGGTCTTACAGTTGCACTTTTCTCCGTGGTATCCGCAGTGAGGCTCAGCCAGTGGTGGACCATCGCCGATCCACGATATCGATTTGGTCAGACGGAGCTTCTGAAACAAAGAGTATAAATTAGGAATCTGTAGTCCGCACTCAATATACTGAATTGTATCGAGTGGACCATTGCTTATAAACATCTTATTACGTGTTTTTTTTGTTTCCTCAAACTATAAGATCTTAATCGGCATCGTAATATTGTAACAATATAATATAGATGTAACTCAACGTAATTATTTACATTTTCAGTCAATAACATTAATGTATTATATAATTGTCACATAATAATTATATAGAAATAATAATAGTAATAATTATTACTATTATTATTTCAGATCCTCTTAATAAAAAGCTCACAATGGCTAGCTGTCAATAAAAAATTGCCATCATACAATAACTCAATTCGTATGTTTTTTACGTCGAGAATTATTTTTTTCTTTTTAAACAGAAAAACGATAAAGAGACATTGAAGGTATTTTCTTACTGGTAAATTAACCGACAGCAGTGGACGCGCGGTCGGTGTGTGGTTTCGGCGGTCCCCAGAGTTAAGCAGCATTATTTGCGGTCATAACTTGGATGGGTGACCGCTTAGCCGCGCACTGGTTTGCGCGCCAACTGCTGAGCGGGAGGCAGTTTTTCTGAGTTTCTAATGTATTCTCATACAGTAGAAATAGAGTAAAAATAAAGCCGACTGTATCGGCCAGGTTTTTCCGCAGTTTTCCTGTGCCCTCGTGCAAATGCGATACAGTAGTGCATTAGGATGAGTGGCTGCGGACAACACTCTAGAGGGGTCTCTATGAAGGAACGGGGAAAAGGGGAGAGGGGAAACGTAAAAGCCTGAAGAAGGCATACGGAAGAAACCGATAATATAAATATTATATAAATCTTACTGGTAAATTCGAGCCTTCCTCCTTACCCACGAAGTAACCGATCGGATACAGACCAGGCACCTTGTCCCGGCAATTGTCCAGAGCTATTAGAGTATAATTGCCCTCAGCGTCACCGTTCTCATCCATGAATACCATATACCTGTTTGACAATGAAGGAGAAACTATTCAAGTAAATATTCGACCCAAAATGTCACTATACTGAAGTGAATTTGTTGGAAATTATGTAAAGAGAAAATTGCTACTTTAAAAAAAAATATGTACTATTATAGTGATTGTGAGCAGATGTTGAAAACCAATTACTTCAGAACTTTATCTATCAGTTAGTTTTATTGTTTGAATTATAGAAATGGAAGTATATAATTATCTTTTTAGGACGAGATATGAAAATATGAATCCATTCTTTTCTTTTCCATTGTTTTTAAGGGGCACAATGATACTTTAAAAAAAAAGTACTATTATAGAGATTGTGAGCAGGTGTTGAAAACCGATTAATTCAGAGCTTTATCTATCAGTTAGCTTTATTGTTTGAATTGCAGAAATGGAAGAATATTATAATTTTTTTTAAGACGAGATATGAAAATATGAATCCATTATTTTTTTTTTCATTGTTTTTAAGGGGTACAATGATATTTGTTGAAAAATACTTGCCCCATTGCGCTTCTATAATGAACGCCATGGAGCGCAGATATTATATCCCTGCCGTTTCGTGGATCTCTTCCCGCATCCAAAGCAAGAAGAAGCGAACGTGCGTACAGATGAATTGCATCATATAGGTAAGCTGTCTCTGGCACGATCTGCCTTATAACAAAAGAAACAAGATAGGGGAAAAAGTAGAGCTCCTTTGAATATCAAATAGCAAGTAAGACTCGATCACGAACAGAACATAAGACTTACACCACTTTTTTTAAAAACTCAAAAAAAATTCAATTGTGAATAAATCTTTCATTTTTATTTCACGAAAGAAAAAATGTTTGGGAGTAAAGTGGTGGATTTTTTTTACAAATGTCATTTTTTTCACCACTGTGATAAAAAAAGGAGACTTTTCTTAAAGTATATATACGAGGAAAACAAATAATAATAGTCACCTGAACAATGCCGTCGACATTTGCCAATGGATTTCGGTAATTGAACGGTGGTTTTTGGCGATACTCGTTAATGAGTCTAGTGAAATTGTCGAAATCAATGGGCGCCGATGCAACGATACTGAAATAACTCTTGTAAGCGTTTAAGACCGACAGATTTGACTGATCTTCCAAGAGGCCTCGAAGATATTTGTCCGGTTCCTTTTGGTCATATTCTTCAATATCGACACCAACCACCCAGTATTCGCCTTTTAATGTATAATAAATTAATAATTTCATAGAAATGTACAATGAATAAATTCATTTAAAAATTTAACAAAATAAGAACTTTTACATACGCATAATTGAATTTGGAAAATAAAATTTAAAGTTGTAGAATGTAAAAGAAAATTATACCTTTCTCAAAGAGATTTCGTTGATCAAGTGCCATCAAGAGTCCCATGTGCTCATAGTAATTACCAAGTATCACGTATACTGTAAATAAATAATTATCTGTCACAAATCAAATAAATATCTCTCGAGATGTTCCCCAAATTTGAAAATGTTCCCGAATTAACTCTCTCAGTACCGAAATGTAATAACATCTCAAGTTTATGCGACATTTTTTAATATTTTCGGTAACTATAAATAAATATTAGTCACTTTAAAGTACCCAAGATATCCAAGATTTTTTTAGTGTCAAAATTGTTTTATCTTAGTACATCAAATTTTCGGTCAATTGCCCAACATTTACGTATTTCAGATTCTCATAATATCCCTTAATATTTGTGGTTTCTATTTTATCATTAATACTATATAATTATTTTTTTTTAAAGTTGCAGTCTCAAGTTTTCTAAGTTGAATCACTAATTTAATTGGACAATAATGCGTACGTTTGTATACTAATATATAAACATATCACCGACGATTGGACGTGGCTATATTTAGAATGTGATAACGGTTAGTATAGAAACGCGCGTACAGCGCCATTCATGGATTGTAGGTGTAGAGGAGATAGCATTAATACGTTTATATTAGTAGTAAGGCCTATAAGTAACGCATGTGCGTATATTTTGCCTACATAGCTTTAAGCGTGTTGGTATAAACCTCGCACGTCGCATGCATACAATTCTGGTCCTCGAGAAATTTTATGCGGCGCACGCAAACACCTTATTGCTACGAGATTAAGGATAGTCATGCGGGTTATCCATGATTCAAATCAGCGGTGTTCCATAGACCCCGTTGTACTTATAAATCGCGCTCTTTGATATATTATGCGGGCGAAATAAATCCTTTGAATCTTGAATACAAGAATTTTAATATTTAAGAATTTTCGAAAATGTCATAATTATAGTGTGTATGATATTCATGTGGTAAAGGCCGTAAAAGGAAATGATTGTCGGATCTTACTCATCTGTATTTAAACTACAGTTTATTACAGTTATGCTACAATTCGCTAATTAATTAGAAAAGTGACTTTTTCCAATTTTCGACTTCCAAAACTTTTTTGTGTATTTCTGTGTGGACAAATTGAAAAAAAATATACACGTAGTGTATATTTCGGTCACCCGGCCAAGCCTGTAAAAAATTGTTAATTAAAAAAATGGTGTACTATTTTTTTTTTTGGTAATAAGAATTGATTAATATAATTTGTACATGGGACGAATGCCATTATTTCTTTATGACAAAATACCGCTTTTGGTAAAAAAAAAAATAGTGCTGAATCTTGAAAATTGGGAGAGGTCACAATTTTGAATAATCGACGAATTATTTCCATCAACTTTTTTATATTCTGTCATGTTTTTTTAAATCCGATTGAAGCAACGACGAAAAGGAGCTATTGGCAATTGCCGATACTTACTTCGCGTCTCCCGATAACTCGATTCAACGAGTGCGTGGAAAGGATTATTCATGTGCGTAGAATAATATGGTTCCGTCCAACAACGCAAATAATTCACGATTATTCCTGACGATTCGAGAGATGTCAAAATCGTTGCGGCGACGCTCGATATTTTGTTATTGAACTCAAAGAGGCTGGAGTTCATGTACATAAAGGTTACCTGAAAATCAAGCATGTTTTTTTTCTCTCCTATAAAACAATATTGTAATTTTGTATATTTCTATGGCATTAATTTTTTTTAAATTATAGCGACTGTAAAACTCACTCGTGTCCAATTAAATGTTTGAAGAACCGATACAACAGACTTTGAGATCTGCGTGTCAGGCGGTCTTGTCCTTGCAAAAGTTGGAAATTCCTCTTTTCTTGAAGTCTTGGGGTGGGTGCAAAACTTTGGAAATATATGTTTTTTATCGTAGTTATTAAAAGAAAACGCACGATAAAATTTCGCTTTTTCGATGAACTCAAAAGACGGAATTTTGTAGAGTTAAAAGGTATCAAAAATTATATTACACAATAATCTGAAATTTTATATTAAATTAATTTTTAAAAAAACTTCAATAGACACAATAAAAAATTGTAACTTTGTAACGTAGCCATTATTAAAAAAGAAGAAATACATGATTCTGTCTTTCATATGATTTTGGGTCATGTACTAAAAAAAATTAGCCCTTTATTATGAATTATCGCTTTTTCTGTATTCTTATTCACTGAGATAATTGTTAAGATTCTGTGGAAAATGAGGGAGAGAGATAAGACTTATGTACTTTATGCAATAAGTGATGACACAAATTCCATGGTTGGAAGTGCAAATTCTGTACCGAGATTAAAAGTGAACAACATGATATTCAACATGATTCGAAAAACATGATATTCATAGAATAGTTGAAGTCTTATTTTTCATATAACAAGAATGGATTATAAGTTTTAGTCTACTTTATTATTATCTCATTCAATTTTTATCTTGTTAATTAATTGAATTATCCTGATTTTGCTTACATATGATATCATTGGAATATTGAAAGCGGCAGCCATTCTTCCTTCGTGAACGCAAGTTTCTTGAGGTCCAATGTAAGCGCTTACGTTTTTGGTCCAAAGATTGGCCGTCATCAATATACTGGTCTCCTCCTCACCATAAGTCTCGGCTATCAAAAAGTCAAGCTTGTGACCACGTTGGCCGAGTTCCCCCGCGTTTACCTATGGCAAATACAACATTGATTAAAACAGAAGATTTCTCAGAGTGACAAGTGTAATAAAACGGACGCATCTGCCACCATAAATGTGAAATGTGTTGCACATGTCAGTTTTGACGTCAGACTTGTCCATTTAATCGCACTTGTCCATCTGGGTCAGGACATACTATTCAGACATTCGAAAATTAATGGTCCACACATCGCAAAATGTTTTGGAAATAGTCCAAATGCTTCATTGGAATTAAAATATTGCCGCAAGTTTTGCATGTTTGATAATAACTAACTAAGGAAATGAAACAGTTTCAGAATATTTAACAATCTTTGGCATCTGGTTAAAAGGAATGTCAAAATATAGTTTTATATATATATTAAATATATTTCATATATTTTACATTATATTTGATAAATATATCGTGAAAAATATATAATTTAGCGTAAATGTAATAATGTATGTGAAATATATGGCATATATAAAAAATGTACTTTTGTACAGAAAATTATATATTTTTAGTGCATTTTTTTTAATTCCTCAAAATTATTTCTTCAGATATAAATTTGTTGTACAAAAAGATGTTCTTCATATATTTTCAATATATATTTCAAAACATATGCAATTTTTCATAAAAAGTATATTTCATATACCAAATTATATTTTCGCATATATTTTTTCCATGAGAGATTAACGCTTTTTCTTCTTTCAAAATGTGAAGACACGGAGAAAATTAAAAAAATAATCAGACAAATAAATTTACCTAAAACCTAGTTTTTTTTAAAGGTAAATTCTTGAAAATTGCTGAAAAAATGAAAAAAAGGATGCAAAGTAGAACCTTGCACATTGTTTCCTCATTATTTTTCGCTTCTTACAAAGCTACCTCTATGAGGAAGTATGTTATTCAATTTCTGGCTTTCTCATAGAGGAAGCTTTGTAAAACGCGAAAAATAATGAGGAACCAATGTGCAAGGTTCTACTTTGCATCCTTGTTTTAATTAGATAAATATACATGTTGTGGATTCGCTTTTTCTATTTCGTTATTACGTTAATTCGTGATTATTAGAGCGTTTCCGAAAGTGAATGTGATAATGTATATTTTTAAAAATAATTCAACATTCCATAAAATCAAAAATTTCATACCATTCGTCACTAAATTATACATATATAATGGCTGAATATTGTTTCATTTATATACAATATTTGAGCTCGGTGTCTTAAGTTTTGCAAAAGTTACAATAGAGCGATAATGTCAATTTTTTGAAAAATTCAAAACATCATAAAATTTTAACGGTTCAACCGATCTTAACCAAATTCAATAGCGATCACCGGCGTATGAAAGCTCAAATTCATACCAATTTCAAGATCAATATCTCGAAAATTGAAAGAGTTATCGCGTAAACAGACATTTTTCAAAAAATTAAAAAACGCGTAATAATTTAACGATGAAGTGGATTTTAACAAAAATCTGTATGAACGATGAGGCTTGATCCCTCTATCTATGGTCCAAATTTGAGCTTGATATCTCAAGGCATTCCCGAGTTATAAAGGTTTACATTTTTCGATCGTGTAACATACACACACACACACATACAGACATTTTTTCTAAATCACTTTTCTCGACGTTTTGGCCCATTCTGACTGCACTGACATGAAAATCTCGAAAAAAAATTTTTTCATGAAAACAAAGCTTCCTCTATGAGGAAGCAAAAAAAAATTGTGGAGGGTATATTTTTAACAGGAAAATAAATACGTCAGTCGCTTTCCGATAATATCTCGAGACTACGTCAGACGTCACCAAGTGACAATTCCGGAAGACAGCTGAGACAGACGGCGATCATCAAAGGCTTGGGGACCAGTGATGCTGATAAAAGGCGGTCAGTCACCCGCGCGGATTCAGCGTTCTTTACTGTGCAACTTGGGAGCCATATCCTGATGCAGAGGAGTAAAGAAAGCGTACGTTTGTGCCGTCTAGTATTCGGACGGAATATATGGCCTTTCAGCGGCCTGCCAGAAGGCACAGCGAGGCTGAGCTGTCTCCATAAAATACCTCGACTCACGAGTGCAGTGAAACGTTGAATGGAATTATTTTGTCATAAAAAAAGTACAGCAGGATTCGTTGAAATTTGCAGCTATACGGTCAATACATATAAGACATAACGCTGAACTTAAGTCAGCCAAATTTTCCAAATCGTGCAGTGACTCCGAAAATAATTAAGGATTAAAATCTACACGTGTAGAAATTTATGTAAGTAAGATATATATGCGAGTAATATCTTACATATACATATATATCATATTAAATTTATATAGTATACGAGGTATTCCTGGCCAACTCAGTAATTCTTCTATACTATTCTATAGACTCGAAACACTGTTAATTTTTTAAAGATTTTTTTTACCGAAAACTTTTTTTTCGTGAATTTTTTAAATAAAAATATTTAATCCACTTGGATTAAAAATGTATGGAGAAGTAAAATAATTTTTTAAATTTTAACATGGAGAAAAAAATGTAGAATAAAAATAATACAAAAAATTTACCTTTTTTTTTTGCACAAACACTTTTGCACAATTAAGAATTTTTAGTTGAGTTTCTGTGGACATTTGTGGCCACTTAGTTAAGAGAACAAAAATGTTAATTCAATTTTTACTGCAGAATGTGAAGATTTAATTCCCAGACATTTTAATGCGTTCAAATAAATTTGATCTTTTTCTTGTTTCGCTGAAGAAGTAAGAAAAAAAAGCATCAGAGGAAAAATGCGCGACATTGTCGAGGATTAAAATAGAGAAAATATGGCAAAGGGAATAAAGAGTGAAAGAAGTAAACGATGAAAGAAAGAAACAGTGAACAGCAGCGAAGGCGTTGAAATGCACTGACAGAAACAAAAAACTTGGGTCACAGTGGCCGCACGGCAATCTAATTTAACGAGGGACGTTGCGGGCGAAGCCCTCGAGGGCGTTGCTTCGCAGTGAGTGAAAGCTATGGGAATACCGGAGACGTGAAACGTATATTTTAGCCTGGTTAAAATTTCATCACGGGGCGATAGGGCGAAATTTAACGATTTCCCATTAATACACAGCTACAGCACCATAAGAACGCTTAATGATTCTCGCTCGAACTCATTCACTGTAAAATTCAACAGTAGATTAATAAATCAACCAAGAGCAAAAAAAGTCATTCATCCATTTTTTTATTTGTCTTCAAACTCGTTCATCGTAATTACCTCTGTTATTCCAAAGTCATATTTGGTGAAGTCTGATACGAGTTACTCAATGAAACATAAGTACTTTATCCTTATTAATCTTATGTTTGACTTAAATAACGGTTATTAACCCGTTTAAAACCAAATCGCTTTCGGTTGGACAAAAAAACATTTAATGTTGGCATTTTATCTTAATAAAAATTGGAGAACAGTAAAACTTTTAAAAATTTTCAGGTAAATAATGTGAAATTATTTTTCTAATTCTTTATAAGAACTAAGAAAAATATGTTGGAAAATATGTTCGTTGTAAAAAGAGAATGTAACATTGCGAATAAAAAATATTAATTCACTATTTTTTGACACTACTATTATCGAAAATAAATTTTTATGAAGATTTTTCTTTTGTCCGATTTATGTGAATTGTAATCGAAAAGGTTTTTCGTTGGGAATGTATGCGTGATGCATCCCCAACTTATGATCCATAACTTACCTCCTCGACTGCAAGAGTTAAAGCTCCGGATATTCGAGTGCCCGGTCGCTGATACTCGAAATTTCCGGGCCGTCGCTTTGAACCCGTTATATAACCAAGGGTGAACGTGTCGGCATCGACAGTCACGGTTAGCAACGCCTGTACTACTGTCAGTAAGAGACAGGCCTTTTCCAGACTTCCCAGTGGCATACCCAATCTGCAAAACTTAACACATAAAAACAATAAATGAGGTGATGAAAGTGTGAAATACAGTAGAACGTTGATTATCCGAACTAATTGGGACCGACTATCGTTCGGATAATCGAAAATTCGGATGACCGAACGTCAATATTTTGTGAAGGGGGAAGGAGGAACTGAAACGCTTAAAATATTAGAATATATACGTATAATATAATAGTTATATATATATAATGTGTATGTATTTATCGAAAATTAATATCTTTAATATATCATTGTTAGTATATATTATATATTCTGATAAAACCGCCGGACTCTATATAATATGCTATTTTCTTGGGAAAAAATCGAGGATTTTTTTCTGTTTCACGGCAGAAACTCTTTTTCGCGTCGTTCGGAAAACCGAATCGCTGTTCGGATGATTGACGATTCGGATAAACCAAATCATCGTTCGGATGATTGACGTTTCGGATAATCGACGCTCTACTGTATTGTCGATTTATCTCACATTAATGTGACACAATGTACTTATTTGGGCTTATTGTGGTAAGCATCTTTCTTCGAATCTTCGGAATTAAATAGTCAAAATTTCGAATGAAAAATGAAAATTATAAATGAAAAAAAAAAAAAAAAATTCAAATGCGATTTCAAATGAAAATTTCAAATGAAAATGTCAAATGAAAATTTCAAATGAAAATTTCAAATGAAAATTTTTAATGAAAATTTCAAATGAAAATTTCAAATGAAAATTTCAAATGAAAATTTCAAATAAAAATTTCAAATAAAAATTTCAAATAAAAATTTCAAATGAAAATTTCAAATGAAAATTTCAAATGAAAATTTCAAATGAAAATTTCAAATGAAAATTTCAAATGAAAATTTTAAATGGAAATTTCAAATGAAAATTTCAAATGAAAATATCAAATCAAAATTTCAAATCAAAATTTTTAATGGAAATTTCAAATCAAAATGTCAAATGGAAATTTCAACTGAAAAATTCAAAAGAAAATGTCAAATGATAATTTCAAATAACAATTTTAAATATGGAATATAAAATGACGTGCCATATTTCAGTAAAAAATATGAAAACTAAAAAAGTTCGAATAGAATAGAATAGAATGACATATTCGAAATTTCAATAAAAAATTTACAAATAAAAAAAGTTCGAATCCAGAAGTTCAATCTAATATATCAAATCCAAAATTTATGATTCAAATTCGAAATTTGTTATAATAATGTTTTAATATTGAACTGAACAATTGATATTTAATTCACGATTAATTATTCGTACTGTCAAATATTCGCACATTCTTATATTTGAACTCAATTCCACGGTCTTGGTAATCGATTGAGACTGCCGCTCTACCGAAACTCCCACTTATCCCGAACTATCGATGCTTTATGCTTGTGAAGTTTGAAACGTTGCGAAGTTGCGACTAATTGCGAGTGGCCAGTTGTCGTCTCGTCAACGCAGCTGTCACGGTTTTTATTTATGTTCTAAAAGATGGAATATCCTCTACTTTGTAACCGAAGAATTTTCCAAAAGAAAAAAGAAACTCGTCGGATATTTTAAGACTTGTTTTGAGTCGATACACATATCTTAAAATATCCGAAAGACGTTTATCCCCGTATAACACGCACTAATTTAAAAATTATTTCAACAATATTTTTAATATTTCATATCTTGTAAAATGTTTATAAAATTTATTTCAATTTGAAAAATGTGTAGTATATAAAAAGACGGTTATGTACCGAAGCAAAAATGGCTTCCTCGTTAATTTATTGTGCTCACAAAACCACATTTACGATAAAGTATGTTGATTTATTTTGACGTTCTCATAAATTTTGTGAGCAGAGTAAAATAATGAGAAAACAATTTTCAAGTATACCTGGATTTTTATAAATATTCAAATATACACTTGCTTATCTGCTAGAAAATAATAAAAGTTAAAGAATTAAAAATTTATCTCTAGTTTGCAGAAAAATGTATTTTTAGCAAATTTTATACCAATTATTATTAAATATTAAAAGTAAAAAAAAATGGAGTAACATTTGAAATTCTTTACTTAATCAGACTAATACTGAGAACCAAATTTAATAAGAATTAACTTTTTTTAAATTATAGATGAACTTGCATAAATGAAATTTTTTTTGTAAATACCAATAAATTATTTTTAAAAAAATTTAAAAAAAATTATAACCAAGTGATGTTTAAAAGAAAAAAACAAGACGTGTAAAACAAATTTTTTACCACATTAATTTTAAGCTTTCATAAAGCTTTCATTAAGAGGGAGAGAAAATTGATCAGCATACTTGTTCCTGGTGATTGCGGAGTTTATGTTCTGCAGGTATTTCCACTGCGGTTTCCGGAATGTTTCGGTTGTAGATTGGGAGAGAAACGTTAATGGCACCGTAACGTAGGAGTACGCGGCGGTCCGCGTCGGAAGAAGCCAACACTTGAGAGTTTTGGTATGAGGCTAATGCACGAAATCGGCTAACTTAGCAGGGGTTCCAGCACGATCGAAGCCTCCGTCGATGTCCTGCCGTGATTAAGGACATACATTCACTTCCTGGTCGTCGAGCAGTCGGCAAAATGTCGGATATTCGTGACGTCTTCTGGTCTCATTCCTTCATTATCTCGACGTACCTGTAAAAAAATGTACTTGTTTTATACGTCCTTTCCTTTTTTATCCACAGTTAATTATCATTACCATACAAGTACTTCATTTTATATTGTTTTTGAATACCCATAAATTATTTTTAAAAAAAGGTCATAAAAACGGTTGTAAAAAAAATATTGCGAGATTTATACCTTACATAAATTTTAAGATATTGAATTTAAATATTCTATGGAAATTCAATTATAATTACGATTGTTTTTTATTGAGTTTTTTTTCGCATGTGTTTTGTTATTGTTATCGAGTGTTTTTGCGCTGTGAATTGTTTATTTGTAGGAATTTCTGTTGAATAAAAAAATTCGAGTTTTTTTGGTCCGTGCGCAAAACTTGTAATTAAGTTAAAATGTTACGAAGAAGACATTCCTAATAATGACCCACAGTTTTGCTATAGCAGCGAAAAAAAATTCAGTGATATCTAAAAAAAAAACTTGCGTCGTAGCAAAAAATTTCTCGTACAGAAAGCGATTTGCTATAAACCTACAATTTTTTTTCTAGGAGACAAAATAATTCTGTATTCGTTTTTTTAACCCCAAATTACAAATGATAATTCACAATATTAAATGAAAAATAACAATTTCAAATTAGTATTCACAATTTTTAATAAAAATTCACAATTTCAAATGCACTAGAAAAAATAAGCGCAGAATAACAGAACTTTTTGTGCTGTTGCGGGTAAAAAAATGCTGTGCCAGTTAAAACAATTTCGGTGGTAGCAAAAAATTTGATTATACATAAAACGATTTGCAACAACTCCGTAATTATTTTTCGCCATATATAAGTACATGAAAACCGAGTTTCTCTGAACGTCTGAACTGAAAATAATCGCGTAATAGCCTATACGATTTTTTTTTCCCAGAAGGTCGGTGGGGTGATGCTATTAACCCGAAGCACGCGTTCTGATGTGAAATTACGTGGCATTCAGTAACTTTCGCAACGTTTGGGCAATTCCTGTATTCGGCTGTCTGTCACGGCCCAAAAATGTCCGCGCATTCAGACAACCTGTTGGACGTTAATTAAGTCACACCGCTAATCTTCCACACATATATGTAACCCCAAATCCGGGCGTGAAGGTGAAGTACGTGTCAACAATGAAACAGTAGATCATGTGTCTACTCAGAGGTAAAAAAAAATAATAATAATATTATGTCGAGTAGCGAGCGTGAAAAAGGAAAATGAGATCGTGCTCGTCAACTCGTTTGGATTAAATGTAAGAGTTACGAAAACTCACTATAATAATATATGTTGAAAATAACTGTCAAGTCTATTGCGGTTAATAAGCACTTTCTATGCATACACAAAATCTTGATCGCTCAATGCCTTAAACAGCGAAGTAATAACTACAGCAATATAACGGTAATGTAAGGAAATTAAACATATATTATTACCAGGACATTACATGTAAATTCGTTGAAGTTGCAATTACCAACTCAGTAATATAAAATTATACGTAACATAACGTAACGTTATAAAATTTGGTGTATAAAAAGTTGCTGTTAGCAACTTTCTCATCTCGTTTGTTAATGGCGTGAAGTTCTTATTATTTACTAGGGATAGAGTTACAAATTACACGAATAGAAATTTTGGAACTTTGTATATTGATTTTAAACTACGTTGTTTGGTATAGTTTATTAAGATCGTGTTTTTCATGGGTGTTCCTCTTAATGGACTTAATATTTCCAAGGCCCATATTTTGTAAAAAAAGAAAATTATAAAAGTATTTCATCTTTCTCTCCTTTTGATGATGATATTGTCGTCTCTGCGATAGTTTGACGAGTGTACATCTCGGTATTTTTAACAGTTCTAAATTTTCACAGGAGATTTACACATTTTAAATAAAAAGTTCAATACATTTATAGATCAATAACTGGATATGACAAAAATTTCAATTTGTGTCTTTGAACTTTGTCACTTGAAATTAGTGCAATAAAATAAACTTAAATAAAATGTTGTTTGCCAGAAACAAATAAAGTTTTATCACATCAACTCTACATCTAGTATTTCAAAATAATTTTTAAAAACTACTACAACTAAATATACAAAAGCTCACTGATAACTCCAATAGTTTGGTACAGATTTCGAGGCTAGTTTGCAAAGTATTATCGGACCAGCTACAGAATTGCAGGAACACAAACTGAAGCAACGAGTCGCTTGCGAGAAACGCTCGGGTAGTTTGCCATCTAGCGGTCATAATTAGCATTGGCATCTGTGATAATCGTATATTGCGGCCCGAGGGAGGGAAAATACATTTTTCGCGAGTGTGAGTTTGCAGCACGAGCTGAGAAAATGTTCTCCTTCAGAGTATTGAATACGATTTTACGTTACAAGGCGAGGAAAACCTCACTTTCCGTACCGCAGTGACGTAAACGTCACTTTTTTCTGACCGTAATAATACTACACTTTGCAACAATAAAACATGGAATGTGTGACTAAGAAATAATATGAACATTCATAATGTATAATTTCCATGAGACTTTACAGATTTAAATAACGAATTTTTAAACACATTGATATTTTCTTCACTTTTTTCATTCTGTGACGAAGTATTTAAATTCTAATTTATTTTTTGTACAGGATGTACAAATTTGTTACTTGAAATTAGTGCAATAAAAAAAACTAAACAAAAAAAGTGCTGTTTGCCAGAAACAAATAAAGTTTTATCACATTAACTCTACATCTAATATTTCAAAATAATTTTTAAAAACTACTACAACTAAATATACAAAAGCTCACTGATAACTCCAATAGTTTGGTACAAATTTCAAGACTAGTTTGGAATGTATTATCGGACCAGCTACAGAATTGCAGGAACACAAACTGAAGCAACGAGTCGCTTGCGAGAAACGCTCGAGTAGTTTGCCACCTAGCGGTCATAATTAGCATTTGCATCTGTGAAAATAGTATATTGTGGCCCGAGGGAGGGAAAATACATTTCTTGCGAGTGTGAGTTTGCAGCACGATCTGAAAAAATGTTTTCCTTCAGAGTATTGAATAAAATTTTACGTTACAAGGCGAGGAAAACCTCACTTTCCGTACCGCAGTGACGTAAACGTCATTTTTTCTTACCGTAATAATACTACACTTTGCAACAATAAAACATGGAATGTGTAACTAAGAAATAATCTGAACATTCATAATGTATAAGTTCCATGAGACTTTACAGATTTAAATAACGAATTTTTAAACACTTTGATATTTTCTTCACTTTTTTCATTCTGTGACGAAGTAATTAAATTCTAATTTATTTTTTGTTCGGGATGTACAAATTTGTCACTTGAAATTAGTGCAACAAAATAAACTAAAAAAAATGTTGTTTGCCAGAAACAAATAAAGTTTTATCACATCAACTCTACATCTAATATTTCAAAATAATTTTAAAAAACTACTACAACTAAATATACAAAAGCTCACTGATAACTCCAATAGTTTGATACAAATTTCAAGACTAGTCTGCAATGTATTATCGGACTAACTACAGAATTGCAGGAACACAAACTGAAGCAACGAGTCGCTTGCGAGAAACGCTCGAGTAGTTTGCCACCTAGCGGTCATAATTAGCATTTGCATCTGTGATAATCGTATATTGCGGCCCGAGGGAGGGAAAATACATTTCTCGCGAGTGTGAGTTTGCAGCACGAGCTGAGAAAATGGTTTCCTTCAGAGTATTGAATACAATTTTACGTTACAAGGCGAGGAAAACCTCACTTTCCGTACCGCAGTGACGTAAACGTCACTTTTTTCTGACCGTAATAATACTACACTTTGCAACAATAAAACATGGAATGTGTAACTAAGAAATAATATGAACATTCATAATGTATAATTTCCATGAGACTTTACAGATTTAAATAACGAATTTTTAAACACATTGATATTTTCTTCACTTTTTTCATTCTGTGACGAAGTAATTAAATTCTAATTTATTTTTTGTTCGGAATGTATAAATTTTTCAAATAATCAAATAAAACTACTCCAACTAAATGGACAAAGGGCCACTGATAACTCCAACAATTTGGTTCAAATTTTAAAGGTAGTTTGAAGTGTATGATTAGATCAGCTAAAGCATTGCAGATATATAAACTGATGCAACGATTCACTTGCGAGAAACGCCCGGGCAGTTTGCCATCTAGCGGCCATAACTAACATTCGCATCTGTGATAAACGTAATTTTTTGTAATCGTAATAGTACTATACTTTGTAGCAAAACAAATATTCCATCTATACCTAAAAAATACTATGAAAATTCTCGATGTATAAAATTCATGAAATTTTACACATGAAAATAACGCATTTTTTCAATTATTTTATTTCTTCAAGATTTTTATTCGGCGACGAAGTACTTAAATTCTAATTTAAACTTTTGGTTGTGAATGTATATGCAATATATCCTTAAAATTTCATACATCATTGTGCGTGCCCTGCACTTTATACCGAGTCGTATTTTGGCGGATATATATTTTTATGTTTATTTTTTTTTTTTGTATTTAGGTTAGTCACGGCGTGATTCAAACGAAATCACAAATCGTCGGTTTAAGTTTGTCGTGCGGACTCCAGTGCGCCCCTGAGCGATATTCGATAGAGATAAAGATAAGTGGTAGGTGGCCCGCAGCCCGACGACGACAATCACGAAAAGTTATTTCGTCCAGTGGTTGGTTGGTGACTGGACGTCGAATGCCGGCGTCGCCACGAGCGACGGTGAACAAGAAATCGTGCGGGTATTTAAATTACCCTTCCGCTTTGTCGGTGTTCTACTTTTGTCGTTCATTCGATACGAACGCGACACGCGCGATCGCTGAGGGCTGTATAATTTTATTTGTCAAGTACAAATGATGCTCGACTTAGAAAAACGATGTAAATTTTTTTTTCAATTTTCCTCAAAGAATTCGTAATTTCATCCATTTTTCATAGAGAGATACTTTTAGGGTGGTTCATAAAATTTATAATCCATACAAACCAAAATATTTATTGTTTTTTAACCTTTTAACTGAATTAATTTTTTATTTCTGAACATGTTTTGTTAATTGCCAAATAAAAAATCAGAAAAAAAAAATTGACAAGTAAAATGCATCCTACATTTTTACTTTATGAAAATCAAAATGTATTTATATGTAAAAATTTTTAATTGCATTTTATCGAGTGTTTATTTTTTTTTTTTTTAGAAAAATGTCTGATTTTTGAGAAAAATTATATTTTTCAACCGAAAAGTTCAAGGGTTAATTTTACCAGTTCGCTGCAAGAGAATAAAGTGATAAAAAATAAATATCATTGATGATATTCCGGACATTTAATTCCAATAATAATAATGCCAAAGAATTAATAAAATAATAGAATATATTGCAACATAATTACTCATCTAAATTATTCTAATTATTGCAAAAATCGAAAAAATATAATTATTACCTAATAATTAGCGATAATTATTTTATAAAATTATTTTAACAAATGAAAATTAGTATTGATAAAATAGAATTTTGTTAAGCATCCGATTAAATAATCGGTGCATTTTTAAAAAATCTAAATAATTAAGGTCTATTCGTATATTATAATAGCATTTGTTTTTTCTCTGTATGATGATTTAGTATCATACAGACTTACATAAGACTAAATTACATAGATTGGTTAGCACAGATACAAGTTTTACTATGACGAGAAACGAAGTCGAATAATTTTCTATCCCTTGGCAATAAATTCCAAATGCTCATTTCATTAATTGGTATTTCAACTACATTATTTATTGCCGATATAACTCATTCGTTGTAAATTAGAATCTAGGCAAGGAGTGCTCGAATAATGGGAGAAGAATTTATTTAACTTTGACCCACTTTTGCAAGGCAACAAAGTCAATGAATTTTCAAGAAAATAAATCGAAATAGGCACAAACTAGTTGCCAATGCACATTAGCTGAGGCCGATCGAACTGGCGCGATGCGACACGTCTGGTATTATCGGCTCGTCACTTTCTCTTTCCGCGAATCGCACTCGTCTGTACATTCGTAAGCCAGTTAAGTTGCGAATTGTCTTAGACTTTAATGTTGTTGATGTGCTAAAGAAAAATTTCTTCAATCATCAAATAAAAATCAGTGATATTCATTAATGCACATTTCATTTTTTTTAGTTGCTGATAATATTTGATAAAATATGTGCTGTTAACCCATTAAATAAAAAAGAAGTTTCTACTTTGCAAAAGCATCTGACTACATTGTGAAAAAAAAATGTTTGTTTTTTTAAGAAACTTTTTTTAGTAAATTTCTAGCGTGATATATAATTTTTGTAAATTTTTTTTGTCATAGTATAAATTGATTAAAATGTTTCTGTAAAATAAACAAAAATTTTCTATATATATTTGAACATAGAATCTTTTTGATAGAAGTAAAAAAGGCCATTTTTGTTATTCTGGGCCACTTATAATATTTTTATTATTTTTTATTTTTGACACTATTCTCAAATAATTGTCAGCTGTGCGAAAGAAAAATCCTTCCGGCTTTAATATAACTTTTTCTTGCCTGTCCAGTAGAATTTTTTTATCAAAGTAAAAGATTTGATATTCACGCTGCAGCGTCACTTAACTTTCTTAAGTTTTAGGTGACTCTTAAGGGGAGATGCAAATTAATTTCGTGAGAAAAAAAAGGTCATGACATTTTTTTTGTTCTCAAAATTAAGGTATAAAAAAATCTATACTCAGCATTTTTTTGTGTTAATGTTCGAAGCCCTACAAAAAATTAATATGACATTCTAAAATCTTTTGAAAAATTAAGAAAATTGGTAATTGCTTATAATATATGAAATAAATAAGCATTTCCAATTTTTTTCTTTTCAAATCTTTCTTAACACACAAAAAAGGTAGGCATATGTTAATTTAATTTCTTGACGGAATTACGAACTTTAGGAATTTCAGTTGCATCTTCTCTTAAGTTAGTACTATATTAAGCCTTGTCAGCACGTTATTTACTAAAATAGCCGGTAACGTAACCGGTAAAAATAGGTACAGATATAATTTGACGATAAATTCGCAACACTGCGAAAAGCATATATATATATATATATATGTTGTCGGTCTTTATATCCATGTTAAGTCACACGGTCCGAAGTAAATTGGTCATCACTAATTTTTTTCGTTGCTTAAGTAGTCCCGCAAGATTCTCACACACTTAAACAAATTATACGTCTCGTCGCGTATGTTTTTATCGACACTTAAATCGCGCACGTGCAGAATTGTAACCCCGTTAGTAAATTTTTTTTCGCCTTTTTAATAGACTAATTTTCGTTACTGTTATTATTATGTGCCAAACAAAAATAGAGATTTCGATTTCTAATTACATTTAAATATGTGCGCACTTAATTCATGTTGCCTATGAATTTGGTATCAATTACTTTGTAACAGTTGCCGATTAGTATATAATTACATGTTATTAAGTTTTTTTGATCGATATAATTGGTTGTGATTATTCATTCCACGTAGTAATCGCATATCCTAAGCTATTGAATGTAATTTATTGTATTATTATTATGGCGCAAGAGAAAAGTCCGAATGGAAGTTCTGTCCATAAAAAATTGTGGCGCTGATTTATTCATACGTTAAAGAAACAAACCCATTAAAAAAACGACCCAGAAAAAAAAACCTGTAGAAAAAATTACCCCGAATAAATATCCTATGGAAAAAAACGTCCCATTAGTATTATAATTTTTTTTATTAAAACTAAATATATATATTTTAAAGTCAGAATTTTGAAACATCGAGCGGATCATAAAGACGAAAAATAATACTCTGAAAAATATTTATCGATTTTCAAAAAATTCTTATCGATCTTTTTTTTCATAAGAAAATTAGTTCCATAAATGTGAATAAAATTCTGGTAAAGAGTTGCTTTTCTGTGCCTTTGAAAAATTAACGATTCTCTAAACATACGTTTTCAATTGATAGTTTGGTTATTGACAACTTGAGATTATTAAATATGAATAGGCAAACATTAATCAAGAAAAAATTATATCAATAAAAACAAAAATTTGAACCCTCGGTTTTCCCGTAAGAATTTATAAGTAATATTAGTCCTATAGTACGGATCATTTATATTTCAATTGTTATTTGTAATTTATATATTATAATTATATATACGATATTACATTATTATTATAGTTATAATTTAATTTGAAAAACAATGTGAATAGAATTCTAGTAAAAATTCGCTTTTCTGTGCCTTTGAAAAATTAAAGATTCTGTAGAAATACGTTTTCAATTAACACTTTGTTTATTATATATTAATAGGCGAAAATTAAACAAGAAAAAAAGTTTTGAACCCTAGATTTTTCCGCAAGAATTTATAAGTAATATTACTCCTATAGTACCAATCATTTATATTTCAATTTTTATTTGTAATTTATATATTATATTATATTAATTAATAAGAAAGAAAACAAAATAATGTACGAACTACCAAAGTAATGTTAAGAGAAAATATAATTGTTGAACGATTGTACGATTCTTAAGCCCATAGGGCAAGAACGGCTAATAAATATCTAAATGGTATATTATATTAATTATATTTATAATTTAATTTTTTTAAAATTTGAATATAATTGTAGTGAAAATTCGCTTTTCTGTGCCTTTGAAAAATTAAAGATGCTTTAAACATAAGATTTCAATTGATAGTTTGGTTACTGACAAATTGTCGTTATTAAATATTAATAGGCAAAAATAAATCAAGGAAAAATTATGTCAATTAATATTTTTTTTTTTCATTTAATGAAGCTGAGTGTTCCTGACAGTACAGGCTGACGCTCTGCCTTGCGGGTGCTCGTTACGAATTTTATAGTGTTCTTAATAACGCTCGAACGGATCCCCAGCGTTTCACGAATATTTCGCATCGTATTTCGTCCAATTAAGTTTACCACCACCAAATTCAACAGAAAAGCGAATTCGTGGAAAGGGAATTCATGATGAGATTCTCACGATGAAGACAGAAAATACGATAAATATTCCGAACACAACGTACCGTTAATTTCTCAGAAGCAACTACAATAACAGTTATAAATGCTTACACCTTTGACCAATACTCAACTCTCATTCACATTTCATATGAATGCCGAGAGATTGCGGAATGCTGAGGTGTTTTTTATAATTCATAAATAGTTTATCAAATTTCGTATGATTTTTTTTTCTTTTTTTCTTAATTTGATACACGTAGGAAAATAATTAAGGAGACGCAAATCGTTTTCTGTACCAACGAATGTTTTCCTGCCGCATCAAATTTTTTACGTCACTTCGTGATTACGTTTTATTCGTGAAAAGACATTTTTTTAAATGTAGAGTATTTTCTTATTTACTAATGACATTTTTCAAATATTCAACCAACGAGAAAATGTATAAACTTTGAGTTGTGAAAAAGAAAAAAAAAAATTTTTTCATGTAGATTCGTTAGAAAATATTAATTAAAAATATGAATTCTTATGGTTTTTTAATGTGAATTTTTTTTTCTTTTAATAAAGTGCTTATACATTTTTTTTTATCAATATCATAGATTACTTGGAAAAATACTGAAAATTGGATGAAATTTGGAATAAATAAACAATTCCTGTAATAAAATGGCTAAAACTCTGCTCATGACAATGACTCACGTTATCAAGCTAATATTTGGCAAGATAATCAGTGAGGACACTAGAATTGATAACAAAAAAAACTAAATTTTTTTCAGTAATGTAACAACCCTTTCTATTACTTTCAAACTCGGCCTATTTGTCTATTTATTAATTTGAAAAAAAATTTTTAATTAAATTAAAAACTGCAAAACATATATTCCCAGCTCCATTTTTTTTTAATGTAGTAAAAGATAAACACCCATTATTTAGATTTTTGTGAAATTTTTTATGCTTTAAAAGAAAAAAAATTTTAAAGCATTTAAAATTTAAATAAGAATTTTTTTAAAAATTATCATTTAAATTCAAAATAATGCTGAGTGGAAAACCACAAATTATCTTAAGAAGAAAATAAATAATGAGTGAAAAACCATTCAGTATAAAAAAAAATTAGGCAAAAACTAAACATTCTCAGTCAGTACAATTTTGAAAATACTTTTTCCCGCGCTTTTATATTCCCACGTTTTTTTTCCCCGCTTGCTCATGTTAATGTTCTTCTACCTATTTATAATTCTGGCCTTTAAGATTTAAGTTTCTCTCAAGGACACGTAACTCACTAACACTCACCTTCTAAACTATGTCACAGAAAATTCTTCTATGCCGTGTTTAGGTCGTTGGAACGTCGAAAAGGTGATGGCAATGTCACACCGGTAGGCACAATATAAACACACGTTTAACTAACGAACTATTTTCCACAAATAACGTTTATAATTTCATCGAGAGAAGTTTTTGAAAATTCTTATCCAATTTGTCACTTACATAAAACACGTGTTAAAATATAGGAAATAGGAGCCTGTAGATGGAAGATCGCAAGGAATATAAATATTTAAGCTGTGTTTTGTATACACTTTCTTATATAGCGCCGCCAAGGGTGCGACGTCATAACCAAACGCGACAGTAGTCGAAGAGAAGCGCGGACAGACTGAGACTTCTGTTTCGTTTCATTGAGTCGGTGGTCACAAGAACACGTATGAGCGGGGAGTCTCGACGAAAACTCGACATCGTCGCACTTGTCGTCGTTGGTCGTCGTCGTCGTCGTCGTATTCGTAGCTGGTGGCGCATGTCCTAGTAAAACCCAACGACGAGGAGACTATGCTATCTTGGAGATATTCCCACGCACCCAACATTTCCTTTTGCCACCCACTTCTTTTCTAAGACCCTTTTAGCCATAAATGCAAATAGGCAACCCTGGTAAAAAAAAAATTATAGAGACTAATACAGATCGATGGAATGAAATTTAATCGTATTGTATCATTTCTATTCGGACCTTGAGCAATTTATGCAAATTCAATTAATTTCATATACAGTAGAACGTCGATTATGAGAACTAATTGGGACCGACTATCGTTCGAATAATCGAAAATTTGGATGACCGAACATCAATATTTTGTGAAGGGGGAAGGAGGAACTGAAACGCTTAAAATATTAGAATATATACGTATAATATAATACATATATATATAATGTGTATTCATCGAGAATTAATATTTTTAATATATCATTGTTAGTATATATTATATATTCTGATAAAATCGCCGGACTCTATGTAATATGCTATTTTCGTGGGAAAAAATCGAGGATTTTTTTGTGTTTCACGGCTGAAACTCTTTTTCGCGTCGTTCGAAAACCAAAAATTCGGATAAACCGAATCGCTGTTCGGATGATTGACGATTCGGATATACCAAATCATCGTTCGGATGATTGCCGTTTCGGATAATTGACGTTCGGATAATCGACGCTCTACTGTAGTTTTCGTTATCTATGGGCAAAATACGATAGATTATATTAATAATCTGTTAACATAACTAAAAGTGCTAACATAATTCAAAAATCTGAAATTTTTTTGAAAAACACAGATTCTTATACAGAAATGTTTGACAAGGCGTCCATAGTAGATTGATTTTTTTAATTATTTTAAATTAAAAAAGCTTAAAACTTATATGAAGACAAATCTTCTCTACTTTGGTTCTAAGCTAGAAAATTTTTATATTCAACAGATTATTTTTCAGAATTTTTAAAATCAAAAAAGCTTAAAAACTAAGTGTAGACAAATCTTGCCCACTTTGGCTGTAAGCTAGAAAATGTTGATATCCAACAAAAGTTTTTTCAGATTTTTAAATTATGGCATTCGATATGTCACTTAAAAAAAATATTAAAAAAGAAATTTGCATTGAAACAATAAAAAATAAAATCTGGTGCATTTGCGGGTCTAACCAATCCTACAAAAAATTACGAGTCAAATCGGGGAGGACGAGGGTCAGACCCAGGTCGAATCGAGCTGGAATGCCCTATATATATGCGAGGGTAGAAATTATCGTATTTATTTATTTATTTATTTATTTATTTATGCATGTATGTATGTATGTATGTATGTATGTATGTATGTATGTATGTATGTATGTATATGTATGTATGTATGTATTTATTTATTTATTTATTTATTTGTTTATTTAAACTGCAATTTTGAGACACCTTGCTAAAAAGTTCCGTTCAATACTCGAGTAAACATTCTTTTCTTCCCTGGTGTTGAAATTTCCTATTGTATGCTCGCAGAGTGGCGAAAGCGTGCGAGAAAGTGGCTTTTGCGTACTGGTGCGCAGAAAGTAGAGTTCGAAATTGCGCATGCGCAGTATGTTTTTTCTCATACCTAGCAAAAAAACTTTTAAAAAAGCATTTTTGTGTATGTCCTATAAAAAAAATGCTTGTGGTATATAATTACTATTAGTGTCAAGTAGTATAAAATATGATTCTTTAAATAACTATTATAATTTCAGTAGTACTAATTAGCATCGTTGTCAAATAAATTAGATATCAATTTCGTTGACTCATGCTTCCATATTCTATCACTATAAGTGATTCAGTGTGGAATACCCATTTGCATTCACTAAGAGTGCGGCAAAAGGAACTCAGAATTCTCGGAGTGTAGATTTACGGTAGAATGAACAAAAAAACATCATCAGTTCAATTTCCATAATTTTCATTATAGATAAATAGATAATTCATAAGTAGTGTAAAATAAAATATGCCCAACGAAGTTGTAGAATTTTGAAAGAATTTGTGCTTGTCTTGAAATATCTCTTTTATTTATGGTCGAACACATTACAGCAAAGTCATCAAGATATACGTCTTATTTTGATATATATCAATTCAAATGTCTTTCTTTTCAGTTGTTGTGTTTTGCCGGCTTTTATTTTCCTCGTTGTATTTGAAATGACTTTCAAGAGCTGCGATGGTAGCGAATGCTGCGTGGGGTAAATAAAAATTGTGCGCCATCTGGAGGCTAGTCAATGAATTATCACGTCGCGGTCTCCGACTTACCAACGGCCAATCAGCATCGAGCGTATAACACATATCATCAGCGCCCCCTAACAGATGATATCACATCTCGAAATATCTCATAAAGTAGAAGGTCAAATATTCTAAAATTTTTTCAGCATTTTCCTGTTTTGCTCCTCCAAAACACTCTCTATGTTTATTCAATTCTTAATTCCCGTCTAGACGGCAGAAGGATAAACGTGTCGGGATTGGGTCAGATCCATGCTAATCATAGCAATTTTTAATTATAAGTCAATTTGGGAACGATAAAACGCAATTGGATTTTACACACGGTCAAATAATACCGTTAATTATAAATACGTTAAGTTTAAGTAATTTCTCAATTATATAAATACAGCTATGATTATTCTTGTAGATAGTTTTAGAATTTTTAACCGCTATTTTACAAAAGACATACTAAACTCGCTCGCATCGTTATTCCGCTCATTTTAGCCGGTGACTTCAATCCGAGTGTGGGCGTTGGAAATGACGTTTCCGCTGAAGTCATTGCTTTCTCTGATAAAATTATAATACAAAACGAAAAAAAAACCTATCTTCGCGATTTTTCAAGTAAAGAGGACCCAAACTACAACAACAGAAATACCAAACTGAAAATCTCATCACCACTTTTTCTTTACTTGTCTCTAAACCCAATTATACATATTTCGACAATTCTATCATTAAATCAATTAAACAAAAGTAGATAATCGAATTACTCATGTAAAAAAAAGAAAACGTAATTGCCAATTTCGCAGCGATCTATTTAACCGACCTACTCTACATCCAACGATCGAAGATAATCTCTCGATGCAATAAATCGAGACTTTGTCTATTATATGTGCCACATGACTAATCGTCAGTAAATAACAAGCGTATATTATCAGTATTTTATTCTAAAGCAATCTTATTTTCTCATCCCTCTCATCGGCATTTAAATAAGTGTATATGTGTGGCTGGCATTGTGACACACTTCCGCTTCTCCGCATCGTCGCCCAGCGGCGAAAAAACCCAATACATAAACACATCCTCGTGCATCGACTGCACTTGTGTTCTGAAATGCAACTTGTGATGTTTGTGGTGGTATTATCGTCGTGTCATTGTTAATACGGCGTGCGTTTGACAGTGAGACATTCGTGCACTAGTCCAAGCACATTTCGGAACGCGCAAACGTTCGCAAATTTCGCATATACAATTACTTAGTACTAAATGATACAAACTAGCGAGTGTTACTATCGCAGTCTAACAGTTTTGTCCTCGCTTGACAAGCACATGATCACTCGACTATCTGCAGTCGAGGATATGATAGTGAATAACCATCGAATCTCATACTTATGTACGCCCATCGTAGATACAGGTACGTAATACAATATATATATATGTATATATATATAATTTATGAAAGAAAAAAACCTGTATTGTCAAATAACGTATAAATTCTGTGATATAAGTCGTGCAAGGTAAGTATATTATTGTTTGTTGACGTTTTAGAAATTGGTTCAAGTTCGCCGTGTCTTATTTTCTTGTGGGTTTGACATAACAATGGGAATTAGAGAGGGGAGGGGGCGGAGCTGTCATATTGTTAAATACTTGGTGGGTAATTATTGAATAACACGACGTGATTCATCGAGTTATGTAAATGTAATTGGGGAATGCAGGTTAAAATCGTGAATTTGTTAAGAGGTTTTATTTTATATTTCACGAAAATTTGATTGGTTAGGAGTGGAAAAATGCTAGTGAGAGGCAGAATAAAATTAGTGATATTTAGAGATGTGTATATTATTTTTTTTTGCTGATATATTGTATGAATAAATATGACATGTTGAATCATAAATGGAGAATTTTTTTTCTAGGTAGCAAAAGATATGGCTATTAAGGGTCTGCTGCAATAATTTCTTTATTTTTTTATACTATGAGTAATTTAATTTAAAAAAATGATAGGAATATTGTTTTAAATTCTCCAATTGCTCCAAATCCAAAAATTATGTCAACAGTTTTTACATCCGTGAATTGTTTATAAAATAAAATAAAATAATATCTCGTTCTATGGATGAAAAATGCAATTGTGAAAAAAATTAGAATTAAAACATAATTGCAGTACAAACATTTTTATTGGAGCTCAACACTGTCGAAAAAAAAAGAATTTTAATATTCATATGTTTCGGAGACATTTATGATAAAAATGCATTTTATAAATATAATTATTCTATTAAACAGTATTGAATATTTTGTGTACCAAAAAAAAAATCAATAAATTTGTACTTGATTTTTTATAATAAAAAAAAATGGACATTGGTAAAAAAATTTAATATTCATATATTTAGGATACATTTATGATAAATGCATTTTTTAAATATAATTATTCTGTTATACAGTATTGCAAATGTCTTGCGTATAAAAAAAAAAAAAAATCAATTTGTACTTTATCTTTTATATGAGAAAAAATGCACATTAATAAAAATCTATCCTCTTTTTAACTGTTCAAGGTGTCATCTAAGAATAATAAAGGATATCTTAAGAAAGGTGATATGCCTTGATTTCCATAAGCACAACAACTTCAGAAGTGTAGTAATATTGCTGCAAAATGAACGAGGATAATCACATTAAGGAGCAATGGCAACTTCTGCAGAGTCTACGATCTACGGTAGAAGGTTTACTGGTTTATGGAGTTTCCAATGTTTGGAATGTGTATGGAGGCCTAAACAGATTGCACAGTGTAATAGAACAGATTTTTAAACACGGATGCAGAATTTTTGATCCTGTTGTGAGTGAATAGCCAAGTTATTTTTAAACTGGATAAATCCAATAAAAATATTAGAATATTTAGTAAATCCAATAAAAATAAAGATTAATTAGAATATTTTTATTCTCCCATCTATTTTTAAGGGTGAACCTGACTGCTGGGTTTTCATACAAGGATTAAATTGGCTTCAACCATCACTGGCAGTATCACCAGATCCTGGCCAATACGATGATTATCTGGCCAATTTACCAGCAAGAATAGTATCTCGTAAAGACATACTCTGGATGTATAAAAGGTAATTGGAATTTACATAATTTTCCTAAATTCTATGAATTGCTTCCTCATAGAGGAAGCTTTGTTTTCATGAAAATTTTTTTTTACGAGATTTTCATGTCAGTACACTCAGAATGGGCCAAAACGTCAAGAAAAGTGATAGAAAAAATGTCTGTATGTGTGTATGTTACACGATCGAAAAATGTAAACCTGTATAACTCGGGAATGCCTTGAGATATCAAGCTGAAATTTGGACCATAGATAGAGGGATCAAGCCTCATCGTTCATACAGATTTTTGTTAAAATCCACTTCATCGTTAAATTATTACGCGTTTTTCAATTTTTTGAAAAATGTCTGTTTACGCGATAACTCTTTCAATTTTCGAGATATTGATCTTAAAATTGGTATGAATGTGAGCTTTCATACGCCGGTGTTCGTTATTGAATTTGGTTAAGATCGGTTGAACCGTTAAAATTTTATGATGTTTTGAATTTTTTTAAAAATTGACATTATCGCTCTATTGTAACTTTTGCAAAACTTAAGATAGCGAGCTCAAATTTTGTATATAAATGAAACAATATTCAGTCATTATATATGTATAATTTAGTGACGAACGGTATGAAATTTTTGATTTTATGGAATGTTGAATTATTTTTAAAAATATACATTATCACATTCACTTTCGGAAACGCTTTAATAATCACGAAATAACGTAATAACGAAATAGAAAAAGCGAATTCACAACATGTATATTTATCTAATTAAAATAGGGATGCAAAGTAGAACCTTGCACATTGCTTCCTCATTATTTTTCGCGTTTTACAAAGCTTCCTCTATGAGGAAGCCAAAAATCGAATAACATACTTCCTCATAGAGGTAGCTTTGTAAAACGCGAAAAATAATGAGGAAGCAATGTGCAAGGTTCTACTTTGCATCCTTTTTTTATGTTGAATCAATTGTATAACATTGGATATCAATTGAAATGGATATGTTAATTATATAAATGAGAAATTCTACAGCAATTCAACCATCCAAATTTTTTAAACTCATAGTTAAAAAACTCAATATCTTCATAGATATTTATTTATTTACTTATTTATTCATTTATTTATTTACTATCGGGCCGAAGCCCAATTGCCGGGTGATATATAATCTCATCCATACAATCGTGCACTATAATATGAATTGCATAGCAAAAGTGGGGAAAACATGCGGTACATCGAGGGGTTTAAAACGCTGTCTAGATTAATCTAGACAGCGAACAGTCAAACAGATAGACCAAAGTACAGCAGCTATTCACTATTATATACGTCTATCTTTTTTTCATTACAGTTTGGAAAATCATTCACTGTCACAGAAATTATCGTGGCTCTTATCGGACAAAGAGCATTTACTATACTGTCTGGAGCCATGGGCTTTTCTGTGCCAAGAAAGCTTAGCTGAAGCCACTCTTATTTGCTTAAGAGCGGTCGAACGGAATCAAGCAGCGTTACTCACGGAAATTGATCCATCTTTGGTAACATCTTGACACTTTAATTACAATAGCACTAAGATTACAGTAAAAAAATTTTTTGAAAATAATTCTTCGTCAGACAATTTGATAACGATTAAATTGGCCACATAGTTTATTTTTTAAGCTGTAATCTAACATTTATTTGAATTAATTTAACAAGCATTTTTTTCATAAGGTCTTAATATAAAAGTTATGGTTTATCAAAGTTTAATTTCGAAAATGCAGAAATTTTGAATCTCTTCTATTAAGCAATAAAAAAAAATAATCATCGAATAAATATGTTGAGTAACATAATAAATCTTTTAGTTTCTTCCCGGCGGCCGTTTTTTAAAAAACAGTCCAAAAAGACATCGACGCTCGGCTTCGTATCCGATTAATTTCGGAAATACAAGAACCGAGTCAAATTTTCCCACAAAAGATACTTGCGAGGATAACAAGAGCGACGATGGCCAAATTGTGTCGCAAGAAGTCGAAAATGTCGAAAAACGCCCCGAAGACAAAGTGGATGGGCCAAATAATAGCAAAACTGTGACAAACGACAATGTGGAAGGAAGAGAAAATGGAATATCCCTAAAATCCTGGAACAGTCTACCAGTTTTGTGCAAAGATCACGAGATTTGTCAGAAAAGTTGCGTCTTGCCGCTTTCTGCATTTATGGCGGTTAATCGTGTGGACGAAAGCACGAGCGTCCAAGTTCTTCGTACAATCGAATTATCGGAGGTAATTAAGGTTGACTATTCGGAAGTAAAGCAATTAAGTGTAGCTCCGAATACGTACGGAAAGCCAAAGAAGCCAAAAACTCCTTTACGTAAACAAAGATCAAAAACGAAAAGCTCCGTCGCTAAAAATATCGTGCATAAAATTAGCAGCGGAAGTTCCGACACGTTGAATTACGAAGAAACAGCGAGAACCTCGATAATGGAAAATATTGGTCGCGCTACACAAGAAACTGCCAAATTTCATCCGGAAAATTCGGCAAGTGAAAGTATTAAGATCGAAACGCACCAGAAAACTAGACGAAGAAGCTTCTTTTCGTCGTCGGGATCGGCACCCGAATTTTCTGGCTCTTGGAGCATCGATGGACAAAAAGATATTCGAACGCCTAAGAAAAGTTTTATGGAAGACGGCGGAAGTAGCGTGCAACCAATGGCTACTGGATATTTTCCCCGACCTTTGGAGGGACAAAGTTTAACGAGTTTTTTGTCATCCTCACAATTTTCACGTGCCAATGCTGAGCTGGACAGAGAAAATGCGCATTTCAGTATTTCCGAGGCAATGATTGCAGCTATTGAGCAGGTTTGTTTCCCTTTACAGAATTATTTTTTCCAGTGTTAGCAGATATTTTACTTCCTCATAATTAGCAAAATTTGGGTATCGAGCCCAAATTTTGCTACCTAAAATAAATAATATTCAGTAGTAATATATTTATTATTTAGAGAAGAACCGTCAGATCAATCAGATCAAGATTAGGATTTTATAGGATTTTTAATTTTTCTTCATTATTTTTTGACTACTAACATTTCGTCGATTAAAAATATATATAAATTGGTAGATTGCTCAGGTACAAGGCAAAATAAAAAAACGAAACCGCAATTTTGTACCAATATCTTCGAGTTAAAAATCCATTAAACAATGTACCCTGATTTTAACAAATTAGAAAAAGAATTCCTCTGCTTAATCCGTTCAAATGTGAAACTGCGTGAAACGGCGACGAGAATTAAAATTAATTAAAGAGAATCAATAACTTTTGTTAGTTGAAGTGTAATCGGCAATTACGGCTGATCGACGAGACAGTTGATGAGAGTGATGAAGAAATAAACAATTTGAAGCAACGAATACGACTTAGGAGACGTCAGCGACAAATGGAGCAGAGAAAAGGCAATTGGAGTCGCGAACTTCTGAGCGACGGAAAAACAGACAGTACGATTACTGCACATTAGCTAAAATACTGTAAAATATTTGTTGACAGAGTTATTTTATTTTAAATGAATATTACATTAATTCAGCTACAACCACCGATCAAAGTGTGAGTCCTCTGTCGAGCTCACCGGGTACACCTTCCGACGTTATTTCTACAGACGATGTTGAAGAAATTGAAATAGACGATGCACGAAATTTATCACAACTTCGATCATCGGGTATGTAAAAAAAATTCAACGTGCCTATTTAACTATGATAAAATTATGGAATTTTTTTTTTCGGCTAAATGGAAAATTCACGGTAACTTTCTGAAATTGCATCATAGGATGTTTTTATTTAAACTTAACTAACGCTTAAAAAAATCTTTAAAAAACCACAAAGTCGAACAGACTTAACTTTAAAATTAAAAAAATAAAATAATTTGTTCTATTATAAATCGCTTTGCCTAAAATTTGATTTTATACTCAGTTCATTATTTGGAAAAGTCAGGTATTTAGTATTTTCGATTAATGAAAAAAAAAGTGCAATAAGAAAAAAAATTAAATCCGATTATACAAATAATGGACGAATATTATTTCTTAAATGTTCGAATATGTCGAAAATTTTCGGAGTAACAATCGAAACCTACAATACCACATTTTCGCTACCAATATTGCGAATTTCTAGAGATTTCGAATTTCGATGTTTTAATGCAGAATAGGAGTTAAAAATAATTTACTGTCTCAGGCGTGTCTATGTCAATGGCATCGTTGTATTCGGATGCAGATCTTTATCGTGCGTCACCTCGTCAAGGAGCCGAGTCCGCTTTGACTGACAGCATTATTTCTGCAGAAGGTGTCGCTTTGTCTCTAATAAGTAAATTTAGCGAAAGGCACTTACCTCGAGCGAGTGAGTTGGAATGGCTCGTGTCTGAAAAAGATGCTCCTCAACAGGTATGTCGCTCAACAATTGTTCCCATTTTTTTCATGTAACGTTTATTATTGCGTAACGTGAAAAAGTCGCTTTTGGTCGGTTCAGATTTCAGAATTCACAGATCCGATTTTTGTTCGGAAAATCCAACCTAAAGAACCTACATTTTTTTTCATCAACATATCACATTTTGGCCTTCACTATCGTTCTCAAGTCGCATATTGTACCTCGGAAAGTACCGGTTACATGCCTTTTTACGACGATTTTTTAAAAAGTCGCTTTTGGTCGGTTAAGATTTCAGAATTCACAAATCCGATTTTTGGTCGGAAAATCCAACCTAAAGAACCTACAATTTTTTTTCTTCAAATTTTGGCCTTCACTATCGTTCTCAAGTCGCATATTGTACCTTGGAAAGTACCGGTTACATGCCTTTTTACCATGATTTAAAAAATCGAGTCTTTTTTCCGTTTCTGAATTCAGAATTCACGAAAGTAATAAAATGCCACGAGTTCATACATTGAAAATGCAAGTTATTTCAGACACGATAATCTGTAAAAGTCACAGTACACTAATAAAAATTTTAATACCGAGTTTTAATGGTTTGCGCGCGAAGCGCACATACGCTGCTAGTTTGTTTGAATAAATCTTTGGAAATGTTTACCACATTCACACGAAAGCAACGCCTTATTGGCAAATGGTCCCAATAAATAAAATGTATATTATTCCGGCCACGGCCAGGCATAAAAACGGTAATGAAGAAAATTTGTATGACATCTTCGAGTTTGCATGTCGCATTTTTTTTGTGCAGTTACTGCCGTTACCGAGGAATTGGTCGGCTAATCGCGAAGATGGACAGAACGAAGAAATGAGTCAAGTTATTCCCCTCCGTGGGACAATAGAATGGGCGCCACCGCGTCCGCAGATCATATTTACACCCCATCCCCAACCAGCGTGAGTTTCCATGAATTAAAAAAAAGCAGTTAAATTTATTTGTGAGATAAACCGAAAAATATTATACATATAGTAACAGAATAGAGAGTTGGGCAGTTGCTGATTTTTCTAAATAAATGAAAAAGAGCTGTTTATTTGGAAGTGTATTTAATTTAAAAATGTGTACTATGGAAATTCTATTATCTATTAGTCGTTATTTTCAGTGAAATTGCTAACAAAACTATTTTTATTTCTTTATCAAATTTTACGTTTCTAAATCACCATTGTATAATTAATATGGCGGACTATATTTTCTTTTACAGCCGAAGAACTCTTATAGCGAAACAGAATTACAGATGTGCAGGCTGCGGAATGAAAGTGGCGGTTGAATACGCAAATCGTTTTCGTTACTGCGAGTATTTAGGAAGGTATTTTTGTACCGGATGTCATACTAATCAAGTGGCTCTGATACCTGGAAAAATATTGTCCAAATGGGACTTTAATAGGTACGAATATTTCGAAAATTTCTTTGACTATCATTTTATGGAATTTCTTCATTACATTTAGGTTCAATGGCTAAATTGTCGTTTTATGTTTGTTCCAGATATACAGTCTCCAATTTTTCATACAGGTTGTTGGACCAAATGGCAACTGATCCACTGTTCCAAGTGAATGATTTAAATCCACTTTTGTACAGACGTGTCAAGCAACTTGAACGAACTCGCGTTTTCCGCACACAACTATATTTTCTAAAAGATTTTCTGCTGACATGCAGATTTGCACAAAGGTATATTTAAAAAATATCGCAAAATTACTATATTGTATCCGCTTTTCTAAATTGTTATAGAAATTTTATTTAAAAAAAACGTGTAAAATCATCACAACTAAATTGTCGGAGCGAAAAAAAAACGGGAAAAATAAGTAGAATAATATAGTATAAAAACAAAATAAGATAGGCGAACAAAATAAGAAACCAAAATGTTAAGATTCGAACATTTAATCGTTTCAAATTCACAATGCAAATGAAAAAAGAAACAGATGCATGTAATTCATCATGTATTAAAGAAATAACATTCATTAAAAAAAAATTATATAATCGTTACAGTATCCAAGAAGCACTAAAAAAACAGCCAAATTACATAATCAATGATCCGCATATCTATTCTATGCAAGATCTGATGTTCGTCAAAGTTGGAGTGTTGACCGCCAAGTTGGAAGAATTGGTTAAAAAATGCTGTGCGCATGTTTCCGAGTGTGTGGTAAGAAAATTACTATATTATTTCAAAAATAATTTATAATTTCGCATTTCCGAAATCTCATAAATATTTCACATAATTAATAAATGACAATCACCGACTTTTTATTAGTCCGATATAAGACATTCTTTGTAAATTTAGCCACTTTTTTTTAATCATCGATCTCTACTATTTTTCATAATTAACCAAATTTTTCAAGTGTATAATTGATATTTCCGATAATGTTTTTCAGTTTTAAAAAACCATTATTTAAGAAAATTCTTCACTTCGTAACCTCAATATATCTCGAAAATTTCGCAGAAAAAAATGTCTCAGCTGAAAAATTGTACAGCTTGAAATAATTGAAGTAAAAAATCTATTCAAGTCTCATACTCAAACAAGTTTTATTACAGCTTTGCGAAGCCCGTGGATTTGTCTGTGAATTGTGTCCAAAGAAAGACTGCAAGAAGGAAACAGCAAAAGTTATTTTCCCGTGGGAATTGACGAAGGTAACGAGATGCGATCGATGCTGTTCCTGCTTTCACATTGAATGCAAAACCGTGTCTAATAACGTAATAGAATGTCCACGTTGTAAGCGGGTAAAAGCGAGACGCCAGTCTAAAGACTCATGAAAAACTTTTGGTATGTTTGTCAGTTATATAAAAAAAGAATGTGGTAACTGTAGCTAATTTACAACATTGAAAAAACGTCAATATCTGTGTTATAATGTATTGTAAATTCGTAATAAGAAAAAAAGATAATTTGCGACGACAAGCCGCGACTATAGCAAGCTCAAGTTTCGGCACAAGTTAACCAAGGTATAGTCATTATTCGAATAAAAATGTATTCAAAATACTTTTTGCTCTCAATAATTTTTAATGCATTTTTTATTCATCTTTAAAAATTGTATCATCGGATGATACGCCTTTGAGAAATTAATTAATCATTTATAATTACTTTCTGTTGTTCATGAAAATTTTTGAATTTGCGCCCAATTTCAGATTCAAATTATTTTGAATACCATTTTATTCGAATACTGCCAATCTCTGATCGGTACACGGTTATAAGGCATTGTAGACCGGTAAAGACTGAAAAAATGTTCACTGTAGTTGGTTGAGCAGGAGTTCATCTCTGTTCTCACCATTGGAAATTAGTTTGTCGGTGCACAATCTATCGCAAGCGAAACTTATCTTGAATAAAGCTTCGCAATTTTCCAGATAGTCAAATGAAGAATGATTCCAGCAAAAAGTTTTAAAATAACTGCATTAAGATTTCCATTCACCTTAATTTTACATAAAAATAGCTAATGCAAAATCATTTTAAGACAATTTTTCGATAAATAATCACTAGTGATCAAAAGAAAGAGAAAGTGATCCTTTTTGATGAGGACATTTTTAAATAAGGGCTTTAAAACCTTCATTCCTCTAATTTGACGAAAAATTAGCTGACCGAAAATCATTTTCGTAAATTTTTCGATTAAAAAGAATCTGTTAACAATATAAAGAAAAAGTGACCGTTGTGAAAAGTTTGAAAAAAAGGTCACATAAAAAATTGAAATTTTCGGGTAAAAAAATACTGAAAGTTTAGAATCCTTAATGTTTTTTCTGTCCGTTTTACCCAATTTGTATTTAATACTGATGAGACTCCGAATATTTGCAGCGTTTATTCTAAATTATCCGAATTATTATTGAGATATTGTTACGCAATGGCAGCCTATTAAAATTTTTGTAGCGACAATAATCATGCAAGAATTGAAAAACAAAAAAAAAAACACGAAGACAAAAAGACTGAAGCTTTGTGAAATTCGTCTATACATTTGTACGAAAAGGAGCACGAATTTGTGGAAAATGTTTATGATCCTCATTGGGACGAAAGGATCGAAAATTGTCCTACAACGTACACGAATCGAAAAGTTTATGCTAACAGTATACTAATTTAATACGCTAATTATAGTACCTGATATTTATGATGAAAGCCGAGGAGATATTGGCAATTTATTCCTGTTATCGATTTTACAGAAATTTATAATAAAAATAATCTAATCAAACCTAATGACGTCTTTTTTCAAACTGTTCCCATAAATTAATTCAAACTAAACATTTTATGAAATGTGCTTCGTATAAATAGAAAGTACTTCAAGTTACTTGAAAAAAATTCAAGTACGTTTATACTTGACGTACCGCGCAGGTCGGATTAAAAACAGGAAAAAAATTGGAGGCATTTTATCACATGTCACGAATTTTATTAATTAAATTAGCCGTTCATTATTATCGCATACACACACACTATAAAGTAGTAGATAATACATTCACTGATGGTAAAAAAAAAATAAAAAAAACATAATCCTAACACTATTTACACCTCATAATTTTAGTCATGGACATTGCAACTTTACATATCCCTCACTATTTTTATCTTGCATTACTATTTCTTGAAAATTTATTCGCGAAAAAAACAAATCTTTCCGTATATACATATTCGAACGTCGCTGATTGTTATGTACAACCGTATTGAAGAACCCGATGGAACTTCAGAGAAGTATATAACTTTTTTCTTTTTTAAATTCTCTAATTAATATACCGTGTGTCTCGTAACCATAAGGCATGTATCCAGAGTTCGATCAAATTCGGGCCTTCTATTACCACTGCCAGAGCGCGTTAGATATTCTACGGGTTTAATTTATTGAAGATTTAGACAAATCCGGTGTCAAATTTTTTCGTTATTTTTTTAACGATAAATGAACTAGTTTTAATAAGTCATTTCGCAGTCGATATATATTTCGTTAATGTGTATTTGCGTGTATGAAAAAATGTAAACAACCATATAGATGTTCTGGGCAGACACTATTTTATAAAAATATCGAAATTGATGCATTACAATATAGTTGAACTCCCGAAATTTTAAGATTTGTCTCAAAATGCCTCCGATTTGGAGTTCTTAGATTTTCCAAAGGTTTTTTTTTTTTTTTTTAACGCGAGCATGCCGGACAAAAACTGCGGTATTTAAGCGGAACAATCGTTCAACAAAACGCGATGAAGAAAGTCCAAATTTGTCACGGTTTTTCATCAATTACATTGCGGGTGTACGCAAGTTAAAATATTCATCTAAATTCGTATATAAGTTGCATATAAAAAAGTGCAACTTTTGAAATGGAAAAAATATGGTCAAATGTCTCGAGAATGCTCCACTCAATATTCGTCAATTCGCTATTCGTGAATTCATTGTGTATAAAGACGTCGAAATTCATAAAGAGTAGCACGTAATGCTATATTTCTTTTCTTAAAATCGTAAAATCATTTCTAAACCTTATCGTATAGTTATCTACCATCGTCATCAGTCTATACAGTGGAAAAGTTGGGTGCGCCACAAAAAGTTCAACATAACGGTGGCTTGATGAAGTTCTTCTGTCGCCAAATTTTCATCGCAGTTTTATATTATTATTATAATAGTAACGACGGTAACATGTTTTATTTCTCTATTACGATGGTAAATCTCGTATAAATGGACACAGAAGAGCGGTGGTTCGTTAAAAAGAAGAAAAAAAAACTACAAATAGACATCTTCTACTGGAAACGAGCAAAAAAAAAAATGTAAAATAAATTTCTCAACAAAAAAAGGGTTTAAAATAACTTATAAATATGATCGTGTAAATTGAAAGATTAGAGAAAAATGTTATACATAAATAGAAGATTATAAAATAATATCGTCCACTGAGTGAATGCGAGTACAACTTCCAGCTCCATAGTAACTTCTGAAAATTAACGATCGCTTTTCGCTTGTCCATTGGACTTTTCATTCCGCTGATTTCCACTTATATTCAGATCCTAATATCGTCCTTATTAATCACACGGACTAAGCAAGCTTACCGTGAGGTGCCCTGCAATGCTTCGCAAACATTTCTCATATACATGTGGCATTGTAGTTTTTTTTTTGTTTGTTGTTGTTGTTGTTGTTACTTTTCCCATATATTATTATGTAGGCTACTGCGACATTTGAGTGCAGTTCTTTTGCCAGGCCTAATCGTCGAAAGTAATATATATTAAGCCACGAGTCTACTTAAAATTAATCATACTTACGTGTTAAGTTGACTATAAATCTAAAACTTCTTTCAATGGCACCTTGGCTACCTCGAAGAAAATCCTAGATTTAAGAAAAATTATTTAGATTTAGATATTACGTAGATTTAAGAAAATATTTTTTTAAAGCAAGAAAATTAAAGAAACTTACTTATGGCTGTACTTATTGCGGACGGTCGCCAAAGCGTCTTTGTGTTTTTTGTGGAGTCCTTGATTCAGCACATTGACTATGTCTTTTACGTCGTCGACCGTGTAACCGGTATAATACTCTAGGGTCGCTGTCCAACCTCCCAGATCTTTCATTAGTAGCGCGAGAAGCAAAGCCGCTGCGGCCATTTTGCTGTCGCTGAACATTATCGTCGAATAGTCCATCAACGAATACTCTAGGATGTATCGTGCAAGGGTCAATGTCGGCATCGACACTTTTGCGCACTGTTTGCAAAGAGAAAGAAAAAAAAACAATATTATAACGTCATTTTGTCGATGATTTGTATAAATGTCAATTTATTATAAATTCAGCTGCACGACCAATTATTAAGTTGTATTTACAAGACCTTAAAAAATGCAGAAAAATGATGAGCAAAATTGTTTCAATGCGTTTCGATGTCCAATATTCTAAATTACTTCGCATCGCTCATTTCAAATAGTGATTCACTTATTATCACTTTTTTCATATAAAAGTCATAGAATGTATAAAAAATACAAGACTAGAGAATAGAAAAATGGTTGAAATTGAATTATACAAACCCTGGCGTAACGACGAAGAAACCTGTAGGAAAGTGGTATTCCAAGGTCAAAGTCAACGATTTTAAGTACGTTCATTTCCATCCTTATGAGCTCTCGTTGAGTGTAAGCACCGTCGCATATATACAAAAAGTCCTCTACCATAGGAGGGATTCGTTCCTGCAAAAGATTTAAAAAAAAAAAAAAAATCATTTAAAACAATTCATGATTCGTCGAAAATTATATAATAAAATTGTAAATTATTGATTATATGTTATGTTTTTGTGAATTTACGAGTCACAAAAATGACAGCGGTTTGAAGTTTTTAGCTTTGCCACAGGTTTTTTTTAAACGCAAATGAAGCAAATATTTTTAAGGTTTTAGTAATCAAAATTAGTTTATAAAATTATAAATTATATTTTTGCGAACTTACGTCAAATTTGCTAGCGATGAAAAGACTAGCAGCACCAAGTAACTGCAGCGTCTCTTTACCAACTGTAACTTTTGTGAGGTAAAGATCGACGAGTTTGACCGCGAGATAAAGAGTTTCGTGATTCAATTCGAAGGACTCCTGTACTTCGACCATCCAGTCAACGAGCAAGGATCTCATCCACCGCGAGAGGCAGACTTGTCTTTCCATGTAGTCACTGATCGGAAATAGTTGTTCCCGCTCCTTAAGGTACTGGAATATGTCCATAGCGTATTGCGAAACTTGGAAGGGATCCCGCCAGTTTTCCGCGTCAAAATCCCATTGAACACCGGCCGGCAATTCTCGTTCTGGCACTGCATCGAGGCGAGCAGCTATCGACAACGGTGACTTTTCGGATATCGTCGACGTTGTTTCTATTTTTTCGGCTTCTTCACTTGGTTTGCTTTCATCTGTTTTGTTAACGACCTATTTAAAAATTAAAACAAATACATGAATTTAACGATACATTGTATGTGATTTTTTGTTTTTTAAATAATTTTTTTTTTTTAATTACCTTACTGCTGCTTTTGGTCGATTTTTTCGCACTGTCATCAGGCACGTCTTCCAAAGCACTGACGTACAGTGAATTGTCCTCGGATTTTTCAAGATCTAAACTACGACGGACGTTTACGATTTTGTTTGGTATTTCGGCCTTTTCAGCATCGTCTTTTTTAATACTTTTTGCCCGTAATACTGGCTTTGGTTTAGCAGCAACATTATCCGGTCGCACAAGAACTTTGTCGAGTGTTCTTAACGAAGCAGCTGGAACAGCCGGCTTTGCTTGCGCCGCAGGAGCTTTCTTCACCACTTTCTTCGGTTCTTGCAGTTGTACGCCCAATGATTTCCCAATAGCCTGTAAATTTTTTTTTTGCGTTGATTTTTATGATTTACCTTTTTAACCGTATTCTTTCTTATATGTAAGAATCCTCGAAACAATCTGTTCAATTCCCAAAAATTGGAGCAACGAATTTTAAGAATTTAGCTATAATTTTACTAGAGTCAAACGCTCGAACTTTTTTCAATAATCAACTTGATTATTTAGCGTATTTAAGCAACTTTTGAAGATATATAATATACTTACATTGGTGATATTTCCTAAAGCAGAACGTTTTGTGGTTTTATCCTTCAAGGGAGAAGCATCAGCTTTTCTCTTGATTCTCGGGTCTTTGATAACTACTGGTGGCTTAGCCAACGCATTGTTGATTGCAGCCTTTTGATTTCGAGTTGTTATGCCTCTCCGCACAGTTACGACGGGCACACTTTGTTTGTTTTGACTACTTAGTACTTTGGTGGGAGCCATTTTGTCGGAAGGTGTAGAACAAAAAATGCCTTCCTTTGGTCCTTACTGCGTCCTGCAATATGAAAATCGTAATTGTAATCTCAATCATAAATTATCTCTTAGGCATTTATAGTAAGGACTTCACTAAAGTCTCAAAATTTTTAAGTAAAAAAAAAAATTTGCAAATAAAATTCAAACATTAAAAAAAATAATTGTAACAAATCTTTAAAAAATAAAAATTATCTGTTTTTATTTTTCTTTTCTTTTTTCACGAGAATCGTCGAGTTTAATTCCGAAAGGAGACGACGCCGTTTTTGTTGCTAAAAAGATGTTTTTCATCCACAAAATTTTTAAAGTCTCGAGCTAAGGAAACTTTATTTTTTCATATACTGTTTAAAATAATCAACTTTTTATTAAATTCCTAAGAGAGAATTAACCGTTTTTAATTCGTAATATCGCGGAAGAAAAATGTGGAAAACTGATAGAAATTGAAAAAAATTTATTTACGAGAAAAATTACGCTTTTTATCAATAATATGTATTACAGCAGTATTTGAATTACATTCTATACAAGTATAAGTGAATTTGAATATTTTCGTTGAACACGCCGCGATAGGCGTTGCGGTGAGATTTCATATAAACATAACCAACAAAAAAAGTCAGTTGCATCTTTTTCAGAGATTGTGAACACAAGAAGATGCAAAGCATAATTGGGCATGATTTTCATGTTGAGAGAAATGAAAATTGCATCATTTTAGGAGAGGCCTTATAATTTTTAATGGAGCAACATTCTAAATATTTATCATCCTTATCTTTATTTACAACTCTAATGGTATCTGGTAAGATTTGAAAAGTGCATTAATACTCAATTGTTTACTTTTTACATTTCTGGAAGGAAATTTTATTGATAATATATTTTTGGAGCAATTGGACTAAAAATAAATTAGCAGGAATAGTTTCAGGTTAGAAAAGGAAGCAAACAGAGTTAAATAAAGATCGACATCAACATGGAGCAAATAAGGTAATCAGCGCTACTTTTTTAAAGTCCTGTTAGAAATTTTTCATCATGAGCCAAATGTTGAGAATTTTTTCAGATTTTTTAATAAAAATTCAGGACTTGGTTTTGTTTTACTTTTAATATCTCTTGAAAGAAATAGCACAAGATAATAAAATATGGAAAATGATAATTTCTGATTGGGGTTTCAATGTAATAGAAATAAAGATTTTTACTCCCGTTTCTAAACCAAATTTCTTGTTTGGGCAAAATCATCAAATTAATTTAGTTTTAGTCTAATACGTCAATGATTTTGATAGAATTTTTTTTTTAGAATTTACAGGGTCTATTGACAAATCCACAAAATATTCAACAGAATGTACATTGAGTCTTTGGCTAATTAAAAAAATTGATAAGGTCCAGTTCAATTGAAAATCATACAATATTGTAAAAATAAATTAGCAGGAATAGTTTCAGGTTAGAAAAGGAAGCAAACAGAGTTAAATAAAGATCGACATCAACATGGAGCAAATAAGGCGATCTGCGATACTTTTTTAAAGTCCTGTTAGAAATTTTTCATCATGAGCCAAATGTTGAGAATTTTTTCAGATTTTTTAATAAAAATTTGGACTTGGTTTTGTTTTACTTTTAATATCTCTTGAAAGAAATAGCACAAGATAATAAAATATGGAAAATGATAATTTCTGGTTGGGGTTTCAATGTAATAGAAATAAAGGTTTTTACTCCTGTTTCTAAATCAAATTTCTTATTTGGGAAAAATCATCAAATTAATTTAGTTTTAGTCTAATACGTCAATGATTTGACTAATTAAAAAAATTTATAAGGCTCAATTCAATCCAAAATCATACAATATTGTAATTAAGCAATTTTTTGCCTGCTTTAATATTTAATATCTGCTAAGTTGGTTTTTCTGTGGGTTCTATGAATATTTGAGTAAACTTTTCAAAATGTTAATTAAAATATGTGTCTAATTGGATAAAAAATAAATAAATTTAATTATTTTGTTAAAACAACAAACTAGAGTTAAATTTAAAAAAAGTTATTTAATAGTGCACTAACATTCGTATGAAAATTATATATTTCACCTCTATTATTTCTCTATCTCAAAAAATAAAAAAAAAACAAGAAAAAGAAAATGCAACTTCAAAACTTGTGGAACAAAAATGTTAAAAGATTCAAAGCACTCACAAGTGTTACAAAAATCATTCAAAATTATGAGAAACATGTAAAAGTTTCAGTAAGAAAAAGTGTATACATTGGCAGAGAATGTCTCACTCACCAAATATATGAACGAAAAAAAGGCGGAATTTTGTGGGGGGGAGGGCCTGTTTTCCGTATCGTGATGGAGCGTTAGAGTTTCCCTACTTTTAGACCGATTTATCATAAAATGCAACCGAGTGTTGCTCGAATCACGATAATATATTGAAAGTTTCGATCTTTTCAAAGATGGAGAGCCTAAAATGCACGTGGCTTTAAGTCACGAAACTCGAAATCTTGAGACTTTTTCGACCATGCACACGACGAATGATGCGAGGACGACAAGCTTATGGCTGAACGGAAGGAAAACGCGGGAATGCACATTGCTGCTGCTAAACACGATTAAAATGATTAGAAAATATATTTTATCTCTCGTCCTAACTCGGAAGAATTTCAGGGTTGCTGCTAATTTCGCGATATAGCTGAGCATCGAGGACACGACCCGTAAACAAAATGCCTTGCTCGAACACAAACAGCGAAGCCACCATCTTTGCACGTCCAAAACAATCAACGGTTTTCTTTCGAATATCTCATAAATATCTCGAACATATTAAAATAATCAGCATTAACAAGAACTTAGATACGTAGAAATTACCTGGGATTTTGTTTCAGCCGTTTCTCCGTTCCGGCAGAACGATTACTTTCATTTATAAAAAATATCTTGTCACTGGTACTTGATTCTCCATTCGTCCTGCGAGAACAACTGAAGTTGACGCTGGTGTTCAAAATATCACAGTTACGTTTTGGCTCTCAAGTGATTGGCTATAGTCGCAAACAGCGGGCCAATAGCGTGACGCCAAATTCGATCGACGCGCCATCTAGTGGCTCGGTCAGAACTGGCATTTTTATTTTTCACAAAATTGTTTTCCAGGCTTTTTATATTTTGTTGAGTGTTTTAGTGCAATGAAAAGATTGTTTTTTTATTGTGCATAATCATTACATCACAGTGATACTATTTATAAGCGCTAAAAGCGTTCGAATGGAGAAAATTGCGAGGCCCTGTGGACGATTATGCGACTTGTTGTTTCTTGTCATGGTGGCATCACTGCTCGATCACTGACAGCTATTATTGCTGCAGGAACGCCAGCAAGTTTCGCGGTAATCGCGCGCCATGAAGATATTCCTGATGCCTAGAATATCCTTCGATCCTTAAACCTGCTTTCATCTTTTTATATATCTTCGTTTAACCTCTTGCTTACGACGTTAGCCGATGACTTTACGATTATTCAAGCGTCGCCCGGAGTATAAAGTACAAACAATAAAAATCAGTAGAGCCAACTACGAAATTTTGCTAACGTTTGGTTGTTGAGCGATTTATAAAACTTGTTTAAATCGATATTTTATAAATCTATGCGCTATTGTTTGCCGTGTATTTAATGATCGAACCAAAGTGTCCAATTTTTGATTCTGTGAGAAAAATAAAGCGAAATAATATACAAGCGTCAGTATATTTATCTACCTAACCTCTCATTATATCGATAACGTAGTTTTACATATGAACGATTAAATTGTTGATATAAATTGAATAGTTGTAATCACAAATCCTGTAGTGAATGTGTTTATATGGAAAAGCACGGAAATGCAGGAAGAACGGTTAACGATAAAATATATTACGGTGAAAAATTGTTTTGTTTATCTCTCGGAGATATGGACCAGGAAATTGGACTTTGCAAAGGTAGGTTCATATATATACATTACTTTTTAGAAATGAACAGGTGACGGGTCAGATAAGCGTCATGTAACCTGCTATAATGTGACTGTTATTTTACGTCTTGAGGGTCTGCATTATTTACTTGTTGCTTTATTAGGACTTTCAATGTAAGGTAAACAACTTAGTCAGTGATTATGTAAGATTTTCGTTCTGTAACCGTCAAAATTGATAGAGATAAATGAGGATGTTGAAATGCACCAATTACTGACAAGTCGATCTCATTGGCTGTTCGACAAATAGTGGGAGGAGCTAAACCTACTGATAGTATATCTATACTATGTCGTTGAATTATTATAATAAATTATTATTACATATTAGATAATAATAAATTGCAGCCTATTTTATTAATTAAGTTAATTAATTTATCAGCCTATAGTAATAATAGATTATTATTACCTATTGATAGTATATCTATACTGTGTTGTTGAATTATTGTAATAAATTCAGTTGTAGAAAAAAAAAATACATCTTCGGCCTCGAGCATAACGAGCATAACTGAAGATAATTTAATATTGATTCTCAGAGAAAGATTTCTTTTACAATCAAATTTTAGTACCTTAAGGTGATAGTTTCGTACCTTAAGATGGCACAAGTTCCAAAACTGCAATCGGTATCGAAAACTGTAATCGTGTTTATTCGGAGCTGGTTAGTATTTTAAGCAAAAGAAAATTAGCTTTCGCTTCGTCCATTCACTTTGAAGTGGAAGATAATTTGCTTTTGTTTAAAATATTAAGCGGATTTGAATAGAGATGATTACAGTTTTCGATACCGACTGAGCCCGACGCGGCGGAAGAGAAAATGTTTTATATAAAATGATGGACAAATCGTGTGAACATTGGTTGTAATTTTTTATGCCGACTGCAGTTAAGGAAGTTGTAACACTTCATTTGAAGAGCATGTGAAATTACTCGATTGGTAATAAAAACTGTAATGCGAATTTCTCTGCCAGGGTTGATTCCTTGGCTTAAAACCTTAAGGTCCTTAAGGTGATGTGATTCGACCTTAAGACGATGTGAAATACTTTTGCAGTGTTTCTCTACGAATTACGAATTACGAATGCGAATTTCTTTGCCAGAGTTGATTTCTTGGATTAAAACCTTAAGGTCTTTAAGATGATGTGATTCGACCTTAAGACGATGTGAAATATTTTTGCAGTTTTTCTCTCTCAATTCGCACTGAGCGCCATAAATTCGATCCCTCTCGCACCTATAAATGTTTCACGTTACGTTAAGGTGATGTGAGACAACTTTTAAAACCCTCGAAAATTAGTTTTTCAAAATTGTTAAAAAATTTCTCAAAAAATAATACGTATTTTGAAAAAACAGAGCATTTATTATCGTCAGATAAGATTCTATTTTTATTTATTTACTTATTTATTCTGTCAGTTTTTATCAGTACTTTTCCACAGGAACGTATGAGATCAGAACCAATAATTAATTTAAAACTGTTATAAGTATGATATTTAAATGAATATTTAAATAAAAAGCGAAAAATAATGAGGAAGCAATGTGCAAGGTTCTACTTTGCACCCTTTTTTAAATTAGATAAATAAACATGTTGTGAATTCGCTTTTTCTATTTCGTTATTCCGTTATTTCGTTATTATTAGAGAGTTTTCGAAAGTAAATGTGATAACGTATATTATTAAAAATAATTCAACATTTCATAAAATCACAAATTTTATACTGTTTGTCACTAAATTATACATATATGATGGCTGAATATTGTTTCATTTATATACAAAATTTGAGCTCGCTATTTCAAGTTTTGCAAAAGTTACAAGTTACAATTTTTTGAAAAATTGAAAATTCCATAAAATCTGAACCACTTTACCGATTCGAGCCAAATTCAATACCAAACAGCATTGAGTGCACCTACTCTTATAACCAACTATTTAGCAAAATAGACTAAATTTTACGAAAGTTAGAGCGACCACGTCCTTTTTTCAAAAAATTCAAAATGGCATAAAATCGACATTTTCGCACATATTTTGTCGAAAATTGCTACAGTTGAAGAGGGTCTGCTGCTACACTAATGTGCCAAATTTGAGCGCGATATACAAAACCGTTCTTAAGTTATCAGCGTTCTAATTTTCGGAGTTGTATACATACACACGCACACACACATACATACGGACATTTTCTCTAGACCACTTTTCTGGACGTTTTGGACAATTCTAAGTGTCCTGGCATAAAAACCTCGAAAAAAAAATTTTCATGAAAACAAAGCTTCCTCTATGAGGAAGCAAAAATTAACAACCAATTTAAATTTAATGGAAAAAATTAATAATAAATTTAAACTAAAATAAAATTTGGCAATATATTATGCTGAATATTCTCTTTGGACAAGATGTTTTTTCTTATGTCATTTATATAAATACTTGAAAGTTCAATGTGAACATTTTCAGATAAATGGTATCAAGATCACACACAATAATAATGATTACTACGTATCGTGGCGTCCGATCTCGGGACTAGATGAGTCATTGGGTATTGGTGCTACATTTGCTCGTACCTTAAACATAAAGGAAGGCGATCAAGTGACGGTTTCAAGCGTACCTGAACCACCTTTTTTATCATCAATTACAGTCACTCCTTGGAATGCTCAAGATTGGGAAATTGTGGTGGGTATTATTGAAGATCTCATGAAAATCTTCAAGTCTTTAAGTTGTGATTTTTTAAGATGCGCAAAAAAAATGCTATTTTTCTCTTTAAAAAAAAGTGAAAAAAAATTTGGCGAACAACCTTAATTAACAATCTTTTATAAAGTGACCTTATTTTTGTTAAAAGTTTTGTTTTTTGTTAAAATTTTATCACTTTCCGATTTTAAATTATGTTACTCTACATAAAAGGTCCTAAAAACGATTTTTTATCTTTGAAATGTGGCACTTATTTAATTAGTTTGTAGCCCTACAACAGTTTTATAAAATAAATCTCACTTCGTTTGATCGATAATTTTTCCATCCCTATGAAGATTTTGTACATTTTTGTGAATCAAGATATTGGAAAAAATGCACTTTTTACTTTTTCATGAAATCAAAATTTGGAGTATATTTCTTACTGTTAGTATACTGGAGTATATTACTTTCTTTCCGAATTTCTCTACTATAATTGAAAGAAGATGTTTTGTAAAATTCCTTCATATAGAGCAAAAGAAGTTATGTCTGTAGTTAACGATTTAATAATTACGATTTCGTCAGTACGAGACGATTGTAAAATTAAATAAGTATCGATAAATTGGCGGTGATATTTTTGCAGGAATATCAAGCTGATAAGATACAAGCAGTTTTATTGGATCAAATAAGTTTAGTTGCAAAAAATCAGTCGATCGTCGTGTGGGTCTCCAAGGGATTGTGGGTAACATTATCGATTGGTAAGGAAAAGCCTTTTAACAAATTTTTCTCGCTTAATAACAATTAGCTCCGAATTGTGAGAGACAATGAATAACACTTTTTTATTTTATTTTTTTCCTTTAGATGCAATAAATTCCGACTTTGTATACGGAGCTATTGGACATCTTACGGAAGTCCATGTATCCCAGTGGAATTCCAGTAATCAAGAAAGTCGAAAAGTTTTCTCTAAAACTGAAGAAGCCAGCACTGAAAAATCCAAATTTTCCATATGGCATATTTTTCCAAAAATCTCAACCATGAATCCCGATACGAATAATGGAATACGAGACGAATCCGTTGATATACCATCATGGATAAAATCCAATGGGAGTTCCATCATTCCTCAAACGTTTCGAGTTTGCAGCTTATCGGCTATCAAAGAATTTTATTCATCAAACGTATTTGATACTCACGTCGAAAGTCCCTACGATATTTTTGTTCACGAAACGAATATTCAGACGAATTTTATCGGACTGAAAAAAACTGAAAGCCTTTTGTTCAGAATGAGAAAAGTTCGTGAAGATCGGCAATATGTTAACACAACAAGCACCGATTTTTTGCGCTCGGACAATTCAGTACCTAAAGAATGTTCAGAATTAGTTGTCAGATTATTTTTCATAGAAAAAGTTATTGGAAATGACTTACGTGACGGTAAAGAAAGTATGGAATCGATTAATTCGATTCACAAGCCGATTTACGTATCAAAGAATTTGAGAAGAAATTTGAAATTACGAATGGGAAGTAAAGTACTTTTAGAACCTGTTGAGGAGTTGGATCAGTCGATCAGGTCGATAGAAATAATTCCTACGGGACAAATTATAACACGACGGCATTTTGAAGAATTTCTTATCGACGCTGCGAGGGATGAAAAAACGCTGCTAAATTTTCCATCAAGAATTTATTTGAATGAGGAAATAAGCTGCATGCTTTTGTGCTCACCTGTGAAATGTTCGTATTCACTGATTAATATAGCCAGATTAAAGGATATCGTGATAAATGTTAGCACCGAAAAATTGGCCGATGTTAATGAAGCTAATGACATCGAGAAAGAGGCTGAAGAAATTAATTTGAGCAATATTTCGTTACGGTAAGTGGAACTTTTTTTATAGTAGACATTTTGTATATAAATTTGTAATCAATTTCTTTTTTAATTCTATTACACGTGTTAATAATATTTTTTCCCTAGCGTATGAGTAACGTTGACATAATTTTTATTAAAAATTAATGTTATAAGTATCTTCAATTACGTTGATTTTTTTCAGATTTTTTCTTTTCGTAACGAACCAATATTCTGTATCAATTTTTTGGTTGGGTAATTTTATGTTTGATTTTTTTAGACCTTTGGAATCGACACTCGCAGAATGTCGGATTATTCTTGAGCTAAGCTTGGCTTTGAAAAGAGGTTGTACTTTTCGATATAACCCCCGAAATATACTCGTTTCCGGTGCTGTTGGTGCTGGCAAGTCGACGCTTTGCAGAGTGCTGCAAGAGGAAATGCAAAAGTCACCGCATTTTGTACATACGCATGTCATAGAGTGCAAAACATTGAAAGGCAAGAAATTGCATCAACCTTATTTTTTTTTCCTGTTCCAACAATTTTCCATTTGCTTTATAATCCCCTAACAGCAAAAAATCTCTCCATTAAAAAAGCAAAAACTTTGTTCAATGTTAAACATTTCTCTGAGTCAAAATAGTGGAAAAAATATCTTCCAAAAATTTCTTCCATAAAACTAAAATGTAGAATGTATCCCGAATAGAATTTCCCTGATTGTCCATTTTTTTACATTTTCTGAGGAATCATTTAAAAATAGTCATTTCCCTAATGATTGCGTTAATGTTCTTGTTGTTGATGTTCGACGTGCGATTTTATTTCAATCAATATAGGCAAAAAGGTCGAAGCGATGCACAAAATAATTTCAGCGTCAATGATTGAATGTATATACTATCAGCCTTCAATATTATTTTTCGATGACTTGGAGAGCATCACGAGTACACCTGCCGATGATGAAGGGCACTCACCGGATGCGATCAACGCCGCAAGGTAGATGAAATTGAAAAATTCATTGCTGTTAAAATAGTTATTGTATCCAAATATCAAGAGACGTCGAAATGGAGCTAAATATTTTTTTAAATTAAACTGCTCCGCTTGAAAGTTCTATTTAACATTTTTTTTAATAAACAAAATTGAATGTTCGTGTACTGTTAATTTTTATGCATAAACTGGTTTATTAAATTAAATACACAAGTGCAATCCAATCTTAATGTATGCAATAGTAAAAAAGCTAAAATCACTTTTCTAAAAAAATTTATTTTTATTGTACTGTTAAAGTGATTTATTTTTAATACTTAAGTACATAATTTTATTGTGAAAATATATTTATAATAGATCCCAATTGTACAATAAATTTATTATACAAAAATACTTGAATTTTTGTAATTTTGCAATTTTATTGTAACAGTACATTAATTATAGATCTCAATTGTATAATAAATTTAATTTACCAATTTATCTATAAAAGCCCCAGATATTTTTAGCAGTAAATGTAATAAAACATTATCACATTATTTTCAGAATATTGGATGTTATTTTCAATATTGCTGCTGAATATCAGTCATCACACTATGTATCGATAATCGCTACTTGTACGAACACAAATAAAATTGGTCCTAATTCAACATCGCCAGGAGGTGTGCATCTGTTCCGTACAGTTTTGACAATACCAGATCTTACGCAAGTAAGCTTATAATAATTTTGTCAATAATTTTGTATTTTTTATGACTTACTACAAATAAAAAAAAAATTACATTTGGTGATAAGGACCAGCGTATCGACATTTTGAAGCTCGCGTTAAAAACCAACATACGCGTGCCCGACGCAATCAATTGGGATTATTATGGAAGTAAGACCGAGGGATGGGTAGCGCAGGACCTCGTTGACTTTGCTGAAAAAGCAGCGTTCGCCTCGTGGAAACGCCACGGTAAAAATTCAATTATCTATGAGTGTAAATCTGACTTTCTTACGTGAAATATTGGACCTCTGCATTTTTTTCGTAATCAGATTTTAACAAAATCTATTTAGGTGTCTATTTGTATTAAAGAGATTTTTTAATCTTATAATATTCAGTATATTCTGTAAAACTTGCATCTCTTTTAACAATGACGTAGATTTTACTTGTATAGCGTGAAATATTTGAGATTGGATTTTTTAGTTTAATTACTTTAACGTAAATAATTAACGAAAACTATTTATTAAATCTTGAATGACAGGAAGTTATTACAAATAATCAATCTATAATTATCGTATTATTGGTCTTAGTTAAAATTATTCATTTTTCAGAGGAAAAAGTATCTCAAATACATTTTTTTCTAAATATTGACTATACGCGAAAACCACTTAGTAAATAAATTAAGTCTATTATTTCACTGAACAGTATTGATTTCTCTGTCCTTTTTTTACTCTAAAAAATTATTACCTACTTTAAAAAATATTAATAATAAAAGATGAATTTGGATAATGGTAGATTAATTTTTTTAGATCACGGGCAAAGTGAAACGGAAATTGTTTTGGCTGAAGAGGATTTATGTGAAACTCTGAAACATTACAAAACAATATCGTTACATGGCGTACAGCTGTATAAGAATTCGGGCCACGATTGGTCAAATATCGGTGGTTTGGTAAAAGTGAAAGAGATGCTAATCCAACTGCTTGAATGGCCTTTGAAACATCCAGAGTTGTATCGAAATTCACCAATAAAAAATCAAAATGGAGTACTTTTGTACGGGATGCCAGGAACAGGCAAAACAATATTGGCAGGAGCAATTGCCAATAAATGTGATTTAAATCTAATTAGTATCAAGGTACAGAACAATTTATTTATGATTATTTTTAAATAATTAATAAAGAATCTTTATAATGTATAAGTGAATTGAATGGAGATTTAAAAAAAAACCAATAAAATTCGATTCTAGGGACCTGAGCTATTATCAAAGTATATAGGAGCCAGTGAAGAAGCTGTGAGAAACATTTTTGAAAAGTGAATATAATAATTAATTTTATTGCAACAAATTTAATTTTTTTTATTAATACTGATATAAATTTTATCGATATTTTATAGAGCTCGTCGGGCAAAACCTTGCGTTCTATTTTTCGACGAATTCGACAGTCTTGCGCCCAGGTTAGTGAATAATTATATATATTAGTAATAAATAAAAAGTGCTGGATAAAAAAATGTTTAATCCTATCAAAAACGTGGGCACGATTTTTTTCTTTGGTTTCAGAAGCTTGCAAATTGTTTCAAATGCTTTAATTCGATGAATGATTGTGCAAACGAATAAAACATTTCGATAGAAATGGGCGAACATTAAACACAATTTTATACCAAATTTGGCGGGAATTATTTAATATAAAAATTTTGCAGATTTTAAAAAATCGTATGTCAACATTTTATGCATTTGAGCCATTATTTTCTGTTCGAAAAGACGAGGTCATGATAGCACTGGGGTAACTGATCGTGTCGTAAATCAGCTTCTAACACAACTGGACGGAGTCGAAGGAAGAGAGGGAGTCGCGGTAGTCGCCGCATCTTCCAGACCTGATTTACTTGATCCTGCCTTGCTTCGTCCTGGTCGTTTGGACAAGTCTTTATTATGTCCTTTACCCGACGAGGTAAAGTTATTTAAATATCTTGTAAATTAAAGTTGCAGTATTCTACCACATATATCATGTAAAATATCGTAAAATTCCCAGATAGCCAAACGTGCCGTGGAATTATCCTACCGTGTCACTGTGGCAGCATAAACGCGTCAGACAACGGCATGCTATGTCGGAAATAACGTAGCGATGTACGTCCGAATTGAGCTATTATGGCTTAGTGATATTCCACTGTCGCCATGCTGTAAACTCAGATCATGTCTCCATGGCGTCATAATTGGTCCATGTCGTGATGTGTCTGTTACTATGGTGTCATTTTTACACAATTTTTTAAATGATTAATGCAGTACGGTGGCAGCATAATGGTGGCAGGCTATGCTGTGCTAAAAGTCGTTATGGATATTTTTTTATTGTCAGCTAGACATTTTTTGTTTTAGTTTTTTTCTTGTCTAACATTTCAAATTCCGAGTCAAAATAATAAGACAGAACAGATTCTTTTATCTTCTTCAATATTAAAGGGTCGGTAAACCCAAGAGGTTTGACACATTCAAAGAGTAGACCCCTCGTGTATAGTCGAACACAGGAAAACTTTGCATTCTTATATACGCTCAGGCTTCAAAGCACTTGCGAGAAGCGCTCCGTCCGTTCGCCATCTAGCGGAGCATTAGGCACCAGTGTTTCGTATGATACCACTAGATGGCGAACGGGCGAAGCGTTTCTCGCAAGTGTTTTGAAGCCTCAACGTATACAAGAATGAACAGCTGCCTGAATTCGACTACACACGAAAGATCTACTCTTCGAATGTGTCAAACCTCTCGGGCGTACCGACCCTTTAATATCGGAGAAGATAAATTGAAAAAAATCTAACAAATTGCCTTCAATTACTGTCCTGAAAAACATTTTAAAAACATTTTAAAAAATCGTTTATAATTATTTAAACGTCTCGTCCCCTTCTAGTTTTGCATCCTGTATATTCAGAACACTATTACCTGTGATTGTGTCATTAAAAAAAAATCTAACAAAATGCCTTCAATTACTGTCCCGAAAAACATTTTAAAAACATCTTAAAAAATCGTTTATAATTATTTAAACGTCTCATCCCCTTCTAGTTTTGGATCCTGTATATTCAGAACGCTATTACCTGTGATTGTGTCATTAAAAAAAATCTAACAAAATGACTTCAATTACTGTCCCCAAAAACATAAAAAAACATCTTAAAAAATCGTTAATAATTATTTAAACGTCACGTCCCCTTCTAGTTTTGCATCCTGTATATTCAGAACACTATTAACTGTGATTGTGTCATTTGAAAAAAAATCTAACAAAATGCCTTCAATTACTATCCCCAAAAACATGTTAAAAACATCTTAAAAAATCGTTAATAATTATTTAAACGTCTCATCCCCTTCTAGTTTTGGATCCTGTATATTCAGAACGCTATTAACTGTGATTGTGTTATTTGAAAAAAAATCTAACAAAATGCCTTCAATTACTGCCTCAAAAAAACAATTAAAAAACATATTAAAAAATCGTTAATAATTCTTTAAACGACTCGTTCCCTTCTAGTTTTGGATTCTGTATATTCAGAACGCTATTAACTGTGATTTTGTCATTTGAAAAAAAAATCTAACAAAATGCCTTCAATTACTGTCCCCAAAAACATAAAAAAAACATCTTAAAAAATCGTTAATAATTATTTAAACGTCTCATTCCCTTCTAGTTTTGCATCCTGTATATTCAGAATACTGTTAACTGTGATTGTGTCATTTGAAAAAAATCTAACAAAATGCCTTCAATTACTGTCCCCAAAAACATAAAAAAAACATCTTAAAAAATCGTTAATAATTATTTAAACGTCTCGTCCTCTTCTACTTTTGCATCGTGTATATTCAGAACACTATTAATTATGATTGTGTCATTTGAAAAAAAATTTGAAATTTGAAACATTTGAAATTTCATTGGGAAGCAAGGATATGGCTAGTTTATACGACATAAATCGCAATTTTTCAAAATATAGAGTGTACAACATCGCTATGAAAATTCAATTTCATAGCGATGTTGAATATCATTCAACATTTTTGGGCTATATCTGATATATTTTTCTGTTAATCATGAATCTGGCACTCATTTAATTCCCAGCTCGATATTTGATACCAAAATTCGCACAGCAGAAAAAAAATTAAAGTCTCATAAAATTTTAACATTTCAACCGATCTTAACCAAATTTCATAGGGATCACCGGTGTATGAAAGCACACATACATACCAATTTTGAGCTTAATATCTCGAAAATTAAAAGAGTTATCGCGTTAACAGACATTTTTGAAAAAATTCAAAACCGCGTAAAAATTTAACGATCATGGGGATTTTAACAAAAATTGGTATGAACGGTGAAGGTTGATCCCTCTATCTACGGTGTAAATTTCAGCTCTATATGTCGAGGCGTTCCCGAGT